>JAJOZX010000190.1:0-600000 GCA_023014485.1 Bathynomus jamesi
CTATTTTTTGTTGTAAAAATAGTCGTGCCTTTAATGCTGTTTGTCGCTGAGGTCTTGTGTCTGTCAATGTTGTAGTAGATGCGTTACCACTCCTACTGTCAAAGGAATAGTACTGGAAGTTCAGTGTCTCCAGTTGTTACTGTCAGTGGAGAAGGTTCTCCAAAGTCCATTGTTTTGGGTCCAGACTCTAAAGGTACAAAAGAGAAATGTCTCTTGTTGTGTCACCAGTTGAAGTCCTTAATTTGACCACTCTTGTTACCCGTCTGCCCCTGGTCTGAGTTCTAAAACTCTAGCCAGAGGCCAGTATTGTCTTGGAGTACTGTCATGTATGAGAACAAGGTCCCCTACCTTAATTGTGTCAGACCAATCCTTCTTAGTCATTTGTTTATGTCTCCCTTAGACCCATCAAGTACTCAGTTTTCCACTGTTTAATAAAATGAGCTTTAACTCTAGTTAAGTGTTGTAACTTAGTTTGGAGTTCATCATGTCGTTGAGTCCAGTTTGGGTCTTCTGAAGAGTCTATATTGTAGTCCGGCAGGAGACTAACTTGTTCTCCCCGAATCAAATGATTGGAGTTAATGGTTCCGGGTCATTAATGTTGTCACTCACATAAGTGAGTGGTCTATTGTTAATGATGTTCTCAATCTCAGCCAGGAGAGAGTGAGCAACTCAAATAAGTGTATCTGTTTTTTACCAATTGCTTTCTTCAAGCAATTCTTTACTGTTTGTATATTTCTCTCCCAGATAGAAACCATACCAGGAGAGGCAACTGGAATATACTTCCACTTTATGTTTGAATTTTGTATATATAATTGTGTGAGTTCATTGCTTAACAAGTCGTGGATGACTTGTTCACCAGCCTTGAAATATGTAGCATTGTCAGTCCAAACTGTCTTTGGTACTGAATGTCGTGCACAGAATCTCTTAAAGACAGCAACAAAAGATTCTGCTGTAAGGTCCTCCACAACATCCAGATAAACAGCTCGTGAGGCAGCACATGTAAACAGTACAATGTACATTTTTTGTTCAGTGTCAACCACCCCTACAGTCAATGCTCCTGTATAGTCAATGCCTACAGTCTCAAAGGGTCTGTTGAGAGTAACTCTCTCCTCTGGCAAAGCAGGAGGATTCGGTTTCCTATAGGGCCTAGCATGAATACGCCTACATGTGACACACTCACTCAGTGCTGTTTTAACAGTGATCCTTCCCTTGGGTATCCAATAAGTTTTTCTTAATGTAGTTAGTGTCTGTGGTACCCCATATGATATACATCATTGTGTGTTTTTCTGATGATTAATGTTGTCAAATAGCTAAATCTAGGTAAAAGGATTGGATGTTTGCTTTTGTATGACAGTTTTGATTTGTCTAATCTCCCTTTACACCTTAGAAGGCCTTCCTCATCTCTGAACAAGTTTAGATCCACAACTACTGATGGTACAGGTTCTTTTGTTTGTTTCCCATTAGTCAAGAATTCTAACTCTTTATTGTACTCTTTTTGTTGTGCATGGCCTATCCAGTACTTGGTTGCAACTTCTGTATAATTATGATTGTTTTTATTTAGCTGTTTGTTAATTGTAGTTGAACAGTTGTGAGCAAACCTCAAACAGTAGGCTGTGACCCTGACAAGTTTACTGAAGTCAGAATAACGTTCATAATTAGTGATTGGTTCAACCTTTTCATTTGAAAAGATTAAATTTAATGTCAAGTTAACTTGTTCCACAGGCCATTGGCAGGGCCGGATTAACCATTAAGCAAAATAAGCCCGTGCTTAGGGCATCAAGGGAAGGGGGGCACCACAGAAATTTTCCATTGTCGGATTTACCATGGATTTATTATACTATTATAATCGCGGCTTATAGCCTATAAGCTGTTGAAAACTGAATTATATATATTCATATATAGTATTTATTTTTTTTCATTGTTTGAATTTGTAGTGAACAACAACCCTTTTGAGAGAATAAATATATTTCGTTGTAATCACACACTTTACGCTTTGCGTTATTATTTTGTTTATATCAAATCTTTGAGCGCCATATTAAAAATACATATAGATTAAATATTTTCGTGCGCTATAGGAAGTTATTCTGAACGTGTGATTTGTGCATATAATATTAAATATATATTTTACATAATCATTTGGTATTGTTTTACAGAAAGATTTAGGTTTATAGAATTGTAATATAAATTAATATTAAAATAAAAGAAACTATAAACTCTCTATATTGCTGTTGTATCAAGTAATGTTTATCACGGCCATTATAATAATAAGATATACTGACCTAAGTTAATTAGCGTTGAAGAAGTTTATCTGTTGCTCTCTCTTCTTCTCTAGGGTAAGTCTATGAAGTGTACTTTATTTGTATATATAACAATATTTTATCATACACGTATCTTTATTTTATAATTTATTTATCTATTGTCATGACAGTATAAAAGAATTTAGATTGTAATAACCAGAGTGAATAATTTGTAATGTATATATAACATCAAACGTAGTTAGGACAATTTAGGCCCTAAGCAAATGTTCATATTTCCTATAATTAAATATTGTGTTTTAAATAAAAATAAATGTAAATATAAAATGTGGCTCGTTAATAGTGAAATGTTAATATTGATATTTTATAGATTGCGTATTATTAATTCTAATGTTAAGTATTTTTATTTTATAGGTTTCGGTTCCTTCTTTCGGTTCCTTCTTTTGGTTCCTTCTTTCGATTTGATTTGTATTCAACATTTCGAGTTGATATTTCGGTTGAGTTATATTTAATTGCCACTTATATTTAAATTGCCACTTTGGTTGTGTACGGTTCCCATTTTGTCTTTCTGAGAATAAAAGAACAAAGCCAAGATTGTGATATGTGTAACTGTGTTGATTGCCACATAATATACAAATAAATATTCTTTTTATTTCTGTATTTTACAGACCCCAAAAACCAAGATGAAACGTGTTCAGTTAAGTGGTGCACAAAAGCGAAAACTATCAAAAGAGAAACAAGAGAAGACTTTGGATTTAGAGTCCAAGACTGCAAAGCTGACTGATTTCTTCACACAAGTTCCACGACCACAACGTCAACATGATATACCGATTCTGAATCAAAACCAATCTCCGTCATCAGAAGTGGACACAAATACCACTTTGATCACTTCAAAATCAAAATATGATGACGTTGGAATCACCGAGGTGTCACAAGCAGGTTCATCTACCACATGTCTCACTACTGATCTCACTTTGCCTGTAAATTCTCTTGATACCTCTACTGCAAATGTTGATTCAAGTTGCTTTACAAGACATTCTGGGGTTGAAATAATTGCTGAAAATGAAAGTTTAGTGGACCATGGTGATGGTGGTGAAATGAATCAGTCTGCAGAAGATGAAGTAAATATAGCAAAAGATCCAGGGTTGTGGCTTGATTTCTCTGCTGATGATGTGGCTTATTGGCATTTCAGTAGTGGCAAACCAGCAAGATACTGTTCACAAAAACTTTTCGTTGGGACAAAAGCCAATGGTGAGAAATACAAGAGAGAGTGGTTATTGTATTCACCATCAACAGGATCAGTTTACTGTTATGTTTGTAAACTGCTCCTAAAAATGTCTCATATTTTGTTATAAGAGAAGGGTTCAGTGACTGGCGAAATACTATTGTAATTGATCATCATGAAAAAAGCACTACTCACCGAGACTCTATGCTAACATACTTAACTCGCAGACAAGGTGCGGGGTTGGGACAACAGTTGGAAAAACAAATTCAGGAAGAGTGTGATTACTGGGAACATGTCTTGAGGCGTGTCATAGCTGTTATTTGTACGTTAGCTGAACGTGGCTTGTCTTTTCGAGGAACAGAAGAAAGATTTGGATCATTGCAGAATGGGAATTTTTTAGGGCTGCTTGAGCTCATAAGCCGGTTTGATCCATTTTTAGCAGGTCACATTTTGAAATATGGAAATTCTGGCAAAGGAAATCCTTCTTACCTGTCCAAAACCACCTGTGAGGAACTCATTTCAACTAATGGCTCAAAAGGTCCACGCACTCATTGTTGACGAAGTAAAATCTTCTGGTTATTTTAGTTTGTCAGTTGATTCAACACCAGATCTATCACATATCGATCAGTTAAGTGTTGTACTTAGGTACTTAAAAGATGGACAGCCTATTGAACGCTTTTTAACCTTTCTGAAAATGAAAAGCCATACTGGTGAGGAAATGGCAAATCAGGTGTTGCAGTACTTACGTGAAGTTTGTAAGCTAAACTTTTCAAAATGTAGGGGTCAATCTTACGACAACGCTGCCAACATGTCTGGGCGTTATAAGGGGATGCAGCAAAAAATTTTAGAAACAAACAAGTTTGCTATATATGTGCCCTGTGCAGCCCATTCACTAAATCTGGTAGGCCGAAGTGCTGTTGACTGCTGTCAAGAGGCGGTTAATTTCTTCTCTACAGTGCAGTTGCTCTATACCTTTTTTTTAGCCTCAACCAGCAGGTGGGAAATTCTTAAAGGTTGTATTGGAAATGAAAGTGTCTTAAAATCCCTCTCTGATACCAGATGGGAGGCACATGCTATGGCAACAGCAGCAATTTTGAAATCTTTCCTTAAAATTTTAGAAGCGTTAGAATGTATAGCTGAAGACCAGTCACAAAAGGGAGACACTAGAAGAGAAGCAAATAATATTGCAAATAAGATGCAAGAGCTAGAATTCGTTTTTATGTTGAATTTTTGGGATGAGATTTTGCAAAATTTTCATAGAGTAAGCAAAGTTCTACAGAATAAGGATGTGAACTTAAAAACATGTGCAGATCTGTATGGATCATTAGCTGACCAACTGTGCACTTCACGAGATGAATTTGAAAGATATGAAGCAGCTACAAAGGAAATGCTACCAGATGTTGATTACAAGGCAGCTCAAACTCGCAAACGTATCAGAAAGAAGGTACCCAATGACGGAGATGCACCAGAAGTATATCTGAATGCCAGAGATAAATTTCTTATCACCACCTTTTACACAATTGTTGACAAACTTGAAACTGAGATGAGAAGAAGAGGAGAGATATACAAAGAAATAGCAGAGATATTTTCTTTTCTAAGTGATGTGCCACATAATGTCACCACTTCATCATCTACTGAAATTGAAGGGTATTCTCAGGGTTGTAAAAAGATGATTGATGCTTACCCAGAGGACTTGAACACTAATTTCTCTGCTGAGCTTCAGCAGTTTCACTCATATGTGTGCCATAAGTTCAGTGCAAAAAAAAAAGTAAAAACAAGATTCAGTCATGCTGAACTTTATAAAATAATTGTAGAAGACAATATTGAGTGTGCCTTCCCAAATGTAGAAATTGCCTTTCGTATATTTTTAACATTAATGGTCACAAATTGCTCAGCTGAGCGTTCATTTTCTCAGTTGAAGTATATTAAAAATACCAACAGAACAACTATGCAACAAGGCAGGCTGGATGCCTTATCTCTACTATGTATAGAAGCAGATGTGTTACGTAAGATTAGTTTTGAGGATCTGATCAAAGACTTTGCAATTAAAAAAAGTAGGAGAAAACTTTTCAAATATAAATGAAGTGGAAGTATACAAAAATAAACATTATTTTCCATCTTACTGTAAGTTTTGTTTCATTTCAAAAAATAAAATTTTATTTTATGGTTTATTTTTGTTTATATTTTGAATTACATATATATGGGGCACCAAAATCTTTTAAGTGCTTAGGGCCTCTAAAGGTCTTAATCCGGCCCTGGCCATTGGTCTGTATTACAGAGCCACTTAGGTCCCATAAACCAAGTTTTGTTTGACTTCAACAACTTGTAGGATAAACCTCTGGTCAGAAAGTCTGCTGGATTTTGTTTAGTTGGAACATAGTGAAAGTTTACTTGTCGGCTTTCATTAGCTTCAGCTATTTCTTTTAGCCTATTTCTTACAAAGATATTCTTACTATTAATGCTATCATTCCGTATCCAGGCAAGACAAATCTGACTGTCAAGCCAGATGTGGATATCAGTTATGTTCACATCATGGTAAGCATCCTTAAGCAATGAAATGGTTTTAATGGCTAATGCAGCAGCCAATAGTTCCAATTGAGGTATGGTTCGGGTAGGTTTGAGAGGTGCAACTTTCCCTTTTGCATAAATTAGATGACTTTCTGTAGGACTTACAAGATACGCACAGCACCCATAAGCTTGTGTGCTTGCATCAGCAAACACATGAAGTCTCTGGGGCTTATCCCTAAACCCACAGCACCTTTGAATTTTAATGTTCTGCACTTTTGTTAAATCAGCAGCTAACTTCTTCCAAGATTTTTGATTTTCATTTGTTATTGGATCATCCCACCCAACATTTGTTCTCCAAATTTCTTGGAGGAGAATCTTTGATTTTATTGTTGAAGGCAGGTGCGAAAAATGCTCTGTATGAATTGGTCCACAATTAACCCACCCCTTATATCTCCAGTCTAACTATAGAGTAGATCAAGTCTAGCCTAGAGGGGTCAGCCTAGAGATTCCGGAAATGGTCCAGAGCGGGCAGATAAATTGAGGTCCACAGTAGGATTCCTCACAAGATTAGGTTAGGGCAATCTACCTTCACCTTTGTTAAGCTATGAGTTGATGCTGGGTCTTAGGCCACAATGTAGGCCTAACTTGTCTGACCCAGCTTAATTTAATGTTATTAACTGTCTGGTCTAAAACTCAATTAGTCACTTACTTTTAGTTATTGGAGTCTCTCCCTTCTCCGGTTGTCTCATTGTCGAGAGCGTACTTTGCTGGTACGTCCTCTCGCCCCGTTCTTCCTTTTCGTTCCCCCTTTTGTTCTCCTCTTCGCGGGGCTTCTTGTACCAGCGTTGTCTTGGTTTATTCCTCAGTTGGTTTAGCGGTAATGTATCTCCATTACCGAGCACGCTCCTCCCACACAGTATATAAATACTAGTGTGGAGAATAACTCTGGTGAGCAACCAATTGGTTTCATCCACCCAGTTATTGACATAAAAGGAATTTATTAATTGTTAGATTAACTACCTACCTACTCAGTGAACCATTTTCGTTACCTCCCAACTACCCACTCATAAGTTTTCCATATACTGGGGGCCCCGGGAGATAAAAAGTTTGGTGTCATTGTCACCAATTTTTGTCTGAGTGTAGACTAGCTAACTATTTAACTGTAAATGCCTGTTAATCTGATTAACAGTGCCTATCCTCACCTTCTCATGGAGAAGGTGTAGCATTTAATTAGAAGAGAAAATATACATCCATAGGATGAAACTGTCTATGGTCTTTACCATAAGAAAAGAAAAAATGAAAGTGAGAAGATAAAATTACAATTCCCCAGCATCTATTTTTGTTGTAAAAATAGTCGCGCCTTTAATGCTGTTTGTCGCTGAGGTCTTGTTTCTGTCAATGTTGTAGTAGGATGCGTTACCACTCCTACTGTCAAAGGAATAGTTACTGGAAGTTCAGTGTCTCCAGTTGTTACTGTCAGTGGAGAAGGTTCTCCAAAGTCCATTGTTTTGGGTCCAGACTCTAAAGGGTACAAAAGAGAAATGTCTCTTGTTGTGTCACCCGTTGAAGTCCTTAATTTGACCACTCTTGTTACCCCGTCTGCCCCTGGTCTGAGTTCTGAAACTCTAGCCAGAGGCCAGTTTTGTCTTGGAGTACTGTCATGTATGAGAACAAGGTCCCCTACCTTAATTGTGTCAGACCAATCCTTCTTAGTCATTTGTTTATGTCTCTCCCTTAGACCCATCAAGTACTCAGTTTTCCACTGTTTAATGAAATGAGCTTTAACTCTAGTTAAATGTTGTAACTTAGTCTGGAGCTCATCATGTCGTTGAGTCCAGTTTGGGTCTTCTGAAGAGTCTATATTGTAGTCCGGCAGGAGACTAACTTGTTCTCCCCGAATCAAATGATTTGGAGTTAATGGTTCTGGGTCATTAATGTTGTCACTCACATAAGTGAGTGGTCTATTGTTAATGATGTTCTCAATCTCAGCCAGGAGAGTGAGTAACCCAAATAAATGTATCTGTTTTTTGCCAATTGCTTTCTTCAAGCAATTCTTTACTGTTTGTATATTCCTCTCCCAGATAGAACCATACCAAGGAGAGGCAACCGGAATATACTTCCACTTTATATTTGAATTTTGTATATATAATTGTGTGATTTCATTGCTTAACAAGTCGTGGATGACTTGTTCACCAGCTTTGAAATATGTAGCATTGTCAGTCCAAACTGTCTTTGGTACTGAATGTCGTGCACAGAATCTCTTAAAGACAGCAACAAAAGATTCTGCTGTAAGGTCCTCACAACATCCAAATAAACAGCTCGTGAGGCAGCACATGTAAACAGTACAATGTACATTTTTTGTTCAGTGTCACCCACCCCTACAGTCAATGCTCCTGTATAGTCAATGCCTACAGTCTCAAAGGGTCTGTTGAGAGTAACTCTCTCCTCTGGCAAAGCAGGAGGATTTGGTTTCCTATAGGGCCTAGCATGAATACGCCTACATGTGACACACTCACTCAGGACTGTTTTAACAGTGATCCTTCCCTTGGGTATCCAATAAGTTTTTCTTAATGTAGTTAGTGTCTGTGGTACCCCCATATGATATACATCATTGTGTGTTTTTCTGATTATTAATGTTGTCAAATAGCTAAATCTAGGTAAAAGGATTGGATGTTTGCTTTTGTATGACAGTTTTGATTTGTCTAATCTCCCTTTACACCTTAGAAGGCCTTCCTCATCTCTGAACAAGTTTAGATCCACAACTACTGATGGTACAGATTCTTTTGTTTGTTTCCCATTAGTTAAGAATTCTAACTCTTTATTGTACTCTTTTTGTTGGGCTTGGCCTATCCAGTATTGGGTTGCAACTTCTGTATAATTATGATTGTTTTTATTTAGCTGTTTGTTAATTGTAGCTAAACAGTTGTGAGCAAACCTCAAACAGTAGGCTGTCACCCTGACAAGTTTGTTGAAATCAGAATACTTTTCATAATTAGTGATTGGTTCAACCTTTTCATTTGAAAAGATTAAATTTAATGTCAAGTTAACTTGTTCCACAGGCCATTGGTCTGTATTACAGAGCCACTTAGGTCCCATAAACCAAGTTTTGTTTGACTTCAACAACTTGTAGGATAAACCTCTGGTCAGAAAGTCTGCTGGATTCTGTTTAGTTGGAACATAGTGAAAGTTTACTTGTAGGCTTTCATTAGCGTCAGCTATTTCTTTTAGCCTATTTCTTACAAAGATATTCTTACTATTAATGCTATCATTCCGTATCCAGGCAAGACAAATCTGACTGTCAAGCCAGACGTGGATATTAGTTATGAACACATCATAGTAAGCATCCTTAAGCAATGAAATGGTTTTAATGGCTAATGTAGCAGCCAATAGTTCCAATTGAGGTATGGTTCGGGTAGGTTTGAGAGGTGCAACTTTCCCTTTTGCATAAATTAGATGACTTTCTGTAGGGCTTACAAGATACGCACAGCACCCATAAGCTTGTGTGCTTGCATCAGCAAACACATGAAGCCTCTGGGGCTTATCCCTAAACCCACAGCACCTTTGAATTTTAATGTTCTGCACTTTTGTTAAATCAGTAGCTAACTTCTTCCAAGATTTTTGATTTTCATTTGTTATTGGATCATCCCACCCAACATTTGTCCTCCAAATTTCTTGGAGGAGAATCTTTGATTTTATTGTTGAAGGCAGGAATAGACCCATAGGATCAAAAATTTTGGAAGCCTCTGATAATATTTGTCTTTTAGTATTTGCTTCCTCATCAAGTTTAAAACCTTTAGTACAGATTGAATCATGACTGTTAGAAGTTGCATCCAAATACCAGTTCATACCTAAAGTTTTAACTCTGTCTGATGGCTCAGTAAGACCATTATTATCCTTTAAAATCTTTTTGTTTAAATCCTCATTATTTGAAATCCACTCTCTAAGTTCAAAGTTACCTTGTTGCATAATGTTTTGAGAGTGTTCATAGACTTCAGATAATTCAGATTTTGTTGTCGTTGAGCCTATTAGATTGTCTACGTAAAAATGTTCCTTAAGGAAATTCAATGTTAGAGAGTTATTAAACTGGTTTAAATGATGTCTAATTGTCAATGCTAATAGGCTAGGTGAGCAATTGGCTCCAAACAACACAACATTAAATCTATAGGTTATGAACCCTTTATTCAAATCAAATGGATCCTTGAACCATAAGAACCTAAATTGGTTCTTATCATATTCATTTTTAAGATTTATTCTCAAAAATGCCTTTGAAATGTCACTTTGTACAGCATATTTGTCTAACCTGAACCTCAGTAAGATCTTCACAAGGTCAGAAATGAGATTAGGACCCTCAATCAAGCAATCATTCAAACTGTGTTTATCACTGTCTTTGAGGCTACAGTTATATACTACTCTGAGTTTTGTTGTTGGGGCATCTTGTCGATAAACCCCCCTGTGGGTTAAATAATGACAACCATCTTTTTTAAAAGGGTTATTTGTTACTTCTTCAATGAAGCCTTTCTGTAGCTGTTCTTTGAAGACATCACTGTACTTTTTAATTATTATCTTGTTTGAGTTTTTTCATTACTTTATATAAATGTCCTTTAGCTACTTTGAGATTGTCTCTTAAAGTTGGACAATTTATTTTCCAAGGTAACTCAATAAAATAACTATTGTCTTTGCACTGAATGGTGTCTTCAAATCTTTCTACCATTAACTGATCTTCTGAAGTTTGATTTGTGTCATGTATACCCACAGATTCTAGCAACCATAAAGTTTGAATTGCCTCATCCAAAGTTTCATTTGATAATGATGAATTAATGTTCTCAGTTGAGATAATATTATTCAAAGTGTTGCTATTCTTACAGGTGTTATGTAGGACTGAGTTGAGGCACATAGTATTTGTTGGTCATGCACTGTTTTGGTTTAGGTCTAGGTTGTATTCTGATAGGTCACCCAAAGGGGCTATCCCTGATGGAGTCTGAATAGCTATACCATTACCTATCTCTACTATGCCCTTATGAATAAGATTAACATAATCTGCCCCTATTAGCATTTCAATGTTAGCTACTGTGTTGTTAGTGATATGTCTATCAGCTATTTTGTAGTGTTTTCCCAAATGATTTATGGTTTGTTCTAGTTTGGGTATAACCAGTTTGTTTTGTCCTACTTTAGAAATAATAACTGC
Organism: Bathynomus jamesi; assembly: GCA_023014485.1. Taxonomy (NCBI): domain Eukaryota; kingdom Metazoa; phylum Arthropoda; class Malacostraca; order Isopoda; family Cirolanidae; genus Bathynomus; species Bathynomus jamesi. The sequence goes on from JAJOZX010000190.1 coordinate 11,174, forward strand.
TTCAATTTTCTTGAATTTACTTTCTAAATGTAGTTCCAGGTCAATTGTCTTATAGCTATTTTTGTCCGAGTTATCCTTAACAAAGGACGCAATATTGAGGTTTTGTTCATTCGGGTTTGGTGTCAAACCCAATTTATTAACTACATTTTTTGAAACAAATGTTTGTTGAGAACAACAGTCTATAAGACATCTCACTGGAGTGGTACTACCCTCACTATTCACTAAGTCCAAAGTAATAGTTGGTAAAAGAATCTCAGTGTTTCTTGTTACATTGTTTGAACAAGCAGAATGTCCCATGAAAGTGGCATTTTCTTGATTACCTTTGTTTGGGGGAGGTATCTTTTGAGTTTGAGTACTATTGTTTGGACACTTTGGTGAATCACACATTGATGAGACATGTCGTAAACTTTTACAAAACTTACACTTGAATCTTAACCTAGATTTACAGTCTTTCTTATAATGTCCCTGGCCAGTACACTTTTTACACAGGTTCAACTGTTCACATCTTTTAGCCCTTTGGTTAAAATCTGAATATTTGTCACACCCAGTACTACTGTGTTCATTACTTGCACAAAATTTGCAATGTGGTGTGTAAGTTGAGGCAGCAGTTACATTAAAGTTCTGTAATGTAGGTGTTCGTGTATTATAGTTGGTCACATTTGATTCTCCAGTATCAAGTTTTGTCTGTTTGGCTGTAGCTAGTTGGTCTCTGGGAACAGTCTTTGGTTTATCCATAGTCTGGGTCTTATGTGTTGGAAAATCTCTCAAGTTGTAATTAATTAGGATATTGGGGAAGTGTTTTCTTATTTGTTCTAAATTAGGATAATTTTCTCCCGTCTTTAGAATTAAATTATCTTTAACCCTCGAAGGAAGGCACCTAAGTACTATGCTTTGTATAAGCCAAGATGAAGTTTTAATATCTATCTCATTGCTAACCAGTTGTCCTATAATAGCTTCTAATTTTGTATAAAAAATTTCCATATCACTATGGTTATCTTTTATGGGTGCAAATTCAAAAATTTGTTGAGATAATTCATATACAATCATATCTTTATTAATGTAATTACGTTTTAAAAGATCAATAGCTACTTCATATGAATCCCCTTCGGCTGGTAAATAGGCTATTAGGTTATAGGCTGGCCTTTAAGGGAACTAGTTAAGTAACTAAACTTTTCAACAGTTGAAATATAAGGTTTATTACCTATTAAATTCTCAAATTTGTCAATGAAAGATGGGAATTGTACCGTGTCCCCTTCAAATGTTGGTACTAGCAAAATGGGTAACTGAGCCCTCAATTCTTGTGACTCAGGATTTTGCATGCCACTTAAATTTTGTTGAAGGTTAGCCCTACTTTGATTAAAATCAGAATTAGGTTTTTTTGGTGTTAAGTCAGTCAACCGAGACCGTAGTCCCCTTATTTGCTGTTCAATTGAGCTTACCTGATCATCATCATCAGCGTAAAGGTCTATCAATTGTTCTTCAGCCATTTCGGATTCAACTAACTCTGAAATACTCTCATTAATCTTTTTAATTTCTAATTTAATAATTACACACTCTATATTTTTCTTACCTGGTTGTGTAATATTGTTAAAAGTGTTCACAGCCTTTGTAACAGCTCCCAACTTTGCCCCCCTTTTCTTTTTTAACTTTTTCAATTCTGCACTGTCCATGTCTAAGTCAAAATTGTTTAACTGGGGATCGTAATGAAATAGAGGACAAGAAGAAATTACCAGAGAAGAGAGAGAACAGACAAAACAGTCAAGTTTAAATTTGGTTTAATCCCCCCCAAGTACTTATGTCACTCAGGTCTAAGCTTATAAGAGAATGAGACTCCTTAAATGTAAATGTTTCCTAGTTAGGCCCTAGGTTGTAGACCTAATTAGGCTTGCTCAGGTTAGGCTTAGGCTAGACCATTTAGCCTAATTCTGCAATTTTTGTTAAGTAAGGTTAAGGTTTGTAAATTCCCCACACACGGACCACCAATGCGAAAAATGCTCTGTATGAATTGGTCCACAATTAACCCACCCCTTATATCTCCAGTCTAACTATAGAGTAGATCAAGTCTAGCCTAGAGGGGTCAGCCTAGAGATTCCGGAAATGGTCCAGAGCGGGCAGATAAATTGAGGTCCACAGTAGGATTCCTCACAAGATTAGGTTAGGGCAATCTACCTTCACCTTTGTTAAGCTATGAGTTGATGCTGGGTCTTAGGCCACAATGTAGGCCTAACTTGTCTGACCCAGCTTAATTTAATGTTATTAACTGTCTGGTCTAAAACTCAATTAGTCACTTACTTTTAGTTATTGGAGTCTCTCCCTTCTCCGGTTGTCTCATTGTCGAGAGCGTACTTTGCTGGTACGTCCTCTCGCCCCGTTCTTCCTTTTCGTTCCCCCTTTTGTTCTCCTCTTCGCGGGGCTTCTTGTACCAGCGTTGTCTTGGTTTATTCCTCAGTTGGTTTAGCGGTAATGTATCTCCATTACCGAGCACGCTCCTCCCACACAGTATATAAATACTAGTGTGGAGAATAACTCTGGTGAGCAACCAATTGGTTTCATCCACCCAGTTATTGACATAAAAGGAATTTATTAATTGTTAGATTAACTACCTACCTACTCAGTGAACCATTTTCGTTACCTCCCAACTACCCACTCATAAGTTTTCCATAGCAGGAATAGACCCATGGGATCAAAAATTTTGGAAGCCTCTGATAATATTTGTCTTTTAGTATTTGCTTCCTCATCAAGTTTAAAACCTTTAGTACAGATTGAATCATGACTGTTAGAAGTTGCATCCAAATACCAGTTCATACCTAAAGTTTTAACTCTGTCTGATGGCTCAGTAAGACCATTATTATCCTTTAAAATCTTTTTGTTTAAATCCTCATCATTTGAAATCCACTCTCTAAGTTCAAAGTTACCTTGTTGCATAATGTTTTGAGAGTGTTCATAGACTTCAGATAATTCAGATTTTGTTGTTGTTGAGCCTATTAGATTATCTACGTAAAAATGTTCCTTAAGGAAGTTCAATGTTAAAGAGTTATTAAACTGGTTCAAATGATGTCCAATTGTCAATGCTAATAGGCTAGGTGAGCAATTGGCTCCAAACAACACAACATTAAATCTATAGGTTATGAACCCTTTATTCAAATCAAATGGATCCTTGAACCATAAGAACCTAAGTTGGTTCTTATCATATTCATTTTTAAGATTTATTCTCAAAAATGCCTTTGAAATGTCACTTTATACAGCATATTTATCTAACCTGAACCTCAGTAAGATCTTCACAAGGTCAGAAATGAGATTAGGACCCTCAATCAGGCAATCATTCAAATTGTGTTTATCACTGTCTTTGAGGCTACAGTTATATACTACTCTGAGTTTTGTTGTTGGGGCATCTTGTCGATAAACCCCCCTGTGGGTTAAATAATGACAACCATCTTTTTTAAAAGGGTTATTTGTTACTTCTTCAATGAAGCCTTTCTGTAGCTGTTCTTTGAAGACATCACTGTACTTTTTAATATTATTATCTTGTTTGAGTTTTTTCATTACTTTATATAAATGTCCTTTAGCTACTTTGAGATTATCTCTTAAAGTTGGACAATTTATTTTCCAAGGTAACTCAATAAAATAACTATTGTCTTTGCACTGAATGGTGTCTTCAAATCTTTCTACCATTAACTGATCTTCTGAAGTTTGATTTGTGTCATGTATACCCACAGATTCTAGCAACCATAAAGTTTGAATTGCCTCATCCAGAGTTTCATTTGATAGTGATGAATTAATGTTCTCAGTTGAGATAATATTATTCAAAGTGTTGCTATTCTTACAGGTGTTATGTAGGACTGAGTTGAGGCACATAGTATTTGTTAGTCATGAACTGTTTTGGTTTAGGTCTAGGTTGTATTTGGATAGGTCACCCAAAGGGGCTATCCCTGATGGAGTCTGATAAGCTATACCATCACCTATCTTTACTATGCCCTTATGAATAAGATTAATATAATCTGCCCCCATTAACATTTCAATGTTAGCTACTGTGTTGTTTGTGATATGTCTATCAGCTATTTTATACTGTTTTCCCAAATGATTTATTGTTTGTTCAAGTTTGGGTATTACTTTGTATTGTTTGTCCTACTTTAGAAATAATAACTGCTTCAATTTTCTCTAATTTATTTTCTAAATGTAGTTCCAGGTCAATTGTCTTATAGCTATTTTTGTCCGAGTTATCCTTAACAAAGGATGCAATATTGAGGTTTTGTTCATTCGGGTTTGGTGTCAAACCCAATTTATTAACTACATTTTGCGAAACAAATGTTTGTTGAGAACAACAGTCTATAAGACATCTCACTGGAGTGGTGCTACCCTCACTATTCACTAAGTCCAAAGTAATAGTTTTCCCTATGGCCAAGGTACGCCATAAGACCTTTATTGTTTGGCTCATGGCCAAGGTAGGCCATAAGACCAAGGTTCAATTGTTATTTGGCCCATGGCCAAGGTAGGCCATAAGACCCTTATTGTTTGGCCCATGGCCAAGGTAGGCCATAAGACCTTTATTGTTTTGCCCATGGCCAAGGTAGGCCATAAGACCTTTATTGTTTGGCCCATGGCCAAGGTAGGCCATAAGACCTTTATTGTTTGGCCCATGGCCAAGGTAGGCCATAAGACCTTTATTGTTTGGCTCATGGCCACAGTAAGCCATAAGACCAAGGTTCAGTTGTTTGGCCCATGGCCAAGGTAGGCCATAAGACCCTTATTGTTTGGCCTATGGCCAAGGTAGGCCATAAGACCTTTATTGTTTGGCTCATGGCCAAGGTAGGCCATAAGACCTTTATTGTTTGGCTCATGGCCACAGTAAGCCATAAAACCAAGGTTCAGTTGTTTGGCCCATGGCCAAGGTAGGCCATAAGACCCTTATTGTTTGGCCCATGGCCAAGGTAGGCCATAAGACCTTTATTGTTTGGCTCATGGCCACAGTATGCCATAAGACCAAGGTTCAGTGTTTGGGCTATGGCCACAGTAGGCCATAAAACCAAGGTTCAGTGTTTGGGCTATGGCCAAAGTAGGCCATAAGACCCTTTTGAGTAACCCATGCAATCCTTGCTTATGTTCAGATAGGTTGAGTGTATTTGTGGCACATGTAAAGAGTACAGTGTATATATACATATATATACACACAGATTGCAAGGAATGCATGTGTCTGTTGAAAAAATCTGTTGAGTGATTCTTCCTTAAAAGAAGAATTGGATGCTTGGAGTTGTATGCATTTTAAATGCTTGTTCACTAATGTTGTTTAACTGGGGATCGTAATGAAATAGAGGACAAGAAGAAATTACCAGAGAAGAGAGAGCACAGACAAAACAGTCAAGTTTTAAATTTGGTTTAATCCCCCCCCAAGTACTTATGTGTCACTCAGGTCTAAGCTTATAAGAGAATGAGACTCCTTAAATGTAAATGTTTCCTAGTTAGGCCCTAGGTTGTAGACCTAATTAGGCAAGTTTGTTACTTTAGGCTTGATTAGGTTAGGCTTAGGCTAGACCATTTAGCCTAATTCTGCAATTTTTGTTAAGTAAGGTTAAAGTATGTAAATTCCCCACACACGGACCACCAATGTGAAAAATGCTCTGTATGAATTGGTCCACAATTAACCCACCCCTTATTTCTCCAGTCTAACTATAGAGTAGATCAAGTCTAGCCTAGAGGGGTCAGCCTAGAGATTCCGGAAATGGTCCAGAGCGGGCAGATAAATTGAGGTCCACAGTAGGATTCCTCACCAAACTAGGTTAGGGCAATCTACCTTTACCTTTGTTAAGCTATGAGTTGATGCTGGGTCTTAGGCCACAATGTAGGCCTAAGTTGTCTGACCCAGCTTAATTTAATGAATCTACCTAAACTGGGTTAAAAACACAATTAGTCACTTACTGCTAGTTATTAGAGAGTCCCTTCTTCCGTCCTGGTTTAACTGTTAAGAGCGTACTTGCTGGTGGGGATCTTTTTCGTTGTCTGTTCTCGTCCCTTCTCCAGTTCCGTCCTCTCGCCCCCTTCCTCGTTTTCGTTCTCCTTTGTTCTCCTTTTCGCGGGGCTTTTTCCACCAGCGTCGTGTTGGTTTTTTCCTCGGTTGGTTGATCGGTAATGTATATCTATTACCGAGCACGCTCTTGTCACACAGTATATAAATACTGGTGTGGAGAATAACTCTGGTGAGCAACCAATTGGTTTCATCCACCCAGTTATTGACATAAAAGGAATTTAATAATTGTTAGATTAACTACCTACCTACTCAGTGAACCATTTTCGTTACCTCCCAACTACCCACTCATCAGTTTTCCACATACTGGGGGCCCCGGGAGATAAAAATTTTGGTGTCATTGTCACCAATTTTTATGTCTGAGTGTAGACTAGCTAACTATTTGACTGTAAATGCCTGTTAATCTGATTAACAGTGCCTATCCTCACCTTCTCATGGAGAAGGTGTAGCATTTAATTAGAAGAGAAAATATACATCCATAGGATGAAACTGTCTATGGTCTTTACCATAAGAAAAGAAAAAGTGAAAGTTAGAAGATAAAATTACAATTCCCCAGCATCTATTTTTTGTTGTAAAAATAGTCGTGCCTTTAATGCTGTTTGTCGCTGAGGTCTTGTGTCTGTCAATGTTGTAGTAGGATGCGTTACCACTCCTACTGTCAAAGGAATAGTTACTGGAAGTTCAGTGTCTCCAGTTGTTACTGTCAGTGGAGAAGGTTCTCCAAAGTCCATTGTTTTGGGTCCAGACTCTAAAGGGTACAAAAGAGAAATGTCTCTTGTTGTGTCACCAGTTGAAGTCCTTAATTTGACCACTCTTGTTACCCCGTCTGCCCCTGGTCTGAGTTCTAAAACTCTAGCCAGAGGCCAGTATTGTCTTGGAGTACTGTCATGTATGAGAACAAGGTCCCCTACCTTAATTGTGTCAGACCAATCCTTCTTAGTCATTTGTTTATGTCTCTCCCTTAGACCCATCAAGTACTCAGTTTTCCACTGTTTAATAAAATGAGCTTTAACTCTAGTTAAGTGTTGTAACTTAGTTTGGAGTTCATCATGTCGTTGAGTCCAGTTTGGGTCTTCTGAAGAGTCTATATTGTAGTCCGGCAGGAGACTAACTTGTTCTCCCCGAATCAAATGATTTGGAGTTAATGGTTCCGGGTCATTAATGTTGTCACTCACATAAGTGAGTGGTCTATTGTTAATGATGTTCTCAATCTCAGCCAGGAGAGTGAGCAACTCAAATAAGTGTATCTGTTTTTTACCAATTGCTTTCTTCAAGCAATTCTTTACTGTTTGTATATTTCTCTCCCAGATAGAACCATACCAAGGAGAGGCAACTGGAATATACTGTAAGAGTCCGGTTTTATTTATTTAGACCTTTACAAGTTTACGTAGATAGTTAACTAAATGCCAGGGTCACCAGCGCCCAAGTACTAGATTGGCATCCGGCACTGCGGCGCAAAGTTAATTTTAATAAAAGAAGGGAAGGACTGATTATTAAATCAATATGAATTTTTATATTTTATTGACAACAATTAATGAGTATATGCAAAGGGGATTTTTACCCGTAACAACTTTGATGGACTTATAATGGCGAGATTAAATAATGGCCCGTTTGGCTAATATATAACAGTCTGCAAATAATACTGATTATAATAATGAATAATAATACAGTAATAATAATAGTATAGTAATAATAATAATAATAACAAAGATAATAGCCACAATGACAACCTTGTCTGCAAAGAGACAGACAAGAATACTGTAAGTAATTTTGGAGAAAAAGAGTAATAAAAATGGCAAAAATTAATAATCAATATACATATGCTTTATAGGCCCAGTAACCTGTGGATGATAAATTACAGTTAATTCTCATTATGGGATTGTGTTAAGTTGAATGGGAGAACTAAGGAAGTATGTAGGCTACAAATGATTAGTAGGCCATAAATGACTTGAAACATAATAGGCTTATAAAGTAAAGTAAAATATACTAAGAAATTAATAGGCAGGCCTTTGCCTCTTCAACATATTGAGCTGAGGTTAATCTAAAACAAAGACTATGGTAGGCCTCAGTTAGGCTAGTTTAATTTGGCTTTGCCTAGACCTAACTTAGCCTAAGTAATTTATTATATGAATCTTACATTACTATTTGTAGTATGAATCTTAGTACTAATTGCAAACGGTATAAGGCGTTAGTATCTGCAGTATGCGGTATTGCATACAGATATGAAATAGTAAAGAATAAATATTATAAATACAAAACATACCACAAAGGAACTTTGCTTGCTGGCGGGGTGATTTCGAATATGTGTAAAGTGGCGTCCTTTGTGTTGTCGTTGCACACAAGTTTGTTTTTACTTAATAATTTTACCAACCAGCCAAAATAATCCTTAAAAGCCCATTCATGTCTAGTCACACCACACTGAATTCTTAAGAATTAAATTTGATCACTGGACATATTTAACTTGTATTTATTTATTTATTTTTATTTTAGATTTAAATATTTCACTCATGCCAATTTGTGGCAGTTTTCACTAATAAAGAATAATCTTGTGGTGCAAGGCACTACAAGTACTGCCCCCCAAAAACATGGTTGTCAGGGGTAAAAAAAAACACTTAAATGTCAAAACGCACTGGCTTACGAATGACTCTTCCAGAACGAGTCGTTGTTTGCTTTTGGATGGCAATATCCTGCAGCACTGGTTCTGAAGGCATGGATGGTGCTACAGGTGCAGTAGGGACATTGGGGGAAGGGGATTCTTGGTGCCTGTGCGATGGAGCCACTGGCTGGTTCAAAGACAGTTGGTTGCGATAATGAAGGAGAATTGGAAGAGGGATGATAGATTGTTGTACCCTCGGATGAGGTGGTGGTACATAGGATTTAGGAAGGGTAGATTGCTGTACCTGTATATGAGATGAAGGTACAGAAGATTGAGGAGGGATAGGTTGCTGTACCTGTATTTGAGGTGGAGGTACAGAAGATTGAGGAGGGATAGGTTGCTGTACCTGTATTTGAGGTGGAGGTACAGAAGATTGAGGGAGGATAGGATCTTTTGTTGGAGAAAAATCAAGGTATGCTGGTTTCAAGCGGTCCACAGAAACAGTTTCACGCTTGCCCACCTTGTCAATGATGAAAGTTTTGGGTTTACGGTCTAGCACAAGGAAGGGACCATCATAGGGCAGTGAAGAGGGTAGCGGTGAGCATCATGTCTCAAGAAAACATGTGTGCAAGTTTGTAAATCAGGGGAAACGAAGGTAGTTTGTGAAGTGGAAGTTCTAGGTGCTGTGGGACGAATTTGCTTCATAACAGAGCGTAATGTCTTAACATACGAAGCAGGATCACATGCGGGGTTAATGGGTGTAGGTGTGAAAAATTCTCCGGGTAACCGGAGTGTGGTACCGTAAACTAATTCTGCTGCAGAGCATGCAAGATCAGTCTTCAGAGCAGTACGAATTCCGAGTAGGATTAGGTAGCCTGTCCACCCATGTAGTAGATGGATCAGTGGCTCGCAAGGAACTTTTAAGTTGACGATGGAAGCGTTCTATCACCCCATTGGATTGCGGGTGATAGCTTGTTGTTCTGATGCGCTCAGTCCCAAGAAGGAGCATGAGTTCCTTCCATAAGGCCGATTCAAACTGGGCACCTCTGTCTGTGCAAATGGTTGCAGGTATTCCAAAACGGGAAACCCAACATGAAACAAAGGCGTGAGCTACTGCAGAAGCAGTACAAGAAGTCAAAGGAACAGCTTCTGGCCATCTTGTGAACCTATCAATGACAGTGAGAAGATAGGTATAACCTCGAGAAGAATAGAGGGGGCCGACTATGTCTAGGTGTATGGCCTCAAAACGAGCCTTTGGCAAAGGAAAGGTACCAATTTCTGACTTTGTGTGTCGGTGAACTTTGGCACGCTGACATTGAAGGCAAGATCGAGTCCAATTGCGGATATCTTTGTGCATACTTGGCCATACAAACCTAGCTGCAATTAATTTTTGGGTGGCCTTAATTCCCGGGTGAGAAAGGGAATGGAGTTTAGCAAAAACAGCTCTTCGCAGCCCTTGTGGGACCAACGGTCGAATATGCTCAGTCGAGACGTCACATAAAATTAGTAAGTCTGACTTGGGTTCAACTGGTAAAGAGCGGACTTGCAATGAAGTGGGTGAATTAATAAGAGTTTGGAGGTCTGTATCCGTGGACTGAGCCTTAGCCATCTCTGAAAGGTTGATGTGAGAGTGTCCAGGGTCAGAAATTGCTGAGATGCGAGACAGCGCATCCGGCACAACATTCAAAGAACCTGAAATGTGTCGAATGTCTGAAGTAAATTGAAGAATAAAATCAAGGTATCTTCGCTCATTAGGAGCATGAGAGTCTGATTGAGAATGGAGAGCAAATATTAACGGACGATGATCCGTAAAAATGCTAAAGTCACGTCCTTCCAGGAATGACCTGAAATGACGGATGGAGAGGTATATCGCCAGCAACTCTCGACCGAAAGTGCTGTACCTCATTTGTGAAGGTGAGAGCTTGCGTGAAAAGAATGCGAGAGGTTCCCAAACGCCTGAAACAAGCTGCTGGAGCACTCCTGACACGGCAACGTCAGAGGCATCAGTGGCTAAGTTCAGAGGAGCGTCTGGTTGAGGGTGAACAAGGCATGTAGCTCGTGCTATAGCCTCTTTTGCTTGTGAAAAAGCGTTGGTAGCTTCGGGGTTCCACAGAACTGCAGTGGATCTGCCCCTTTTTGATTGGCGAAGAAGAGAGGTTATGGGTGCAAGAATGTTTGCACACTGAGGAATGAAGCGATGGTAGAAGTTTACCATCCCTAAAAAGCGGCGAAGTTGCTTTTGAGTTTGCGGTTGTGGGAAAGACCTTATGACAGATACTTTATTTTCGAGAGGAGAAATGCCCTTCGAAGTAACTTTGTGTCCTAAGAAGGTGAGTTCATCTACAGCAAAGACACATTTTTCAGGGTTTAGCAATACACCATATTCTGCCAACCGAGAAAAAACTAAGCGTAAATGTTGAATATGTTCTGAGGGAGAAGAACTTGCGATGAGAATGTCATCGACATATGTGAAAGTGAAGGAGAGACCTCTCAACACTTCATCAATGAAGCGTTGAAAAGTTTGGGCCGCATTACGCAGTCCGTATGGCATTTTTGTCATTTCAAATAACCCAAAAGGGGTTGTTATAGCAGTTTTATGTATCATCAGGGTGTACAGGAATTTGATGAAAGGCTCGCACCAAGTCAAGGCGTGAAAATACTGTGGTGCCATGGAGAGCAGAAGTAAAATCGTGTAAGTGAGGAAGGGGATAGCGATCTGGAATCGTGTTGTCATTCAAAGCACGATAATCTCCACATGGACGCCAGTCTCCAGGTGTAGGTTTTGGGACCATGTGTAAAGCAGAGGCATACGGGCTACTTGAAGGCCGTATAATACCGAGTTCAAGCATGTGTTCAAACTCTCGTCTCACAATTGCAAGACGATCTGGAGCTAAGCGACGTGGGCGGGTGAAAACAGGTGAGCCTACCGTATCAATACGGTGGACAACAGTGTGTTTAATAGGGGTATCCTTAGAACAGGGTTGAGTAAGGAAGAAAATTCATTTAGGAGCTGCTCTATAGCAGGTGAGCACTGTGGCAGAGAACTTGCCAATAATGAAGAGGGGTGCACGGTAGGAGAACCAATTACTGAAAGATATGTGACATTATCAATTAATTGTGCTCTACGAACATCAACTAATAAATCATTAGCAGAAAGAAAATCAGAGCCTAACATTGGAGTATATACATCCGCGACAAGAAATATCCAGCGGAAAACACGTCTAAGTCCAAGAGAAACTGAAATAGAACGATGTCCATAAGTGTGAATAGATGAAGAATTAGCTGCACGTAAAATGAAAGGAGAAGGTCCGTTTGCACGGTCTGCGGCTGTTGCAGGAATAACACTGTATTGAGCTCCAGTGTCAATAAGGAATGCATAGCCTGAAAGTGGATCATGCAAGGTGAATGTTGGACCAGGTGGTGCAGTAGTTTGTGAATCATTAAATTTTTGTGGAAGAAGGTTAGTATTGCTGTGGGAAGGAGTTTGTGTTGTATTTGGAGAATTAGTTGGGGGTATTAAATTAGCTGTGGTTGAATAAGTAGGTTGCGATTCTTTAACTTTACTTGCGTACGTAGGTGTTGGTTTGACAGTGTTAAATGAGGTAGTGGTAGGGTTAGTTGAAGTAAGGATAGGAGGAGAGGCTTGAGAGGCTGTAGCGTCAGACGCCTGTGACACCAGCCTGGTTAGTTTAAAGGAGGGTTAGGAGTCCATGGGCAAGGTGTGAGACAGCGCGTTGCACGATCTTTAAACTTTTCATGATACCAGCAAGGAGGGGTATGAACAGTAGACTGTGGTAAGGAAATAGGTTGAGAATGGGGCTGAGTAGTGGGGATTGAGGATTGAGGATGAGGTAAGGCTAATAGATTTGGATTAGGAGCAACCAACTGACCTGTTTGCGGTGGCTGTGGTTGTAGGAGAACGAGGCGTTGTCCAGGTTCATATTGGGAGGCTCTAATTGGACCAGAGGGTCGTCCTGTCTTGAAGAACTTCTCTCTCGTTCCCTGTTGTTAGCTAGCTCTATTCGGAGAGCTTTAAATTCTTCTTTAAGTGTTTGTAGAATTTCGTTGGATACTTTAAGACCTTGTGCAGCCGGACTCAGATTGTCGTCCTGCGTGGCACAGATTTGGGGGTGATGGGTGTGGTTATCTACTTGGCCAAGGTGGATTTCAATCATCATCTTATCAGCTGTTTTGGCCATTGTGAGGAGGTCTGTATCATCTGGCATACAACGGAGCATTGGCCGTAGGGCAGTAGGGAGACCATTGAGGAAGCGGCGTCGCATTAAGGGTGAGTTTTTATCGTCTTCATTGGTCTGTCCAGCCAGGTCTTGCAGATGTCTCAGGAAGGCTGTTGGCGTTTGATCCCCAAGAACTTGGTCCTTGAGTAGAGCATTGAGTCGCTCTTCTTCTGATTGGCCGAGTCTCCTGACTAACTCGCTGAGGAGGCTCTCAAAAGCTTGGTCAGACGGAGGCAATAGAGTTACATCCCGCACTACTTTGTATACTTGTGTAGGCAGGAGGTTCTTTGTGACAAGGAACTTGGTTCGTGGGTCCGTAACTCCTTTTATCTCAAAATAATCCCGCAGTTGACTCACAAAGATTCCAGGCTCTTCAGCGGTGAATTGTGGAGTGGTAGGCTGATACATTGTGAGAAAGTCCGTTATAGGTGGTGAATTTGGAGTACCACCGTTGGATGACCCTAGGTTGTTTGGTCATTGTGGCTATTATTTGTTACAAGGTACTAAAAAAAATTTAAAATGTGTCACAAACTGACAAGATTTCAACAAATGTTGTTGAATGTAAATAATGGCTTCAGGTAAGCTTGGTTGAGTATGAGACTCAATTGAGTTATGAATGCCAATAACAAAAAGTTACGTAAAATTTTTTTTTTTTTTTTTTTTTTTTATGATGTAGCCCAATATTAGCAGAAAAATAGTCTGCGTATAGGCTGTTTACAAAATTAAGTAAAAAAATTTTTTTATGATGTAGCCCAATATTAGCAGAAAAATAGTCTGCGTATAGGCTGTTTACAAAATATAAGTAAAAAAATTTTTTTATGATGTAGCCCAATATTAGCAGAAAAATAGTCTGCGTATAGGCTGTTTGCAAAATATAAGTAAATTTGCATAAAAAAACTTTAGAAAATGCTGAATTTATAAAAAGGCAAAATAAAAGGAATATATTTTGCAATAGAATACACTTCCAGTACAGGTGAGTGCTTTGTACTAGTGAATTTAATAAAATTATAGATGCAGACTGAATATATTGACAAAAATTGAGAAAAAACTTTTAGAAATTTTTTTTTTTTTGCATAAATTACGGTGTTTGGTCACTCCAGGAGGTTACCAATTGTAAGAGTCCGGTTTTATTTATTTAGACCTTTACAAGTTTACGTAGATAATTAACTATATGCCAGGGTCACCAGCGCCCAAGTACTAGATTGGCATCCGGCACTGCGGCGCAAAGTTAATTTTAATAAAAGAAGGGAAGGACTGATTATTAAATCAATATGAATTTTTATATTTTATTGACAACAATTAATGAGTATATGCAAAGGGGATTTTTACCCGTAACAACTTTGATGGACTTATAATGGTGAGATTAAATAATGGCCCGTTTGGCTAATATATAACAGTCTGCAAATAATACTGATTATAATAATGAATAATAATACAGTAATAATAATAGTATAGTAATAATAATAAATAATAACAAAGATAATAGCCACAATGACAACCTTGTCTGCAAAGAGACAGACAAGAATACTGTAAGTAATATTTGGAGAAAAGAGTAATAAAAATGGCAAAATTAATAATCAATATACATATGCTTTATAGGCCCAGTAACCTGTGGATGATAAATTACAGTTAATTCTCATTATGGGATTGTGTTAAGTTGAATGGGAGAACTAAGGAAGTATGTAGGCTACAAATGATTAGTAGGCCATAAATGACTTGAAACATAATAGGCTTAAAGTAAAGTAAAATATACTAAGAAATTTAATAGGCAGGCCTTTGCCTCTTCAACATATTGAGCTGAGGTTAATCTAAAACAAAGACTATGGTAGGCCTCAGTTAGGCTAGTTTAATTTGGCTTTAGCCTAGACCTAACTTAGCCTAAGTAATTTATTATATGAATCTTACATTACTATTTGTAGTATGAATCTTAGTACTAATTGCAAACGGTATAAGGCGTTAGTATCTGCAGTATGCGGTATTGCATACAGATATGAAATAGTAAAGAATAAATATTATAAATACAAAACATACCACAAAGGAACTTTGCTTGCTGGCGGGGTGATTTCGAATATAATGTTTTTTTGGCGTCCTTTGTGTTGTCGTTGCACACAAGTTTGTTTTTACTTAATAATTTTACCAACCAGCCAAAATAATCCTTAAAAGCCCATTCATGTCTAGTCACACCACACTGAATTCTTAAGAATTAAATTTGATCACTGGACATATTTAACTTGTATTTATTTTTATTTATTTATTTATTTTAGATTTAAATATTTCACTCATGCCAATTTGTGGCAGTTTTCACTAATAAAGAATAATCTTGTGGTGCAAGGCACTACAATACTTCCACTTTATGTTTGAATTTTGTATATATTTGAGCCAGTATTTTGTTGCAGTTTCTGTTAAGTTAGAAAAGGCTTTCTGAGGACAGTGTTTGAGAAGGTAGCTATTGACAAACTTGCAGCAATAGACTGTAATTCTCAAGAGTTTGTTTAGGTCTGAATAAAGGTGATAGTCAAATATAGGTTTGTCCTCAGTGATCTTTTCAGTTGTTGTAGAGTTGAGTGTGAGGTTAACTACTTTGGCTGGCCAAAGATCCTCACATGTTAGCCATTCGGGCCCTTCATACCAGATTTTATTTGTTTTCAACAGCTTGTAAGAGAGCCCTCTTGTCAAAAGTCTGCAGGATTCTCCTTTGTTTTTATGTACCTAATTTGATACCAAGGTTTGTGTTTGCAGTTTTGATTTCTGTTAGTCTGTTTTTCACAAATATATTTTTGCAAGAATTGTATCTGTGTTGGTCACCCATGTTAGACAAATTTGACTGTCTGTCCATAAGTAAATGTTTGTTATGTCACTTCTTTATACACTTGTGAAAGAAAGTTTGCTGTTTTAACTCCCAATGAGACAGCTAATAATTCAAGTTGTGGTACAGTTTTCTTTTGGTTTAAGGGTGCCACTTTTGCCTTTGAATAAACCAAGTTACTTTCATTTTCACTGTTAAATAGGCACAACCCCATAAGCTTGTGTGCTGGCATCTGTAAAATGTGTAGTGTTTGCGATTTCAATCTGTAGCCAGCACATCTTGGTACGTAGATGTCTTGAACTTTGTTCAAGTCTGTGGCTAATTTTTTTCCAATGAAGTTGGTCTTCCACTGAAAGTGGTTCATCCCAATCAATTTTCTTTTTCCATAAGTCTTGCAAAAGGATTTTGGATCTTATGGTTGCTGGTAAATATAATCCAATGGGGTCAAAAATTTTGGATGATTCTGAAAGCACTTGTCTTTTTGTATTGGCATTTGGATTTAAGTTATAACTCTTTGTGCAAAGAGTGTCATCGTGTTCAGAATTCTGTTTTAAAAACCAAGCATTCCAAGTGTTTTCGTGTAATTGTTTGGTTCAATGTTCCATTGTTGTCTTTTGTTATTTGTTCATTTAATTTAGGAGAATTAGAAACCCATTCTCTCAATCCAAATTTCCTTGCTTCATTATGGGTTGTGACATTTGGTAAATTTCAAGCAATTCCTCTTCAGTTACAGTGGAACCAATGAGGTTATCCACATAAAAGTTTTGTTTTAAAAAACTGAACTGTTAAGTTTTCTTGAAATAAGTTTAGGTGGTTTCTAATTGTTAAAGCAAGAATACTTGGAGAGCAATTTGCTCCAAAAATAATTACTTTAAATCTGTAGGTTTTGAAACCTTTGTTAAGGTCATGTGGATCATTCAACCACAAAAACCTGAGATGATTTTTATCATACTCAAGCTTCAAATTTATACAGAGGAATGCTTTTTCTATGTCACTTTGTACTGCATAATTGTCTAAACGGAAGCAAAGGAGAATTTTTACAAGATCTGAGACAAGGTTTGGGCCTTCCATGAGACAATCATTTAAACTAACAGAATTTGTGTCTTTTAAACTACAGTTGTATACTACTCTTAGTTTAGTTGTGGATGAGTCTTCTCTGTAAACTCCCCTGTGTGTTAAATAATGACAACCTCGTTTTTTAAAGGGTTCATCAGTAACTTCTTCAATGAAGCCCTTTCTATTTGTTCCTTGAATATGTTGTTGTATTGTTCTAAAAGATTGTCATTTTTTAGTTTTCTGTAATTTTTATACAGATGTGCCTTAGCTACTTTCAAATTGTCCATTATTTCTGGACAAGGTGTTTTCCAAGGCAGCTCCACATAGTATTGATTGTCTCTGTGTTGTAATGTATCCTTAAATTGTTCTGTCATCAATTGGTCTTCATGTGTAATAGTACTGTCCTTTATGCCAACTGATTCTAATAGTCACAACTGCTGTAACCCTTCATCCAATGTGGAATCATTTTCATTCAAATGATGTGGATTATGACATGTTTTTGTAGTTCGGTTTGTCACATAGTCAGAAATTTGTGACTGTGGTGATTTTGTTTTGCGTAAATTTTGTTCATGTTCTGTGTTTTCTGTGTCAGTAGTAAGATGGTATTTAGTTATGTCACCCAAAAGAGCAATACCTGTGGGAGTTTGTATGCTATTCCATCTCCAATTTTAATGATGCCTCTATGGACCAGATGAAGATAGTCAGCCCCCATGAGCATATGTATATCTCACTACATCTGCATTAAGGGTTTTATCAGCTATCGTGTATTTATTTTGAAGTTGGAGCAAAGCTTGTTTTAAACCCAGCTATTTGTATTTTTTCTTGTTCTACTTTGTCCACAACAACAACCTTAAGGGTTTCAAATGTTTCATCAAGAGTTAAAGTTATATTTGCAGTTTTAAAACTGGCTTGTACTGGGTTTTTATTGATAAATGATGAAATAGAGAGATCTTCATCTCCTTGTTGGTTTTGAAGTCCCAATTTTTCTATCAGTTGTTTAGTTACAAATGTTTGTTGTGAGCAGGTATCTAAAAGACACCTAACCTGTACTATTTGTCCTCTTTTGTTTTGGATTTCCAAAGTTGTGGTTGGTAAAAGAATTTTTGAATTGTGGTTAATGCTAGATGAACTGATATGTCCATTCATAGCATTTTTGGTTTGTTTCTGTTTGTTTTGGTTTGATTTGGGTGTTTGTTCATAATGTTTGTCAGTTTTTCCAATGTCTGTGTGTGTATTACACATAGGGTAACATGGTCAAACTGTTGCAAAACTTACAATTGTATATCAAATTTGATTTGCAATTTGACTTTTGGTGCCCTGATCCAGTGCATTTTTTGCATAAGTTTAGTTGTTCACAACGTTTTGACCTTGCTGTAAAGTCTTTGTATTTGGGACAATTTGTAGAATAATGTTCACTGCTAAAACAAAATTTGCATGGTGTGGGATTATACTCAAAAGTAGCTACATTAAAGTTTTGCAGAGTAGGAGTCTTTGAGTCTTTTTCTGTCACTTTATTTTCTGCAAATTGAGTTTTGCGGTTGTGTTTTGATGTAACTGGTAAGTGTTGAAATCTTTTGTTAGGTTTTTGGTTTTCTGCATTGTTGGTTTTTTTCTTGTTCTGTGTTAAATTTCGGGAGTGTGTAACTTGATTTGTAAAGTGCTAGTACAGTTGGGAAATCTTCTCTTAGTTTATTAAGGCTAGGGTATATGACGCGTTCGGTGGAGAAGGGGCGAACGCCACAAAATTCGAAAAATGAGTTTTTTGTCGTATAATTATCCTTTAAAACCTTTGCTTTACCTATGCAAAAAATTAGATGTAGTCTGCACTTTTTCACGGTAAAATTTAGGTTTTAATGTATCTCAGAGAAATTCACTCCGCATCATTGCTTCACATTGAACACATCTATCTACTTTCTGGTCACTCGACAATGCCCTGTGATGCTCAATTTGGCCAAATTGAACAAAATATAAAAAATAATTACAGCAATATTATTTACACCAAAAAAAATTATGTTACGGCCATAACTACAGCCGTTTCGCAGCGCTTCCTAGTTGTAGAAATGAAACAGGCTGATTTTCTCGATTTTGACGTCCTAAAAACGTGCATTGTCATTAGGAAATCAACAAATACTAAATTTACAGATGCAAGAAAGTTAATATTTGACTTTCAACACAAAGAAGGCTACGTAATATCTACTGCATACCGCACAACCCCAGATAATAGCCATCCCGTCAGACTGCAGAAAGGGAAAAAATCCTACAGTGTCAGTTTATTCAATCTAGCCCAGCAGACACTGCAACCAAAGTATTCCCAATTGCTGCCAATAACTAAGAAAAAATAAAGATCTCAAAGAATTATCAGACCTAATGCCTGCAACTGCACTGAACTATTATACAAGATTGTTAAAGGAACTGGAAGAAACCGAAACAGTTGAAGCAGGTAATACAACATTCGACGAAGAGGACCAAATAATGGATTACTCCAGTTAACATCAGAAGCTATCAATAAAATATTGTAAAATTTCTTGGCGTTTTATTATATCGACATATTACACAACAATATTTTACTCAAATTGTGTTCAAATTCATACAACATTTCAATAAACCGGAAAAATACAAAGGTTTAAAGTTTACAAACTTTAACTGCATTTTGTGGCATAATTCGAAAATGTTGCGTTCGCCCCTTCTCCACCGAACGCGTCATTTATGTCAGTTGTCCTCTGATGAAATATCTCTTTGACTTTAGAAGGGAGCTTTTCAAAAACAACAGCTTGAATGATCCAAGCTGTTTCTGCAATGTTTAAATTATTGTTTTTAAGTTGTCCCATGAGACATTCAAACTCACAGTAAAAGTCAAAGAGGTCACCATAGTTGTCTTTTGGGGTTCGCATGTTCATGACTTTAAGAGCCAAATCATGTATAATTTCATCCTTATTCATGTAATTTCTGTTAAGTAATTCTATTGCTACAGAATAAGAAGCACCTATGGCTGGTAGTGATTCCACTAATCTTAAGGCTGGGCCTTTCAGATAGTTCACTAAATAACTAAATTTATCAACATCTGTAATGTAGTTTTTATTACCTATAAGGCTATGAAATTTTCAATAAAAGATTGAAATTTGGCTCTGTCACCCTCAAAAGTGGGTACTGCAAGTGTAGGCAATTTTGATTTTAGTTCATTGCCCTCAGCCACATTGGGAGGGCTAAATGAAGCATTTCTTGTAGCTTCTAAGAAGCTTTCGTATGTGTCTTCTTTTTTGCACTCATCAAGTTGGTTTTGAATTTCAGAAATATAGTTGTTAATTTTTGTAATGTAATTTTCATTGTCAAGTAGGAGAGTAGAATACTCATCGTCTGTTAGTTCAATTGTGTCATCAATTTCTGTAATTATGTCTTCATCTAGTATGAAAATTTCTTGTTTGTAACGAGTAATAGAATTTAATGTTGTTTCAAGATCATATCTTGTAGGTTCCTTTTGTTTGAAATCATTGTACAGTTTGGTGATGACACCTTTACGTGCTGATTTTTTCCTCATTAATTTTTTGTGATTTTGAGATGGTGCCGTAGCCCCAAGGTCTGTGTTTTTGTTTTCTTGGTCTGGGTTTCTTACCCTTTTGTCCAAGTCTTCCATAATTGTTGTTAGTGTTAAAGTTCTGAGTTTAATTTTATGATGTTGAGCAAGTTAAATTACTGTACAGTAATAAGTTTTTATATAACCTGCGCCACAGGTTAAATTAAAAATTCACAATGTTTTTAGTTAGGATAGGCCTTGAGTGTAAAGAGTAAGGCCTACTTTAAGAGGTAGGCCTATTATGTAAGGTAAGGTTAGGTGGGCCTACTAAATAGGCCTATTTGTTGGGCCTACCAAGTAGGCTTATGTTTGGGCCTATTATTTTATAGGACCTCAATGAGTTAAGCCTGTTAAATTAACAAGGCTTAGTTTTGAATTTGAAGAGTAGACCTATTAAATAGGCTTAATGTTGCGGGCCTATTATTTTTAGGACCTAAAATTGAGTTATGCTTGTTAAATGAACAAGCCTTTGTTTTCGGTTAGTGTAAAGGTAAAGGGATCGGTTCCCAGTTTTAGGCCACCATATGAAAAACTATAGTGGGGTTACGGTTGAAATTGGGGTTAGGCCTACTGAGTTAAGCCTAGCCACTGCGTGTGTCAGTGTAAATTTTAGAGGGGTTTATTTCCCCATACACAGGGCCACCATTTGTTGGGACTATATAGGGCTATGGGTTGATTGCCTGTGCCCTCATCCGTTGGAAATTTCCAACAGACTTCAGTGGAGGGTTACCGACAAGCACCCTATGCTTTTTCGTTAGAGAGTTATAAATATGTAGGTTGTTAAAGGACCGTTTATATTTAAGTAATTACGGTAATTCTAGCGTCGGGAGTTGGGAATCCTTATGTTAATGAAAACTGAAATTGCCTCACCTTATTTTTTGCTGGGTCTTTGTTTTGCTTCGATGTAGGGCGTTTACGATCATTTTCGGTGTAGGGTCGCCACGATGGAGTTACGCGGCGAATTTACTTAAGGTAATTAATATAGGCAGTCACTATATAAACCCCTGAAGGAATAGGCCTATCCTTTTATAGTCATTAGGTTTTATATTATAAGGAATTCACTCAGGACTCTAGGGGGGACAAAGACATCCTCCGCGTTTAAAGCTTCGCTGTAACATAAACAGCCCTGAGAGCCGTTCCTTGGTTCGCTTGTATTTTTTGCCGTTCTCGCAAATTTTGTTTAGTCTACTTTTCTTTGGTAGACTAAACAATAAATTGGGTTTTCTTGTTGCTATGTGAGGCTGATTCATACATACAGGTTCTTTGTACGTATGGCAATTCAATTTTTCATTTCCAATAGGCTATGTCGCCAATCCCGAGGCAATTTTGTATAGATATTTAATTCAATTAATTAATAATTTATATTTAATTATGAAATAAATGTACCACATATGATACCATGTTGTGAGCGCGTATAGTTTTTTCATAGTTGCTTACCAACTCCAAATGGATTGCTCTGGTGGTAGCACATGTGAAAAGACATATATAACCTTTGTTAGACTCCCCTTGCTCATGCACATAGACTGGACCTGCGAAGTCTACTCCCACTATATCAATGGGGCAGGCACGTGCACAGGGGGGGGCTTGGGGTGCTTGAGCCCCTGCCCTTTTTCTTCTTCATATCAAAAGTGCCCTTTTAGTCAAAATTCATAAATATATTGATTCGACATAAATTTGAATTAATTAGTTATATTTTTATTTAGTTACTGCTACTTCAACAGATTTTCAAAACTGGAATTACTTTGATCTATGATTTTTTTATTAGAATAATAAACTTAACATACCGTTACTATTATTTTGTCAATCAGGGAGGGCGTCCCTAGTGGTAACACTGACTGCAGCTGTTCACTGTTGATTGCGTCTCTCGGGTATGTGGGTGTATTGTTTACTGTTTGTTTATTTTACGTTAACCTAAGCTAACTAGTGATTTCTCACTGATAATTATGGTAAGTTGGAATCCAAAGCAGTGTGACATTACTCCAAAAAATATTGTATGACATTACTCGTAAAGTTGGTAAAAACGTCCACGTCCCCTACTTAGTCTTAGGTAGGCTGACCATACGTACCGTTTTGAACGGGACAGTACCGTTTGTATGGGTTTTTGTATGGGTTCTGTCACTGAAGAATAATTGTAAGCTCAATATGTTATGTACTTACTTTTTCATGAATACAGAATATTACAACCCCCGTCCCTTTTTGCCATCCCAATGTCCCGTTTTTGTCTCAAGGAAATATGGTCAGCCTAGTCTTAGGCCTACTAGGCTAGGCCCATCAGTACACCACTGTTTTATTTATTATAAAACGAGACAGGAGACAACAGGAGACTGCTATTATATTTATTAAACATGTTGGCTTCCTTATTCTTCAGTATGCATTTCATTGTAGATGATTAAGAATATAATTTTTGCTTTTGTATTTTCCTGATAAGAATCAATATTTTTCTATTGCTACTTAAGAGCTGTGGCCATCATATTAAATAGCCCACAGTATATTTCTATAAATCTTTAATTTATAGTTTCATATTATTCCATATTTAAATGTATATACAGCAGAATACTGTAATTTATATGATGAGCAAGCTAAAAGTCATATAAGTAAAATTGAATAATAATTGTAAATACACTCCAATATTTCAATACCTTCATCTCTTTGAAATCTTGCAATAAAACATGCCTTTTTACAACAAATTTTCATTTATTTTCTTTAATCAGCTTTATACAAAAATAATGCATTGAATTTAATGGAATTTAAGAATATTTACCACATACAATTTTAAAATTTTTCTTTGTGTGTGTATACATATATATAGCCTATATGGCATTGCGGATTTCATTTTGAAAAATGTTAGGGGAGTGCCCTTTTTTCAACTGAGCCCCTGCCCTTCTGAAAGTCTGTGCACGTCACTGAAATGGGGCAGTATAGACACACCGTTCTCTTGGAAGTAGAGCAACCTTTTCATAATAAGGCTTTGCACTCCAGCGCCTGCAAACCACACATTTATGCAAGACCTTTTTCACTACTTGTCTAATTTTGGGAATCCAAAACTGTTGTCTGAGCTCTATTATCACTTCTCTAACTCCAGCATGTAACAACTTATGATGAGTATCCAGGATCAAAAGTTCCACAAAGTGCCCCCCAGAAGGTAGCAAAATTGGATGTCTTTTCTCCTCAGGAAGCCCAGAAAACTGTAGTCTACCTCCTACTCTCAATAAATCCTGATCCAAAAACACATCCAAACCCTTGAGAGCAGAATGTGTTGGTAGAACCTGTAATGGACGGCTGGTGAGCAATTCCCTCTCTTCACCAAATTTTTCCTTCTGCACATATACCACCCAGTATTGCCTGGCTTGCTGAATCTCCTTACTGTTCAGAATTCCTTCTCTTCTTGTTTCTCCCTTAATGTTGTCTGTAAATCTATGTACCCATGCTATCACTCTTAACAATCTTTTCAGACTGCTAATGTCCTCAAGCCTCAATATGGGGTCCTGCTGCATAACTTGACAACTGTTCACAGTGCATTTTCTCATCTCACTCACCCATTCTTCTTGAGCCTGGCATTCTCCTACAATAGGCTGATTAGAAGGCCAGTTTTCACTTCCAAGTTTTAGCCACTGTGGCCCATTCCATCACAAACTTGACTGTGCAAGATCTTTCACTGAAATTCCTCGTGTTGGTAAATCAGCTGGGTTTTAGGTGCCTGGACAATGCTTCCATTGCTTGGGATCTGTGTGTGCTTGAATTTCCTCCACCCTATTGGCAACAAATGGTTTCCATTTCCTTGCCTGGCTTCTTAACCAGTGCCAAACTAAGTGGAGTCTGTCCAATAATAGCTTGGAATTTCATAGAGGGCCAAAGACTTTTGCACTGTAACTGCAAGCCGACTACCAATAACTGCACCCATCAATTCCAACCTTGGAATAGAAAGCCTTTTCAAAGGTGCTACTCTGCTCTTTGCAGCAACCAACCTGCAAACTTACTTCCTCTTTGAATGTGCCTCTTATATAAATACAAGTTGCATAGGCCTCCTCACTTGCATCACAAAAGATGTGCAGCTCCAAATTGTCTGGACTATTGTTCAACTCTCCAAAGTACCATCTTGGGATTTCAATGTCTCCAAGATGTGCCAATTCTTTGAACCAATATTTCCACCTTACCACCATATGATCAGATAACTCTTGGTCCCAACCAAGTCCAATTTCTCAGAGGCTCTGAAACCAAATTTTTTACTTTATCACAAATGGAGCCAGGAATCCAAGAGGATCAAAGACCTTCGAAGCCAAACTAAGAGCTGTACGTTTTGTCCACCTTGTCTCATTCTCAGCCAGCTCTACTAAAGATTTCCCATTGAGGGTAAACAAATCCTCTCCTTGCTGCCAAACAATGCCTAGCACCTTTGTGTCTATTGCCCACAACTCCTTAATACCAGAATCCTCAATATTTTCTGCTGCATCAGCTCCTACACAGGAATGACTCATAAACTGTTGTAATTGAGAATGATTGGTCTGCCATTTTCTAATCTCCATGCCAGCTTCCCTCATTATAGCTCTAGCCTCCATGAATATCTGTTTGTCATTTCTGTATTATCCACGGAACACAGCAAATTATCAACATAAAAATTTTTCCTTATGTGTTCAATAGTGTTGGGATAGACTTCAGAATATTTCTTAAAATGGTACTGCATAGTAGCTGCCAACAGAAATGGACTAGAGCTGAGGCCAAACAACACTGACTTCATTCTATATGCTTGAACCTGAGGTTCATTTTCCAACAAGTCTTTCGTATCCACCTACAGATACCTTACTGCATCTCTGTCCTCTGGTTTTAACTTTATCCGCAAAAAGGTTTGCTTCACATCTGCAGTCAATGCTACTCTACCAAACCTGAATCTCAGTAACAAGGAAAATAAATTTGCATTTAAATTTGGCCCAGCATCCAAACAGTCATTCAAGGACACACCACCTTTGTCCTTGGCTGAGTCATCAAAAACTACCCTCAGTTGGTAGTAGTTTTGTCTCGCCGTACCACTGCATGGTTGGCAGATAATGTGCCTCCTGGCTCACCAGCTCACCTTGCACCCTTTCAGCATAGCCCTCCTTACATAGCTTAGGATGGCCTCATTGTATTCAATTAACAACTCATTTTTTCTTAGCCTGTGCAATGAAGTCTCCAACCTCCTATTAGCTAGCTGAAGGTTTGAACTGGGTTTGCAAGAATCCTTCCAAGGGAGGCCAACTTCATAGCAACCATCTCTAAACCCAATCCCTTTTTCAAATTGCTCTAAAACATCACTGTTCACTGTACTTGCCTGCTTCTCCTGTTTGTCCTTTATGCCAATGGATTCAAGTTCCCAAAACGCTTTCAAATGCCTTTCCAAACCATGCTGTTCTCCTCAATCTTAACAAAAAGAGCTTTAACCTCCATTTCATTGCAATAGCTACCATGTAGCATCCAGCCTAGCTTACTTTCAATAAGCTAGGCGGACAATATTACCAGTGATAAGTCCCAGTAATAGTCAGCTCCAATCAAAATTAATTCCTTTAACTTGCAATTAATTCCTTTAACTTCAATTCTTGGACACATGTCATATCTAAACAAGTGACTGGAGCACAAAGTTCCTCAATCTACAGCTTGGACCTTGATAGTGGGACTTTGTGGTAACAACCCCTTAACCAAACTTCTACCTTCTTAACTTTGGTTCGGTTTTGAACGGAACCCCCAACCCAGAAATTCTTAAATTTTCCCTCTTAAGTTCTTTAAACTTCAATTTTCTGGAAATTCTGGTCTTAATAAAGCTACACTGGCTACCACTATAAACAACACTCTTACATAGCTTCTCCATCATTCCCAATTAATAATGCTGCAGCTGTTTGCAATAATCCCCTTTACTTTTACTCCCTTTCATAGCAGTGGCATGTGCCAGTGATGTCTCTACTTCTGGGGTAGGCCTACTAGGAGTGTTTTCACACAATAATGGCTGATCCGGCCATAGCATTTTTTGCACAAAATTTTAACTTACAAAACCTTGCTCTGTGACCTTTCAAAAAACATTTAAAACATGCTGTGGACTTAGTTACCCTGTCCTTTCTCTCCTCAAGGTAAAGCCTCAGCCACCTCACATTTATATGACTTGTGGTTGCCTTCGCAAAATATGCATTCCTTGATTCCCTTTAATTATTCTCAGAGGATGCATGTAGAGCTGACACTGTACCTGGGCTATTCCTTTTTGTAGAAACTTTGGTGCTATGCCTGCCTTTGTCCCCTTGTTTAACATCCCACTGTGCAAACTCAATTCCCTCTCGTCTTGCTAATTCTGTGCCTAAAAGACTTATCTGCTGAAGGGGGATGTACACATGTTCTCTAGAGTGTCCCCTACTTAATTCAAGCAAAATTGAGCTAGGCAATTTAGACTCCAGTATAGTGACCAACATTATACCATACCTTTCCATTCCTACACCCAAGTTGTCCAGGGACCTAGTTCTAACTTCAAATTCACATATAACTGCCGTAACTCCTTGACACTATTGGGATTATTAAGAGGAGGTATAGCTAAAAGTTCGCGGAGGTGGCTTTTAATTAAGATCTCTGGCTTACCAAACCGTTTCTTTAATATATCCCAAGCCACATTATAATTAGCCTCTGTTAATGCTAATCCTGCTATTGTCTTTGCTGCCTCCCCTTCCAAGAGGGACTGCAAATAATTAAACTTCTCCACCGCACTTAACACTTGACTAGAATGAACTGCTGATTGAAAACTGTCTGCCCATCCTTGCCATTCCTGAATACTCCCAGAAAATTTTGAGTACATGCCTCGGTAATTGAACTGCAGATCTGTTAACCTTAACTTCACAAACACCATTTGTTGAGGGTTGTGTTTCATTATTAGACCTCGTCTCAGGGGCGCATTTACAGTGTGCGGGGCCTTGGGCAAACTATTTCTCGGAATGTATTATTTTAGTGTGTTAATGAATGACAATATTTTGTAATGCACATAACAGATATATTTTTTTAACACACACAAAACACACATGCGGAAGCCATTCGGCTTATTAATGTGATATTTAAAGACTGTAACTTAACTATGTACACATACAGTGTATACAGCTACACTAGTAGGCTACACAGTTGTAATGCACTTAGTAAACAGTTAAACTGTACAGCTTACTGTACTGTAGATAGAGTGTAGATTCGTAATGAATATTACATAGGACGCTTCCTGGCTTTTTGTTTGGAAAACTGCGTGATTGTGTCCTCGAAACTCACCGACTGCAACACCTCATGCTCTATACTCAACAGCGCCAGGGACGAAAGGCGCTCCTGGCCCATTGTGGAGCGAAGGTAATTTTTGATCAGTTTGAGTTTCGAGAATG
Source organism: Bathynomus jamesi (assembly GCA_023014485.1). NCBI lineage: Eukaryota > Metazoa > Arthropoda > Malacostraca > Isopoda > Cirolanidae > Bathynomus > Bathynomus jamesi. The sequence continues at coordinate 38,827 of JAJOZX010000190.1, forward strand.
AACGTTCACCAGAACAGTTCGTGACAAACATACACAGGTATGTTCTCATTGCTATTTCCATGTTTGGAAATGTTCCTTTCAGTTCGTTTGTGTTCATATGCCGATAAAATCTGTTGCACATGTCTTCACGTTCCGTCTGGGATTCTGTTTCACTTTCGGTGAGTTTCATTAGGGCAGCGAACTGCACAACTTCTGTTACCAGCTCTTTCTCCAGATCAGCCGGATAGCATTCTACTAGATGTTCAGCTGACCGTCGAAGACTGTCGATGTCCAGGACTAGAAGGAAATACAAAAATCCAAATCTTTTCTGCAGGACAGCGTACGCTTCTAGACGAGTGTTCAGAGTGGTACACAGTTTATCAATTATCAGTAGAAATGCAGTGGTCCGAAATGAATCTCTTGGTGTCAGGTTCGTATCTTCGGCAGTTCCGATTTCATGATGGCGCTTTCTCTTCTTTGTGCGTTGAGTCGATTCCTTGTATACTCGATGACCACACTTTCCGATGCCCTGGTCCTCGAATTCGTCAAATCTTGATCTGAGATCTTCAACAAATTGCAGTAGTGATTTCAGCAAGAGGGTGGCTGAGTCTAACGACATTCCTTGTTTTTGCAGAGATGCATTCGTTTTTTAAATCGTTCGAGGATAGTGTTCCATAAAACCAATAAAATGGCTGTTTCGAGTTCTTGAAGCTGTTTAGACAATCCCCTGGATTCGATCCTGGCTTCCGCAGTTTGGCTGGTATCTGCTGCTGGCTCATCCAGTACCACGATATTCTCGGCGTAGCCTTCGGTTAAAGATTGGACGGCATCTGATCTGGCTGACCAGCGGGTATCGGAGAGACCTTTGTCGACCTTTAGTTTCTCACTACGGGAACTACTATCGAGAATCTCTACATGCCGACGCCATCGGTATGTCGAGGAGACGAGAAACGTGTAGACATTCTGAATGAGCATAAACAATTCAACGGCTGCTGTGCAACTGTCCACTGCTGATTTACCCAGAAGATTTAGTGAGTGGCACATGCATGGCACAAACTCAGCATAAGGAGATTTTGACTTGATGTTACTCTTTACGCCGTTGTATTTCCCTGCCATATTGCTTGCGTTATCATAAGACTGTCCTCTGCAGTCTTCAATTCGAATGCCATGCGTCTCCAGAAAGTTGAGGACCACGTCGGCGATTCCTTTCCCTTTATGTGTGTTCATAGAGTTCATACCTATGAACACACATACAGGGAAAGGAATCGCCGACGTGGTCCTCGAGAAATCACTCGACGGACCCAGACTCAACCACATATCGGACGGTGAAGCACAGTTGATTGGTGTGGGAAACATCAGGCGTAGAGTCAACGGATAGAGAGTAGTATTTTGACTGCTGGATTTCTCGGATAATCGTCTGAAGTACTTTATCGGCCATCAACAGTATGAGTTTCTCGCAAATGAAATGAAAGAGATACGAGGTGTGTTGTCCGCTACCTTTGTTGGCATGCTCGCTTATATGCGCAGCTAGAAAACTGTCATACTTACTTAAAAGTTCCAAAATTCCATAATAGTTGCCGTTGTTTGGTGAACCGAAACGGGAGTCGTGTCCACGAATTGCTAGTCCTCGTGACGTGATATACTTGATAACGTCGACACAGCATCGCAAACCTTCCTGCCAGTAGTTGCACTCCTTTTCAAACTGGTTCACCAGTTTCGAATCAACACGGCCGGAGACAGACTTTCTAACCAACAAATATCTCATCGACTCCATATGTTGCTCACATTTTCCGTGTGCTTCGACCGATTGTCGACCATGCTTCCAGTCGCTGAACCCGATTGTGAACTTGCTGTCCGCCCTCGACATTAATTTACAGACAAAACAGTAAACACAGCCTGTGGACTCAGAATAGCACAGCCATGACACCTCAATCCTCTCATTCGTCAGGCTATGTTTCTTAACAAATAATATCTTCGTACATCAGCGTGTTGTACCACTTTCAGTAGTTGAAGAGTTACTGAAGTCGCTGTCATAATTTCGGCAATATGATGTTCCCCGCCCTATCCAGCACTCTCTAAAGTCATCGGTCAGCACTTGTGGCCACAAACCAATGTCATTAATTGCATGTCCTGAAACTGGTGGGCCTGCTGAAGGGGTTGACGTAGACGAGTCTCCTGAAAATGCAGCTGCTGAAGTAGTGGAGGCAACTGCTGGGCCTGCTGAACGCACTGACGTAGACACGTCTTCTGAAAACGCAGCTGCTGAGTAGCGGAGGCAGCTGGTGGGCCTGCTGAAGGGGCTGACTTAGTTGCTGATGATTTAATCCAATTAGTCAGTTTCGGCACCGTCGCAAGAAACTCTTTTCTGCGCTTCTTATCCTTACGCTTTTCACTACCGGGTTTATATTTCCTCCTTCGATCCCGGTCACGGCTCGTTTCCATGTACGTATTACAAGGCCAACAATAAGAACATAAATCATGAATCTGCAACAGAAACAACAAGAAGTAAGTTAGTAACAACATTAGAAATGAGTAACACTAACAAGAACAACAAATTAAACACCATCAAAGCGGATATTAGAATGCTTGATGCCATGCCGCCTGCCGGAAAAAGTAAAACTCGTCGCAGATGGCAAATACGTAGTTTAATTTTTTTCATTTGAAATTTGCGGGGCCCATCGGGCGCGGGGCCTTGGACATTTGCCCGGTGCGCCACCCCCTAAATGCGGCCCTGCCTGGTCTCTAACTGTACTGAGCTGCTAAACTCTTTTGCTCCGTGGCATACTTTAATTATATCATCAATAATCTCTTCAAAGTAAATTATGTTATTTTCTATTTCATCCTCTTCTGTAAAAGCCTCAATTTTAATATTTACTTCGCTTAGAGCAACCTTTTTAGTTTCTAATATGGAAAGCTGCGCAGTCACTAAGCTTAAGTCCTCTTGCTCTATGGCAGAATCTGTAGTGGCAATGACCTTTGTAATTAGACCTTTGTAGGTGCTTCTCCTTTTATTAAACTTGTTCAATTCAGCTGCATTCATCTTTAATGCAAATAACAATTGGGCTCAATGCCAAATAAGCTGAATTGGCAAAAATACTTAACCAAACTGATCAAACTCAAATTTTACTTTTTTCAAATAAACTGAATTGCTTGGTTGGGGTCCTAACCAACCACCAATATGGAATACCAAATTTTCCACCCAAGTAACTGGCGCACTGAAGTCTGCAACCTTCGCCTACGAACAATAAACCAAAATTAATCAAACCGGTAAAATGTAGGCCCAAAACAACGACAGAGTAGCGGCCAAGTTTCGCAATTGGGCGACCAAACTTTCTACCGTGGAACCTTAACTCAATTATGCTCAACCCGTCCAGGCCTAACTTGGGCTACAATTTGCACAATCAAAACTTTGCCGGAAAATAGTCACTGAGTCAGTCTTGGGCTAGAATCCAGTTTCGAAGGACCATGTTATTTTTTATTTTATTGGGTTCAGAATCCCAGCTGAGCCGTGAACGGCCAAGCTCTGAAGGGCCAGTTTAACCTACAGACCAAGTTAAGCTAGACTAAAAACTTACAGACTTGGAGGTCCTATTAGGTCCTACCTCAGGGTTGCTGACTCGATGTGGGCCTACCTTAGGCTTCAGTTGCATGAAATTAAGATAAAAAACAAAAGGGGCACTATTTATGGTCTTCTTTCTAAACTTTGCAACAACAACACAACCTGCACCATTGCACGATGCAACAATCTTGTATCTAAACAACCAAACTGAATTGCAAAAGAGCTCTCTATAAGACCACGCCCTGTAAGTGTTGCATTCAACAAACGAGTAGGAAGGACGCGCAGTGCCCCAAAAAAATGATGCCACAAGAGTGCCCAAACAATGATGCCACAAGAGCCCAAAAATGCTAGCTCTAAATTAAGTGAATTTTTCATTAACCTTACAGTTATGAGATGGATATATATATATACACCTTAACTTAATATATAAAAGCAATGCTGCATCAATCAGCTTAGTCATCATATCGCCTAAGGACAACAATGGCTCTTCCTCTTCTAGATTTTCTAACACCCAGTTACCTAACTTGTTCTCGTATTCCCGAACTCGAATCTTCCGAATTCTTTACCCTCTGGCGACGGCTTACATACCAATCTCAAACTAAATACATTTGCGCTGTTTACCTTTCTCCTAATTCTACTGACTATCCAAAATTCTTTGACTGCCTCACTTCCAAAGTGGAATACATTCTTTCCCGCTCTCCCTTTGCTGAAATCTCCAGTTTAGAAGATTTCAATGTTCACTACCACCTTTGGTGGTGGTGAACATTGAAATCCTCCCATTTCACTGACATCCCTGGTGAACTAGCTTACAACTTTTCTACCCTAAATGACCTAGAGCAGATTGTGCAGCACCCTCGCATCCCCGATCGCCTTGGAAATAGGCCCAACATTCTGGATTCATTTTTTACCTCTCATCCTTCTTCTTACTCTGTGAAACTTTTCTCTCCGTTGGGCTCCTCTGATCACAATCTTATATCTGTTTCCTGTCCTATCGCTCCAATTCGGCCTTTGGATCCTCCTAAGAGGAGGCGCCTTTGGTACTTCGGCGCCGCTGATTGGGAGGCCTTTAGGCAGTACTTCTGTGATTTCCCATGGCATGATTACTGCTTCCATTGCCGGGGCCGTTCTGGGTGTGCTGAGCGCATCACAGAGGGTGATTCTCTCGGGCATGGAGGTGTACATTCCATATTCTATTCCTACTACTAATGCAAAAAAAACTTGGTTTAACTTTAATTGTTCTAATGCTATCCGCCACAGAGAGGAGGCTTTCAGAAGGTACTGTCGCCATCCAACTTCTGACTCTCACTCAGCTTATATTTCTGCCCAGAATCGTGCAAAATCTGTTCTTCGACGAACCAAAAATTTCTTCATCCGACAAAAATGTGAAAATCTATCCAATTCTAATTCCTCTCGCTCTTTCTGACATCTAGCTAAGAACCTCTTCAACAACTTTACTTCCTCTTCTTTCCTCTTTTCCATTCCGACGGCACAGTTGCCGTCTCTTTTCCTGACAAAGCTGAACTCTTCGCTCAAACTTTCGCTTACAATTCAACCCTGGACGATACTGGTGCTGTTCCTCCATCTCCTCTCCCCTCTGACTCTATTATGTCTGAAATTAGAATCTCTTCTAAAGATGTGTTTTCTGCCCTATGTGGGCTCAACTCTAGGAAGGCGTATGATCCTGATGGTGTTTCTCCTGTTGTTCTTAAGAACTGTGCTTCTATGTTGACACCCTGCCTAGGCAAACTCTTTCGTCTTTGTCTCTCATCTGGTACTTTTCCTTCCTGCTGGAAGTTCGCTTTCATTCAGTCTGTCCCAAAGAAGGGTGACCGCTCTCAATCCTCCAACTATCATCCAATTGCTTTGATTTCTTTCTTTCCAAAGATTTGAATCTATCCTTAATAGGAAGAGTTTTAAACACCTTTCTTCTCACAATCTTCTTTCAGATCGTCAGTGTGGATTCCGGAAGGGACGCTCTACTTGCGATCTTCTTTCATATCTCTCTGACTGAACTGAACGGACGCATTTCCTGAGCTCTCAGATATTGCTCCTACTTTTGCATATTGCTAATCACTTTACTTTTGGAAAGTTTTGAATTTTATATACTTGCGTTTATATTCACAGTGTTATAGTTAAGTAATTCAATATTAGTAGTTTTTAGCGATTTAGAAGTTTTCAAAGCGTGCCGGCTTAATTTAACTTAAACTTGTGACGGTTATAAACTAATTTAACTTGCGCGATGCCGTCGCAGAAAGCGTCGTGTGTTAGGTGTGGGGTAAACCGGTGGTATACGGATTTTAAAGATTATAACGGCGGTCCTATGGCGATTACCGAGAGATCAGTTTGTTTCTATTGCGATTTAAGGGAGGAAGTAGTTGACATAAAACGCAGTGTACGTGAGATAACGGGAAGACTTGCAACGCTTGATGAGGACAGGGGTAGGGCTACGGTTGACGAAAGCCGAACCAATACTAACGTTGAAGACGTTAGTAACTTGAAGGGTGAGGTGCGTAACCTAGTTTCTGGTTTAGGTAGCTTATCGGGAAGGTTGGATAGAGTTGAGGAAGGGGTTAAGGTTGGTCCGAGATTAGTAGATGGGGAGGGATTTAGAGAAGTTAAAGGTGGAGCTAGGCCGCGTACGTTAGGCGATAGGAATCCCCCCCCCTTTCGAAGTTTCGAACCCTTTCGCCCATTTGGAAAGGGACGTGAATGAGGGGGAAACTATTTTAATTGGGGACTCTTTAGTGCGCCATATGGACACAGAGTTCGTTGAACGGCATCCAACCAAGAGGAGGAGGGTCTGTCTCCCAGGGGCCAGGGTTGACAGAGTTAGAGACAAAGTGGATAGGATTGACGTTGCCTCCCGTCACTCGATGTTGGTGACGATGGTAGGGGGCAACGACTCGTATAGGCCCGATACGAGAGTGCTTGACCTTTTGGAGATATATAGGCGTAGGGTGGCCACTTTTCAAATTTTTTTTAAAAGTATAGGTTATCGTAGTTTTTCCCATTATTTGGCACTATACTAGCACATTGGTACCATTTTTACAAAAATTGATCAATATTTAGGGGTCTCGCATCGACCTTGAAATTACGAGTTTTTTTTTTAAAATGCGTACTTTTTAACTTTTTACTGAATCAAGATAAATCATTAAGTAGGGATGTTTTCTGAATCCTCTTGATGAGAGAAGTCGTTTGGTGTGCCTTCCAATGTCATACGACTAACGGTTTAAAAGTTGTGCCTGTATACAGGTAATACCAATGTGCTAGTATAGTGCCAAATAATGGGAAAAACCACGATCACCTATACTTTTCAAAAAAATCAGCAAATAGCAGACAAATAAGGAAGAAAGAAACAATAACTTAAACAATCACTTTTGCATTGTATTGACCACTATCACACGTCACTGGCTGCAACGTTGTCCCTCTGTGCTATGTCATCGTGGCGAGTGATGACTTCTTGAAGTCGCCGAGCTCTTTCCGGTTCTTTTCCACCACTTGCAGAAGATCCTGCAGCTGTGCCTCGTCCTTTGTGACCGTGTTCGCATAGTCTTGTATCAGTTGGACTCCTCTTTCAGCGACGTCATTGGTGACCTGGAGATTAGAGATCACATCCTTCAGACGACAAAAGTCCTCGTTCTCGTCCCACTTATCAGTTGGCAGGGTGAGCCACGAAGACCCATACATCTTCAGACCTGCAAATAAGAACCAGGAGGACTCGTCGATCAGGTCGGGGAGTAGCGTCATCTCGTCGACTGAGACGTTCTCGTATGTGAAGTCTTTGGGTACAGGGAGGTGGGACAGCTTCTCTGCCATCTGTTGCTTCACAGTGCCATCCACCTTGTTGCTGCATAGAGCGAAGATGACGGTCTGAGGCCTCAGATACCAGAAGTGCCGCCTCATCACTGCCAGTGACGCTTCTGCCACCTCGCGGTCCACTGCCCTATACCTCAGAAAACGCTGGTATAGTACCAGGTCATTCAACGGCGCATCAGCTGCTACAGGGGCCGCCAACCAAGCTGGTACGTACAGAAGAGCGATGAACACCACGATCCTGTGCAGTTTGTCGACCAGCTCGGCGTCGAGCTCCAGCTGCCTACTGAACATCAGCAGTTTTGTGTAGTAGATGACCTGAAACAGAATAGGCACCATTGTAAGTAAGACAGGTTTATTGTTACCAATTACTTTGTTTGCGTTATAATGAAATGTTTATCTTTGAATAACATTTAAACTTATCTCTAGATTATTTTTGTTTGAAAATACTAACTTTAGCCATCCATCTTGCGTGGTGGTAGGCTCCTGGGCGCATGAGGTGAATGCCACGGCGTGGTTGTGTCCCGAGTACCAGGAGCGTGATCTCTGCCACTTCCCGGTAATCGTCTCTGACGAAACCAGAAGCTGTTGCTCAGGAAGCTGACCGCCGCGTCCCGGAGTTCTATTAGCCACGTACTCTCCGCCAGATTCTCGACCTGCAGCTTGCAGTAGGTCGAGAGATCGAGCTCGTCCCATCTTCAAAAATAATAAACAAGAAAATTGTGTGAGAAAACTCTGAAGTTCCGGTTTGGCTTGCTGTTTTATAAACTAGTGGAATATCATGTGTGTCCTAACTTTACCTTGCACAAAAAATGAACTAACCTTCTCTTCAACTGCTGAAACAAAGGATCAGTTGGTGCCGTAGTCCTTCCGAGCAGGGTGACGGCTACTGCCCCCACGATAAGCTCTAGGACGTGATGACGGCATCCCAGCTGGAGTAGCGGTCGCCCGAGCATGTTTTCCAGCCGGACAACTGCACCCTGCACCCTCCCCGTGTTGGTGGAAGTGGTGTCGAAGCAGAGTCCGATGACGCTCTCCTCACATCCCCAATCTTCGAGAGCATGTATGGTTGCCCGCGCCTGCGACAGTCCGGTGCCGTCAGCAACAGCTGGGACTGACAGCAACTTTCCTTCTGTGCAATGAGGAGCCCCGGAGATGAGAATTGCTTGGCGGTGCTCCGCCGTTCCAAGGAAGTTCTGAAACACATGCCATATATTTCAATTTCATGGTTGTAAAGTAACCTATTTTTGTTCACATTCAGTTCTCTTTTTAATTGACATTATGCTTCATGAATCTCATTACTAAATTGATAGCTATGAAAACTTAATCAACTGACCTTGACCATTTTGCCATCCCAGTGGACAACAGTGTGCCTCGGTGGCGTGAAGGAGTCCTTCACAGCCGTCGCCACTTCACGGCGATGTGACACTCTTCCCCGGCGAGCCGTTTCTTTCGAGATGCTGAACTGATTGAGGTCTGCTGGTGGATCCGCCGAACGTGTGATAGCAGCCACAATGCTTACTACCTATGTAGAGAATGGAAAGTGGAAAGGAAACTGTCAAGAATACATGTGGGTTACGGGACACTTTAAAACTGACGCTATCGATGAATACTATACACAATACGCACTGATTATTGGACATGCGGAAACGATCAGCCACTTCCATGACAGCAGGTGCATTAAGGATGCGGCGAGGAAGATTGACAGACACACTTGGCTCTTTCGGCAGGGGGAACGCTAGTTCTGTCTCCGACTCTCCTGACATGCCAGTATCATCATTCTCCATGGCCTCATCTCCGGTTTCGTATGCACACTTTGAGGTTTGCGGCTCCTGGCGAGGACGTTTTCTTCCTTCCTGTAGCTTTCTTTTTACAGCGAAAACTTTATCGTTCCCGCTCATCGTTGCCACCCGACACCACGTTGATCGAGGTAGAAGTCAATGTCTTCTTTCTTGTCCTTGTCGGACAGCAGTCGATTCTTCTTTATATCTTCGACAGCGTCAGATGCTCCGATATCCCACAGCTTGTCCACACTGTCCGAAAACTTCTGCCGTTTTCCTCCGGCGTCAGTTTCTCGTTTTCTGCTCTTTTGGAGTAAGTGCCACTCTTTCCACAATGCCTCTAGCTTCCGTTCGCAGTTGAGCTTTGTGATTGTTTTAATGCGGGCCATGTTCCAAAACTTTAAGACGTTGTTTACGGTTTCTTTGAATGCGTCTTTCCTGTTAGCAGTGTACTGGATAACACTGAAGAAGTATTGCAAAACCTGCCGTGTTGTTGGCAATTTGCTACCACTGATGGAGGACGACGGTTGGCCAACTAAAAAAATTTCCGAGGCCGATCTTAGAGAAGGTAGCGATGTTATTTTCGCCTTTCCTTTTGATGACTCTCTATTTGTAGCTTCAAGAGTTCTTCCAGTTATGGTTGCCATCGATTTGCCATGACAAAGGATGAGGAACTCAGACAGAATTTCAAAATGTTATGATCTGCAAAAAAAGAAATAGGTTAGGTACCTGGCACAGGCATAGTGCATTTTCTAATTACCTATATATATTATACATTCCGCCCGGGTATGGTGACTCATTTTTTTGAAAAGTATAGGTGATCGTGGTTTTTCCCATTATTTGGCACTTACTAGCACATTGGTATTACCTGTATACAGGCACAACCTTTAAACCGTTAGTCGTATGACATTGGCAGGCACACCAAACGACTTCTCTCATTAAGAGGATTCAGAAAACATCCCTACTTAATGATTTATCTTGATTCAGTAAAAAGTTAAAAAGTACGTATTTAAAAAAAAAACTTGTAATTTCAAGGCCGATGCGAGACCCCTAAATATTGATCAATTTTTGTAAAAATGGTACCAATGTGCTAGTATAGTGCCAACTAATGGGAAAAACCACGATCACCTATACTTTTCAAAAAAAATTGAAAAGTGGGCCACCCTAAATAGGGGGTTAATTAGGTCCCTAAAGGCGAGGTCAGATAGGTCTTTAGTTCTAGGCATTACCCCTAGGCACGGTTTGGGTCTTAGAATAACGTCTAAAACGATATTTTTTAATACTAAATTAGAAGAGATTTGTGCTGAGGAAAATGTACCCTTCGTAAAGCTGTGGTCAGAATTCAGTGATCCTAGCCTTTTTATAAAAGATGGAGGTACATTTTAATGAAATAGGTAATGCTAGGCTAGGTAGGTTAATTGACGAAAACGTACGAAAACTGTATAGGTCGAAGCCTTCTTTAAACGTTGTGGGTCCGGGGAACGCGGGCCCAACGTGAAAAATAGTTTAAAACGCCGGCCCGTGGTAAAAAATAACTTAAACGTCTTTTATTGTAACGCGCGTAGTATTAGAAATAAATTAAACGAATTTAAGGTGATAATTTATTCCGGCAACTACGATATAGTTACTATCACTGAAACGTGGTTAAATACCGTGACTCGGGACTTGTTGGGGGAACTTGATATACCGGGTTTTAAACTCTTTACTAATGATAGGTTACATAGGATTGGTGGCGGCGTTTTGCTGTACATTCGTAATTCCCTTAGGGCTATCGAGGTTAAGATAGATTTTCCGGCAGCAATTAATGCGATATGCGTTGAAGTTAGGGCGCGTAGTATTAGTTTTAATTTTGTTGTTGTTTATAGACCTCCCGTTCAACCCCTCGATACCGATACTAGATTTTACTCACTTCTTGGTAACTTTATTGATAATCGAAATAGTATAATTGCCGGAGACTTTAACTGCCCTAATGTTAATTACGAGATTTTTACTGGTAATGAGGAGGGTTTGAGATTGAGTGAGTTCATGGATGATAATTTTTACGACAGATGGTTACCGAACCAACGCGCGGTGACAATATTTTAGACGTGGTGATGACGAACGGCGAAAATATGGTCGAAGGTTTAGAAGTAGGCGAGAGTTTAGGATGTAGTGATCATCATATTCTTAGGTTTAAGTTATTGATAGAAAACACTAAGGATAGTAACGTAATAGAAGTCCCTGATTTTCGTAGGGCCAATTTTGATAGTTTTGCGGATAGGATGATAGTGGACTGGGATAACTTATTTATGGGTAATGGCACAAATTTGCATTGGGAGGCGTTTAAAGAAAGCTTTATGAATATTGAAAGGGCGTTTATTCCTCGTAGGCCCAAGCGCGCTAGAAATCATAGTAGGCCCAAGTGGTGGACTAGGGAAATAGGCGAGTTCATAAACGAGCGTAACAGAGCGTATAGACTTAATAAGCGCAATGTCACGGCAGCTAACTTTAATAGATATATCGAGCTTAGACATCAGGTTAAAAGATATGTTAGGAATGCTAAGCGTAATTTAGATACTTATAGCTGCGGATAGTAAACATAATCCAAAAAAGTTTTTTGAATACGTCAATAATCGTAAGCCGATAAAAGATAACATAGGCCCTCTAGTGGATGTTAACGGCGCTTTGGCTTCTGACGCTCAGGCGATGACGGGTATTTTCAATAACTTTTTTGCGACAGTTTTTACCATAGAAGACGTAAATAATGTCCCCAACGTGGACGATATCGTTCCATTTAGTAGCGAGACTATTTTGGATGAAATAACTGTTTACGAGGGTGAGATTGCGCATTATATCGATAGGCTAAAAGTTAGCAAGGCTCCAGGCCCTAACGCTTTTTATCCCAGACATTTGAAAGATTTGAAAGACGTTATCGTAGGCCCCTTAACGAAGATTTTTAATCAGTCACTCGAAACGGGGATTATACCTGAAGACTTCAAATTAGCTAAAGTCACGCCCATTTTTAAAAAAGGCGACCGCACAATAGCTAACAATTATAGACCCATTAGCTTAACGTCAATTGTCGGTAAACTTTTGGAGTCCGTAGTTAGGGATCGTATCATCGATCACTTAGAAAGTAGAGATTTGATTAATAGTAGTCAGCACGGGTTTCGACGCCATAGATCTTCTTTAACTAATTTGTTAGAATTTTATAACGAAATAGTGCGCGAATACGATAGGCATAGAGCAGCTGACGTTATTTATTTAGACTTTAAAAAAGCGTTCGATACAGTTCCGCATAGAAGATTAATTGCGAAGGTTAAAGCGCACGGTATACGCGGTCAGGTAGCTAACTGGTTAGAGGAATGGCTTCGTGCTAGGCAACAGAGGGTCGTTGTTAATGGCAGTGAATCGGGGTGGTTGGATGTAGGTATCGGTGTCCCACAGGGTTCAGTGTTAGGCCCATTGCTATTCGTAATGTACATTAACGACATAGATGTAGGACTGACTAGCAACGTGTCAAAATTCGCGGACGATACTAAAATAGACGGTAAGGTTGTTAACGAGGACGATAGAAATAGACTCCAAGACGATGTAAATAGGATTATGGAGTGGACGGATAAGTGGCAGATGCAATTTAACGTAGACAAATGTAAAGTTTTGCATGTAGGTTCTCGTAACAATAATTACACGTACACGATGGAAGATAAAGAGTTAGCGAACGTTGACGAGGAAGTAGATTTAGGCGTACGCGTATCGAAGGATTTAAAAGTTAGGAACCAGTGCCCGGAGTCTTGCGCAAAAGCTAATAGGATGTTAGGCTTCATAGCGCGTAATTTCGAATTTAAATCGAAGGATATTATATTGCCCCTTTACAAGTCCCTAGTCAGGCCTCATTTAGAATATGCCGTTCAGTTTTGGTGCCCGTATTTGCGTGAGGATATTGATAGGTTAGAAAGGGTTCAGCATCGTGCCACGAAACTAATTCCGTCATTGCGCAACAAGCCATATGAAGATAGGATTAAAGAGTTAGACTTGCATTCACTTGAAACTAGGAGATTAAGGGGGGAGCTTTGAAGTTTTCAAAATCGTTAATAACATTGATAACGTAAATTTTGACAAACTGTTCACTTTCGATAATAGTAATACTCGTAATAACAGATTTAAGTTGCGTGGCAGACGTTTCATTACTAATATCGCTAAAAACTTCTTTACGTTTAAAGTAATTGATAAATGGAATAATTCACCGTGTAACAAAAAAAAATTTTTTCTTTGTTTCTGGGCAATAACCTTTATTTTCTGATTCATTATGCTTCAAATCACTGGAAAAAAGCTGTCAGTGATTTTAAACTTCGGGTTTGTTGTCAGTACATCGATTTTGTTGAAATAAGAATATTATTATTTTTTAACCCTATATGGACATCTGCGACAGATCTGTAAACGCTTCAAAATTTACTATATATTTACCGAAACAAGTACATTTTAACTTAAATGACGATATCGTCAAATTTGTAACGGTTCAAGAGTTTATATCACGAATTGGCAACTCCTACTGCAGAAAACCGAGCTTTAATGAAAAAAATAAGTTAGTGCGTCAGTAGAAGTAAAAGTGTATGGTTATGCAGTTCGTTTTTTATTTTTATCACTTTATTTGATTAAAGGTAAGTTGAATAATTTTTTATTGCTCAATATATGTTGTTAGAGTGGCTGAAGTAATATAAAACAATTCTGATAAACTGAGCACTAGAATATTTTATTGAAACGTAACAATATTGATGGCTCTGACATCCATGCCTTCTTTGCCACGTGGTATAAGGTTGTCCAATTTGTATTATATATATTACATTATATATATATTATAATATTATTATATATATTATATATATATATTATTTATATATATATTATTATATATATATATATATTACATTAAAAATCACATATTTATGTTCAAAGTACTCTAAATGAATGTTTAATATAGGTAAAAAAAATTTTAAGACAAAAATAAGAATTATGTCCATATAGGGTTAAATTAATCCATTATTTTTACTTTTTCAGACGTGTGACGTGTGACGAAGTTACTGTTATGGCTGCTCGTGGTTGCAAATACCCAGCGGATTCCTTCTGCTACGTGTGCGGCGAGTTCTTCGCAAAGACGGCTAAAAAACACTGCTTGGACAGTTGCACCCGTGCAAAGGAAGCCTATCATGCCTACTTCGGAATGCCAGTCGGTGACCAAGACAAACGCTGGGCACCACATGTCATCTGTGACTACTGCCGCCGCACTCTTGAAGGTTGGTTTAGAGGAGAGAAGAGGGCAATGCGTTTCGCTATCCCCCGTGTCTGGCGTGAGCCCTCAGACCATCTCACGGACTGCTATTTCTGTATGGTGGACCCAACAAAACGAAGAAAGGGGAAGAATGCGCCTCCCATTGAGTACCCTGACATTCCGTCATCTATTGCACCTGTTCCCCATAACGCGACGGACCTACCTGTGCCACAGCCTCCCTTGAGAGATCAATCTTTTCCAGCAGAAGAAGCAAGCTATGATGATTCCGAGGAGGAGCAAGGTGCGTCATCTGCTGCGCGCCGTCGACGCCGGGTGGCCGGTGAAAGGTGCCCCTACTACCCCAACCAAGAGGACATCAACGACCTCATCAGGGAAATGGCCTTGACAAAGTCCAACGCCGAGCTGCTCATTTCCAGACTGAAGCAGTGGGACTTACTGGACGACAGCGTTCGAATTACTTCCCAGAGGAAGCGGCATCGCGGCTTTTCAGTGTTCTTCACTCTTAGAGATGGGTTGTGCTACTGCCATGACATCAGAGGACTCTTCGACGCTGTGGGCATTCCCTGCAACACCTCTGACTGGCGGCTCTTCATCGACAGTTCATCTAAAAGCCTCAAGGCTGTTTTACTGCACAACACAAATCAGTGGCCCTCGATTCCTCTGGCTCATTCAGTGCACATGAAAGAAGAGTACCAGAACGTCAAAATCCTGCTGAGTGCACTGAAGTACGACCAATTCAGCTGGGAGGTCATTGGCGATTTCAAGATGGTGGCCTTCTTGATGGGGCTTCAGGGAGGCTTCACCAAGTTCCCTTGCTATCTGTGCCTCTGGGATAGCCGAAATACAGCCCTTCACTACGAGAAGAGGAACTGGCCCCTCAGGACCGGCTATGAGGTTGGGGCCCACAACGTGAAGCAAGAGCCGCTGGTGGAGCCAACGAAAGTGCTGATGCCACCCCTGCACATCAAATTGGGCATCATTAAGCAGTTTGTTAAACAGCTGGATCCAGAGGGTGAGGCCTTGAAGCACATCCAGGAGCTGTTCCCGAAGTTGTCGGAGGCGAAGATCAAAGCAGGAGTATTTGTGGGCCCTCAGGTGAAGCGACTTATTGACTCCGACAGCTTTCCTGAGAAGCTGTCTGAGGTTGAGCGGGCAGCTTGGACAAGCTTCGTTTCTCTAGTCAAAGGTTTCCTCGGAAACCACAAGGCAGAGAACTACAGGGAAATCGTTGACGAACTTGTGGACACGTACCGGAGCATGGGCTGCCGGATGTCGCTGAAACTGCACGTACTACACGCCCACCTTGATGAGTTCAAAGAAAACATGGGAGACTACTCAGAAGAACAAGGTGAAAGATTTCACCAGGATGTCAGCTCTTTCGACGAACGCTACAAGGGACAGTACAATGAAAGTATGATGGGGGACTATATCTGGAACCTTTTGCGTGAGAGTGAACTGAAATACAATCGCCAATCTCGTAGACAAACTTCTTTTTGATTAAACTATAGCGCTAGAATTTTTGTATCAATTCTGTATCAATTCTCCGTAGCAATACTCTTTATCAACGCTCTGCATCACTGCACTGTATCACTGTCTGTGTATTAACATATTATAATACATAATTATTCCCTACTCGTTTCCTTCTTTTTATTTTCATTTCTAAAGACGGGGCCTGGAGAACTTCATTTTTCATCATTGATTTATCATAATAATCGTGTTAACATCAATTAAAATTATACTTAACAGGATTCATTTGATTTAAAAGCAGATAGTGTGAAAAACCCTTAAATTAATAAGCAAAAATGGCAAAAAATCAATAAATCGATCTCATGAACTCAGAACCGAAGTCTGAACTTGGTGACTGCTCATTTTTACTTATTTATGCCCTAAAAAATCAGAAAATAATAGTTTTAACTCGTGGACAAATTTTGTGTTACACGGTGATATATAATCTTCCCGCGCCCGTCGTGAACTCTACCAGCATTAATGTGTTTAAAAACCGTCTAACTAGGCATTTTAAAAATATTAACGTTGTTTAAAATAAAAAAAACAATTGGCAATAGGAGCTCTAGGGGTGGTAATCGGGATGAGTCTGTTGACGTCTAATGCCAACTTGTGACATGTCAGCATGTGATATGCCAGAAAAAAAAAATTAGACTGACACGAACTTAGTTGTAGCTCGTTGCGTAAATTAACCCACGTTTTGTTATTCTTTATACTTTTTTTCTTCTTCTCTCCTTATTTGCATGTCTGTAACTCTTTATTGCATGTCTGTAGTTTGCATGGTATGATAGTGTTTGAGTTAAGAATGTGTTGCATGGTTTGTAATGCGTTCTTATTTTACTTCTTTTCGTCTTTCACCCCTATCCAGCCTAGTGGGCTACATCCTCTACCTCCCTCTGGAGTAGAGGATCGGTCTGCAACAGCTGGAAGTATGTGTTGCTTTGAGTTAAGAATGTGTTGTTCTTTGAGTTAAGAATGTGTTGCATGGTTTGTAAGCGTTCTTATTTCACTTCTTTTCATCTTTCACCCCTTTCCGGCAGAGTGGGCTCTACCTCCCTATGGAGTAGAGGACCGTTCTGCAACCTTTCCTATTCTCTCCCACTATTTTTCTGACTTGTCGGCAGTGGCCGGCGGATGATGATGGTGAGTCTTTTTTTCTCTTTTTCTGAATGAATGTTAACGCACGAGTGATAGGTGTTGCTACTTACTTAACTCCAGTGGTGGGCACGCGCAACGATTTTTGTAGCGCCGCAGCCGCAACCGCAACTCTGCTGAAATAGTTGCGCCGCACGCGCAAGCGCAACCCTTTTCAAAAAGTTGCGCCGCAAGCGCAAGCGCAACCAAAAATGTTGCGCCGCAAGCGCAAGCGCAACCAAAAATGTTAAGCGCAACCAAAAATGTTGCGCCGCAAGTTGCGCAACTGCCCACCTTTGCATTTAACGTATATCTGCAGTGGTGGGCACGCGCAACGATTTTTGTAGCGCCGCAGCCGCAACTCTGCTGAAATAGTTGCGCCGCACGCGCAAGTGCAACCCTTTTCAAAAAGTTGCGCCGCAAGCGCAAGCGCAACCAAAAATGTTGCGCCGCAACTTTTTGCGGCGCAACTGCCCACCTTTGCTTAACCCCTTATTCTCTTCTCTTAACCCCCCTACTCTTTCCTTTCTCTCGGGCTAACCTTAGAGTGGATCTTAGGGTCTTTGTAGCCTTAGCTTCTGTAGATCTGTACATCCTCCTTTCGGGATTTCGGCGAAAATTTTGCTATTGCGCAAGACATATCAAAAGCTTTTGAGAGGGTGTGGCACAAATTCCTGTCCTATTCACTCCTATGCCGCTGATTCCACTCTTCACTTCTCCACCCGCTTTCCAAAGCGTCCCTCTCAACAGTCACTCCATGATTCGCGTAGGACGGCTATGGAGCACCTGACCTCTGAACTTTCTACTATCTCTGATTGGGGGAGGGAAAACGTTGTGGCTTTCAATGCCTCCAAAACTCAGTTCTTCCATCTGTCTACTCGTCACAATCTTCCACACAACTATCCTCTTACCTTCAACAACACATAACTCAGTCCTTTCTCTTCTCTTAACATTCTTGTTTCCTTTTCTTGTGATCTTTCTTGGAAAGATCACATATACTCTCTTTCTAAAACAGCTTATAAGAGGTTGGTGTGCTGTACCGCCTCCGCAGTTTCTTCACCCCGACTCAGTTGCTGTCTCTGCACAGGGGTCTTGTTCGCCCCTGTATAGAGTATGCTTCTCATGCGTGGGGTGGTTCAACCCACACAGCCGTACTTGACCGGGTGGAATCAAAGACTTTTCGTCTCATCAATTCCCCGCCTCTTACTGATTGTCTTCACTCTCTCTCTCTCTTCGCAGCAATGTTGCCTCACTTTCTCTTTACTATCGCTATTAACGGACATTGCTCTTCTGAACTCTCTAACTGCATACGTCCTCCTTTAAGGAGAGCACGCAATACCTTTCTACATTTTCTCATTCCTTTTCTGTCCATCTATTTATCTAATGCAAAGGTTAATCGGTTTTTTCAGTCTTTCATCTACTCAACCGGTCAACTCTGGAACAATCTTCCTCAGTCCATCTTTCCTCCTGTCTATGACCTCCCATCTTTCAAACGCAGAGTGTCTAGGCATCTCGAAAACCCCGGACTTTGATTTTTTTGGCTCTCTTCTTCTTCTATGGGAAGGGCGCTTTTGCGGACATTTGTCCTTGGCAGGCACGTATCCAGGATTTGCTCAAGTGGGGGGAGGGGCGAAGGGAACGTTGTAGGTTATACCTACGTTTCATCATTCAACTATACTATTACAATGTAACATGCTTAATATCACGTTCTCGGTGTAGGACGAAATGATAATGAACGTCTTTTGCATTAGTGCTTTTTAACATGTTACACGTTTTATTATTTAAAAACTTGCATATGTCATTGTTTTTCCACCGATGTAACAACAATTGATTATTAGAAAAACGTGATAATAAGCAATTTCTTTAGTGATATTACGCAAGGCATTTTCCATGCATTGAATATCAGTCGTACGTGGTTTATCAAATATAGTAATATCAACCGAGTTATGATCCAAAGCGATGTGATATAAACGGGTTACACTGTGTACGTTTTCAAATAGTTCATGCTAGCTCAATACGATCAAAGGACAGGTAAACATACAGATTTATTGCAATTGGAATTAATTTTTTTTTAATGTGACAGCGAAATCAATATTTATAAGTTACGTAATCTAACGGCCTGGCAAGTTTATATACAGGGAAATGATTACACACTACAGATATACATACTCAATTGCTCAAGTGTATACAGTCAGGTAGACACAAAACTAGCCCATAAGAGAGTATTAGATCATTTGACCGATAAATCAACAGCCAAAGTAGAACCGGGAGTTGTGACGTTACGGACACACTTTTTGATCACAAAACTAGTGCAGCGATTGTTGTGCGATAATTTCTTTGGTTTCTAGTGTTATGCCAGCATCATGTTCAATCGGCTCGCTTTTTTACAAGCAAATCTGTCCAAAACTTCGTCTGCATCGCTTAAACGCAAATTGTCTGATTCTAATGTTAACATTGAGTTGAGTTTAAGAAATACTGTATGTACTTGTACTGTACAATGTACATATCATAAAAATACACATTCATTAATACTTCAAGCATAAATAGTATCAATATATGTGATTGTTACACATAGATTACATAATTATGAATTAATCGCATATTAAACAAATAGTTCAGATACTCAAAATACATAGTGAATAGATTTAATTTTTCAATAAATGTACATCATTTATATATACTAGTACAGTTCCCGCCGCTTCGCTGACGGTTAGACAGGCTAAACTACAAAAAAAGAACCCAGCCGTGAAAATTTTGAGCTTCACATTGTGTCAACATTTCTGAATCTGGTATCTCCCAAAACCTCCTCACCCCCATTCATACAACTTGGGGGCTAACCCCCTCCCCCATTACCCCCACCCATCCCCATTACCCCACCCATCACTTACATACGTAAAAGCATTAGCTACACTGATGCTACCCAAAACATTACAAACACAATCCAAGCAGATAACACGATAGAAATACAGGCAGTTAACATTAAAACACGCGCAAAACACACCACACTAATCAACATTTACATCCCACCAGATAGTTCACCTCAGGTGCCAGCCAATTACAATCCACAGTTACACAATCTTGCCTCTCTCACTAATGTCATCTTAGGAGGAGACTTCAGCGCCAAAGACACTAGTTGGTACCTGCACAACCAAAACAACACCAGAGGCGCCAACATAGCCACACAACTAAACAGCCTCTTCATTCTTAACAATACAGAAGAACATACACACATACCACATCAAGCAGGATACTCAAACTCCTCCCCAGACATAACGTTCTGTTCCCCCTCACTAGCAACACATACACAATGGAGAACAGAAAAACAACTGTCATCAGACCACCTGCCCATCATCATTACAACACATTCTACACTCTGCCCCAACAGCCTTAGGCACACTTACAGAAATTACAAGAAAGCTGATTGGGAACAGTTCAAAATACAGACTGAGGAACAATTCACCACATTAAACAGCACACCCATCATAAACATCAATACAACACTCAAGACATTTAATCAGATTATCAATAATGCAAACAAATACATACCCAAGGGCAACTTTAGGAAATACAACCCAAATTACACTAGAGAAATAACCCACCTCATAAGGCAACGTAACAACCTCAAATATAACACACAAACACCACACACAGAAGTCATAAAACAGCAGATACAACGGCTCAACACAGAAATAAACAACAAACTCAAAGAAAAACAAACAGACATATACTGTTACCGTAGCAGTATATGTCACAGTGCTACCCGCCCGGGGGTAGTGGGGGAGGGGGTGGGTAATTGGGGTAATGGGGGTAATGGGGTGAGGGTGGGGTAATTGGGGGAGTGGGGTGGGGTAATGGGGGAGGGGTGGGAGTAATGGGGGATGGCGTTTTTACTTTTGTGGTGGGGGGGGTAATGGGGAGAGGGGGTAATGGGGGTAATGGCGTTTTTACTTTTGTGTGTAGAGGTAATGGGGAGTGGGGGGGTAATGGGGAGAGGGTGGGGTAATGGCGTATATAGCAGTATATGTGACAGTGCTACCCGCCCGGAGGGCCAAGTTGTACAACGGTCGCGAGCGATAGCAAGCTACCGCTTGTATAAACTATTATCTTTTATAGTAATTCTTAGCATTAAAATTGTGATGCCGTAAATCTTGACATTCACTTCTAACATCTCTACTACATCATTTTTGGTGATGATATAGTACTCAACTGTGGTGTTTTGCTAAATTGCATCGTAAATGTTTCTCAATATGCATAAAATAATATAAGTCGTTGAATAAAATAATTCAACCAAATTCAACATAATTCAATTCAACAAAATTCAACATAATTCAATCAAATTCATAATTCAACCAAACATAATTGTTGGATAAATGTACTTAGGGTGGATCACTTTTCACTTTTTTTTTTAAAATTATAGCTGGTCAAAGTTTTTCCCATGATTTGGTTCAGTGGAAGTACACTGACACCATTTTTACCAAAATCGATCAATATTTAGGGGTCGCGCATCGACCTTGAAAATTTCAATTTTGGAAATTTGGCCAAATTGACAATTTTTTTATTGAATAAAGATAAATCATCAAATTACCATATTTTCTGAATCCTCTCAGTGAAAGAAATCCTCTCAGATACTTACCAAGTTGATCGGACAAGTGGTTTAGAAGTTACACTCACCTAGAAATAACATTAAAATTTAAAATACCGTATTTGTCCCCCGTTATGGACGTAATCATAGCATCAGTAGCTGGCGCATCCTAAAATCCCAATTACACACACACGCTATGTCTATGACCAATATTTTACTAATCACAGTTTGCTTTTTACAGATCAACTGTGTCAAATGATTCTTGTTTGATAAGTCTAGACTTTAGTACAATGGATAAACTGTTAACAACCAGGAGTGGGAAGACTCTGAAAGTTACTTATTCTGGAAAAGAGAAAGCAGCAACAACAGCATCACCTTCTCTAAGGTCAGGCACGGACGTCTTCTTAATTGGTCAGCCATCTTCCTCGATCGGTGGTGCCAAATTGCCAACCACCCATCAAGTTCTCCAGTACTTCTTCTATGCCAAGCAGGAAACTACTGACAGGAAGGCCGCCGTAAAAGACACGGTGGCCAATGTTCTGGCATTTTGGAACATGGCACGTATAAAGACGATCACGAGGCGTAACTGCGAAAGAAAACTGGAGTTACTGTGGAAAGAGTGGCGCTCGCTGCAGAAGAGCCAGATGAAAGACAGTGACGCGGGAAAAGGCAGGGAGAAGTTTTCAGAAAATCTGAACAAGCTCTGGGACATCGGAGCTCCCGATGCTATTGAAGAGATACAAAAAAGTCGACTGCTCTCAGACAACAACAAACAAGAAGATACTAAATTTTATGAGGATCAACGGGGCCTGCGCCAGGCAACAATGAGTGGGAATGATAAAGTGTTCGTTGTCAAGAGAAAACGGCAACTCTCAAGACAACAATCTCGTGATGAGCCAGGCACCTCAAAAACGAAATTAGGAACCGAAGCTGAGAGCGATGATGATGATGAATCTATAGAAAGCAGATCATCGAGCAACTCCGAATCACAGCTAGAACCACCATACCGACAGCCGAGAGAATCAACTGTATCAATCAGCCTTCCTCACCGCATCCTCAATGCACCGGCTGTTATTGAAGTGGCTGATCGCTTCCGGATGTCCAATAATCAGGTGTGTATATATCAGTAATGATCTTTCCTTGACAAAGATATAATAGACGTAACGACGGAAAATTTAGTGATTATTTTGTCACATAAAAACCATACGATCCTTGTCAATTTCCTTTCAATTTCGCACATAGGTGGCAAGTGTCGTGGCGGCAGTCCTACGTTCGGCAGATCCGCCCGCAGACCTGGACAAATTCAGTATCTCGAAGGACACGTCTCGCCGTGGAAGAGTGGCACATCGTTGTGAAGTGTCGACAGCTGTGCAGAAATCCTTCGTATCTCCGAGGCATGCTGTCGTCCACTGGGACGGTAAAGTAATCAAGGTCAGTTTTGCCCTCACCGTGGACGACAGTGAATTAACATGTTCCAGTGACGACAGTGGATTGACATATTCCAGTGGACGATAATGGATTGGCATGTATGACATACGTTTCAGGACTCTCTTGGATCATTGGAGCACCGCCAGGCGATTCTCATCTCCGGAGCTCCCCAATGCACAGAAGGAAAGTTGCTGGCCGTTCCGACTGTTGCTGACGGCACCGGTCTGTCCCAGGCCCAGGCGACCTTTCGTGCTCTCAAAGACTGGGGATGCAAGAACAACGTGATTGGACTGTGCTTCGACACAACTTCCTCCAATATGGGGAGGGTGCAGGGTGCGGTGGTCCGGCTGGAGAACATGCTTAGTAAACCGCTCTTCCAGCTGGGCTATCGCCATCACGTTATGGAGCTCATCGTGGGGGCAGTGGTCATCACCGCGTTTGGAAGAACCACAGCACCAACTGAACCTTTGTTCCAGTATCTGAGGAGAAGGTGAATTTCAAGTCTAAGGCGCATTTGTTTTCTCCAATGATTTTTTGCCTTCAGAGCAATTGATCCGAGATGAGGCAGTCAAGTTCCTCGGCACCGCTTCTGGTCTTGTCAGAGAAGACTCCGAGAAGTGGCGGAGATTACACTCCTGGTACTCGGGGCCCAGCCACGTCGTGGCACACACTTCATGCGCCCAGGAGCCTATCATCATGCGAGGTGGATGGCCAAGGTTGGTATTTTGAATTAGAAGTTAAATATTGTATTGCCTTCTGCAAACAGCCATTTGAAGTCCCTACCAGAAAAAAAATAGATAAATAATTTACCATTAAACAAAACTTATATGGAGTGGTATCGGTATTTATACATCACAGTGCGTATTCGTTTCAGATCATCTACTACACGAAGCTCCTGATGTTCAGCGGTCAGCTGGAGTTCGACGACGAGCTGGTACAGAAACTTCAGAGAGTGGTACTATTTACTGCACTCCTCTACGCACCTGCCTGGCTGGCGGCTCCTGTCGCAGCTGATGCCCCGCTGAATGACCTTGTGTTGTACCAGCGTCTTCTGCAGTACAGGGCTGTGGATCGCGAGATTGCAGAGGCTTCACTGGCAGTGATCAGGCGGCACTTGTGATATCTGAGGCCTCAGACCGTCGTTTTCGCCCTCTGCAGTGACAAAGTGGAAGACACTGTGAAGCACGAGATGGCAAAGAAGCTGTGCCGCCTCGCTGTGCCCGAGGACTTCACGTATGACAACGTCTCGGTTGATGACACGACGCGCCTTCCGGACCTGATCGATGAGTCATCGTGGTTCGTGTTCACAGGCCTGCAGGTGTGCGCGTCTACGTGGCTCACTCTGCCGGTGAATAAGTGGGATCAAGATAAGAACTACTGTGATCTGAAGAATGTCATCTCGCATCTGAAAGTTACCAACGACGTGGCAGAGAGAGGGATAAAACTGATAGAAGATTACGCGAACACTGTCACAAAAGACGAGTCACAGCTGCAGGGCCTTCTTCAGCTCGTGGAAAAGAGCCGGAAAGAACTCGGTGACTTCAAGAAGTCGTCACTTGCCAAGATGACGTAGCGCAGAAGGAAAGGGAGTTAGCAGAGAGAGTACATGGCGCACGCCTTAAGATGACGTGTGTTCTAACCACGATTCATACAGTTTTTGAACCTAGTTAGGGGCACCGGAGTAAGTGCCTTTAGTGATATCGGTAAACCGTTTTAATACAAAATACATTTGATCTTTCCTTATTCGTTTTATCTTATCCTAAAAAGCAGACAATGGCAGACAGCATATGGAGGTACGGGGACAAATACGGTATTTTAAATTTTAATGCTATCTCAAGGTGAATATAACTTCTAAACCACTTGTCCTATCAACTTGGTAAGTATCTGAGAGGATTTCTTTCACTGAGAGGATTCAGAAAATATGGTCATTTGATGATTTATCTTTATTCAGTAAAAAATTGTCAATTTGGCCAAATTTCCAAAATTGAAATTTTCAAGGTCGATGCGCGACCCCTAAATATTGATCGATTTTGGTAAAAATGGTGTCAGTGTACTTCCACTGAACCAAATCATGGGAAAAACTTTGACCAGCTATAATTTTTTTTTAAAAGTGAAAAGTGATCCACCCTAATTATTGTACATTGTCAATTCTGACAAAAAAACATCGAATCAACACTTAAATTTAAACCAGCGTTGCCAGCGAATAGCCAGATATGCCATCCATATTAGCCTGACTTACCTGATTTTTTGAGCTATTTTCATCGGATGTTTTTTAGATATAAACACATTAATATGACTATATGTTAATAAAATAACTTGGTGATATTTATGCCATAAAAATCAGCATGGAAATAGCTATATAAATTTTTTTTTTTGCTTTAAATTAGAATAGTATAAGTTTTTTTTTAACGAAATGAAACTTTTGATGATGAATTTTACATGTTAAGAGTAAAGCTAATTATAGGCTTCTAGCTATTTTTTTTTTTTACAATTTTTAATTGATGATGTTTTCTAAACCGGACAATCGAACAAATCTGTAATTTGATCAAATGCAGTTATAATGATTACCTAGTTAATATTTACATACAATTAATATTTTACATACAATATGTTTTCTAGTCCAAGAGGGTGGGGCGACCGCCTCCTTCGCCCCCCACCCCTTGGATACGTCCCTGGTCCTTCGCCCCCCACCCCTTGGATACGTCCCTGGTCCTTGGCCCCTCCTTCCTGCATAAAAAAATACCCAACCAGATATTAACTTTAAAAGAATCTCTCTCCCATTCGTAGAACTAGGTTGGTTTTTCACTAGCCCAGATACGGTAATCATGTCGATTAACCTTTCCACATATATGGAATGTCGTCTCATCGCTGAAGAGAATGTGGTTTAATAAGTTTTCGGTATGAATTTTTTCAATCAATTCTGTGCACATGGTGGCTCGTCTTGGATAATTATCTTCGTGTAACGCATGTAGCACTTGAATATGGTAATTTTTCTTTTTTAATGTTGATTTTAAAATCCTCAGAACAGTCGTTTTTGGTATGCTCAGTCTGCGTGATGCTGTGCGAGTTGACATTCTAGGATTTGTTTCAAATGCATCTCTTACCCAGTGGCGGATTATCACTGAGGCTATTGAGGCTGAAGCCTCAGGCTCCCATGCTTGAGGGGCCCCCCAATCAACTGAGTTTCGATGATATAATTCGAGATTTCGCAAACTTCTTTGATTAAATATGACAGAGTACACAAACTGACAAATTCCCTGTTTTATTTTATGTTTTATAGGCCCTAAAGTAAAGTTTGTTTAATACTGTTTGGTTTTGGCAAACGGCAAAATACACTGTGTTAAGGTTCTTTTAAGTTTGTTTCTCAATTAGCCTGAGCACTGTACATATAATTTGTGTAAAAGTACTATGTACTGTACATGTACATGTATTATTAATAAAAAGAAAAGGGCCCCCATATTTTTCATTGCCCCGGGGCCCCTAGGTGTCTTAATCTGCCTCTGCTCTTACCAATATGACATTTTCTTGAGAGGCACCTGGCAGGGGTGTTTTTAGCATAGGGACAAGCGGAACATGACCTCGACGGATTCCCCTTACCCCGGACCCTTTTGTCTACTTTTGTAGACACTTTTGTAACTTGTAAGACGGCGCAGAAGCACGTTCTATATCACCATGGTTCTTTAATCTTGAATGTAGTTTGAACAGACATGTTAACCATTATGTGAGCACATTTTATTTCACAAAATTTACCATTAGGCTATGTTTAGTCATTTACCTTCCTGCGAGGATGTAAGTCATTGGTTCTAACTATTGTAATACATGTCATCTGAATTTAGATATTTACTGTTGTATTTTTTCAAGCATTAAAAGTTTAAGATAAAAAAATTAGATATAATTCAGTGTACAGGACTGAGTTGGTTACTATAATGTGAGTTGGTTACTATAATGTAAGTTCGTTGCTATAATTCTTCTGCTCTATATATTTGTATCCTGCATAAAGTTAACAAGAATCAGTGCTGTTTGTATTTTTTTTACTTTGGTTGAAATAACTTTATTTAAATATGTAGTGATTAGTGAAAACATTAGAGTTTTTCGAGAACTTCCATTAAGGAAAACTGGTAAACGGGGACCGGGGCCCCTGTGGCAGAACTTGTCCTGACCAATTCAAAACCTTATAAACGCCCCTGGTACCTGGACGTCCAAATCTTGCCTCATCATGAACAGATCATGTTCTTTTAAATTTATTGACCAGCTCACGAATTGATTTGTCTGTAGGTCTTGGTTTGTGAAATCTTCTTTCGAATTTTTCTCGAATTTCTTTGCACTTCTTCCCCTGAATACGTAGTGTTACTACCATCACACGTTCTTGTACCTCCATCATCATCATCTATGTTTTATGGCCTGTAGAAAACAAAGTAGAAATATCATTATTTCAGCAAAATAGATAGGATCTTTTGGACCACCCTGTATTAGGTTCAGGTGTGTGTGTGTGTGTGTATAGAGTATATCCATCTCAGAATTGTAAGGTTAGTGAAAAATTGTTTGGGCTCTTGTAGCATAATTTTTGTTTGGATGCTGGCAGCGTCCTTCCTACTCTTCTGTTGAAAGTGGCACTGATAGGGCGTGGTCTTATAGATAGCTCTTTTGCAATCCAGTTTGGTACTCTAGGTACAAGATTGTTGCACCGTGCAATGGTGCAGGTTGTGTTACTGTTGCAAGGTTTAGAAAGAAGAAAATAAATAGTGCCACACTTTTTTATTTATGTTAACTGAGGTCTAAAGTAGGCCCGCGATGAGTCTATAACCCTGAGGTAGAAGCGAATAGGACCTGCAAGTCCATAAATTCTGTTTTAGTCAAGTTCAACTTAGGCTATAAGTTAAGGTAGCCCTTCAGAGCCTGGCCGTTCAAGCTCGGGCGTATTTAAAATGTCAAATGGGAATAAAATAATCATACTTACGAATTTCCACGACTGCTCTGACACAATATACTCGTATATATATCACGTTTCCATGGCAACTAGAGAAAAGAAAACTTCTTTAGTTTCCTAATGTTTATGTGCGTTTTATTTTAAGCTAGAGTTGGCTGGAAGAAACTAGAGTTACTTTTTTACAAGTAAACAACTTTGTTAATTTTTTATTTTATTGGGTTCAGAATCCCAGTTGAGCCCTGAACGGCCAAGCTCTGAAGGGCCACACAGCCCAAATTAAGCTAGATTAAAACTTACGGACTTGGAGGTCCTATTAGGTCCCACCTCAGGGTTGCTGACTCGATGCGGGCCTACCTTAGGCCTCAGTTGCATAAAATTAAGATAAAAAACCAAAAGGGGCACTATTTATGGTCTTCTTTCTAAACTTTGCAACAACAACACAACCTGCACCATTGCACGATGCAACAATCTTGTATCTAAACAACCAAACTGAATTGCAAGAGAGCTCTCTATAAGACCACACCCTGTAAGTGCCGCATTCAACAAACGAGTAGAAAGGACGCGCAGTGACCCAAAAAAATGATGCCACAAGAGTGCCCAAAAATGATGCCACAAGAGCCCAAACATGCTAGCTCTAAATTAAGTGAATTTTTCACTAACCTTACAATTAGAAGATGGATATATATACACCTTAACTTAATATATACAAGCAATGCTGCATCAATCAGCTTAGTCATCATATCGCCTTGGGACAACAATGGCTCTTCCTCTTCTAGATTTTTTAACAAACTTGTTGTCTGCAGAATCAGAGGTATTTCAAGAATTAATTGCATTTTTTAAGCCCACATATAAAAGAAAATATACTTTATTGATGTTAGAAGGCTATGCTCGATTAAATTTAGTATTTGTATGCATGGGCAGCCAGATTTTATAAAGGGGGGCCCAAGCCAGCGATCGCCACCAACACTATTGGTCTGAACACACACACACACACACACACGAAATGAACGGTTTCACTAGAAGCTCATCAACAACTGGAAAACGTAAACAAATGTGACGCCTGAAGCAGGCTGTTCCCCTGCGCCTGCGTGTCAGAACTGCCAATTTTCAGCGGTGCAGAATTCAAGAGTTCATTTACCTGAGCCAAATGTACACATCATAATATCAATTAATAACAATAACAGATTTATTAACTACAAATTAATTTTATATTGGCTACTGCTATAAATTATATATGCCATCCTTATTGGATACTAAATGGAGAGGGTCTGATGAAGGGGGTGTTCCGGACCACCTGGCCTAAACTTTGGCAAAGGGGGGGCCGAGCCCGGGACCCCTGGTCTCCTTTTGCCTGCGCTACTGTTTGTATGCCTTAAGTAAAGAAATGGCCTTCAATCATTGCAATTTTTGGCCTATATTGGCCTATGCTAGCGCTGCTGTGGCGAGCTCAAACCTAGGCCACAGTCTAAGCCTTATTCAATCTTATTGTGGGCTGGATTCATGATTAGAAACCTGAAGTTAAGACCTTGCTACCCTGTATTGAGTTAACTTAAACTTAAAGCGCTTCTGCCTCAAGGGTGCGCTGCTCCCACGAAGTCCGCTCAGCGCCTCCTGAGGCGGGGCCACGACGGGGTCGCCACCCTTCTTTCCTCTTGCTCCTGCCATACGATTTGGTCCCCTATTGAATTTGTGGGGGCTGGTCTGGCAGAGGAATACCCTGACACTGTGGGTTGGTCGGGTATGTTGGCTAGAAACATGTCCAAGTGTTTTTTAAAAGTATCTACTGGGACTGCACTTATATCTCTAAGGTACTGAGGCAAGGAGTTAAACAGGCGAGAACCCTGCCTAGAGATACTATTATATTGAAGTTTGAATCCTTCTCAGACTGTTTGGTGGGAGGTGATATTTTTTACACATTCTACCAGTTCTTGTTAAGGTGGGCACAATTGGTTCAGTATTGGGGGCAACTAAAAGCCCTTCTAGAATTTTCCAGGTGTAGATTAGGATGTATCTCTCAAACCTTCTCTCTATGGAATAAAGGTTGAGGCCTCTAAGCCTATCCCAGTAGTTTAATTTGTTTTTACTCACCTGTTGCCCATCAGGTTGTTTAATATACGAGGTAAAGGTTCTTTGTAGGCCCTCAATTTTTTGCAATTCATTCTGTTTGTGGGGAAACCATAATTGGGAGCAGTAGTCAATGCGTGGAAGGACAAGTGATTTCCACAAGGTAAGCATGGTCATACTGTCCCTAGTTCTGAATGTCCTCAGTATATAACCTATTAGTTGTTTGCATGATGAGGTTACTTTGTCAATGTGCCTGTTGAATGTTGCATCTTCAGATAATATAATCCCTAGATCCTTGACATGATCAGTTTGTGCAATATCTTTTCCTGTGGGTCCAGTGTAGTTGAATTGTTCTTTCAGGTATTTATTTGGTCCATACTTAATTAGTTCAAATTTGTCTTCATTGAAGGCCATATTGTTTGCATCTGCCCATGCATATATAGTTTGTAGATCTTTTTGTAGCTCTACACAGTCTTCTTTTTCTGTAATTGGTCTTAGTATTCTGGTATCATCTGCGAATGACAGGAGAGAGCTTCCTAGGTTACAGTTTATATTGTTTAGCATTATAATGAATAGAATTGGTCCTAGTACTGTGCCTTGCGGCACTCCACTAATCACTTCTTTTTCTATAGATCTTGCTCCATTTACAGTTGTTATTTGTTTTCTGTCAGAGAGAAAGGCATGGATCCATTTTCCTATTTTTCCACAAATACCAAGTTCTTTTAGTTTATGGAATAATATACCATGGTCAACCTTGTCAAAAGCTTTTGTAAAGTCTAGATAGATGACATCAACATTGTGGTTTTCTCCCAAATATTGTAGGATTGTATTGCAATGGTCTATAAGTATCCAAACAAATGGCAAAGCCTTTAGCCCTTGAAGTACGAAGTAGTGTAGCCTAGTCAAGAGTGGGCTCAACTGAGTTTTGTTTGCATTTGATGTCACAAACTAAAGTTTCCCCGTTCTTTTTGCCCACAAAACAAAAAACAAAACATCTTTATTGCGGATCATTCACAATCCATAGCCACTTAACCTAACATACAAGTACAATCTTACGTATATATTGAATTTAATACAAAAATAATATAAAAAATAAGGCCAACATAGCCACTTAACCTAGCATACTGGCATACTATTTGATTAATTATCTGACAATTTTATGTATATTGTTATTACCCGAGATATCTTATAACACTTATAACACTTATTATAACATAGCCACTTGCTATAACACAACTTAATATGCATATATAATCTTTGCTACATGACAAAAATAAGGTATTGTAAACCAGCAGTGGTCTGAACCAAGACTGTCATATAGGTGAGAGGTATACAGTATCTGAAGACAGGACATTATACAATAACACATTAGAGCTGTTTTTGACTGTAGCAATGAAATTATATTCTTCCGGATTAACATTTGGCTGGTAGTGTAATATTATTTTTGCAGGTTTATGATGACTTTATTAGAATATTATACCTAAGTAAAATAATTTATGCTTATATTCAATTCAATTAAAATGATGAATCTGATGATGTCTGAATTAAACTGATGAGATATGAGATCTACAGATCTACAGACAGGGCCGGATTAAGACCTTTAGAGGCCCTAAGCACTTAAAAGATTTTGGTGCCCCATATATATGTAATTCAAAATATAAACAAAAATAAAATTTTATTTTTTGAAATGAAACAAAACTTACAGTAAGATGGAAAATAATGTTTATTTTTGTATACTTCCACTTCATTTATATTTGAAAAGTTTTCTCCTACTTTTTTTAATTGCAAAGTCTTTGATCAGATCCTCAAAACTAATCTTACGTAACACATCTGCTTCTATACTTAGTAGAGATAAGGCATCCAGCCTGCCTTGTTGCATAGTTGTTCTGTTGGTATTTTTAATATACTTCAACTGAGAAAATGAACGCTCAGCTGAGCAATTTGTGACCATTAATGTTAAAAATATACGAAAGGCAATTTCTACATTTGGGAAGGCACACTCAAT
The DNA here is from genome assembly GCA_023014485.1 of Bathynomus jamesi. Classification (NCBI taxonomy): domain Eukaryota; kingdom Metazoa; phylum Arthropoda; class Malacostraca; order Isopoda; family Cirolanidae; genus Bathynomus; species Bathynomus jamesi. Next base: position 70,871 of record JAJOZX010000190.1, read on the forward strand.
ATTGTCTTCTACAATTATTTTATAAAGTTCAGCATGACTGAATCTTGTTTTTACATTTACTATAGCACACGAAAATATTTAATCTATATGTATTTTTAATATGGCGCTCAAAGATTTGATATAAACAAAATAATAACGCAAAGCGTAAAGTGTGTGATTACAACGAAATATTTTTCTCTCAAAAGGGTTGTTGTTCACTACAAATTCAAACAATGAAAAAAAATAAATACTATATATGAATATATATAATTCAGTTTTCAACAGCTTATAGGCTATAAGCCGCGATTATATATATAATAAATCCATGGTAAATCCGACAATGGAAAATTTCTGTGGTGCCCCCCTTCCCTTGATGCCCTAAGCACGGGCTTATTTTGCTTAATGGTTAATCCGGCCCTGTCTACAGATCTACAGAAGCTAAGTCTAACAAAGACCTAAGATCCACTCTAAGGTTAGCCCGAGAGAAAGAAAAGAATATGGGATTAAGAGAAGAAAATAAGGGTTAAGTAAGTAGCAACACCTATCACTCGTGGGTTAACATTCATTCAGAAAAAGAGAAAAAAGACTCACCATCATCATCCGCCGGCCACTGCCGACAAGTCCGAAAAATAGTCGAAGAGAATAGGAAAGGGGTGAAAGGTGAAGAGAAGTAAAATAAGAACGCTTACAAACCATGCAAACAGTCTTAACTCACTGTCATACCATGCAAACTACAGACATGCAAGTAAGCAGAGGATAAGAAAAAGGAAAAAAAAAAAGTAGGTAAAGTTAAACAAAAAGTGGGCTAGTTTACGCTACGAGCTCCATCTACGTTCGTGTTAGTCTAATTTTTTTTTTTTTTTTAATAATTTTTGCTGGCATATCACACGCTGGCATGTCACAAGCTGGCATTAGACGTCAACAGACTCATCCCCGATTACCACCCCCAGAGCTCCTGTTGCCAATTGTTTTTTTTATTTTAAACAACGTTAATATTTTTAAAATGTCTGTCTAGACGGTTTTTAAACACATTAACGCTGGTAGAGTTAACGACTGACGCGGGAAGTTTATTCCATTTATCAATTACTTTAAACGTAAAGAAGTTTTTAGCGATATTAGTAATGAAACGTCTGCCACGCAATTTAAATCCGTTATTACGAGTATTGCTATTATCGAAAGTGAACAGTTTGTCAAAATTTACGTTATCGATGTTATTAACGATTTTGAAAACTTCAATAAGCTCCCCCCTTAATCTCCTAGTTTCAAGTGAATGCAAGTCTAACTCTTTAATTCTATCTTCATATGGCTTGTTGCGCAATGACGGAATTAGTTTCGTGGCACGATGCTGAACCCTTTCTAACCTATCAATATCCTCACGCAAATACGGGCACCAAAACTGAAAGGGCATATTCTAAATGAGGCCTGACTAGGGACTTGTAAATGGGCAATATAATATCCTTCGATTTAAATACGAAATTACGGGCTATGAAGCCTAACATCCTATTAGCTTTTGCGCAAGACTCCAGGCACTGGTTCCTAACTTTTAAATCCTTAGATATGCGTATGCCAAAATCTACTTCCTCGTCAACGCTCGCTAACTTTCTACCATCCATCGTGTACGTGTAATTATTGTTACGAGAACCTATATGCAAAACTTTACATTTGTCTACGTTAAATTGCATCTGCCACTTACACTGGTATGCATATGAAATTTTTTTGTCTGCTGTGAGGGTTTTTTCAACTCATATTATATAATTCGACCATGCTGAATTCGAAAATGACATTTGTTTTCCTCAATGGTCAGGTTTTTTCTCTATTGGCCATTTATTATAAGTCCAATTTTATCCCCAAATTTATTGATGTTTTTTTAGCTTAAACACTGTAGATACGAGTAATATTATAAGAACACTCGTGAAAAATGAAAACATTGTGTGAATAAATCTACATAATGATGGAAAAAAGTTTATTGAGGAAGGAATGAAGTTTTTTTGGCTTTCCGTCTGTGTTTTTCTTCGGGCACGTCTCGCTTCAAACACCAGCAATAGTCCGCCAGCATATTGATATCCCAGTTTCCCTGGTACCTCTCTTCCATTATTTTGATATCTTGGTGAAATCGTTCACCCTGTTCCTCACTATAATCCCCGCAATTTTCAGGAAAATAGTCCAAGTGGGACCACAAAATGTGCATTTTTATGGACATGCGCGACCCATGCATGAGCTTTGAAAGCTTCCATCAAGTTTTCGACAACGGACTCGTATTCTGGACTTCTACGCTTGCCAAGAAAATCAGTGACAACTGATTTGAATGCCTGCCAGGCATTCTTCTCAGTTGGAGTCATTGCGTTTTCAAACTGAGTATCCTTGATCAAAGTTCGAATTTGAGGACCATCAAAAACCCCAGCATTTAGTTTAGCATCAGATATATGATGAAACTTACTCTCGAGATATCGGAATGCTGAACCCTCCTTATTCATTGATTTCATGAAATTTTTCATCAAGCCCAGCTTAATATGAAGTGGTGGGAGCAAAATTTTTGTTGGTGGTACAAGGGGCACTGAAACGACATTATGCGACCCAGGTTCAAAATTCTCTCTGGATGCCCATTCACGCTGTGCATAGTGCTTCTCATCCGCTCGGGTATCCCATTTGCAGAGGAAACATGGGTATTTCGTGTATCCCCCTTGCATTCCCAATACAAATGCCACAATCTGAAAAAAATTAAAATATTTAAAGAATTTAGAGAATTTGTTCTATCAGATAAAAAAAATCTATGCATTGGACTGTATCACTTCTGTGGGAAGTTAAGTGTTCTTATACGCTCTCAAATAACCTTTGGAAAAACAACATAGTCAATAGCAATAGTTTACTTATGATATTAGTATTACCTTCAAATCTCCACAGATCCTCCAGTTATGTTGGTCGTATACGAGAGCATCCAGTAAAATTTTCATGTTATCGTAGCTATCAGTAAGTTGTACGGAATGTGCTACAGGGACTGATGCAACCCTATTCCCAATGTTGAAAAGTACTGCTTTCAAACTTCGTTTAGACGAGTCTATAAATAGCCTCCATTCTGATGCGTTATATGGCCCCAAGGATTCGATTAGCCCCTCAACATTGCAGCAGTACACTAAGGAAGAGGTATTTTCGTGCACTGCAAAAAACTTGCGGAATTCTTCCTCTCGTTTCCTATACCAGGAGAATGTTGTTCCCGGAGCCAGCAAGTTGTCCTCTCGAAGTCGTGAGCCCAAGATCTCGGCAGCTAATTTGGAAAGTCCTAAATCCCTGGTAAGATCACTAAGTTTGGCCTGGTTGAGAGGCCTCGGCTCATTTGAAGCGGTATTTTGAGGTATATACGACTGGACTGGTCATTGGCATTGGTCATTGATTCATCATCAGAATCATCAAAGTCCAGGGTTTGAGGTGGGTCGGGTATTGGAATTCCAGGACCATGGGTACAGGTCTCATAGCAGAAGGAATGTCAGGGTATACAACAATGTGTTTATTCTTCTTGTTAACTCCTGAAAATAGAAACACAGAAACATGGATATAAAACTTGCATATGAAATAGAAGAAGCATTCAGACAGTGGCGGCTTGTGAGGGAAGGCTGCGGTCTGTAAGATATGAAATAGGTCGATGGAGTCTGTATATTTTCTTTCTTTTTCATTCATATTGTCCCTTCGGGGACAATATGAATGAAAAAGAAAGAAAATATACAATCATTGTATATGTAAATGTAACTTGTATAACAATATGTATGTGTAAATGTATTTTCTATAACAATATGTATATGTAAATGTATGATTACCATTATGGTGAATATTATGCTATATATGGTGAATATTACATTATGGTGAATATTATGTCAAGTTTCATACGAGGATTTCAAAATATTTAAGAAAAATAAATTTATAATATAAGCCCACCTTGGAGGTTTGTCATGCAGAAATAGCAATCTGTCACGTGATCCTTTCCTTCTCTCCAAATCATGGGAATTCCAAAAGGCAAAGATTTCGCTCTGCCTTTGCTCCATCTTCTCAAATTTTCAATGCACGTCTTGCAGCACATATGAGGGGCGAAATTTTTGTCCTGGTCCCCTAGCTTAATTCCAAAGTATGCTCTATACATTGTCTTCACAAATTTAGTGATTTGGGACTGGTTATTTGGCATGGTAACCGTCCCACATATGTAGCAGAATCTATTGGGATCATTTTTACACGCTCTATTCATTATGAAATATTTTATCTATATGCCTGAAAAGTAAAAAAAGATATTATACAAGTGAAACAAGTGATGATAGATGTTACTGTTCCAATTCCGCTTTGACAAAATCACGAAATATTCTATTTTACTTATGAGGCCATAGCCGGATAACCTGAGCTGATTGAGAAAAACGGATTGCAGATTCGAAATCAGCAGGAACAACTCTATAAGAATCACTTACAAAACCCTTGACAGCAAAATTGATGCATACCAGTGTTAGCCGTCCACTCCATAATCCTATTTACATCGTCTTGGAGCCTATTTCTATCGTCCTCGTTAACAACCTTACCGCCTATTTTAGTATCGTCCGCGAATTTTGACACATTACTAGTCAATCCTGCATCTATGTCGTTAATGTAAATTACGAATAGCAATGGGCCTAACACTGAACCCTGTGGGACACCGATACCTACATCCAACCACCCCGATTCACTGCCATTAACAACGACCCTCTGTCGCCAAGCACGAAGCCATTCCTCTAACCAGTTAGCTACCTGACCGCGTATACCGTGCGCTTTAACCTTCGCAATTAATTTTCTATGCGGAACTGTATCGAACGCTTTTTTTAAATCTAAATAAATAACGTCAGCTGCTCTATGCCTATCGTATTCGCGCACTATTTCGTTATAAAATTCTAACAAATTAGTTAAAGAAGATCTATGGCGTCGAAACCCATGCTGACTACTATTAATCAAATCTCTACTTTCTAAATGATCGATGATACGATCCCTAACTACGGATTCCAAAAGTTTACCGACAATTGACGTTAAGCTAATGGGCCTATACTTGCTAGCTATTATGCGGTCGCCTTTTTTAAAAATGGGCGTGACGTTAGCTAATTTGAAGTCTTCAGGAATAATCCCAGTTTCGAGTGACTGATTAAAAATCTTCGTTAAGGGGCCTACGATAACGTCTTTCAAATCTTTCAAATGTCTGGGATAAAAAGCGTCAAGGCCTGGAGCCTTGCTAACTTTTAGCCTATCGATATAATGCGCAATCTCATCCTCGTAAACAGTTATTTCATCCAAAACAGTCTCGCTACTAAATGGAACGATATCGTCCACGTCGGGGACATTATGTACGTCTTCTATGGTAAAAACTGTCGCAAAAAAGTTATTGAAAATACCCGCCATCGCCTGAGCGTCAGAAGCCAAAGCGCCGTTAACATCCACTAGAGGGCCTATGTTATCTTTTATCGGCTTACGATTATTGACGTATTCAAAAAACTTTTTTGGATTATGTTTACTATCGGCAGCTATAAGTATCTAAATTACGCTTAGCATTCCTAACAGATCTTTTAACCTGACGTCTAAGCTCGATATATCGTCTAAGCTCGATATAGGTCTTTAGTTCTAGGTATTACCCCTAGGCACGGGTTGGGTCTTAGAATTACATCCAAAACAATATTTTTGAATAATAAATTAGAAGAGATTTGTGCTGAGGAAAGTGTACCCTTCGTAAAGCTGTGGTCCGAATTCAATGATCCTAGCCTTTTTATAAAAGATGGGGTGCATTTTAATGAAATAGGTAATGCTAGGCTAGGTAGGTTAATAGACGAAAGCGTGCGAAAGCTGTATAGGTCGAAGCCTTCTTTAAACGTTGTGGGTCCGGGAAACGCGGGCCCGACGTGATAAACAGTTTAAAACGCGGGCCCGTGGTAAAAAATAACTTAAACGTTTTTTATTGCAACGCGCGTAGTATTAGAAATAAATTAAATGAATTTAAGGCGGTAATTTATTCCGGCAACTATGATATAGTTGCTATCACTGAAACTTGGTTAAATACCGTGACTCGGGACTTGTTGGGGGAACTTGAGATACCGGGTTTTAAACTCTTTACTAATGATAGGTTACATAGATTTGGAGGCGGCGTTTTGCTGTACATTCGTAATTCCCTTAGGGCTATCGAGGTTAAGTTAGATTTTCCGGCAGCAATTAATGCGATCTGTGTTGAAGTTAGGGCGCGTAGTATTAGTTTTATTTTTGTTGTTGTTTATAGACCTCCCGTTCAACCCCTCGATATAGATACTAGATTTTACTCGCTTCTTGGTAATTTTATTGACAATCGGAATAGTATAATTGTCGGAGACTTTAACTGCCCTAATGTTAATTCGAGAATTTTACGGGTAATGAAGAGGGTTTGAGATTGGTTGAGTTTATGGACGATAACTTTTTACGACAGATAGTTACCGAACCAACGCGCGGTGTTAATATTTTAGATTTGGTGATGACGAACGGCGAGAATATAGTCGAAGGTTTAGAAGTAGGCGAGAGTTTAGGATGTAGCGATCATCAAATTCTTAGGTTTAAGTTATTGATAGAAAACACTAAGGATAGTAACGTAATAGAAGTCCCTGATTTTCGTAGGGCTAATTTTGATAGTTTCGCGGATAGGATGAGAGTAGTGGACTGGGATAACTTATTTATGGGTAATGACACAAATTTGCGTTGGGTGGCGTTTAAAGAAAGTTTTAGGAATATTGAAAGGGAGTTTATTCCTCGTAGGCCCAAGCGCGCTAGTAATCGTGGTAGACTGAAGTGGTGGAGTAGGGAAATAGGAGAGTTTATAAACGAGCGTAATAGAGCGTATAGACTTAGTAAGCGTAATGGCCAGGTAGCTAACTTTAATAGATATATCGAGCTTAGACGTCAGGTTAAAAGATCAGTTAGGAATGCCAAGCGTAATTTAGAGATACTTATAGTTGCGGATAGTAAATAATCCAAAAAGTTTTTTGAATACGTTAATAATCGTAAGCCGGTAAAAAATAACATAGGCCCTCTAGTGGATGTTAATGGCGCTTTGGCTTCTGACGCTCAGGCGATGGCGGGTATTTTCAATAACTTTTTTGCGACAGTTTTTACTGTAGAAGACGTAAATAATGTCCCCGACGTGGATGATATCGTTCCATTTAGTAGCGAGACTATTTTGGAAGAAATAACTGTTTACGAGGCTGAGATTGCGCATTATATCGATAGGCTAAAAGTTAGCAAGGCTCCAGGCCCTGACGCTTTTTATCCCAGACATTTGAAAGATTTGAAAGAAGTTATCGTAAGTCCCTTAACGAAGATCTTTAATCAGTCACTCGAAACGGGGATTATTCCTGAAGACTTTAAATTATTCCTGAAGACTTTAAATTAGGTAGGTTAATAGACGAAAGCGTGCGAAAGCTGTATAGGTCGAAGCCTTCTTTAAACGTTGTGGGTCCGGGAAACGCGGGCCCGACGTGATAAATAGTTTAAAACGCGGGCCCGTAATGTAAATTACGAATAGCAATGGGCCTAACACTGAAGCCCGTAATGTAAATTACGAATAGCAATGGGCCTAACACTGAACCCTGTGGGACACCGCTACCTACATCCAACCACCCCGATTCACTACCATTAACAACGACCCTCTGTCTCCAAGCACGAAGCCATTCCTCTAACCAGTTCCTCTAAGCTTATTGAAGTTTTCAAAATCGTTAATAACATCGATAACGTAAATTTTGACAAATTGTTCACTTTTGATAATAGTAATACTCGCAATAACGGATTTAAGTTGCGTGGCAGGCGTTTTATTACTAATATCGCTAAAAACTTCTTTACGTTTAAAGTAATTGATAAATGGAATAATCTTCCCGCGTCAGTCGTTCATTCTACCAGCGTTAATATGTTTAAGAACCGTCTTGACAGACATTTTAAAGGTATTAACGTTGTTTAATTTAAAAAACAACAAAGTTAGCAACAGAAGCTCTGGTGGTGGTGCTCGAGGATGAGTCTGTTGACGATGAATGCCAGCTTGTGACATGCCAGCGTGTGATGCCAGCAATAAAATTATTAAAAAAAAAAAAAAAAAAAATTAGACTAACACGAATGTAGATGTAGCTCATAACGTAAACTAACCCACTTTTTGTTTAACTTACCTACTTTTTTTTTTTTTTCTTATCCTCTCCTTACTTTGCATGTCTCTAACTCTTTTCTTGCATGTTTGTAGTTTGCATGGTATGACAGTGAGTTAAGACTGTGTTTGCATGGTTTGTAAGCGTTCTTATTTTACTTCTTTTCATCTTTCACCCCTCTCCTATTCTCTCCGACTATTTTTCTGACTTGTCGGCAGTGGCCGGCGGATGATGATGGTGAGACACTTTTCCTCTTTTTCTGAATGAATGTTAACCCATGAGTGATAGGTGTTGCTCTTACTTAACCCCTTATTCTCTTCTCTTCTCTTAACCCGCTACTCTTTCCTTTCTCTCGGGCTAACCTTAGAGTGGATCTTAGGGTCTTTGTTAGCCTTAGCTTCTGTAGATCTGTAGATATCTATTAAAGTTAGCTGCCGTGACATTGCGCTTATTAAGTCTATACGCTCTGTTACGCTCGTTTATGAACTCGCCAATTTCCCTAGTCCACCACTTGGGCCTACCATGATTTCTAGCGCGCTTGGGCCTACGAGAAATAAACTCCCTTTCAATATTCATAAAACTTTCTTTAAACGTCTCCCAATGCAAATTTGTGTCATTACCCTTAAATAAGTTATCCCAGTCCACTACTCTCATCCTATCCGCAAAACTATCAAAATTAGCCCTACGAAAATCAGGGACTTCTATTACGTTGCTATCCTTAGTGTTTTCTATCAATAACTTAAACCTAAGAATTTGATGATCACTACATCCTAAACTCTCGCCTACTTCTAACCTTCGACTATATTTTCTCCGTTCGTCATCACCAAATCTAAAATATTGTCACCACGGGTTGGTTCGGTAACTATCTGTAGTAAAAAATTATCTTCCATGAACTCAATCACTCTCAAACCCTCCTCATTACCAGTAAAAGTCTCGTAATTAACATTAGGGCAGTTAAAGTCTCCGACAATTATACTATTCCGATTGTCAATAAAGTTACCAAGAAGTGAGTAAAATCTAGTATCGGTATCGAGGGGATGAACGGGAGGTCTATAAACAACAACAAAATTAAAACTAATACTACGCGCCCTAACTTCAATGCATATCGCATTAATTGCTGCCGGAAAATCTATCTTAACCTCGACAGCCCTAAGGGAATTATCAATGTACAGCAAAACGCCGCCACCAAACCTATGTAACCTATCATTAGTAAAGAGTTTAAAACCCGGTACATCAAGTTCTCCCAACAAGTCCCGAGTCACGGTATTTAACCACGTTTCAGTGATAGCAACTATATCGTAGTTGCCGGAATAAATTATCGCCTTAAATTCGTTTAATTTATTTCTAATACTACGCGCGTTACAATAAAAGACGTTTAAATTACTTTTTACCACGGGCCGTCGTTTTAAACTATTTTTCACGTCAGGCCCGCGTTCCCCGGACCCACAACGTTTAAAGAAGGTTTCGACCTATACAGCTTTCGTACGTTATCGTCAATTAACTTACCTAGCCTAGCATTACCTATGTCATTAAAATTCACCCCATTTTTTATAAAAAGGCTAGGATCACTGAATTCGGACCACAGCTTTACGAAGGATACATTTTCCTCAGCACAAATCTCTTCTAATTTAGTATTCAAAAATATTGTTTTTGACGTAATCCTAAGACCCAAACCGTGCCTAGGGGTAATACCTAGAACTAAAGACTTATCTGACCTCGCCTTCAGGGACCTAATTAACCCCCTATATCTCTCCAAAAGGTCAGGCACTCTCGTATCGGGCCTATACGAGTCGTTGCCTCCTACCATCGTCACCAACATCGAGTGACGGGAGGCAACGTCAATCCTATCCACTTCGTCTCTAACTCTGTCAACCCTGGCCACTGGGAGACAGACCCTCCTCCTCTTGGTTGGATGCCGTTCAACGAACTCTGTGTCCATATGGCGCACTAAAGAGTCCCCAATTAAAATAGTTTCCCCCTCATTCACGTCATTTTCCAAATGGGCGAAAGGGTTCGAAACCTCGATAGGGGGGAGGGGGATTCCTACCACCTAACGTACGCGGCCTAGCTCCACCCTTAACTTCTCTAAATCCCTCCCCATCTACTAATCTTGGACCAACCTTAACCCCTTCCTCAACTCTATCCAACCTTCCCGACAAGCTACCTAAACTAGAAACTAGGTTACGCACCTCACCCTTCAAATTACTAACGTCTTCAACGTTAGTATTGGTTCGGCTTTCGTTAGCCGTAGCCCTACCCCTGCCCTCATCAAGCGTTGCAAGTCTTTCCGTTACCTCACGTACACTGCGTTTTATGTCAACTATTTCCTCCCTTAAATCGCAATAGAAACAAACTGATCTCTCGGTAATCGCCATAGGACCGCCGTTATAGTCTTTAAATTTTGAATACCACCGGTTTACCCCACACCTAACACACGACGCTTTCTGCGACAGCATCGCGCAGTTAAAAATTAGTTTTTAACAGTCACAAGTTTAAATTAAATTAAGCCGGCACGCTATGAAAACTTCTAAATCGCCAAAAACCACTAATATTCAATTACCTAACTATAACAATGTGAATATAAACGCAAGTATATAAAATTCAAAACTTTCCAAAAGTAAAATTCTTAGCAATATGCAAAAGTAGATGCAATATCAGAGCTCAGGAAATGCGTCCGTTCAGAACAAGGTAATGATATTTTCTTTGATGTAATTAATCCTAATCTGTAGTATAATCAATTCATATAAATGTCCTATGTTTACTATATCTATATTATTATTATTATTATTATAACTTGTGTCATTGATTATATATTTTGTGTACCATAACTATATTATTGTTATTTATATTAACAGGAATGTTGTTAAATTAAGTTGATTAAAGCCTAAGAAAAGGAGAGCGTTTCATTTCAATTTAATCAACTTAATTTCAAGATCAGAGGATATGGACAAGTTTCTGAAGCCGGAATGATTTGATGCCGATCCCTCATCCTCAAGTTCGTCTCGTCTCTGGGGTCACTGGTTGAAGACATTTCAGAACTTTCTGGCCGCGTTACCTTCTGATCTTCAGACTCAAAAGCTAAGTTTGCTTGTAAACCATGTATCTCCTTTAGTCTATGAGTACATAGTTGATTGTGCTACTTATGAAGATGCTATAAAGTTGCTCAATGAACTTTATATAAAACCGAAAAATGAAACGTTTGCTCGTCACCTATTAGCCACCCGTCGTCAGGAGATGGGACATCTGAGTAAAGACTGGAACTTTAAATCGGTCTCTGCAGATCAATACAGAGATGAATATATAAGAGATGCTTTTATAAACGGTTTTGTAATAGCTTAGGGTCCGTGACCCCGCTTAGTTACTAGGTTTCTAAACAATAAACAAAGGCACTTACCGGTGCGTTGAATTAGATATTCTTTAGGGCCTACCATAGATTTCCTGTGTCCCACAAAGCAGTCTACCTAAACTCTCTAACTTTACTAATTTAGAAGCTATAGACATTACCCCTAGCTATTATTATTTACTGACAACTTTCTACCCCATTTGTCACCTTAGAAACATCACCAAATTAAACTTAGCACCAACGATTTAGTCAGATATGAATAACCATGTCTAGTCTAGCCAAAACCCAACGAACAGCCCGCGTTGCTCTGTTTATCCCTTCGTGTTGCCATTTAGCTTTCTTTTAGTGATTTTTCCCTTTAGTGACTTTAGACTATATACATATACAGTATATACACACACGTCACCTCACTCCTCCCCTACAAGTTTAGTCTGTCAGGGGGGTGAGAGACCATAGACGACCTGCGGAGCGGGGTTGATGTAGTAGGAATAGGTGCAACCTGCATAGGCGGGCGAATTGAACCATTTTCCAGAGGATCGGTTCTCTCTTCCGGAAGACTCCGGTCATTCTGCAATTCACGTTCCCATATCTGGTCCTGATGGCGTTTAATAGAACGACCATCTTCTAGTTGGCACTTGAAGGAAACAGGGCCCGTTCTCTCCTGCACAGTTACAGGAACCCATTTTGGTTCAGCCCCATAGTTGCGAATCATAACTGGATCATTAGGTTGCGCTTCTATAACTCTCCCTTTTTTAGTGTCGTGGTACAACTTCTGTTTTTCCTGATGGCGTAAAACTCGTCGTTGTAACGTTTCGTTTGGACGTAACAAATCGAAAACTGAACGAATTCCCCGGCCAATCATAAGTTTAGAGGGAGACACCCCCATCGTGGTGTGAGATGTTAGTCGATATTTAAACAAAAAATTTTCCAACACCACTTGCATTTCCTCCCCACGAGAATGACGCAAGGCAGACTTGCAAGTACGGACCATGTTTTCCGCGAGACCGTTTGTAGACGGGTGAAAAGCATTAGACCGGACATGTCTAATGCCATTTAGGTGGACAGAGGAACGAAATTCCTCACTGGTAAAACAAGTACCATTGTCAGAAACCAGGACTACGGGTAAACCCCATCGAGCGAAACACAAACGGAGTAAGCGAATAGTAACACCCGAAGTCGTGGAAGTGGTTGGAAAAATTTCAACCCACTTAGAGTAGGCGTCCACAATGACTAGGAAATAGATATTATTTATAGGACCTGCATAGTCAACATGGATCCTATGCCAAGGTATAGTAAGCCATTCCCACGGATGAAGTGGACTTTTCCTTGGGAGATCTCTGTTCTCTAGGCAGCTTTGACAGGAACGAACCAATGATTCGAGTTCTCCATCTGAACCGGGCCACCAGAAATAATCTCTCGCCAGCTCTTTCATTTTTGTTGCACCCATGTGTTCAGCGTGAAGTTCCTTCACTAAATTCGACCTGCCTTCATTCGGAATTATCACTCTGTGGCCACATAAGAGACAGCCATTTTGGATCGAGAGTCCAGAGTGACGTTGATAAAAAGGATGTAATTCACTTTCAACCTTAGTAGGCCAACCAACTGAGCAGTGATGGATGACTCTAGACAGAATAGGGTCTGATTTTGTCCACTGCTCTATTTGTACCGCAGATACTGGAGTGGATTCCAAAAACTCCACCAAGTGAACCCATTCTGTAGGTATAGGTACACATTCATTTGGATTTTCTAAAGGCAACCTACTTAGCGCATCAGCCGTACCTAGAAGTTTGCCTGACCGATGTACTAAGTCAAATTTATAGGCTTGTAGAATCAGTGCCCATCGTTGAATCCTACCTGAGGCCATAACTGGAATATTTTTATTAGGTGAAAATAAACCTAAAAGAGGCTTATGGTCAGTAATTAGTTTAAATTCATGACCCCATAGATAGAAATGAAATTTTTTTACTGCAAATACTAAGGCTAAGGCTTCACGTTCAAGTTGTGCATATCGTCTTTCAGTCTCAGTTAGTGTTCTAGAAGCAAAACAGATAGGCCAATCTACACCATCAATGTGGTGAGATAACACTGCCCCAATTCCATAAGAACTGCTATCTGCTGAAATTATGAGAGGAAGTTTAGGATCATAATGCACTAGGAGAGTGGACTTTAGTAGTACAGTACGTCCTTGGAAGCCTCAAATGCTTCCTTTTGGGTTTTCTCCCATCTCTACTGTTCCCCAGATCGTAATAGCTTATTTAGGGGTTCAAAGAAAGTCGATGCATTAGGCAAAAATTTCCTATAAAAGTTTAGGAGACCTAAATAAGCTGGTAACTGTGTGATGTTTTGTGGAGGTGGTGCATTTTTTATTGCTTCTAGTTTATCCACCGTTGGATGAATGTCTAAGGCATCTATGCGGAACCCTAAATATGAAACCTCGTTAGTGACCCACGAACACTTTTCTTTCTTTAGCTTAAGTCCGGCATCCCGGAGTGTTTTTAGAACTGTGGTTAATCTAGTTAGGTGTTCTTTTTTAGACGAACCTGAAATGAGGACATCATCTAGAAAACAAAGTACCCCCGGAATGTGACTTAGAACTTGGTCCATTGTCCTCTGAAAAATACCCGGAGCCGATGCTATTCTATAGCATAGCCTATTGTACTTATATAGGCCTCGGTGCGTATTTATGATAGTTAGTTCTTTAGAATTTTCATTAAACTTAGTTGAGCATAGGCTTGGGACAATTTAGGGCATATCATACTTTTCCGAGTCCGAATTTCACTCTGGCTAATATGTATTTTTATATAAAATTTAATTCTAAGAGGGGGTTTGCAGTTTTCTGTTCTATGTTGAAATACCAAATATTGAATTGAACAGAACCTCATATTTTTAACCCTTTGTCGTAATTTGTTGCCATTTAGACACATTAACTTTGCTTACCTCTTACACAGGTTTAATACATACATACATAAGAAAAAAATCTACTCCATTTGAATCTTTGTAACCATTTGGACACAGAAGGCGAAGTTCAACATTCTCTCAATAGATGGCTCTGAGCAATTACGCCAGTTATAATTGTGAAGTAGAAGTGAGTGGACGCCATTTTTTTCGGTAAGTGTTTTTTGTTATTTTCCTAAGTTTAATCACCATTATTATATTTGTTTTGACTATAATTTCATTCTAGAAATATTAAGGAAGCTCCCTGTTTACTTTGTTTAAGTAATATTTTTAATAACTGTGAAGAAAAGACTTTATTCAAAGTTCGTTTCGAAATGGACACAGTTTTCACAGGGTAAATTTCTGTCTATGATAAGACGTGTGTGTCCAATTGGATACATGAAATGTATTTTCATTACGATCGTTTTTATGTAGCTATATATATATATATATATATATATATATATATATATAGAGAGAGAGAGAGAGAGAGAGAGAGAGAGAGAGAGTACTAACTACCACCCACTAATTACCTTATTAGACCTTTGTTGACTAATGGACACAAATTATTTCATTTAGAAATGTTCTTACAAAAAAAAAGATTGCTAAAAAATGCTTATATATACCTCCTATGCAGATTTCAAGTAAAAAATGAACCTACGCTAAAATTAAATGATACTGAATGACAAAAGGTTAAGCTTATGTTCAGTGATGGGCATCGATACATGAAAATCGCTAAAGCGATACCGATACATCGATACATGAAGAACGTCTTAGGCGATACCGATACGCCGATACTTTCTAGATGTCTTAAGCGATACCGATACCGATACATGCATCGCCGGTACATTTTTATAATTATTCATTTAATATGTAGGTATTAGCTATTATTGTTTATACTAGTAATTTGTACGCACTGTAAGTAAAATCAACATTTTAATGGGTTTTATAGATGTAAATAAAAACAATTGCTTTATTCAATGAAAGTATGTTTTAATTTTGTAGGATACATGAATGACTGAAAATATTACACTAACAATTAAAAGTAATTACCATTACCCTTCAAAAATACCAGCTGGCTAAACATCTGGTCAGACAGTCTATTCCTTTTTGGAGCGTGAATGTGACCAGCCAAACTAAACAACCGTTCTACAGGAGCAGAGGATGGTAGTGGTGTGTTATATTTCAGGAAGACACGTAGAATTCCTGGGTACTGCCTCAGAGATTGGAGAGAATGACTTCCGTCACCCAGATACTGTAAAACTTCCATCTCAGTGGAATCTTGGGTTGCAGAGACATTAGTGGAAGCAGACTCATAACAGAAGAAATCATCTGCACTTCCGTCAGATGCAGCATCACTTAGTTGTTGCTGGGGGGGTCTGCTCGCTGAGGCTCTTAACAGCATTAACCAACATTTCTTGAACTGTCATTAAATAAATATTTAATAATATTATTATTTATGTATATTCATAAATATAACTCAGTAGTGTCATATTATAACATCTATTTAAATATTTAAAAATTCTTATTAATGTATCGATGTATCGAAGTATCGATTTTTTCGATACATTTAAGAAAATTGACCTTAGCGATACCGATAAATCGATACTTTTGTCAAGTAGCTAAAGCGATACCGATACCGATACAAAAGTATCGAGCGATACGTATCGGCGATACATGTATCTAGATACTGCCCATCACTGCTTATGTTACACCATTATTACGAATTTTAAATTAAATTTGCAATGCCAAATTCAGTTTTCTGTTACCAAAATAATATATTCATTACCAAATTTAGGTTAATTTGGTAATTAAAAATGTCGGTTGGCAACCCTGATTATAACCAAAAATTATATTCCTTGTCTATATTTATGGCGAAAGAACACTAAACATACTGATATGAATTTGTTACAGATTGGACAAGAGCGAGAATAAGCACCGACTAGACGTGATGGCCGAATCTGCCCCCAAAACCAGGAAAATGTCAGGTTCAAAACTCTCGGATGTTGTGGGCCCGGGGAAGGAGTTCATTCCCAGCGAGGTGCCGACTTGGAGAGCCGTTCTTCAGAGAGGGATTCGTCTGCAGGAGGAAAAGTTCCTCATTCATGACATCCAAAGGTCTAAATACCCTATCCGAGAGATGACTGACGAGCTGGCTTCACTCGTGATGACTCAGTGGAGGAAGTCGAATGTAAAGTTCTACCCGCCTGTGACAATCACGGAAAAGTCGCTCTCATGTAAGATCTTTTGAAATGGAAGGAGATGACAGACGTTGTGAACGGGAGAGTTAAGTCTGCTACCCAGGAGAAGAGGATGGCTGATCTGGATAAACTCTGTGAAGTCTGCGTTTGCAAGCATCAGATCTTCTTGTGCGGCTCAGAGGGGAGTGGATGCTCAGGATGCTCCCTCAAGGCCCATGTGAACTGTAACTGTCCTTTGGAGGTGAAGATTCCTAAACTGGACCTTCAGTGGCTGTACTACCAGAGAGTGAAGACTTCCGAAGCTTCAGGAATCCGGATGTCTTCTGTAGACTTCGAAGACAGCAGGAGACAGATCAAAGCAGCGAAGAGGAAGGAGGCTGAAGAAGCTTCTGCTGTGAAGAGGAAGAAGAAAGAGGAGGCTACTAATGAGGAGCTTCTCATGAAAGACTTTGAAGAGGACGAAGAGCCAAACTTGGAAGAAGCTGCAAAAGAAGCCTCTGTCAATGCTGAGGCTACTGAAGCTCCTATGGACGTTCCCGCTGAAGTATCTGCCGAAACTCCAACTTCTGCTACACGAAACTACATGAAGATCCAAGAGACAGCTTCAGCAGCTTTGAGGTACAGGGTGGCAAGTGTTCCGGCAGCTGCAGTTGCCACTGGCTTCCTGAACGACCTCATCAAGGCCGGTCATCTTTCCAAAGACAAGGCTTACTTGGCCATAGATGGCATGAAAGTCTGGAGGGACAAGGAGGAAGTAATGGCCTCATCAGTTGAAGCTCTCACGCAGAGGTCAGAGGAGGAGAAGATCTCTGGGATATTCTTTGATGGCAAGCAGGATAGGAGCACAAAGGTGTTGAAATATGACGAAGTGACAGGGAGATTTCATCCTGGTAAAGTGATCGAGGAGCATTACACTATCACGTGGGAGCCTCAAGGAAAGTACCTCTTCCATTTCACTCCCGAGGAACCTGAGGAAGGAGAAAAGCCTGCTCATAAGATCGCTCAGGGCCTGCATGAGTGGCTTCTGGATCACGGAGCTGACGAGAGCCTTGTAATGATTGGAGGAGACTCTACCAACACCAACACGGGGTGGTCTGGAGGCGCCATAGCCCTATTGGAGAAGATGCTGGGTCGCAAGTGCCACTGGATGATCTGTCAGCTCCATGTGAACGAGCTCCCCCTGAGGCACTTAATCATCAAGCTGGACGGCCCTATAACTCCCCGGTCAGGCTTCAGTGGGCCTATTGGAAAACTTCTTGAGAAAGTAAATGAACTTGAGGTCAACTTCAACTTCAAACCAATGGAAGGAGCTGAAGATATCATAGAGCTGCCAGTAGAGATAGTCAGATCTCTCTCCACAGACCAGCACAACTGCTATCTTCTGATCAAAGCCATCAAGTCTGGAAGTCTCAGTCCACAGTTGGCTGGTCTCAAGTGCGGACCTCTGAACCAATCCATGTGGCTCACTACTGCACAGGCCATCTTGCTGTTGTGGATGAGGGAGCACAGACTGAAGGGGGAGGTGTTGAGGAGGTTCGAGGTCCTCGTGAAGTTCTGCCTTAACTTTTACTTCAAAATGTACTACGACATGAAAGTGAAGCACCACCTCAAATTTGGTCCTGCACACGTTTTTTCAAGCCTGAGGCTGCTGAAGAACCAGACTACCGAGGTCAGGAACATCATCTCTGCTGCAGTGATAAGAGGAGCTTATCACGCACATCCTGAGAACATCCTGGCTTCATTCCTGTGTAGTGAGGATGAGCATCAGAGAGTTTTTGCTGTGAGCCAGATAGAGAAGATCAGAGAAGGAAGAGACTTTGGTGATACGACAGTGAGGCCCCATAAAAATCCCAAAGTCAATCTGCAAGCCACTTCACCTGAGAATCTCATCAACTGGGAATCAGAGAATATTTACGAGCCTATTTTCACCTGCAAGATGACCTTGACTGAGTTCGAGGATCTCAGGAAAACTCCACTCAAAGTGGACGCTTTCTCTGTTCATACTCAGTCCTGCGAGAGAGCTGTACAGGAAGTCTCAACTGCTTCCCAAGCTGTGTACGGTCACGAGAGGAGAGATGGGTGGGTGAGAGCCAGGATAGACCATCGAGAAATGCTCCCAGTGTTCAGATCGAAGCAGGACATACTCAAGAGCTTTTCAGGTTCGAGTGGCTGATGAAGAGGCTGAAGCCATCGTTAATGCTCATAAAAGCTGAAAGTCCTCATAAGATCATAATATGAGATTTTATGAGGCCACGCTTTTCAGGGATCCAGGAAGAACAGGCGTGTAAACCTACACGTGGAGGTGGCAAGTCTCCCGCTACTCGATCAGAGTAGAGCTGGTGAGCCGCGCCTATTCTTTGAAGAAAAACTTAAAATTCTTAAGTTTTACGTGAAATCTAAACATTTTTTCAGCACCCAGAGGTGTTGAAACACGCAAGAAAGCAAGGATGAGGTCAGAAAAGCAGCTTTTAGACTAAATCATATGCAGAAAAGCTGCGCGCTTTGGTTTGGATGCCCTGAGGCTGCGTTAGGCAGCCTTCAAATCAGAAAATCGCGATTTTGACCATGAAAATGAGATTTTTCGGAAAAGTTGCAAATAATAAACCCATCTTAGAATTAATTTTTACATAGGAATACATATTAGCCACTTTGTTTTTCCAAAATTTCAACCCTGAACCCAGAGTATGATATGCCCTATTGGGACATATCTAGTTTTGTGAAATATTTACCCACAGCAAGAGAGATAAATAATTAATTCATCAGGCTTGGGTATAGGATAGCAATACTCCTTTCATTAGGCAACGACTGCTTGAAAACAAATCTCTCAGTTTACAGATCGCTTTTGATCAAGCTCGCAGCCTTGAGTTGGCTCAGATTCAGTTTGATACTTATATACGTTCTAATGCTCCTCTAAATTCGGTTAGTTGTGAAACTGAAACAATTACAATAGAAAAACATGAGGCTAAACAAGGTGCTAATGAAACTCTTCGCGAGGAGTCTTCTACTGCTGCAGCAAGGTCTCGTAAATGTTTCTTTTGTGGAAGTAATGTGCATCCGCGAGCTAAATGTCTTGCAAGATATAGTTTATGTAATAAATGTGGTATTAAAGGCCATTTTGCCAGAGTTTGTGGCTCTAATTCAAAAGCTTCTGCTTCTGTTAGTACTTTAGCTTCTCTCTCAGGCTCTATTTCTCGTTCTTTGAAAGAGGCAATTCTTACTATTTTAGCTAATGGTTTGTCTTTGAAGGCGCTAGTGGATACAGGTAGTATCGAAAATTTTATTGATATAAATATTGTAAAAGAAAACAAATGAAAGGTATATCCTTGTAAAAGTCGTGTCAATGGCTAATACTTCTTATGTAACTAAAGTTGATGGGTTTTGTTGTATAGATTTGACATTCAAGGATCGTACCGATAAAAATGTTAAGTTATCACTTCTACCTAATCTATGCACTAATGTTATTCTTGGCCATGATTTTTTGTCTAGACATGAATCAGTTGAGATACCTTTTTGGGGAAGAGAACCTTCCTTAACTGTGCGTAACCTTGCAGCAGCCGAGGTGGAACCTCCGTCTTTATTTCATAATTTAAGTCCTGAATGCAAACCCATTGCTATTAAGTCACGCCGATATTGTCAGGCAGATATGAGTTTTATTTCGTCCGAAGTAGATCGCCTTCTTAAGGAAGGCATTATCGAACCCAGTCGAAGTCCTTGGCGGGCACAAGTTTTAGTTGTAGCCAATGAATCTCATAAAAAACGCCTAGTTATCGATTATTTTCAAACAGTAAATGGATACACGCAGTTGGACGCTTATCCTCTGCCTAATATAAATGAAATGGTGGGCGAAATTGCACAATATAATATCTTTAGTACAATAGATCTTAAGAGCGCCTATCATTTGATCCCTATCAAGGAGGATAGGCCATACACTGCTTTCGAAGCCTGTAGCCAGCTGTTTCATTTCAATAGAATCCCGTTTGGTGTAACAAACGGCGTAGCCTGTTTTCAGAGAGTAATCGATGACATAATTCGTAAAGAGGGTTTAAAGGATACTTTCATTTATGTGGTTGATATCACTATATGTGGACACGATCAGAAGGAGCATGATGATAATTTGACAAAGTTTTTAAATGTTGTAAAAAAGTATAATCTTCATATTAACGAAAATAAGAGTTCTACATCTAAGTCATCTTAGATTTACTAGGTTATAAAATAAGTAATGGTTCTTTAAAGCCTGATCCTGAAAGGTTAAAACCACTGCTCGAAATGCCCCCTCCTAATAATGCTAAAGACATGCGCCGAGTAATGGGTATGTTTACCCACTATTCTAAATGGATCGGAAAATTTTCCGAGAAAGTACGACCTTTGGCTCTATTTCTCGTTCTTTGAAAGAGGCAATTCTTACTATTTTAGCTAATGGTTTGTCTTTGAAGGCGCTAGTGGATACAGGTAGTATCGAAAATTTTATTGATATAAATATTGTAAAAGAAAACAAATGAAAGGTATATCCTTGTAAAAGTCGTGTCAATGGCTAATACTTCTTATGTAACTAAAGTTGATGGGTTTTGTTGTATAGATTTGACATTCAAGGATCGTACCGATAAAAATGTTAAGTTATCACTTCTACCTAATCTATGCACTAATGTTATTCTTGGCCATGATTTTTTGTCTAGACATGAATCAGTTGAGATACCTTTTTGGGGAAGAGAACCTTCCTTAACTGTGCGTAACCTTGCAGCAGCCGAGGTGGAACCTCCGTCTTTATTTCATAATTTAAGTCCTGAATGCAAACCCATTGCTATTAAGTCACGCCGATATTGTCAGGCAGATATGAGTTTTATTTCGTCCGAAGTAGATCGCCTTCTTAAGGAAGGCATTATCGAACCCAGTCGAAGTCCTTTTGGGCACAAGTTTTAGTTGTAGCCAATGAATCTCATAAAAAACGCCTAGTTATCGATTATTTTCAAACAGTAAATGGATACACGCAGTTGGACGCTTATCCTCTGCCTAATATAAATGAAATGGTGGGCGAAATTGCACAATATAATATCTTTAGTACAATAGATCTTAAGAGCGCCTATCATTTGATCCCTATCAAGGAGGATAGGCCATACACTGCTTTCGAAGCCTGTAGCCAGCTGTTTCATTTCAATAGAATCCCGTTTGGTGTAACAAACGGCGTAGCCTGTTTTCAGAGAGTAATCGATGACATAATTCGTAAAGAGGGTTTAAAGGATACTTTCATTTATGTGGTTGATATCACTATATGTGGACACGATCAGAAGGAGCATGATGATAATTTGACAAAGTTTTTAAATGTTGTAAAAAAGTATAATCTTCATATTAACGAAAATAAGAGTTCTACATCTAAGTCATCTTAGATTTACTAGGTTATAAAATAAGTAATGGTTCTTTAAAGCCTGATCCTGAAAGGTTAAAACCACTGCTCGAAATGCCCCCTCCTAATAATGCTAAAGACATGCGCCGAGTAATGGGTATGTTTACCCACTATTCTAAATGGATCGGAAAATTTTCCGAGAAAGTACGACCTTTGGTTGAAAATAAAACATACCCTCTCCCTCTTAACGTAATTAATGCTTTCGAAAATCTTAAAAGTGATATTGCTAATTCTGTTGTTGTTGCCATTGATGATAATATTCCTTTTGTAATAGAGACTGGTGCGTCTGATTACGCAGTAGCTGCTCAACTTTGTTAAGCTGGACGTCCAGTCGCCTTTTTCGCCCGTACTCTGTCGCCCTCTGAAAGGAATCATTCCTCTATAGAAAAAGAAGCATACGCCATTGTTGAGTCTATCCGAAAATGGCGGCATTACCTGCTTGGTAAACACTTTAAACTAGTAACGGATCAAAGGTCAGTAGCGTTTATGTTTGACACTAAACATAAAGGAAAAGTTAAGAACGAGAAAATCATGAGATGGAGACTTGAATTATCAAGTTCAGTATATCGACCCGGAAGAGAAAATATAGCTCCAGATACGCTTTCTCGCGCATTTATAGCATCTATTAATAAACATCATTTAGAAGAGTTACACATTGCCTTGTGCCATCCCGGAGTAACTAGAATGTGGCACTTTGTTAGAAGCCGGAACCTCCCATATTCAATTGAAGATGTAAAAAACGTTATTTCAAAATGCACTGTATGCGCCCAGTGTAAACCAAAGTATTTAAATAGTAATCAAGGTCATTTAATAAAAGCTACACAACCTTTCGAAAGATTAAATATTGACTTTAAAGGTCCTTTGCCTTCCAATTCCCGTAATCGTTATCTGCTAACGATAGTAGACGAATTTTCGATGTTTTCTTTCGCTTTTTCAAGTGCGGACACTTCTGCTGAAACTGTAGTTGATTGTCTTAGTCAACTTTTTGCTATGTTTGGTGCACCCGCGTATGTGCACTCCGATAGAGGTTCCTCTTTCATTCCATACCCTACGTGGCTTACCGCCCCGGGTAAAGTATTATTGAAAAATTATACACGTCAGTCTAAATATGAGCCTCCAGTTGAAGAAGTAGAACTCATTGAGGCTAATCCTGAATATGCTCATGTTCGTCTCCCGGGAGGCGGAGAGACTACTGTCTCGCTTAAGCACCTCGCCCCTGCTGGGGAATCTGAAACTCGAGAATACGAAAATACTAACGAAGGTGATGGTGTGTTAAACAACCATCCCTCGTCACCTACCATCCTGCCCGCAAATCTGTCACCCACCATTGCTCCCTCCAATCCCTCACCGGTCAACGCTCCTCAGACTTCAGTAGATGATGATAATCAAAATACAGAGTACCCCATGACTGAGGTACGGCGATCAGGGCGTACTCGGTGTCCGCCTAGTTATTTTGAGAACTATATTGTTCAATCTAAGTAGGAGGGAAAAATGTAATATTATTTTGCTTTATTAGAAGTTAAAATGTAATATTATTTTGCAGGTTTATGATGACTTTATTAGAATGTTATACCTAAGTAAAATCATTTGTGCTTATATTCAATTCAATTAAAATGATGAATCTGATGATGTCTGAATTAAACTGATGAGATGCGAGATACTTTATTATATCAAGGTAATGATATTTTCTTTGATGTAATTAATCCTAATCTGTAGTATAAACAATTCATATAAATGTCCTATGTTTACTATATCTATATTATTATTATTATTATAACTTGTGTCATTGATTATATATTTTGTGTACCATAACTATATTATTGTTATTTATATTAACAGGAATGTTGTTAAATTAAGTTGATTAAAGCCTAAGAAAAGGAGCGCGTTTCATTTCAGGTAGGTCGGTTACGCGTAGTAAACATAAAACTGGCACTGCACCATTTTGGTTCCCTACATAACATACGAAAAATATTATTATAAGCAACAGAGAGTTTATTCATAGCAGTTTTTGTATAATTCCACCACAGATGGGATGTATACAATGCAGTGCAGTAACTTTTAAATAGAAAAATTTTAACTGATTCTGAACACATACCAAATTCCCTTACTAGCATGTTACCCTGTACATACAGCTTTTTACGTTGCCTCTCAATATCAAGTTCATCTCGCAGCTCGTGAGTAATTACATGACCTAAGTATTTACATGTGTCTTTGACAGGTACAGTATAGTCTGACCATTCATTTCAAAAGACCCACATGATACATGTTTCAGTAGATTACACCTAAAAATCAAAATACAGCTCTTTGCCCCATTATAGGTGATGTCATTTTCTATACCATATTGTTCACATACCTCTAATAGTACTATCAGCCCATGGGGAGAGGGTGACAGAAGAACAAGGTCATCAGCATACATTAAATGATTAATTTTTTCCTTTCCAATGACACAACCAGTACGTGCAGTTTTTAGTTCATTGGTAAGGTCATCCATGTTTATACAGAAAAGATAGGGTGATAATATATCTCCTTGCCTAACACCATTAGTCACCTTAACCCTTTCGGTGCGTGGGCCTGATCTCTTCAGTCATTGAAAATGTTCGCCAGTGACGCGGGACTGATCTCCTCAGTCATAAATACATTTGCTTGTATTAAACCCGTCGTCGCGGAGAACCGAGTCTTTTTCGTCATTGTAGGAAAGTTTAGACTTTTCTCGAGCGATATCTGGCAACTTTTATGTTTTGTCAGCGAAGATAGACACGAAAGTAGCTATATGATACAATATTTGAGCATATGGTTGTAGAAACAAACACGTACGCTGAGCAGTTTCTTGTCCAAACTGAAATAAAACGCTGTTCACGGTATAAACAATGGTTTCCGACAACAATAAATGAGATGAAGGCCTTTATTGGATTATTGCTTCTAATGGGAATTATTCAAACACCCACAATAAACTCAATGCAAAAAACTTCACTTTTTTCTACGTGAAGGTCAAAATATGAAAATAAAAACCCACTCTAATAGACAGAGTTTATTTCCACGACAGTTTCGACGCCAACTGGCATCCTCCCGAGGAGGATGCCAGTGGGCGTCGAAACTGTCGTGGAAATAAACTCTGTCTATTAGAGTGGGTTTTTATTTCCACAATAAACTCTTATTGGTCTACTGATGAATATATAACTACACCGATCTCTTCAGCGGTTATGAAAAGAGACAGGTTTTGTAATATCTTACGTTTTTGGCATTTTGCAAATGGCTCTGAAGAAGTCGATGGCTATTCAAACAAGCGTTTGAAAAAACTAAATCCCTTGCTAAAACTCCTTGATGATTCGCTAAATGGAAAATACTACCCATCAAGGAAACTAAGTTTGGATGAATCATTGCTGCTGTGGAAAGGTAGGCTTCTGTTTCGCCAGTATATAAAAACAAAACGCTCTAGGTTTGGAATAAAAATTTTCAAACTTGTCCATGAGAATGGTGTAACAGTGCGGTGCCAAGCATATACTGGAACAATGGAAACAACGGACAGTTTTGCCAAGGCTAGTTGGAAGGCATTTTATTGAATTTGTGCAATCTGAGAAAAGTCCAAACCCTACGAAAAGATGTACTGTAGAGTGTGTTATTTACACGGAATACGCAAGCAAACACGCTACCAATGCAAAACCTGTACCGAAAAACCTGGCCTTTGCATGATTCCTTGTTTTGAAAACTACCACACTGAAATGAACTTCTAAATTTTACAATAAAGGTAAGCTTCGAATTTCTTTTTATATATTTCTACATTTTTTATTTATATTATATATATATATATATATATTATATTATTTTTTATATATTTTATATTTTTTATATTTTTACATTAACTAACGAGTAAAAATCATAAATGTAATAAAAAATCATGAACCTACGCGCTGCGCAGAATAGGCCCAGGGCCGGATTAACCATTAAGCAAAATAAGCCCGTGCTTAGGGCATCAAGGGAAGGGGGGCACCACAGAAATTTTCCATTGTCGGATTTACCATGGATTTATTATACTATTATAATCGCGGCTTATAGCCTATAAGCTGTTGAAAACTGAATTATATATATTCATATATAGTATTTATTTTTTTTCATTGTTTGAATTTGTAGTGAACAACAACCCTTTTGAGAGAATAAATATATTTCGTTGTAATCACACACTTTACGCTTTGCGTTATTATTTTGTTTATATCAAATCTTTGAGCGCCATATTAAAAATACATATAGATTAAATATTTTCGTGTGCTATAGGAAGTTATTCTGAACGTGTGATTTGTGCATATAATATTAAATATATATTTTACATAATCATTTGGTATTGTTTTACAGAAAGATTTAGGTTTATAGAATTGTAATATAAATTAATATTAAAATAAAAGAAACTATAAACTCTATATTGCTGTTGTATCAAGTGATGTTTATCACGGCCATTATAATAATAAGATATACTGACCTAAGTTAATTAGCGTTGAAGAAGTTTATCTGTTGCTCTCTCTTCTTCTCTAGGGTAAGTCTATGAAGTGTACTTTATTTGTATATATAACAATATTTTATCATACACGTATCTTTATTTTATAATTTATTTATCTATTGTCATAACAGTATAAAAGAATTTAGATTGTAATAACCAGAGTGAATAATTTGTAATGTATATATACATCAAACGTAGTTAGGACAATTTAGGCCCTAAGCAAATGTTCATATTTCCTATAATTAAATATTGTGTTTTAAATAAATAAATAAATGTAAATATAAAATGTGGCTCGTTAATAGTGAAATGTTAATATTGATATTTTTATAGATTGCGTATTATTAATTCTAATGTTAAGTATTTTTATTTTATAGGTTTCGGTTCCTTCTTTCGGTTCCTTCTTTTGGTTCCTTCTTTCGATTTGATTTGTATTCAACATTTCGAGTTGATATTTCGGTTGAGTTATATTTAATTGCCACTTATATTTAAATTGCCACTTTGGTTGTGTACGGTTCCCATTTTGTCTTTCTGAGAATAAAAGAACAAAGCCAAGATTGTGATATGTGTAACTGTGTTGATTGCCACATAATATACAAATAAAATATTCTTTCTATTTCTGTATTTTACAGACCCCAAGAACCAAGATGAAACGTGTTTCAGTTAAGTGGTGCACAAAAGCGAAAACTATCAAAAGAGAAACAAGAGAAGACTTTGGATTTAGAGTCCAAGACTGCAAAGCTGACTGATTTCTTCACACAAGTTCCACGACCACAACGTCAACATGATATACCGATTCTGAATCAAAACCAATCTCCGTCATCAGAAGTGGACACAAATACCACTTTGATCACTTCAAAATCAAAATATGATGACGTTGGAATCACCGAGGTGTCACAAGCAGGTTCATCTACCACATGTCTCACTACTGATCTCACTTTGCCTGTAAATTCTCTTGATACCTCTACTGCAAATGTTGATTCAAGTTGCTTTACAAGACATTCTGGGGTTGAAATAATTGCTGAAAATGAAAGTTTAGTGGACCATGGTGATGGTGGTGAAATGAATCAGTCTGCAGAAGATGAAGTAAATATAGCAAAAGATCCAGGGTTGTGGCTTGATTTCTCTGCTGATGATGTGGCTTATTGGATTGCTTGTGGACCCAGTGACTGTCAACACCACAATGGGCCATTTGACAAGTCTTACCGGCATTTCAGTAGTGGCAAACCAGCAAGATACTGTTCACAAAAACTTTTCGTTGGGACAAAAGCCAATGGTGAGAAATACAAGAGAGAGTGGTTATTGTATTCACCATCAACAGGATCAGTTTACTGTTATGTTTGTAAACTGTTTGCTCCTAAAAATGTCTCACATTTTGTTATAAGAGAAGGGTTCAGTGACTGGCGAAATACTATTGTAATTGATCATCATGAAAAAAGCACTACTCACCGAGACTCTATGCTAACATACTTAACTCGCAGACAAGGTGCGGGGTTGGGACAACAGTTGGAAAAACAAATTCAGGAAGAGTGTGATTACTGGGAACATGTCTTGAGGCGTGTCATAGCTGTTATTTGTACGTTAGCTGAACGTGGCTTGTCTTTTCGAGGAACAGAAGAAAGATTTGGATCATTGCAGAATGGGAATTTTTTAGGGCTGCTTGAGCTCATAAGCCGGTTTGATCCATTTTTAGCAGGTCACATTTTGAAATATGGAAATTCTGGCAAAGGAAATCCTTCTTACCTGTCCAAAACCACCTGTGAGGAACTCATTCAACTAATGGCTCAAAAGGTCCACGCACTCATTGTTGACGAAGTAAAATCTTCTGGTTATTTTAGTTTGTCAGTTGATTCAACACCAGATCTATCACATATCGATCAGTTAAGTGTTGTACTTAGGTACTTAAAAGATGGACAGCCTATTGAACGCTTTTTAACCTTTCTGAAAATGAAAAGCCATACTGGTGAGGAAATGGCAAATCAGGTGTTGCAGTACTTACGTGAAGTTTGTAAGCTAAACTTTTCAAAATGTAGGGGTCAATCTTACGACAACGCTGCCAACATGTCTGGGCGTTATAAGGGGATGCAGCAAAAAATTTTAGAAACAAACAAGTTTGCTATATATGTGCCCTGTGCAGCCCATTCACTAAATCTGGTAGGCCGAAGTGCTGTTGACTGCTGTCAAGAGGCGGTTAATTTCTTCTCTACAGTGCAGTTGCTCTATACCTTTTTTTTAGCCTCAACCAGCAGGTGGGAAATTCTTAAAGGTTGTATTGGAAATGAAAGTGTCTTAAAATCCCTCTCTGATACCAGATGGGAGGCACATGCTATGGCAACAGCAGCAATTTTGAAATCTTTCCTTAAAATTTTAGAAGCGTTAGAATGTATAGCTGAAGACCAGTCACAAAAGGGAGACACTAGAAGAGAAGCAAATAATATTGCAAATAAGATGCAAGAGCTAGAATTCGTTTTTATGTTGAATTTTTGGGATGAGATTTTGCAAAATTTTCATAGAGTAAGCAAAGTTCTACAGAATAAGGATGTGAACTTAAAAACATGTGCAGATCTGTATGGATCATTAGCTGACCAACTGTGCACTTCACGAGATGAATTTGAAAGATATGAAGCAGCTACAAAGGAAATGCTACCAGATGTTGATTACAAGGCAGCTCAAACTCGCAAACGTATCAGAAAGAAGGTACCCAATGACGGAGATGCACCAGAAGTATATCTGAATGCCAGAGATAAATTTCTTATCACCACCTTTTACACAATTGTTGACAAACTTGAAACTGAGATGAGAAGAAGAGGAGAGATATACAAAGAAATAGCAGAGAGATTTTCTTTTCTAAGTGATGTGCCACATAATGTCACCACTTCATCATCTACTGAAATTGAAAGGTATTCTCAGGGTTGTAAAAAGATGATTGATGCTTACCCAGAGGACTTGAACACTAATTTCTCTGCTGAGCTTCAGCAGTTTCACTCATATGTGTGCCATAAGTTCAGTGCAAAAAAAAATGTAAAAACAAGATTCAGTCATGCTGAACTTTATAAAATAATTGTAGAAGACAATATTGAGTGTGCCTTCCCAAATGTAGAAATTGCCTTTCGTATATTTTTAACATTAATGGTCACAAATTGCTCAGCTGAGCGTTCATTTTCTCAGTTGAAGTATATTAAAAATACCAACAGAACAACTATGCAACAAGGCAGGCTGGATGCCTTATCTCTACTAAGTATAGAAGCAGATGTGTTACGTAAGATTAGTTTTGAGGATCTGATCAAAGACTTTGCAATTAAAAAAAGTAGGAGAAAACTTTTCAAATATAAATGAAGTGGAAGTATACAAAAATAAACATTATTTTCCATCTTACTGTAAGTTTTGTTTCATTTCAAAAAATAAAATTTTATTTTATGGTTTATTTTTGTTTATATTTTGAATTACATATATATGGGGCACCAAAATCTTTTAAGTGCTTAGGGCCTCTAAAGGTCTTAATCCGGCCCTGTGTAGAAGACAATATTGAGTGTGCCTTCCCAAATGTAGAAATTGCCTTTCGTATATTTTTAACATTAATGGTCACAAATTGCTCAGCTGAGCGTTCATTTTCTCAGTTGAAGTATATTAAAAATACCAACAGAACAACTATGCAACAAGGCAGGCTGGATGCCTTATCTCTACTAAGTATAGAAGCAGATGTGTTACGTAAGATTAGTTTTGAGGATCTGATCAAAGACTTTGCAATTAAAAAAAGTAGGAGAAAACTTTTCAAATATAAATGAAGTGGAAGTATACAAAAATAAACATTATTTTCCATCTTACTGTAAGTTTTGTTTCATTTCAAAAAATAAAATTTTATTTTATGGTTTATTTTTGTTTATATTTTGAATTACATATATATGGGGCACCAAAATCTTTTAAGTGCTTAGGGCCTCTAAAGGTCTTAATCCGGCCCTGAATAGGCCTACAGTAGAAACGTCGCAGCCCTCGTCATGGGCGTAACTCACGCGGTCGGAGGGTGTTATTTTATTTATTTGTCGGGTTCAAAATCCCAGCTGAGCCGTGAACGGCCAAATTCTAAAGGGCCAGTTCTACCTAAAGCCCAAGTTAAGCTAAATTAAAACTTACGGATTTGAGATCCTATTAGGTCCTACCTCAGGGTAACCTCAGGGTTGCTGACTCGATGGGGCCTACCTTAGACCTTAGTTACATGAATTTAATGTAAACAAAAAGGGTACTATTTATGGTCTTCTTTCTCAACCTTGCAACAACAACGCAACCTGGACTATTGCACGGTGCAACAATCTTGTATCTAAACAACCAAACTGAATTGCAAGAGAGCTCTCTACAAGACCACACCCTGTACGTACGACATCCCACAAACGAGTAGAAAAGACGCGCAACGCCCCAAAATGATGCCACCAGCGCCCCAAACACTGATGCCACAAGAGCCCAAAAATGCTAGCTCTTATTAAGTGAATTTTTCACTAACCTTACAATTATGAGATGGATATATATACACCTTAACTTAATATATACAAGCAATGCTGCATCAATCAGCTTAGTCATCATATCGCCTTGGGACAACAATGGTTCTTCCTCTTCTAGATTTTCTAACACTCCCCACCGAAGAGGCATTGTTGTCGTTACCTTCCGCAAGGTTAGCCAAGCCTTCTCCATGAGGCTGTAACTCAAATGTTTCATCTTGTGACTATCTGTGTTTTTGCTGATTTCTAAAGCATAGAGTTTTTGTATAGGTCTCTTAACTTTCCTCCTGAAGTCTTTACCAGTGCAGACCTAACTAAATTGTCTTTGCCAACAAACAACTCTTCAATTATGCCAAGCTTCAGCATTGCCTTGGTCTTTCATCCCCAATCATTACCACTTCTCCCACCTTGATACAATTTGCATTGGAGCCCTTTACCTTGCCTGATGGGTAATAATTGAGTTCTGGCAAGTATTCCATCTGCCACCTCTCATAACTGATCTTGTAGCTCTTCAAGGTACCTGAAACCGTCTGGTTAACTCTCCTTGAGTGCTCTGGATAGGCTGCAAGTCTTCTGGCACACTGGGGTTTGATGTTAATCGTTTACCACAAAGAAAATGATTTGGTGTCAATGGCTCTGCATCCTGCATACTGTTGTAAACAAAGGTGATAGGCCTACTGTTCACCATTGCTTCTACTTCACATAAAACAGTGCAGAATTCTTCTTTGCTCATATGAGCATTAGCTAAAAGTTTCTTTAATGGACACTTTACACTTCTCACTAGCCTTTCCCAAAATCCTCCCCACCATGGTGCTCTCTCAACAATAAACTCCCACTGTACCCCTTGGTGTGAAAAGTAGGATTGGAATCCTTCCTCTTTTAGCAAGGACCAAATTTCTTGGAGTTCCTTTGCAGCCTTTTTGAAGGTTTTTGCATTATCCGATATGATTTTATTTGGGAAACCCCTTCTCTTCACAAACCTTTTAAAGGCCAAAAGAAATACATCACTACTTAAGTTGCTTACCAACTCCAAATGGATTGCTCTGGTGGTAGCACAGGTGAAAAGACATATATAACCTTTGTTAGACTCCCCTCGCTCATACACATAGACTGGCCCTGCAAAGTCTACTCCCACTACATCAAATGGGGCAGTATAGACACACCGTTCTCTTGGAAGTGGAGCCACCTTTTCATAATAAGGCTTTGCACTCCAACGCTTGCAAACCACACATTTATGCAAGACTTTTTTTACTACTTGTCTAATTTTGGGAATCCAAAATTGTTGTCTAATCTCTATTATCACTTCTCTAACTCCCGCATGTAACAGCTTATGATGAGTATGCAGGATCAAAAGGTCCACAAAGTGCCCCCCAGAAGGTAGCAAAATTGGATGTCTTTTCTCCTCTGGAAGCCCAGAAAACTGTAGTCTACCTCCTACTCTCAATAAATCCTGATCCAAAAACACATCCAAACCCTTGAGCGCAGAATGTGTTGGTAGAACCTGTAATGGATGGCTGGTGAGCAATTCTCTCTCTTCACCAAATTTTTCCTTCTGCATATATACCACCCAGTATTTCCTGGCTTGCTGAATCTCATTACTGTTCAGAATTCCCTCCCTTCTTGTTTCTCCCTAATGTTGGTAAATCTATATACCCATGCTGTCACTCTTAACAATCTTTTCAGACTGCTAATGTCCTCAAGCCTCAATATGGGGTCCTGCTGCATAACTTGACAACTGTTCACAGCGCATTTTCTCACCTCACTCACCCATGCTTCTTCAGCCTGGCATTCTCCTACAATAGGCTGATTAGAAAGCCAGTTTTCACTTCCAAGTTTTAGCCACTCTGGCCCATTCCACCACAAACTTGACTGTGAAAGATCTTTCACTGAAATTCCTCGTGTTGGTAAATCAGCGGGGTTTTGGATGCCTGGACAATGCTTCCATTGTTTGGGATCTGTGTGCGCTTGAATTTCCTCCACCCTATTGGCAACAAATGGTTTTCATTTCCTTGCCTGACTTCTTAACCAGTGCCAAACTATAGTGGAGTCTGTCCAATAATAGCTTGGAATTTCATAGAGGGCCAAAGACTTTCGCACTGTAATTGCAAGCCGACTAGCAATAACGGCACCCATCAATTCCAACCTTGGAACCGAAAGCCTTTTCAAAGGTGCTACTCTGCTCTTTGCAGCAACCAACCTGCAACTTACTTCCTCTTGCAATGCGCCTTATATAAATACAAGTTGCATAGGCTTCCTCACTTGCATCACAAAAGATGTGCAGCTCCAAATTGTCTGGACTATTGTTCAACTCTCCAAAGTACCATCTTGGGATTTCAATGTCTCCAAGATGTGCCAATTCTTTGAACCAATATTTCCACCTTACCACCATATGATCAGGTAACTCTTGGTCCCAACCAAGTCCAATTTCCCAGAGGCTCTGAAACCAAATTTTTTACTTTATCACAAATGGAGCCAGGAATCCAAGAGGATCAAAGACCTTTGAAGCCAAACTAAGAGCTGTACGTTTTGTCCACCTTGTCTCATTCTCAGCCAGCTCTACTAAAGATTTCCCATTGAAGGTAAACAAATCATCATCTTGCTGCCAAACAATGCCTAGCACCTTTGCATCTATTGCCCACAACTCCTTAATACCAGAATCCTCAATACTTTCTGCTGCATCAGGTACTACACAGGAATGACTCATAAACTCTTGTAATTGCAAATGATTGGTCTGCCATTTTCTAAGCTCCATGCCAGCCTCCCTCATTATAGCTCTAGCCTCCATGAATATCTGTTTAGCCATTTCTGTATTATCCACGGAACACAGCAAATCATCAACATAAAAATTCTTCCTTATGTGTTCAATAGTGTTAGGATAGACTTCAGAATATTTCTTAAAATGGTACTGCATAGTAGCTGCCAACAGAAATGGACTAGAGCTGAGGCCAAACAACACTGACTTCATTCTATATGCTTGAACCTTAGGTTCATTTTCCAACAAGTCTTTCGTATCCACCCACAGATACCTTACTGCATCTCTGTCCTCTGGTTTTAACTTTATCCGCAAAAAGGCTTGCTTCACATCTGCAGTCAATGCTACTCTACAAACCTGAATCTCAGTAACAAGGAAAATAAATCTGCATTTAAATTTGGCCCAGCATCCAAACAGTCATTCAAGGACACACCACCTTTGTCCTTGGCTGAGCCATCAAAAACTACCCTCAGTTTGGTGGTAGTTTTGTCTCGCCGTACCACTGCATGGTGTGGCAGATAATGTGCCTCCTGGCTCACCAGCTCACCTTGCACCCTTTCAGCATAGCCCTCCCTTACATAACTTAGGATGGCCTCATCGTATTCAATTAACAACAACTCATTTTTTCTTAGCCTGTACAATGAAGTCTCCAACCTCCGATTAGCTAGCTGAAGGTTTGAACCGGGTTTGCAAGAATCCTTCCATGGTAGGCCAACTTCATAGCAACTGTGAAAAATGCTCTGTATGAATTGGTCCACAATTAACCCACCCCTTATTTCTCCAGTCTAACTATAGAGTAGATCAAGTCTAGCCTAGAGGGGTCAGCCTAGAGATTCCGGAAATGGTCCAGAGCGGGCAGATAAATTGAGGTCCACAGTAGGATTCCTCACCAAACTAGGTTAGGGCAATCTACCTTTACCTTTGTTAAGCTATGAGTTGATGC
Organism: Bathynomus jamesi; assembly: GCA_023014485.1. Taxonomy (NCBI): domain Eukaryota; kingdom Metazoa; phylum Arthropoda; class Malacostraca; order Isopoda; family Cirolanidae; genus Bathynomus; species Bathynomus jamesi. The sequence goes on from JAJOZX010000190.1 coordinate 105,538, forward strand.
TGGGTCTTAGGCCACAATGTAGGCCTAAGTTGTCTGACCCAGCTTAATTTAATGAATCTACCTAAACTGGGTTAAAAACACAATTAGTCACTTACTGCTAGTTATTAGAGAGTCTCTTTTCCCCTTCTGTTTTTGTTGAGAGCGTACTTGCTGGTGGGCCCCCATATACTGGGGGCCCGGGAGATAAAAATTTTGGTGTCATTGTCACCAATTTTTATGTTTGAGTGTAGACTAGCTAACTATTTGACTGTAAATGCCTGTTAATCTGATTAACAGTGCCTATCCTCACCTTCTCATGGAGAAGGTGTAGCATTTAATTAGAAGAGAAAATATACATCCATAGGATGAAACTGTCTATGGTCTTTACCATAAGAAAAGAAAAAGTGAAAGTTAGAAGATAAAATTACAATTCTCCAGCATCTATTTTTTGTTGTAAAATAGTCGCGCCTTTAATGCTGTTTGTCGCTGAGGTCTTGTGTCTGTCAATGTTGTAGTAGGATGCGTTACCACTCCTACTGTCAAAGGAATAGTTACTGGAAGTTCAGTGTCTCCAGTTGTTACTGTCAGTGGAGAAGGTTCTCCAAAGTCCATTGTTTTGGGTCCAGACTCTAAAGGGTACAAAGAGAAATGTCTCTTGTTGTGTCACCCGTTGAAGTCCTTAATTTGACCACTCTTGTTACCCCGTCTGCCCCTGGTCTGAGTTCTGAAACTCTAGCCAGAGGCCAGTATTGTCTTGGAGTACTGTCATGTATGAGAACAAGGTCCCCTACCTTAATTGTGTCAGACCAATCCTTCTTAGTCATTTGTTTATGTCTCTCCCTTAGACCCATCAAGTACTCAGTTTTCCACTGTTTAATGAAATGAGCTTTAACTCTAGTTAAATGTTGTAACTTAGTCTGGAGCTCATCATGTCGTTGAGTCCAGTTTGGGTCTTCTGAAGAGTCTATATTGTAGTCCGGCAGGAGACTAACTTGTTCTCCCCGAATCAAATGATTTGGAGTTAATGGTTCCGGGTCATTAATGTTGTCACTCACATAAGTGAGTGGTCTATTGTTGATGATGTTCTCAATCTCAGCCAGGAGAGTGAGCAACTCAAATAAGTGTATCTGTTTTTGCCAATTGCTTTCTTCAAGCAATTCTTTACTGTTTGTATATTCCTCTCCCAGATAGAACCATACCAAGGAGAGGCAACCGGAATATACTTCCACTTTATGTTTGAATTTTGTATATATAATTGTGTGAGTTCATCGCTTAACAAGTCGTGGATGACTTGTTCACCAGCCTTGAAATATGTAGCATTGTCAGTCCAAACTGTCTTGGGTACTGAATGTCGTGCACAGAATCTCTTAAAGACAGCAACAAAAGATTCTGCTGTAAGGTCCTCCACAACATCCAGATAAACAGCTCGTGAGGCAGCACATGTAAACAGTACAATGTACATTTTTTGTTCAGTGTCACCCACCCCTACAGTCAATGCTCCTGTATAGTCAATGCCTACAGTCTCAAAGGGTCTGTTGAGAGTAACTCTCTCCTCTGGCAAAGCAGGAGGATTTGGTTTCCTATAGGGCCTAGCATGAATACGCCTACATTTGACACACTCACTCAGGACTGTTTTAACAGTGATCTTCCCTCTGGGTATCCAATAAGTTTTTCTTAATGTAGTTAGTGTCTGTGGTACCCCCATATGATATACATCATTGTGTGTTTTTCTGATGATTAATGTTGTCAAATAGCTAAATCTAGGTAAAAGGATTGGATGTTTGCTTTTGTATGACAGTTTTGATTTGTCTAATCTCCCTTTACACCTTAGAAGGCCTTCATCATCTCTGAACAAGTTTAGATCCACAACTACTGATGGTACAGGTTCTTTTGTTTGTTTCCCATTATTCAAGAATTCTAACTCTTTATTGTACTCTTTTTGTTGTGCATGGCCTATCCAGTATTTGGTTGCAACTTCTGTATAATTATGATTATTTTTATTTAGCTGTTTGTTAATTGTAGTTAAACAGTTGTGAGCAAACCTCAAACAGTAGGCTGTGACCCTGACAAGTTTGTTGAAATCAGAAAATTTCATAATTAGTGATTGGTTCAACCTTTTCATTTGAAAGATTAAATTTAATGTCAAGTTAACTTGTTCCACAGGCCATTGGTCTGTATTACAGAGCCACTTAGGTCCCATAAACCAAGTTTTGTTTGACTTCAACAACTTGTAGGATAAACCTCTGGTCAGAAAGTCTGCTGGATTTTGTTTAGTTGGAACATAGTGAAAGTTTACTTGTAGGCTTTCATTAGCTTCAGCTATTTCTTTTAGCCTATTTCTTACAAAGATATTCTTACTATTAATGCTATCATTCCGTATCCAGGCAAGACAAATCTGACTGTCAAGCCAGATGTGGATATCAGTTATGTTCACATCATGGTAAGCATCCTTAAGCAATGAAATGGTTTTAATGGCTAATGCAGCAGCCAATAGTTCCAATTGAGGTATGGTTCGGGTAGGTTTGAGAGGTGCAACTTTCCATTTTGCATAAATTAGATGACTTTCTGTAGGACTTACAAGATACGCACAGCACCCATAAGCTTGTGTGCTTGCATCAGCAAACACATGAAGTCTCTGGGGCTTATCCCTAAACCCACAGCACCTTTGAATTTTAATGTTCTGCACTTTTGTTAAATCAGCAGCTAACTTCTTCCAAGATTTTTGATTTTCATTTGTTATTGGATCATCCCACCCAACATTTGTCCTCCAAATTTCTTGGAGGAGAACCTTTGATTTTATTGTTGAAGGCAGGAATAGACCCATAGGATCAAAAATTTTGGAAGCCTCTGATAATATTTGTCTTTTAGTATTTGCTTCCTCATCAAGTTTAAAACCTTTAGTACAGATTGAATCATGATTGTTAGAAGTTGCATCCAAATACCAGTTCATACCTAAAGTTTTAACTCTGTCTGATGGCTCAGTAAGACCATTATTATCCTTTAAAATCTTTTTGTTTAAATCATCCTCATTTGAAATCCACTCTCTAAGTTCAAAGTTACCTTGTTGCATAATGTTTTGAGAGTGTTCATAGACTTCAGATAATTCAGATTTTGTTGTTGTTGAGCCTATTAGATTGTCTACGTAAAAATGTTCCTTAAGGAAGTTCAATGTTAAAGAGTTATTAAACTGGTTCAAATGATGTCCAATTGTCAATGCTAATAGGCTAGGTGAGCAATTGGCTCCAAACAACACAACATTAAATCTATAGGTTATGAACCCTTTATTCAAATCAAATGGATCCTTGAACCATAAGAACCTAAGTTGGTTCTTATCATATTCATTTTTAAGATTTATTCTCAAAAATGCCTTTGAAATGTCACTTTGTACGGCATATTTATCTAACCTGAACCTCAGTAAGATCTTCACAAGGTCAGAAATGAGATTAGGACCCTCAATCAGGCAGCAATCATTCAAACTGTGTTTATCACTGTCTTTGAGGCTACAGTTATATACTACTCTGAGTTTTGTTGTTGGGGCATCTTGTCGATAAACCCCCCTGTGGGTTAAATAATGACAACATCTTTTTTAAAAGGGTTATTTGTTACTTCTTCAATGAAGCCTTTCTGTAGCTGTTCTTTGAAGACATCACTGTACTTTTTAATATTATTATCTTGTTTGAGTTTTTTCATTACTTTATATAAATGTCCTTTAGCTACTTTGAGATTATCTCTTAAAGTTGGACAATTTATTTTCCAAGGTAACTCAATAAATAACTATTGTCTTTGCACTGAATGGTGTCTTCAAATCTTTCTACCATTAACTGATCTTCTGAAGTTTGATTTGTGTCATGTATACCCACAGATTCTAGCAACCATAAAGTTTGAATTGCCTCATCCAAAGTTTCATTTGATAATGATGAATTAATGTTCTCAGTTGAGATAATATTATTCAAAGTGTTGCTATTCTTACAGGTGTTATGTAGGACTGAGTTGAGGCACATAGTATTTGTTGGTCATGAACTATTTTGGTTTAGGTCTAGGTTGTATTTGGATAGGTCACCCAAAGGGGCTATCCCTGATGGAGTCTGAATAGCTATACCATTACCTATCTCCACTATGCCCTTATGAATAAGATTAATATAATCTGCCCCTATTAACATTTCAATGTTAGTTACTGTGTTGTTAGTGATATGTCTATCAGCTATTTTGTAGTGTTTTCCCAAATGATTTATGGTTTGTTCTAGTTTGGGTATAACCAGTTTGTTTTGTCCTACTTTAGAAATAATAACTGCTTCAATTTTCTCTAATTTATTTTCTAAATGTAGTTCCAGGTCAATTGTCTTATAGCTATTTTTGTCCGAGTTATCCTTACAAAGGATGCAATATTGAGGTTTTGTTCATTCGGGTTTGGTGTCAAACCCAATTTATTAACTACATTTTGCGAAACAAATGTTTGTTGAGAACAACAGTCTATAAGACATCTCACTGGAGTGGTGCTACCCTCACTATTCACTAAGTCCAAAGTAATAGTTGGTAAAAGAATCTCAGTGTTTCTTGTTACGTTGTTTGAGCAAACAGAATGTCCCATGAAAGTGGCATTTTCTTGATTACCTTTGTTTGGTGGAGGTATCTTTTGAGTTTGAGTACTATTGTTTGGACACTTTGGTGAATCACACATTGATGAGACATGTCGTAAACTTTTACAAAACTTACACTTGAATCTTAACCTAGATTTACAGTCTTTCTTATAATGTCCCTGGCCAGTACACTTTTTACATAGGTTCAACTGTTCACATCTTTTAGCTCTTTGGTTAAAGTCTGAATATTTGTCACACCCAGTACTACTGTGTTCATTACTTGCACAAAATTTGCAATGTAGTGTGTAAGTTGAGGCAGCAGTTACATTAAAGTTCTGTAATGTAGGTGTTTGTGTATTACAGTTGGTCACATTTGATTCTACAGTATCAAGTTTTGTCTGTTTGGCTGCAGCTAGTTGGTCTCTGGGAACAGTCTTTGGTTTATCCATAGTCTGGGTCTTATTTTGTGTTGGAATATTTCTCAATTTGTAATTAGTTAGGATGTTGGGAAAGTGTTTTCTGATATCTTCAAGATTAGGATAATTTTCTCCCGTCTTTAGAACTAAAATATCTTTAACCCTCAAAGGAAGGCACCTAAGAACTATGCCTTGTATAATCCAAGATGAAGCTTTAATATCTATCTCATTGCTAACCAGTTGTCCTATAATAGCTTCTAATTTTGTATAAAATTTTCCATATCACTATGGTTATCTTTTATGGGTCAAAATCAAAAATTTGTTGAGATAATTCATAACAATCTCATCTTTGTTAATGTAATTACGTTTTAAGAGATCAATAGCTACTTCATATGAATTCCCTACGGCTGGTAAATAGGCTATCAGGTTATAGGCTGGGCCTTTAAGGAAACTAGTTAAGTAGCTAAACTTATCAACAGTTGAAATATAAGGTTTATTACCTATTAAACTCTCAAATTTGTCAATGAAAGATGGGAATTGTACCGTGTCCCCTTCAATGTTGGTACTAGCAAAATGGGTAACTGAGCCCTCAATTCTTGTGACTCAGGATTTAGCATGCCACTTAAATTTTGTTGAAGGTTAGCTCTACTTTGATTAAAATCAGAATTAGGTTTATTTGGTGTTAAGTCAGTCAAACGAGACGTAGTCTCCTTATTTGCTGTTCAATTGAGATTACCTGAACATCATTATCAGCGTAAAGTTCTATCAATTGTTCTTCAGCCATTTCGGATTCAACTAACTCTGAAATACTCTCATCAATGGCTATTATTTCCTTCTTTTTAGTTTCCAATTTAAGAATTACACACTCTAAATCTTCCTTACCTGGTTGTGTAATATTGTTAAAAGTGTTCTTGGCCTTTGTAACAGCACCCAACTTTGCCCCCCTTTTCTTTTTTAACTTTTTCAATTATGCACTGTCCATGTTTAAGTCAAAATTGTTTAACTGGGGATCGTAATGAAATAGAGGACAAGAAGAAATTACCAGAGAAGAGAGATCACAGACAAAACAGTCAAGTTTTAAATTTGGTTTAATCCCCCCAAGTACTTATATGTCACTCAGGTCTAAGCTTATAAGAGAATGAGACTCCTTAAATGTAAATGTTTCCTAGTTAGGCCCTAGGTTGTAGACCTAATTAGGCTTGATTAGGTTAGGCTTAGGCTTAGGCTTAGGCTAGACCATTTAGCCTAATTCTGCAATTTTTGTTAAGTAAGGTTAAGGTTTGTTTATTCCCCACACACGGACCACCAATGTGAAAAATGCACTGTATGAATTGGTCCACAATTAACCCACCCCTTATTTCTCCAGTCTAACTATAGAGTTGATCAAGTCTAGCCTAGAGGGGTCAGCCTAGAGATTCCGGAAATGGTCCAGAGCGGGCAGATAAATTGAGGTCCACAGTAGGATTCCTCACCAAACTAGGTTAGGGCAATCTACCTTTACCTTTGTTAAGCTATGAGTTGATGCTGGGTCTTAGGCCACAATGTAGGCCTAAGTTGTCTGACCCAGCTTAATTTAATGAATCTACCTAAACTGGGTTAAAAACACAATTAGTCACTTACTGCTAGTTATTAGAGAGTCTCTTTTCCCCTTCTGTTTTTGTTGAGAGCGTACTTGCTGGTGGGGATCTTATTTTCTTGTCTGTTCTTCTCTCTTCCCTCGTTCCGTCTTCTCGCCCCGTTCCTCGTTTTCGTTCTCTCTTGTTCTCCTTTTCGCGGGGCTTTTTTCACCAGCGTCGTGTTGGTTTTGTTTTCCCTCGGTTGGTTGATCGGTAATGTATATCTATTACCGAGCACGCTCTTGTCACACAGTATATAAATACTAGTGTGGAGAATAACTCTGGTGAGCAACCAATTGGTTTCATTCACCCAGTTATTGACATAAAAGGAATTTAATAATTGTTAGATTAACTACCTACCTACTCAGTGAACCATTTTCGTTACCTCCCAACTACCCACTCATCAGTTTTCCATAGCAACCATCTCTAAACCCAATCCCTTTTTCAAATTGCTCTAAAACATAATTGTTCACTGTACTTGCCTGGTTGTCCTTTATGCCAATAGATTCAAGTTCCCAAAACGCTTTCAAATGCCTTTCCAGACCATGGCTGTTCTCCTCAATCTTAACAAAAAGAGCCTTAATTTCCATTTCATTGCAATAGCTACCATGTAGCATCCAGCCTAGCTTACTTTCAATAGCTACCGGGCCTTGAGATGTACGGACAATATTACCAGTGATGAAGTCCCAATAATAGTCAGCTCCAATCAAAAGACTAATATCTTCTGTTCCCTCAAACTTATTATTGCCCAAATTAATTCCTTTAACTTGCAATTCTTGGACACATGCCATATCTAAACAAGTAGTGACTGGAGCACAAAGTTCCTCAATCTCTACAGCTTGGACCTTGATAGTGGGACTTTGCGGTAACAACCCTTTAACCAGAACTTCTACCTTCTTAAATTTGGTTCGGTTTTGAACGGAACCCCCAAACCCAGAAATTCTTAAATTTTCCCTCTTAAGTTCTTTAAACTTCAATTTTCTGGAAATTCTGGTCTTAATAAAACTACACTGGCTACCACTATCAAACAACACTCTTACAGTAGCTTCTCCCTCATTCCCAATTAATAAGGCTGCAGTTGTTTGCAATAATCCCCCTTTACTTTTACTCCCTTGCATAGCAGTGGCATGTGCCACTGATGTCTCTACTTCTGGGGTAGGCCTACTAAGAGTGTTTTCACACAATAATGGCTGATGCCTACCATGACATTTTTTGCACAAAATTTTAAACTTACAAAACCTTGTTCTATGACCTTTCAAAAAACATTTAAAACATGCTGTGGACTTAGTTACCCTGTCCTTTCTCTCCTCAAAGGGTAAGGCCTCAGCCACCTCACATTTATATGACTTGTGGTTGCCTTCGCAAAATATGCATTCCTTGATTCCCTTTAATTTATTCTCAGAGGAGGCATGTAGAGCTGACACTGTACCTGGGCTATTCCTTTTTGTGGAAACTTTGGTGTTGTGCCTGCCTTTGTCCCCTTGTTTACCATCCCACTGTGCAAACTCAACTCTCTCTCGTCTTGCTAATTCTGTGCCTAAAAGACTTAACATCTGCTGAAGGGGGATGTACACATGTTCTGCAGAGTGTCCCCTACTTAATTCAAGCAAAATTGAGCTAGGCAATTTAGACTCCAGTGTAGGAACCAACATTATACCATACTTTTCCATTCCTACACCCAAGTTGTCCAGGGACCTAGTTCTAATTTCAAATTCATCATATAACTGCCGTAACTCCTTGACACTATTAGGATTATTAACAGGAGGTATAGCTAAAAGTGCACGGAGGTGGCTTTTAATTAAGATCTCTGGCTTACCAAACCGTTTCTTTAATATATCCCAAGCCACATTATAATTAGCCTCTGTTAATGCTAATCCTGCTATAGTCTTTGCTGCCTCCCCTTCCAAGAGGGACCGCAAATAATTAAACTTCTCCACGGCACTTAACACGTGACTAGAATGAACTGCTGATTGAAAACTGTCTGCCCATCCTTGCCATTCCTGAATACTCCCAGAAAATGTTTTGAGTACAAGCCTCGGTAATTGAACTACAGATCTGTTAACCTTAACTTCACAAGCATCATTTGTTGAGTGTTGTGTTTCATTATTAGACCTGGTCTCTAACTGTACTGAGCTGCTAAACTCTTTTGCTCGGAGGCCTACGTTAATTATATCATCAATAATCTCTTCAAAGTAAATTATGTTATTTTCTATTTCATCCTCTTCTATAAGAGCCTCAATTTTAACATTTACCTCACTTAGAGCAACCTTTTTAGTTTATAATATGGAAAGCTGCGCAGTCACTAAGCGTAAATCCTCTTGCTCTATGGCAGAATCTATAGTGGCAATGACCTTTGTAATTAGACCTTTGTAGGCGCTTCTCCTTTTTATAAATTTGTTCAATTCAGATGCACTCATCTTCAATGCAAACAACAATTGGGCTCAATACCAAATGAGCTGAATTGGCAGAAATACTTAACCAAACTGATCAAACGCAAATTTTACTTTCAAATAAACTGAATTGCTAGGTGGGGTACTAACCATCACCACTATGGAATACCAAATTTTCCACCCAAGTAACTGGCGCACTGGTCTGCAACCTTCGCCTACGAATAATAAACCAAATTAACCAAACTGGTAAATGTGGGCCAAAAACAACGACAGACAAGTGGCCAAGTTTCGCAATTGGGCAACCAAACTTTCTACCCTGGGACCTTAATTCAATAATAACCCAAAATTAACCAAACCGGTAAAATGTAGGCCAAAACGACGACAGACGACTGGCCAAGTTTAGCAATTGGGCGACCAAACTTTCTACCCTGGGACCTTAATTCAATAATAACCCAAAATTAACCAAACCGGTAAAATGTAGGCCAAAACAACGACAGACGACTGGCCAAGTTTCGCAATTGGGCAACCAAACTTTCTACCCTGGGACCTTAATTCAATAATAACCCAAAATTAACCAAACCGGTAAAATGTAGGCCAAAACGACGACAAACGACTGGCCAAGTTTAGCAATTGGGCGACCAAACTTTCTACCCTGGGACCTTAATTCAATAATAACCCAAAATTAACCAAACCGGTAAAATGTAGGCCAAAACGACGACAGACGACTGGCCAAGTTTAGCAATTGGGCGACCAAACTTTCTACCCTGGGACCTTAATTCAATAATAACCCAAAATTAACCAAACCGGTAAAATGTAGGCCAAAACAACACAGACGACTGGCCAAGTTTCGCAATTGGGCGACCAAACCTTTTACCCTGGGACCTTAATTCAATAATACTCAACCCTCTAGGCCTAACTTGGGCTACAATTTGCACAATCAGAACTTTGCCGAAAAATAGTCACTGACTCAGTCTTGGGGTAGAATCCGGTTCTGAAGGACCATGTTATTTTATTTATTTGTCGGGTTCAAAATCCCAGCTGAGCCGTGAACGGCCAAATTCTAAAGGGCCAGTTCTACCTAAAGCCCAAGTTAAGCTAAATTAAAACTTACGGATTTGAGATCCTATTAGGTCCTACCTCAGGGTAACCTCAGGGTTGCTGACTCGATGCGGGCCTACCTTAGACCTTAGTTACATGAATTTAATGTAAACAAAAAGGGTACTATTTATGGTCTTCTTTCTCAACCTTGCAACAACAACGCAACCTGGACTATTGCACGGTGCAACAATCTTGTATCTAAACAACCAAACTGAATTGCAAGAGAGCTCTCTACAAGACCACACCCTGTACGTACGACATCCCACAAACGAGTAGAAAAGACGCGCAGCGCCCCAAAATGATGCCACCAGCGTCCCAAACACTGATGCCACAAGAGCCCAAAAATGCTAGCTCTTATTAAGTGAATTTTTCACTAACCTTACAATTATGAGATGGATATATATACACCTTAACTTAATATATACAAGCAATGCTGCATCAATCAGCTTAGTCATCATATCGCCTTGGGACAACAATGGTTCTTCCTCTTCTAGATTTTCTAACAGAGGGAAAGGGTTAAAACCTGGTGATACAGTCCTTTTCCATCTTACAAACATGGTCTGCTCTGCATACCAGAATGCAAGTATCCTAAGTATATATTTAGGTACCCCTCGACACAAGAGTTTCTTGAAAAGTTTGTGATGGTTTACTCTATCAAATGCTTTGGGACATCTAAAAAACAGGAATATACATTGTTGTTTGACATCTTGTACTTTAGGACGGCTTCCTTTAGCATATAAATACACATGTCAGTACCATGTTTCACTCTAAAGCCAAATTGATTGTCATAAGTCTGCAAGTAAGTGCTTATCCTATTATAAATGACATATTCTAACACTTTAGAAAGTATACTGGCAAGTGCTATTGGCCTATAATTATTCTTATCACAGATACTAGCACCCTTATTTTTAACAACTGGCAACAATACAACTGACAAAATGGACTGTGGCAAGTACCCATGTATCATACAGCTTGTGAAACACATTGCAAGCATAGGTATTATACAAGGGCTACAATATTTTAAATGTTCTGCTTGTATGCCATCTAGGCCACAACTTTTGTTATCATCTAACTTAAGAATAGCCTGCCAGATTTCTGAGTCATTAATTAGTAGTTCCTCAGAGCTTTCTAAACTTAGACATATATTTAGTCTATCCAGAGGCGTACCAATACTTTTTGCCGCTCAGGGCGAAAATGCCAACGCCCCCCCCCCCCCCCTGCAACAATTTTCAATTTTAAAAACAATTCCTTTACAAAAATACACTTCTAAACAAAACTTTTATTGGAAGAAAAACTTAAATAAAGCAACTTCAATTTTAACAATACTACATAATGTATCGTACATAATATACTACATAATTTTAACAATAACTATATAATGTATAATGCCTAGTTAAATTTTCGGACTTTCATAACAGAAAATTCATGAATGATTTTTTCTATGTCCATTGTCTCTGCAACTTCGCGTTCAATTGAAATAATCGCCAAATTGCTCAGTCTAGATTGACTTATAGTTGGCCTGAGGTAAGTTTTTATAAGTTTCAGTTTCGAGAAACTTCGTTCGCAACTTGCCACGGACATGCATGTAGTTAGACAGATCCGGAGGGCAATTGTTATATGAGGCAAAGATTCCACTAGATCCCATTTAACGATCCACTGAAGTAGTTTTAACATATCCCAGTTCTTTGGATCATCGTCGACGCTTATGCTTTCGAAACTGAGCAAATGTCTGCGCAAACGCTTTATTTCTTCCAGTAGACTTCCTGGATTAATGTCATTGTAGATGGAAGAAAAATTATTGACCTTGGTATTAATTTCTTCATCTTTGGACTGATTCAAAAGGTACGAAGGAGACAGAAATTCAAAGCGATCATTCATGTTTTTAAGACAAACTGTGCGTTTTTCAATTTCTGCTAATAAACGATCCATGATTTCAAAAAATTATCTGCGTGCATCTTCTTGCACGGTCAATCCAGCATCACGAGCTTGCTCTCCAGGCATTCTTCTCCGTCTCCTGACTCTGCGGTCTATACTGATATCCATTTCATTACAGAACTCTTCGGCGGCATCTGCAGCGTTTGATACTACTGCCTCTCGTTCATTAGTTAAAAACACGGATAAAGAGTTCATTTTTAATGCACACTGGTCCAAAGCAAGTCCCTTTCTTTGAAAATATAGCTGAGCATCATTGATTTCTTTCAGCACTGGATCCCAGAAAAATAAGTACACAATGAATGTGTATGACATGATGGAGGTCAACAGAGCTTCAGCATCGCCCTTTGTGTCCAGATTTTCGGAGACCCCTTCACTCAGTTCTTCCAAGGCACTAACAACGTGAGTCAAGTTCTTCTTAAGACTAGAAACAGCATCATACTTAGCACTCCACCGCGTATCAGAGACTCGCTTGACAGTGATTTTGGAATGTTTTGTTAAGACATCCCAACGATGAGTAGAGGAAGAAAAGTAGACGAAAATTCGTTCAATTGTTCCAAAGAAAGTTACAGCATTAGGACTCAGTCCCGCGGCATGAACTCCAGCCAAGTTCAGCGAGTGGTTATTGCAAGGAATGAAAACAGCGTGTTTGCTAACATCAAGAATTCTGCGTTGAACTCCAAGATGAATACCTGCCATCGTAGCAGCATTGTCATACCCTTGACCATAACAATCCTGGATATCCAGCCCATCCTCACGGAGCTTAGTGACAATGAGATCAGTAACTGCCTCAGCAGTCTTCCCCTCTAATTTAATAAAATCAACGAAGGATTCCTGCATTTTAAAACATAAAAACCCAAAATTTTGCATACTGCGCCCGCCTGACAGTAATTTGCCGCCCCTCGGGAAGTGCCGCTCGGGGCGGTCGCCCCTCTCGCCCCTCCCTTGATACGCCACTGAGTCTATCCCCGCCGAGACAATTAAATAGGGTTTCATAATTATTTTTCCATAGTTCTGCAATGTTTTTTGCACCATGTACACTAGCGTGTAGCGTCATTGGGCAAAGTGTAACGGATCAAGAGGCACATTTCAGGTTTTGTACAATTGACCTCCCTAAATTCAAAAATGAAAACAAAATTTTTTTGTGACAAGTGCAACACCTTCCTTTTCGTATGTGAAAATCGTGAAAATTGCTAGTTACCCATAACTTTTGGACACTTGCTTTCCTAGGGTTTGAGTTATCATTTGACCCCTTACAATGTACTGCTTTTCAGGAAAAATAGAAACATTTATTTTTGGAATAAACATACACTGTAGGTAGGTAGGTAGGTAGATTAGATAGTTTTATTTAGTAAATGATACATTAAAATCTTGTTTAGTTTTGAATGACGGCATAAAGTCACGGGATTTAAGTACTGCTCTAATGTAACCATCTCTTCAATCCTTTCCATACACTGCCCCAGACGCTTCAGTTACCATCCTAACACAGCGTTCTACACCTTGGGAGTGACATGGTATCCGGACAACAAGGGGCTCTTCAGTGATCTTATCGAGTTGTTCGACAGAGAACTGCTTCGTGAGTGGTGGTTCCATTGTGCACTCCTCCACTGGTGGAAGTAAATCTTTCAAATTCTGAGCACTTTGTTTGATCTTTGGTGGCCGAAATTCTCTGACTTGCTGTTGAGCAGGTTTGGGAGCTCGTCGAATGGTCTTGATTACATCGATGGCCAATTTCCGGTTTGCTTGATCTGCATCTGCAAGCATTGCCAGTAGAACATTTTCAGGGTGAGCCCAATATGCATTTCTTTGGATCACAGGCCATGTGACAGTCTTGCTAGCTGGTGGCGGTAATCGTAGCAGCTTGATTTGCTCCAAGAAATGTTTTGGGCCATCTGTGCACCTTGGATGTCACTTGATGCTAAACCACATGGGTCCATAGTGGCACACGACAAACTGTGTGAGTGAATACAGTTCATCACTTGGCTGCGCCATCGCTACATATAGCCGACAAATTCTGCTGGCAGTTGTAACCCATCTTGCATGGGAGATTGGTCCAGGCTTCTCTCGTAGATCTTCATTAATGACACCAGTCCTTATCGCTTTCATCATTCTGTAGAGGTAGGCTTGGTCACGACTCAATTCAGTAAGGTCAACATCCGGGAGGGTGTGGCCATCAGCAATACATTGAATTCCTCTAGAGGAAAGTGGTAAACTTTCACATGTGGCCAAAGCTTTGCAAATGGGTCCTTTCCATTGAGTTGCAGATTCTGTTGGGCCGATGAGTTCCTTGCGCAAGTGGCGCAGTGGGAGTTCATTTAAATGCAGACTACAGATGAACCAGTGCAAAGGGCGACCCAGGCGGCACTGTAGCAGGTGTATTGTTCTACTTCTGTGCCCTGTGTTTGTGGCTGTGCTGTCGGCTCCCACTGCAATTATCTTGTCTGCAATACCCATTTCTTCAATCGCATTTTGAAGTCCATCCGCAATGACAGTGCCAGTTCCTCGTTCCAGTGTCAGATGGCTTAGATAGAAGGTTCCAGGCTCTCCGACCAGCACATAGTGGTCCTCAACTTTCTTTGTGCTGTACCATTTGTTCCCCTTTTTCTCTTTGACAAGTGTCATGTCTTTCCGCCCATCAAAAAATAAAGCAGTGACTTCCACATCGTGGTAAGTTACTGCTTCCTTCAGATCCCTCCGTACCTTCTGCCGTGCTCTCCATACTTTGTGGTGGTCAATTACGTTTATCTGATCATCAGAACTAATGATGCCATAGTCAACCAATGTTGCAGTGCTGATAGCTGCAGCAGCCCTGTTCGATACACCATACCGGTCAGCTTCCAAAGCAACAGTGGGATCGGTGTGATGTTCCTGTCCTCCTGGGCACTATCACCCATCCACTCATCACCAACACTTTCACCACTGGAGTCTGCTTCTGCTTGAGCTGATTCGACCACATCTGTAGAGGATGCTACCTCTTGCCGTTCCGTTTTTCTTCTATTCTCTTCTTCTTGTCTTTCTTGCATACGATCCTCTTGACTTCCTTCTCTCCATCATCTGAATCACATTCGTATCCACCCGACTGATGTGCATGATCCGCGTGGTTTTCTGGTCGATCAGAAAGGCATGCTCTCGTCGTGGAACTTTCATTTCTTTTTCACAGTGGCATGCAGACAGATCATCGCATTGGCAGACAGCTATGTCAAACAATTGATTCAGGCTTTCCTCGAACTTCTTGGTTTTTGTGGCCTGCTTGCCTTGCTTCGATGCTTGGGAGCCTTTTTCCATCAATCGGAGCAGCTTGGTCTTCACATTCTTGATTGGCTGTGATGGAATGTTAGCACGATTCCAAAGGTCAATGAGTGTTTGGCATACCTCCGGAAGAATCTCCCTGTTGCTGGTGTACTTGTTCTCCTTCAAGAAGAGGAAATGCCTTGCAACTTGTATACGGGTTGGAAGTTCAGACAGAGGAAGCTCTGATAGTGGAGAACCAAAGACAATGTGGCTGGCAGATCCCCGTGTTCTTTGCGTGCTCATTGTACCAGCAAAACTCAACAAATATCACACAGGAACACTGAAACAAAAACACAAACGTATAAATAAAAAAGGTAAATGTACAGTATTACACCCGTCTCCCTTTCGAGGTGAAATTTATGTTTTTCCTATGGTTTTTGATGTGTTTTGAACGAATCTGACCTTCAAAACCGTCGGAAATGACTCGTTTTTGAGATAACCCTCCTCCCCCTAGCCGGCAATCGAAAACGAGTCATTTCCGACGGTTTTGAAGGTCAGATTCGTTTAAAACATATCAAAAACCATAGGAAAAACATAAATTTCACCTTTAAAATTGACCTGACCTAACCTATCCTAACCTAACCTATCCTAACCTAAATCACTTATAGCCTTGTAGCAGAGATGGGCACGATCTTGATCTTCAAGATCAGATCGTGGTCTTGAAGATCAAGATCGTGATCTGATCTTGATCTTGAAGATCACTTTTATTATGGTGATCTTGATCTTGATCTAAGATCACTTTATTTCTTGTGATCTTGATCTTGAAGATCACTTTAGACTTCAAGATCACTTTTAATTTCAGATTCTTAAATATGCCGCTATGCGAATGTCATTTGTTTTTTGTCCAAGCGACATCGGTGGCAACTTTGTTCAACACCGACTGTTTATGTTTTCTGTTAGTTGGGTGGTGACTTGCGTCATGCGTGGGCTCATGGAAGGTGTAGTTGCTGTGGAATTTAGGCTCGTAAAAAGTGTAATTTACTGTGCAATTATGTTAAAAGTGTTCTATTAATATATTATTATATATAGGCATAAAATATAGCCTATAGGTCCGTATTCATAATAAATTAATTCTAAACATATTTTATTTACAGATTGAATTTTTTAATAATGAGTGCAATTTTACAACTTCAACAGGCTCCCAAGGGAACCAAATATTCTAGGTTGTCACCAGAACAGTATTCAATATATTTAGATAACAATGTTGGTAATAAGGATCAATCTGTGCTATTGAACGGAAAATATTTTCAAATTGTCGAAAAAACTGGAAACAGTATCAAAGTTATTTGTAGGCAGTGTACAAAGAAAACTACAATTCTGTCTGCTGGCCTCGACTCAACAAGCAATCTTCTGAGGCACCTCAGGGTTAGTACTACTTAGTAACTAAGTAGTAAGTAGCAACATTAACATAATGGTTCAAGTCATATTTTAAGTGACTGGTGCCATACAAGACTAATGCTACATTTACATAGACGTCCATTTGAATATATTGTGCACTTCAGATATTAATAGATTATGGACTAGTAACTACATTAAAAACTGCCGATATCCAACTATAATAAAACGCCAGGTGTATCTGTCTTTCTCTCTGTCTGATCCATGTCTGTAATTTCTCCTATTTAGTTACTGAAGGACGAAATTCGGCTTTCAATTTAACATAGGATAAAAATGCACTGATCATGGTGAAAATAATTTTAGTTAAAGATAACAAAATTTTAGAATCTTGTTAAGTATTAATTTCAACTAGAAGTTTGATACTCTGATAAATATTATACAGGGTGTTCAAGAAGTCTCTCCGCATGATAATAATTTATTTTCTTGTGCAGAAACTACATTCGGATCTTTTGGGTGAATATGAATCGGAGAAGAAATCTCGCAAGCGTCCAGCTAAAGAAGAAGATGCCAGCGGCAGCAATGCTGGCCCTGCCAAAATTGCCAAGCAGTCAACACTAAGCATGTTCCACATTTCCAAGCAAAAACCAGGACCACCAATATGCAAGGATATCCTTGAAAAGAAGATTCTCTCGCTTGTGGCTAATGGGCTCCTACCATTGAGCCTAGTTGAACTACATGAATTTAAGGATCTTCTTTCATGTTAGTATAACTCAAATATTTTGCTATTTTTTCCATAGCTAATATCTGATTAAAATAATTAATCATATTATTTGTATGAACATTAGACTATCGCTAGCCTAGCTAAATATTTTGATATTTTTTCCATAGCTAATCTATTGTATTTGTTTTAATTTTTAAATATTTTTTTCAGACGTCAACCCGGCTGTTCAGGTGCCATCTAGACGCACCCTGGCTAGATCTCTTGCAACAACAACCAGTACAATGAAGGAAGACATACAAGCAAAACTGGCAGCAGTTGACCATGTGTGTGTTACATGCGACATATGGTCAACTAATCACCGCAGTTTCATGGGAGTCACTGCGCATTGGGTATGCTATTGATTTAGTGTATTATTTTTATATAATTGATAAATTGACCATTGGTGATAGACTGATAGTCTGATAGACTTATAGTATAATCTTTTCAATTATTCGACATGTGTTCCTCATTCATTAATTTGGTGAGTCTTCATTTTGCTGTGATTCACAGTAATTTCACACTAATTCACTGATTCTGTCATCTGTCATTGTGTCTGATTCACAGCAAAATGTGGAAGAGTCCATATTCACAGGCTGTGAATATGGACTCTTCCACATTTTGCTCTTATGGGATGGGTCACTGATGTGGTGGTATGGTAGGCGACTCATCGCTGAATTGCCTCCTTTATATCACATAGTTCTTCTCTTCAATGTTTGGTGGCGCAGTTTAGCTGGTGCGTGTCTAACCAATATTATTAAATTAAGCTTAAAAAAATGTTCATACAAACATTGATTTTATATTCTTACATTACAGATCAATGATGACTTGTCGCGAGGATCAGCTGCACTGGCATGCCGAAGATTTCGTGGAACACATAGCTTTGATAAAATTGCTGGAATATTGGACAGGATCAACTCGGAGCATGGTTTATCTTATAGAAAAGTTGTATCTACAGTCACCGACAATGCATCGAACATGGTGAAATGCTTTAAAGAGTTCGGTGTTCGTGTTCAGAATCGTACTGACGACATTGATGAAGATGATGCAGATGAAGATGATGATGAAAAAGATTCAGATGAAGAGGTTATCATCAGCAACTTTCCTGAACATTCAGGAGAGCATGGAGAGGAGTCAGTGAAACTATCATCCCATATTCGATGTGCCTCCCACACATTGAACTTGGTAGCAACAACTGATGCAGATAAAGGACTGAATTCACCTGGACTAAAGAAGATAAAGCATTCTGCAATGGGAAAATGTTCGGCGCTGTGGAATGCTGCTGGTAAACCCAAGTCAGCAGAAAAAATACAGGAAATAACTGGCGTCCAATTTAGGTACCCATGCGTCACCCGATGGAACTCAATGTACGACTCATTAAGCCAAATATATAAACATAAGAACGACGTGAATGTAGCTCTTGAAGAACTGAATCTACCCATCCTCAAAGACAATGAATTGGAATTTATTTCAGAATATTTGTCTGTTCTAAAACCAATTGCAGCAGCCCTCAACAAATTACAGGCAGAGAAAGAATGCTACTACGGTTGTCTTCTTCCAACAGTCCTAGTGACTCAAGATGCCCTCGCAAGATTGGAGCCTATCCAACCAAACGACCTGCGCTTGAGACACTGCATGCCATTACTGGCAGCAGTCGTCTCTGGCTTCAATGCCAGATTTGGTCATTTTTTGTCGTTGAGCCCCGAGGTAACTGATGCCGTTTTGGCCTCAGTATCTCATCCGTATTTCAAACTTAGATGGATATCATTGTTGCAAGGGCCTAATTTCGGCGATCATGAAGCAATCAAGTCTCAAGTAAAAGACAAGCTGCAAATGGCTGTAAGAAATTGTAATTCTGACAGCAGTGGTAATAGTTCGGTGAACTCAGACTCATCATCTGAAGACGATTTCTTCAGAACTATGGACGGCTCATTCTCTGCTCCTAACAACAAGGAAGACTTGGAAGTCCTCAATTATTTGCAGGACACCAGTAAGGCACTCGACTCTTTAGATAGGTATCCTGCTATAAAGAAGATCTTCAAGAGGTATAACACCACGCTACCTTCCTCTGCACCAGTGGAACGGTTGTTTTCGTTTGCTGGCATGGTTCATAGCCCCAAACGAAGTCGTCTCTCGGATGGTAACTTTGAACAATTGGTTTTGCTGAAAGCAAATGTTTACAGCGGTTGAACATTAAATTAACACTCTTAACTTGCGGTTTTTACCCTTATATTGTCAGTAATTGCGTACTGCAGTAAAACTGTAAAATTAAATTCTATGTAAAAAATGTTTACTTATATATGCTGACCATTCATTGATATGGGTTATGGACCTGGTGAAATGAGAATTGAGAAAAATAGAACTAAAAACTATATGTAGGTCATTTAATAGTTTTTTCTTTGCTGATAAGTTATGATAATACTAAGTTTTAAGTTTACCACCTGAAAAACTGAAAGGGGAATCGTCAATCCCCGTGGTTTAGATCAGGTGACATGGGTAGGATGCGATGCTTGTATTGCCTCAGCCCTCAGGGGAGTATTAGGAGTGATACTTTTCAGGAGTGATTAACAAAATAATTTGTTTTTGTTTACTCTACAAGAGTACAACTTTTTTCAATTCATATAAAAGTGATCTTAAAAAGTGATCTTGAAAAGTGATCTTCAAGATCACGATCTTGATCTGGATCTTCAAGATCACATTTTTCTGGTGATCTGATCTTGATCTTCAAGATCACATTTTTCTGGTGATCTGATCTTGATCTTCAAGATCACCAAAGTTGGTGATCTTGCCCATCTCTGCCTTGTAGGCAGCCCTGGAATCACTATAAATCACAGAGCCAGGCCTAATGTACTTCTGAATGAGTGGAATGAGTGTTCCATTCCGGTACGAAAGTAATTCAAATTCGAAATGGATGGAGCGCAGTGATTGGGCAGACATGTAACGAACACACAAACGAACATACGAACACACACTAGATACACACCAAAAAAATTTTATAATCTCGAAAACGAAGCATTTGCGACGGAAACGCTATAGAAGGAAAGTGTCTTAGAATTAAAAAATCTACTTAATGAATATATAATAATTGCTGGACGTTAGACGGGTGTAATAGTAGAATAATACCAAAATGAATATTAACCCATTTTATATCCTGATTGTGTAACCACCAAACTTAATAATCCACTTTTCTTACATTAAATGTGGAGTCTAAGTGTCACATCAAAGGGCCAGGCTTGGCCAATTAGGCCTAGGCTCATATACTGAGATTCATACTTAAAACTTCTATCGATTGTTAGGGGTCCTCGGCTCGGCTCAGGCTTTTGCCTAGCCTGAGTTCTGGGGATTCACCTGGTTACGATATGGCTGCCAGTTTGGACCCAGAGAGGTTGCATGAATCTGATTCAGAGGAGGATGTCTCTCTTGCTCCATCAATTATTCGGGCTCATTCTCCTTCTTTGCGTTCACCCCCACCAAAGGTTCGGAGTAGAGAGGTGGATGGGCCTTGAGAAGCTGGTGTGGTTGGAGGAGATGTTTCTCCCCAATCTGGTCTCCGGGGACTAGATAATGTTGGGCCTAGCCGGGCTCCTCCTACTGCCGCCTATGGCCCGTATAGATTCAGAGCTCTCAGACCCAGTGAGGGCATCCTTTTTATATAGAATTACTCCCAAGAAACAAGATATCTCTTTTGCGTCAAGACCTTTGGCCTTTAGCATAGCACTAAGGGATTCGCCTTTCCATGGTTGGGTATGCAGGCACCAGTCTTCCAGAGACGCTCTGGCACGGTGCAAATAAAAACTAGCTCTGCCCTTCCCTCCCAGTTTTTGGGAACTCCCTGGGAGGTGGATTGTTCTTTAGTTAACGATACTCATATTGTGTATGGTGTTATAGGCCCTATAGATTTGGAGGAAGATCTACTAGCTATTAAGGATGAGTTAATTCATAATGATTATCCAGTAGCAACTGTCAGTAGACTTAAAAAAGAACAGGTTCAACATATGTTCCAATTCAACAGGTTAAAGTCTCTTTCAGTGCACAAGTTCTTCCAGTAAAGATCTATATAGCATATATACCATATAGAGTTCGTCAGTTTATTCCACATCCAATTCAATGTTTTAAGTGCCAGGTCCTGTAGGTCAAAAACAGTGAGATGTGTTTATTGCTCTGGAAGTCATGTTGTCTCCTCTTGTCCAGACTACTAAAATTTGGGTAATTCGTTTTTTGACCCACTCTTTTTATAATGAGAGCAAACGTTTCTGGTCAATTTTGAGGTGTTCTGCACGAATCTGCCATCCGTTTCCTGTGCAAATGCGTAGTTTTTGAGATATCGTCATCTTGAAAACCGTATTTGCACAGGAAACAGATGGCAGTTTCGTACAAAACACCTCAAAATTAACCAGAAAAGTTTACACTCGTCATTTTTGTTTAAACTAATGAATTAAAACGAAAATATCATGACTTTACCTAACCAATCATCAAGGGTGTACAGTTGACCTAACTGGTGTAACGTACTGAACTGTCCGCAAAACATTTGGACCGATCAATTTGTGATGCGTGATCTTTACGGGGGCTCCACCCCCATACCCCTGAGACCTAAATTATACAAATGATAATGTAATAACATGTGCCAACCTTGCATGGGTAGTCCGCTAAATTTTGCGTGCCCTTAAACTGAAATGTCACGGTTATTTTTAAGATTTTTTTACGGCACTTAAAGACGACCTGGTCTTTTGCTAAAATACAAGCACTATTGCATTTAGGGCAGGTCACGGATGTCTTAATTATTCTGTGATTGAAAAAAAGGTCTAAACTCTTGTCTTCATCGAGGGCAATATGGCGGATCATGTCTTAAAAATCACATATGCATAATTGACACGTCATACTTCACAAAAAAACCAAACTGAACAGATGAAAAATTGCTAAAAATGATTTACTTGTAAAACAGGACAAATTGAATTACGAAGAAGTAGCCAGAATCACCAAATATACCAAAAAAGGTAGCCAAACTAAACAAATTAACCGAAATTTATATACATACATATTAGAAAATAGAAAATATTTTTTTTATAAAAAAGTACATTTTATACAAATTTGCACAAGATAATATGGTGCTTTTCCAATATGTGATCTACCATATTCCAATACGTGCTCTACCGTGAAACTAGCCTTATAAGGCTAACTAACGAAAATATCATGACTTAACCTAACCAATCATTAGGTCAACTATACGCCCTTGATGATTGGTTAGGTTAAGTCGTGATATTTTCGTTAGTTAGCCTGGAATATAGAATATTAGTTGGAATATGGTAGATCACAGTTTCGCGGTAGAGCACATATTGGAAGAGCACCGATAATATATATATTTTCTTATTCAGTTTTGATTGGTTATTCAATATATATTGCTGTTATAGCTGGGTGTGACTGGGTCAAAAAGTGAATATTAACCAAAATTTGTGCCAATTGTTCAGGTCCCCATACAGCTAGCTTCAGTGGCTGTTCCTATTTTAGAACAGCCCAGGAAATAGAGAGGCTCAAACTTACATCTAATCTCTCTTATAGTGAAGCTAGATCTGTTCTCCGAAATCAGGACTCTACTGTAGTTTCAGAAAGAACATTTAAAAGTAATGACTTTCCTGTTCTATCAAAACTTATTATGTCAAGAGAGGAGACTCAAGGCTTTGATGTGGTGGATCCCTCTCCCCCCTTCAGAATTCTTGGAGTGGGGTTGTGAGGGGAAGACCTGGCTTGACTAAGGCAATGTCCCAGGGGCCACCTGGGGTGGGGGTGGATGGTAGGGCGGTGGTCCCTGAACCCTCTACCCCTTTTGGACCCCTATGGCTCTGTCATCAGACAACATTAAAGTTCTATGTTTAAGTTTATTCAGCTTCACCCTTCAGAGTGGTAGTAGTCTCTCCAAGAAGACTTTGAGTACATTATCCAATTTTGTTTCTTTATTTAATGACGCTTTTCACACTGACTTCAAAACTGACCAGCTGACAAAATTCTTTGATAAACTGAAACCTAAGCCTACGCCCAAACAGAAACATCATGTCCAAATTTGCAAACCCACTTAACATTTCATATTCAAAGGTTTCTAACCTCTTGTTTGCTCAGTGGAATGCCCGCAGTCTCCAATCTAACTTGTCAGAATTTAAACTTTTTATTTACACCAAAAAACCCCATTTAGTGGCAGTTTGTGAGACCTGGTTAACCTCTAGACTCCAGCCTACTTTTATTAATTATACTCAGATCAGAGCAGATAGGGTTGGCTGAGGGGGTGGGGGTTTGCTATTTCTGATTCATTCAGATTTGTGCTTTCGACCATTACCTCTCTGTCCCTTTCCAGCAGGAGTTCTTGAGGTCCTTGCTTTATCTTTAAAAGTAAACAGTGGTACTTTAGATATACTCATGGTTTACAATCCATACCTTTCATTAACCACTATAGAAATTGAACACTATGCTGGTCAACTTGGTCAACAAGCTTTTATTTGTGATGATTTTAATGGTAGACACAGGGCTTGGGATACAGGTATGTCAGGTTCTCTAACACCAACGGCCTTAAATTTATTTAATTTTATTCTTTTTTTGGATTTTGTGTTATTGACTCCAGTAGATCTCCCAACAAGATTTAACGTTAATAATGGAAGTTATTCAACGTTGGATCTCTCATTATGTAGAGGTAGGTTTGCTCCTAACTGTGCTGTGGCCATTGGTGGAAGTCTGGGTAGTGACTACTTTCCTGTCCTCACTGCTCTGCAAATTTCACCAGTATCCACTCCTCATAAATGACGTCCAACTTGGAAACTACGTGACATAGATTGGAGAATTTGGTCTAGAGCACTTCCGGATGCCCCTGCTGTAGAAGGATCTTTAGATGAGAAAATACAACACTTTACAGCCTTATTAGTGGAAACAAGTACCTCTACACTGAAGAAGACAACAGGAAATTTTGTTCCTAAATACCACAAATGCTGGTGGACAGAGGATTGCAGTGTGGCAGTGGCCACCCGCCGTCGGGCTCAGCATTTTTATTCTCATCACCCAACTCAATATAATAAGATCCTCTTAAATAAGGCAACTGCTATAGCTCGTCGTACTATTCGTCAGGCAAAGCGAATTTCATGGAGTCAATTTTGTTCAAACCTCAGTTTCACTACACCTTCCACTGAGGTTTGGACTCAAATTAGGAAAACCATTAAGGGTACAGATTCATACTTCACTTACCCTATTGTTGTAAATGGTTCCATACTAAGTGATGTACGT
Source organism: Bathynomus jamesi (assembly GCA_023014485.1). Lineage (NCBI taxonomy): Eukaryota > Metazoa > Arthropoda > Malacostraca > Isopoda > Cirolanidae > Bathynomus > Bathynomus jamesi. The sequence continues at coordinate 130,189 of JAJOZX010000190.1, forward strand.
GACAAAGCAGAAGTTTTGGGGTCCTTCTTCCATTCATTTTTTGGGACTGTAGCAGTTATTGAAGATGAGGAATTTTGCAGGGACATGCAGTCTTCTTTATTTCTTGATTATAATGAAGATTATAACCTGGACTTCACATTGCAGGAATTACAATTCTCCTTAAGGCAATGTGAACATACAAGAGGTGGTGCAATGGGACTGGATAATATACATAAATATTTTCTTAGTCATCTTCCATTGGAGTACTTGCCATTTCTATCATCAGCATTCAATGATAGCCTGAGCACAGGGGTCTATCCTTCATCATGGAAATGGGCAATCATGATTCCTATCCTCAAACCACAGAAAACCCCTTCAAGTCCATCTTCATATCGTCCCATATGCTTATTATCCTGCTTGGGTAAAGTACTAGAGAGGATGGTCCATTAGCGGTTGCTATGGATTTTTGAAACGCGTCACATTTTTTGAGATTCGCAGTGTGGTTTCCGTAAGAAGAGAAGCACGGTGGATCAACTTCTGAGGTTGGAAACTTTCATACGCCAAGCTCTCCAATGGAAAAAATATGTTCTTGTTATATTTTTCAACCTCAGTCGAGCTTTTGATACCATCTCCCATACCTGGCCTACTTTATAAGTTAGGCAATTTGGGGATTCATGGTAGATTACTAAGATGGTTGGACAGCTTTTTGTCTAACCGCACATTTCAGGTGCTAATAAATGATGTCTAATCAACACCTTTCCCCTTTAAAAAGGGTGTACCCCAGGGTTCACTTCTTAGTCCATTGTTATTCACAGCATATCTCTCCGATATGCCAAGTATTGATCCAGTTCAATCATCAGAGTTTGCTGATGATACAGCTTTCTATGTGGCAGCTGACACCCCTTTAGAAGCCCAACAGATGTTGCAAAAAGCAACAGATAAGTTCTCATCTTGGTGCAGAACCTGGGGTCTTTCCCTGAATCAAGAAAAATCTAAAATTATGTTCTTTACACATCAAAAGGTTTCAATGAATCCTATTATCCAAATTAGTAACACCCCAGTAGCTATGGTCACATCCTACCAGTTTTTGGGAGTGGTCCTTGACAGCCCCAGACTGACTTGGTCTTGTCATATTAACTACCTGGTAACATCTTGTATGAAATGTCTAAACTCATTAAAATCTGTTGCCTCTCATTGATGGGGTGCAGATCGATCTACGCTTCTCACTTTTTACCGATCATTTATCTTAGGAAAAATAAAGTATGCTGATGTTTATAATTCAGCCTCTTTCACCTTGAAGAAGAAACTGGAAACATTGCATAATTCTGGCATGCGCCTTATTTTGGGTGCCCACCCATCAACTCCTATTATTGCCCTGCAGTGTGAGACTGGTCTCCATGCCCTTCAGTATGATAGAGATCTCTCTCTACTGAGGAAGTACTTCAATATTCTGGCTTCCCCCTTTTCCCATCCCTTACGTCAGTCATTTGAGGTGGATTATCCTTTGATCCTTGCAGTGGACTGGACTGTGGCAAACAAGCCACCTTTCTTCTTTAGAGCAACTGGACTTCTTAATAAGTATCAATTACATTTTAAATTTTTTATAGTTCCAGTATTCCCTTCTTTCCCACCTTGGAGATTGCATTTGGTACCAACCTGTTTGTCTCTTCCATTTGTATATGAACCTCCTGTCCCCAAAGAAGTGATTGTGCAGTGTTTCACAGCATATTTGGAAGAGAAGTATTCAGATTACTTGTATATTTATACTGATGGATCTAAGATAGATGTGCTTGGACCATCTTGTTCGTCAGCTGTTTTCATTTCAAATCATAAAAGGTGTTTTTCCTGGAAACTATCCCCCAATCATAGTGTAGGCCGGGCTGAAACTATAATTTTTGTTTGATTTTAATTTATCAGAGTGACTAACAGTTGGCTTTTGATATAAAAATAAGATTCCTGAAAAAAATAATTGGTGGCCACCAACGTGTGTCCGGCCACCCCCATTTTTGTAAAAACATCTAATGCTGCACTAGCAAAATCAGGAAAATGGCAATATCTCTTCTTCTGAACATGCTAGAGAGAGGATTTGCATACCAAAAGATGCAGAATTTAATTTAGACCAAATTATTAAGAGTGGTATTTTTTCATAAAACCTTTAGTTTTTGAGTTATTTTAGAAAAACTAATTTTTTGGGCCCATAGACCCCCTTTCAACTGAATGTCAACACAATAAAACATTCTCAAGCTGCAAATTGACATGTATTAGTGGTTTTCAATCAGCAATCAAAATCAGCCATTTTAAATTCATTGAAAATGCTTTTTGACATTCCAAAACGCCAAACATTAAATTATACAATTAACAAATTGTCATTTTGTCATATTTTAGCATGATAAATAATAATCTAGAACTTAAAATATTTTTTAGACACAAAATCTTTCATTAATTTACGTGATCTAATTTTGTTTCTAATAAGACCATCTCTACGCTCATGACCTACAACAGCCAAGGATGCTTCAGTGACAAGCTTGATGTGCCTTTCAACATTCTGACTGTGGCACTCGTGATCCAGTTTCAATGCGGTATTAATGATATCATGCAGTTCATCATTACTGAATTCTTTTAATACAGGTGGAACAGTTTCCATTGGGACATAGCAGACAGCTTGTGGTATGCAGAAGCTTTGAAATTGATGATTGGCTTTCTAAAGACCCTAACATTCTCATCTATAGCAGGATATTCATCAGTACCACCTTCATGATCCTCTTCATTCTCATCATCACTTTCAATTATTCCACCTGCAAAATCATTGCTACTACCAGATTCATCATCAAAATCCTCTATAACTCCCCTCAGACACAGAACTTTATTGACAGCACACCACCTCACCTCTTCATCTTCATCAGCCAGCATTCCAACTAAAATATTTTCACCATGAGCAAAATAGCTGTTATTGTTTAATATGTCATAACAAATTTCTCTAATTTTCCTGTCGGGGAATTTATTTACTCATTGGATCATATTGAATAGGTTTCTTGACCCATCACTTAGCCTCTTATTAGCCTTGATATTGAACCAACTGTGAAAGTATACTTTGATGATGAATTCTACTATGATTTTGAGGTTCTTACTGGGTCTTTTTTGTGAAACATAAAAGCGAAGAATTCTACAGGCTAAGGTGAGTCATCGAGAGTGATTTAGCAGGCCAACTTCTAAGAGTGCAAGGTCTTCATCCACTTCACCAGTAATAATTGCCCAGCAGATGCAGTATCCATAGTATTGGTCTGTTGATAAATTATTGACCACCTCATTTGGTAGAAGCACAAATGCAGGATAAGGTATAGATTTGAAGTCCACAACATTCCATTCTGACACATCCCCATTGAGCTGAGAACCAATAGGGCCATAAAATTTGTCTGGACTTTTTGTTGTCCCATCTAAAGTTATGAAGATGTGTCTAAGTGGCAATTCATTTAGATGCAGAAGACAAATATCCCACTGAAGAGGTTGCCCTAAAAACATTTCCAAATATCTGATTGACCCATGCATATGTCCTGTGTTAGTATTTGTCCCATCTGCTTTAACTAAGTTTAATTTGGCCTCAAGTTCTGTCCCTTTAATGATCTTATAAATGCCATGAGCAATGTCAATGCCTTTGCCACTCTCAGGGTAAAATGGTCGAGGTAGAAATCATCTGAAAATAAATTTAATTAATTTTACAATTAAATAAAAATGAAAAAGGAAGGAATAAAGTTAACTGGACAGTTGTCACTTAAAAAGAAAATTTTTTAAGTAATTGAAATATTACTTTATAGTACAGTAATATAACAGCATAATGCCTATAACTGTATGACAATCATTTCCATTTACCTGGCTCTCCAGTAATGACATAATGTTCCTCTAGGATTGTGGATGTATAATACTTTTCATTTACTTTGTTAACAGCAAGTGTAGCATCCTTTCTACCATCAAAGCCAATGCCAGTCACTTTTTCAAATATCACTTCTTCTTCCTTCTTCCTTTCAGCTCTGAATTTTGCTCTCTCCCTTCTCAACTTGTTTCTGAAAAGTATTTCAAAAATATTGGCCATGCATTACTGCATTAGCATTTTACAAAATACAAATGTCAGTGTCCTGTTTGAAACTAATTAATATAAATACAAAATAGAAATTGACGCTAATTAAAAATAATAGTAAATCTGGTGATTTAGAACTTATAGCAGAAGCTAAGAAATGTAATATCTAGAGTGATTAAAAACATACTTATCAATAACATTTTGTATGTTATCTGGGGTGATTACTCCAAAGTCCACCAATGTAGCAGAACCAATAGCCGCTCCTGCTCTCTCACTTACTTGATATGTTAGGATATTTAAAGTAGATTTACATATCTATTGTCAATGAACAATTTACTGGTAATCTTAATCTCTTAGTCACAATGATTTCACTTTAAGCTGTATTAAAAGATTTATCTTTCAGTACTATATCTGTCACATGCTTCAGCTAATGAGCGTAATCTAGTTCTGTTCTGTAATGTTGAGACTTCTGGAACATAGTCTGCATCAAATGAATCATTACAACTGTCGCTATCTGTCAACTCAGGAATGTCCATAGGTTCAGGAGGAGGAGGAGGAGGAGGAGAGGAGGAGGATGAGGAGGAGGAGGAGGAACTGATTCTTTTGCTTTTTGAGATTGAATAACCCATGATTTGAATTTTGTCAGTGGCTGTTTCTGGGACTTCTTTCAGGGTACAGTAACCATGCCTAGTTGTTTTCTGGTCCTACAAAGTGATTATATTTCATTACACTATAATGTATCTTTTATCTATGGGTCTCTATATGTAAATTGAAATTCTTACAAAAATTAGAAAATACTAAAATATTACTTATCATTAACATCATTAATAGTGTATTATTGATATTACTAACTTATTAAATGCACTTTAAAAATTGTAGGAAATTATTAATAATTGATAATATTAATAATTGATAATTAATTAATATTAATTAATAATTTATAACTTGAAATTCAATCAACAGACCTACCTCATAAAACTGGTAATCAGATTCAGTCATTTTTAGTAAGTGCTTTTTCTCTGTATCTGCCAACAGTTTGTGATCATGTTGATATATGTCAAATAAAACGTTTACAGTTTTCAGAAAATCATCCAGATCTTGATGATATTTAGGTCCCCTTTTCTTTTTGTCATACTTCAGAAGGCGGTTGAATTCCTTTATTTGGGTTTTCAGTCGGCTCTGTATGGCATTTACTGATATTGGATAAACATTATACCGTGTGACCACAAAAATTGTCCCTGTTTTTAATCGCTTATTACTCAGTCATTATTGCAGCTTCACAAATGAAATAAAAAGCTTTCGAAAAAGAATATTTAAAAGTTTTATTTAATTTTTTCGATATCCTGGATACGAAATCAGTACTTATAAAAAAATGACAGTTTTATCCATCACAATCATGGGTTATTTGTCGTGTGACCACAAAAATTGTCCCTGTTTTTAATCGCTTATTACTCAGTCATTATTGCAGCTTCACAAATGAAATAAAAAGCTTTCAAAAAAGAATATTTAAAAGTTTTATTTAATTTTTTCGATATCCTGGATACAAAATCAGTACTTATAAAAAAAATGACAGTTTTATCCACCACAATCATGGGTTATTTGTCGGACATGCAATGTGTTTTCATCGCAGAAGAGATGATCAAACATTGCTCGGTAGTTGCCACCCAACGGTCTTTCAGACGACAATACGGTCAGCAAAGGACCATAGATCCTAAAATGATTCGCAGGATTTTCGCAAAATGGAAACATCATGGCTCAATCAAGAACATGCATAAAGGCAACTCTGGGTGCAGCAAAGGTGTGCGAACCGCTGAAAACATTGATTCAGTCGCAAATCAGCTTGAAACGGACAACAAGAAATCTGTGAGACGACTATCAGCTGTGACAGGAATCAAATGGGAGAGCATTCGGAAAATAATCACATTGGATTTGAGAATGAAGTCATTCAAAATTGTGTGTTTGCAACAGCTTAGCGAACAAGACTACCAGCGTCATTTGATGTTTTGTGAACGCATTGAAACAATAATTGAACAAAACCAGATAAGATTAAGTGACATAATATTCAGTGATGAATGCCACATCTATCTCAATGGGTTCATCAACAGACAGAATTACCGGTGTTGGTCACAAAACAAGCCAAATATACACTTAGAGAAACCTCTGCATTCACCAAAAGTTACTGTCTGGTGTGGTTTGAGTAGCAGCAAGGTTTATGGTCCTTACTTTTTTGAGGACCCAGAGACAAGGAGACCGCTTTCAGTAACTTCAGAAAGATATGTAGAAATGCTGAACACTGTTTTTGAACAAGAAAACTGCAGTAACAAGTGGTTTCAGCAAGACGGAGCAACAGCCCACACAACTAGGCAATCACTGGAATGTTTAACAAGATTTTTTGAACAAAGATTCATTTCTCATCGCTCGCAGTTTCCTTGGCCCGCAAGATCTCCCGATCTATCACCTATGGACTTTTTTCTCTGGGGATTTGTCAAGGACAAAGTATTCAGGTAAGAGCCATCCTCTATCGAAGAATTAAAGCAAGCGGTGGTAGAGAGTGTACAGTCCATTGAATGCAGAGTTTTGGAAAATGTAATAAATAACTTCCTTTCCCATTGTGTGAAATGTAAGAATGTCCAGGGACGTCACTTTGAACACGTGTAGAATAAATTAAAACTTTAAAATGTTCTCTTTCAAATGCTTTTTATTTCATTTGTGAAGCTGCAATAATGACTGAGTAATAAGCGATTAAAAACAGGGACAATTTTTGTGGTCACACGGTATGTGACCCACAATTTATGCAATTCCTCAGAAGTAGCTCTCAGTACAGCATCTGTTTTATAGTCTCCGAAACACAAACACCTTTCAATAACTTGCTTCAACATAGGCAATTTCCTTAAAGGAAACTGTTCTGCTGGCATAAAACGTACATCACCAAGTACTTTAGCAACTGTTTTCCTTGTAGAAGTCATACTTTATATTGCAAATGTTGAATTCAATGACAAATTGCAGTTGGAAACTTATAACAAAGGCACCTGAAAAAAAAACAAGTTTTCAATTTATTACATTTACAAAAAGTTCATGAAGCAGCCCCACCCTCTATTCTTTAATCAAGCATAATGGATGCAAGATAACAAGGAAAAGTCATATCATGTGATCACTATGTCCATGTCAACATCCTTTTAGGGCAATGTTAGTAATCAAAAAACCAAATCATGTGTTTTGGGTGGCTGTGAGAACTGTCATCTCTGTGATCTCTTCAGGCAATGCACTGTTTGCCACGAAGATGGACAATTTTTGTCACACTTTGGTAACTTCTCTGTTTTTGTGCATTGTGTAGGTACATTGACTTTAAATTTGCACCTGGATACTTTTTTCAGGATTTTGACTTGTGGTGAAGAAATTGTCATAAGCATCCATAACACGTACGTGGTAAAGGGCGTTCTTGTGTTGACTGCATGCTGTACTTACTTTTGTCCATGTAAATGGACTGTTCATGAGAGCACCAAGGTTTTCTCATGTAGCAAATAGAATGCATGGGAGACAGAAACCACCATTGCATTCCTTGCTGTACACCAGTCAAGGAGAGCATTGCTGCCAAGAGCTTTGAAAAGACTGATTACAACCATTCATAAACACTTTGGGGAAAGAATAATCCTTTCCTGATTGAAAATGGTTAATTATGACATTGAACTTTTCAGCTTGTTGCAAAGATCTAACAGGAATTTCCTGACGCAACAGGGCACCGTCAATATCATGTATCGATGCATGGCAAGCAGGGTTACCTGCAATAAAAACAAAATGTGGTGCTATTATAATTATATTAAGAAAATGAAATAAGATTTAGCTTATTTTAGTTTTTAGTCTTAACTGTAAAATATATCAAAATGAGAAAAATGGTTTTCTGTGAGTCAGCTTGTCATACAACATGTGTTCCTACTGGTATCACTGGTGCTACTGCAAATCCTCTTTGCAGGCGGGGTAGATTGTCCTTCTTCATCACTGTCAAAACAAGAGACAATGAATTTAATATGAGCAATCAATCAGTAAGTACCTTTTGGTTAGCTTCTGCCCGAATTGTTCATTCTGACGAAGGTCAAGCTTTTCACTCCACCTTAGACCTACAGTTTAACATGGAATCTGAACCATGCCCCATCAGCAGCCCAGTGTCTTAACCACTAGGCCACCTAGGGTAACCATTTATCTACCAACCACTTTCTTTATTGTGTGGAAGGATGAACAGCTGGGTTTTGCTGCATGCCGGCTGCCGTCAGGTCTTGAACCCGGGGCTGATGGATTCGTAGTCAGCAACGCTAACCACTACACCACTGAGGCGCAAGTAGTTTTTAAAGTCATTGTTTTAGTTTACAATACAGTTCCTAACCTTGCCACTGACGTGGGATGGACCAAACTTGATAGACCAAAAAATCAGTCAATTCTTGGTTGCTGTTTAACTCTTCTTGACATTGTAAACAAAAAATTCTATTGAATAAATACTTTGAATGAATATTGCTCTTTAGACTTTTGAGTATTAAAGTAAGACAGGGCCGACTAACAATCTGAAACAAAAGGGTATATTACATGCTTTAGTGTTGTTTGTAAAATAACTTGTATGTTCAGTCAGTTAGCTTTGGGAGCAGGACTTTCTGGTTTAGGGGGGTTCAATTGAACTCCCCCTGGATCTGCCACAGCATTCATTTTACACAATCTTTTCAAAATTTAGAAAAAAGTGGCATTATGAGCATTGGGGACCTTGATTTTGTCTCCCCATCTTACACAGAGGGGCATTTTTGTGCTCTTGGCCCCTCCTTCTTGCATAAAAAAAAGTCAAAGCAAACTGATTACTGGTATATAATTAGCTAATAGCATTATTATTTTGCAGATAAAACATTTTGCTCCCTGTAAAAATTTGAACCCTGACAATAACCTTGAGGGATGGAGGAAGAAGGGCTGGAAGGTCCAATTAAATGTATATTTCTTTGCAAATTCCATCCTGAATTGGGACCAGTTATTGTTTGTCAGTATCCAGAAAATTATATTGCAAATAAAGTATTTGAAGCCATACATAATTATTTAATATCAAAACTTCAGATAAAGAAGAGAACAATAACAGTGAGTGTATTTGGACTCAAAGTATCTGGTTATCCAAATGAAATAAAAAATACAAAGTATTTAAGAAATGCTTTTATTTTTAATTTATGTTTTGTTTGTGATTCCAAGTCAAGATCTGTTCAATATGAACCAGTTGTTAAGAAGTTATCTGAGTACTTAGAAAATTTAGAATTAGAAAATGGCTTTTTATCTAGTGAAGAGAGTAAAGAAAAGCTTCCATGTATGTTGGCCCAAATTTTGGAAGATATGAATGAAAAAGGAAAATGCACAGTGAAAATAACTCTACAAAATCAGCCAATAAGTGAAAGAAGAATGAGCTGTAGATCAGAAAAGAAGCCAGAAATAGACTTTGGTAAGCCACATGGAGGAAAGCAAGAAAGGAGATATAGTTTATTTTCTGACAGAAAAAAAATTGAACCTCCATCAAAAGTAACAAAGAAGAGCTTTGACATAAATGAAAATAAAGATAAACCAGATGCATCATCTCAAGGGGAAAATAACCCTTATGTTTCAGTTCTCAATTTAAAGGTAAGCATTTTTGTACAAGTATTGGTACCTATTCACTTATTCTATCAAATCTGATATACCAATAGAACACATGATACCAGATAGGTCTAATTTACTCATTAGACATAAATAGGACATATAGGTAGAGCATTACTTGTCAAGTTGTCATCAAACTAACTACTGGAACACTACCATTTTGATGTTTCAAACCTAACAAAAAGTGAAATGTGTCCAGGCTAGTGTACAGGAAGGCCCCTCTTGATTTAAATTCTATTGTACCCACAAAAATAGAAGCTGTATTGCATGAATATACATTACTACAAAGCTTCACTGCAGTAGAATGCTTTATTCAACATGTTTGGCAGTCTCCCATATGAACTAACCCCCTGGGATGGCCACCTTGTTGGTGAAGGGGGGCGGGCCTTGCATGTTATAACCCAGTGGGGGCCCAGGCCCCAAAAGAGTCACCCATGCTGGACAGGCTGTTGGGTAGGGTGGAGTGAAAAATTAAAATTGAGAGGGTCTAGATAGTTGTTTTTTGTCCAGGATTAAACTTTAAAACTGACTTTGGGTGGTTGCATACAAAACTGAGACTGCTACCGGCCAATTTATACAAATTGTATGTGTGTGTGACCAAAATTTGAACCCAGTGACCTATCTCAGGTTCTAGACATGATAGAAAGACAATTTAAAAACTGCTTATGGTGTATCTTTTACCTCTGAAGCAGATTAAAACATTTGCAGAGGGCTGCAGGCTCAATAATGCATGAAAATATCCATATTTTGTCATTTTTGCTAAATAAAATGCAATTTTTCAGCCCTTTTTCTCCAAATATTTTGTTTTTTATTTGAAATTATACAGGGTGTCCATTAGGGTGTTTCACGGCAGTGTGGTTGATGGATGAAGTGGAAGGAAGTTCAATCCACATTGATACCCCTGTTCCTTTTGCCAAGGAAACTCATCTGAACAGGTTTCAACCAGATCATAACACGTTTAGGGGTCCTGAGATTTGACGCTTCAGATTGCTTAGGTATTTCTAATTTCAGCTGTTCTAGTGTTAGTCGACTGCCTTGCTTCCTGATGGAAGGGTGCACTGCTCTCTGTCCTTCGTGTCAGTTGTCAAGTTTTGTCCTCGTTGTGTTTACCATTGCGTATTTGTACTCTTTTTCTAATTCGTATATTTCCTCATTGCAGATAAACATGGCAACTTGAAGCAAGAAAGAGGTTTGGCTCATTGGACACCCAAATGAGATCCTGGGTAGCTGCCTGCCGACGAAGTTGCAAGTCTTGCAAAAGTGCTTCTTCCATCAAAAACAGGAAAACCTAGGATGGAGAAAATGTCTGAACCTCTGTTTGGATGCTGTGATGGTGTTCTGGAAAAGAGCAAGGATCCCTACTATGAGGCGGGACAGCGCCCTTCGGAAAATGGAAGCTCTGCTCCAGCGTTATGACAAGTTGGTGAAAAGCAGGAACAGATGCAAGAAGAGCTGTCGTGTTGCGGAGGACATGTTCAAGGCGGAACTCAAGAATGAAATCCTCGATATTGGTCATTCCAATGCCCTTTCTATGATGACAAATGAGGAAGACAAGCTCTTTACAAGAGTCAGCAGGAGGACCCAACAGAGAGCAGTATGGGATCGGCAGACATGAAGCTGGCCCAAATGGAGAGTAGGAAAAGGCGTCAAGAGGAACAGCAGGAGGAGAGACAACACCGGGAATTTGAGCGGGCCAAGATGGTTACAGAAGCTGCTACTCTTGAAGACAGCTCCTCGTCCTTGGCATCGCCATCTGCGGAAGATGATCCCTCCTTGGCAGCCTCCATGTCTGCTTCATGTTCTTCTCTGAGGAAGCGGTCGAGGAACCTCATCACTCAGGATGTGGCTGTCGCGTATGACCGGATGAACATTTCTTATCATGATGCAGCGATGTCCTACGCCATCATTGTGCAATCCTTGGGGCACGATTTGAACGAGGTATCCATCTCCTCTTCCACAATGTATCGTGCTCGCCAGTCGCTTCGGAAGCAAGCAGCAGAGGCGTATCAAGAGGGAGAATTCTGTCCTGAGGAGCCCTTGGTGTTGCACTGGGATGGGAAAATGCTGCCTGAAATCACAGGTGACGGATCTGTGGACCGGATTGCTGTGCTGGTCACCGGGAATGGCCAGGAGAAGCTGCTTGGAGTTCCAAAAGTTCCAGCTGGCACGGGAGCGGAGATGGCACACGTCTGCATTGATCTTGTGCGGGAACACGACCTGTCAGAACGAATCAAGGGGTTATCATTTGATACAACGGCATCGAACACCAGGATTCACGTGGGAGCCTGCGTCCAGATTGAGGAGGGTCTCGGGAAGCAACTTCTTCACCTAGCATGCAGGCACCATATGTACAAAATCGTCCTGCCCCAAGTCTTCGGTCTTTGATGGGCCCCACCTCTGGGCCCGAGACTGGGATCTTCAAAAGATTCCAAGAGCAGTGGGGTTTCATCGACCGATCTCTTATCACCACTACTATTGATTCAGATAGCTGCAGCATCGCTGGACCTCTTCAGGGTCTCAAGGACTGAACTGTCCTTGTCATGAGGGAAGCTCTGGCTTCTGGTCAGCCATGGGATGACTACCAAGAACTTCTTCAACTGGTTATCCTCTTTCTCGGGGAAGAGACTGTCGCCAATGTGCCACTGTGGAAGCCAGGAGCATACCACCATGTGCGGTGGATGGCGAAAGCCATTTACGGATTGAAGCTGTACCTCCTTCAGGACCAGTTCAGGATGACTAGGCGGGAGCTGAAAGGAGTCACAGAAATCTGCCTGTTCATCACCCTGGCCTACGCAAAGGCTTGGAGTCGTGCGACGAGAGCAGAGCAGGCCCCATGTGTAGATCTGGAGTTCTTGCTGGACCTGGAAATACTGCAGGGAGATGCCGTGATCGTCGACGTCGCCAAGCAAGCGCAAGCGGCCATGAAACAACACCTCTGGTACTTCTCTGAGAGGCTGGTTGGCTTGGCATTCTTCAATCAAGGGGTTCCTCAGGAAGAGAAACAAAGGATGCGAGAGAACCTCGCCAAGCCGGCATTGAGGAAAGCGTTGAAGCGTCTGGAGGGGAAGACCATCCTCGGCTCCTTCAAAGGAAAGAAGGTTTTGGATTTTGTTACCTCGAGGATGAAGGATCTCTTCACCGCACTCAGGATCAACGGCGCCTTCGTCGAAAATCCCGCTTCGTCTTGGGAAAGCAACCCACACTACCAAGCAGGCCTAGCTAGGGTCCGCGTCCTGGCTGTGGTGAATGACTCGGCTGAACGGGGGATCGCTCTCATCGAGAAATTCAATACTGCCCTAACAATGAAGGAAGAAGACAAACAGTACCTGCTGAAAGTAGTTTTCAAGAACAGGAAGGATTTTACGAAGAAGCAGAAGGGGGAAATAATGAAGTGATGAGTCTGTGCTCTCTGACGTAAGGCGTGATTTCTCGGGACCCCTTATTGTTGTTGGAGTCTCATTTTTGGCCAGGAGTGATAAATATGTAAAATGAACACAGGCATCTATGTGGATTAAAAATATAATGTGGTTTAATTTATGAAATACCCTAGTGTCCATCATGACTCCAGATTTGAAAAAATTTACTGGAGCACAGCTCTGAATTTACTTTTTTTCCCCTTACACCACTAGATAGGTTAATGATAGTAAACTCTTGAATTGACGACATACCAATTACAAATTGTTTTAGCTAAACATAATAATACAATAATGTACAGTTTATAACTCACCTTAAGTTTATTTATTCATTGCAGCAGCAATAGTGGATGATGTTAGACCTTGCATGTAGGCATTTGTTGTGAATTTACTGCCATGTATGCTTGGCCACTGATCAATGGCTTTCTGTGTGATCATTACAGCAGATCTAGTGCCTGGAGCTGGACCCTCCTTCACAATTCTGCACAGCTTAGTCAAATGAGATGGCTTAATGGATCCTTTGTGTTCAACAATGTAACCAAGAATGGAGAATGTCCCTTCAGCTGGTGCTTCACTCCAGGCAGTTGATCCATCTTTATCAAAATGCTTTAATATCTCTGTGATTCCTTTCCACAGCTGTTCTATATATTCTGTCAGCCAATTTATCACTGAGTCTTTTGTAAAACTACTTTCAGATCTGGTTCTGGATGGTCTAGCAACTTCAGCAACCTGGTAGTAATCAGAACGTTTCTTGATGTATTTGTAAACTTCATTTAGGATGTAATCCTCAGCTGTTAGTTCCCTTTGCTGCCCTGTGGTATCGTGCTTAAATTCAGAAACTACATCATTTGCATTTCCTCCATTAGCTAATTTGGAAATTGTTTCCATCACTCTTAACATAACAGTTTTCCCTCCTTCTTTATAAAATATATTTTCTACAAATTCTGCACTAACTGGTTTTTTGAGCTACTTGCAACATAATCTTTGTTACATAGGAAATCAATACATAGAACTTGGCACTAATTTCTTTCTCTTGTGGATGATCAAAAAACACACAATTTTCCACAAATCTGTCAAATTGATCAAATTCGTAATTAACCATGCGAGTATCAGATTTGAGTTTTGGTCTCTTAAAACCAATGATATTGTCAAGAACCATATTGGTATAGTCAAGGCCTGATCTCAGATTTGAAGAGTGATTCTGAATAAAGTCTAAAAGCTCACTTAGTTTACAAATTTTCTTCAATGCATCAACGTGGGCTCTGTTCACAAGATGCATTAAGTCCCATCGAAATTTGAAATTTTCTCCAAACAACTTTTTCATTTCGTTTTTAAATGGCTCGTTGTCCTTACAAAAAGCCCCATCTCCAACCATTCCAGATACCGTGGATTTAATTGCTTCTTCAGATAGTTTCAAGTGATTAGGAGACTTCAACACATCAAAAATTTCATTGGCCAAATAAACTCCTGATTTGCTGCGTACTAAATTTATCCCAGCAAGTTTTACAGTCTTATCTTCTTCACTCATAACTAATACAACTAGCATGCTTAATCCCAAAATTGTTCCAATGTCAGCTGTTATTGTTACTGAAGTTTGTTCTAAGAACCACTTTACAGTTTGTTCTTTAAGTTGATTATCTAATAGCTCACAAATTGTCTCGCACGCATGTGTGCTATGATTCAAATTTCCAACCTCACAACCTGACCTATGTAATACAGCTAGAAGTACTGGATATAGAGCCCATGCAGTGTTTGTTTCATTATGTAGTATAAGATGTTGCCACATAAGTCTTCTATGCGTTTAGTAGTGTTCCGAGAAGATATTTTCATCACTTCATAAACAGCAGCTCTTTGATGATGCTGAAGTTTAATTAAATGTCTCTTCAGGTGGGTTTTCAGATTTCTAAACCATCTCTCTTGATTTTCTCCTTGTTTGCATACATAGGTTAAATCTTTAACATTGAAGTAACCTTTTATGTTAGAATGTTTGTCTGAAGCACATGCTTTGGGGTCTGTGCAAGCTATGCAATATAATGTAAACATTTTATCATCAGAAGCATCATCAATATCTTCTTGATTATCATCATCTTCATCCTCAACAGCTATATCTACATCAGGCATATTAGTGTCACTATTTGCAATGTTTTCCATTATATCACTTGGTACTGAAAATGAATCATCAGCATGCCCTAGATCCTTCTTTTCCACCAATTTGAATGTAGATTTGATCAAATCATTGTTCAGGATTTCTTGTATTGATTTACACTTGCTTAAATGGGCTATGGAAATGTCAAATTTGTTGCTTTTTGCTTTATTAGATTTGGATGCAACACTTGAACTTGAAGGCATATTTTGACTCTTCTCTTTATTAACCACAACAGCTTGGTGAGTTTCTTTTGTTAGGCGCAAAATTGCATTCAATGTCTTCTGGATTTGGGAATTTTCAAATTCCTCTAAAGCAGTTTTGTTAGTCTGATGCGCAGATTCCTCACTTACCTTTTGTTTCTTAGGTGGAGGAGAAGCACTTTCTTCAGTCTGTGAAACATCTAGTGAAAAAGTTTCATTTTCTAGATTAGCAGTTGATGAAGTTGGTTCATTTTTCTGAGGTCTAGCACTAACACATTTTGTGAACAAACTAAATGACTGCTTTGCCGTATCTCTTTGCTGCACTTCATCCTGGTATTTCTTTACTGCAATATCTAAGCTGTGGGCCCAAACTCTGGGACCTCTTGTATTGTAACAAATATTTTTTTTTGGAATTAAAATGTTCCTCCCAGTTTTGCTTCTTTGAATATTTGTTCTTGCATTGACCACAAAAGTAACCCCTTTTAACACCCTCACTTTTCTCTCCAACTTCATCAATATTAGGATCCATTATTGATTATTGACTACCTGAAAAAATACAAAATAAGTAAAAGTTAGTAAATATAGTATGGTAAAAGTGAGTAAAAGTAAGTAAATATAGTACAATGAAAGTAAGTAAAAGTAAGTGCTTTAAACTTAGTAAAAGTAAGGAAGAGTAAGTAAAAGTAAGTTTAAACTTAACTAAACTTTTCAATTCTAGAGTCATGGTGGATTACTTAAAACTGCATAAGTAATTATCTGGCCAATTTATCAAACCTGGCCGAGATCAATGGAACATAGTCCAATCCTGATAATTTTATATTAAAAAAATATACGTTTTAATAAAATTTTAATTATCAAAACATTGAAGCTTAACAAAAAATAAAAATAATTGTTAAATATGGAATTACCAACTAAACTTAAAATAACTAAATTTGTAATTTAAAAAAATTGGTTTGTACAAGAACGTATACGCAAAAAAATTGCATAACATCTAGCGGATGAACAAAACCCAAACCCAAATTTACTTTTTCTCATGGTCAAATTTACTGGAGCAATGCTCCCAAGATCCCAGGAATCTGGAGTCATGGTGTCCATAAATGATTACCATGATTAAAGCATGCTATAACTTTTAAATAAACACTCTTATTCAAACACAGTTTTAATCATAAGTAGATAAACATACAAAGTTTTGATGCATACATAGTTAATGAAGTTAATAAGCTTCCACATGTGCACCCCTAGTGGCACGTAAAGTGTCTAAGCAGTATTCACACTCATGCCACACATTTTCCAACATTTGTGGGTTAACTGTTGCAATTACCTTGTAGGCGTGTAACTTCAAAAGTTTGTGTAACACCTTGTGCACTGTAGACTTCGGTATCTTTAGTTGGCATGAAGCTTGTCTCACCAATTTCCTTGGTGACTACGTGAAAGCAGTTTGAATGTTTTCCACTGTCCCATCGGAAACTGATGGTCTACCACTGCTCTTCCCTTTTCCAGTTTCCAAGAATTTTTTCATCCATGACTTAATTAACTTCACATCAGGTGGATTCTTTCCATACTTTGTTCTGAACCTTCGCTGAACACTGACAGGAGGTTTTGTTTCTGCAAGCCACACAACACATTGTGCCTTCTCTGTCACAGACGCCATCTTAACTGAACAGCTACTACAGCGCTCCTAGTGGCGAATGCGGTAGACGAAGCACACCAGCACAGAAACTCTATGCGTGTAAGAGATCACCTGTAAAAAGAAAACAGATGTAAGATTCATCATTAAAACATGAGAGCATATTGTTTTCAGGGTAAACATTTATGGACACCAGGGTAGTCCATAATTTCACTTTTTAAAATTTTTAATGGTCCAATGGGCTAATGTTGTGGGCATTGGTGCAAGAAACAACTGGTTACCAGTTTTTGGAGTTCGGGTAATATCAGACCCCCACCCCCAATTTATATGGGACCTAAAAATTTGACTGAGAAAATGAAAGTTTTTCCACTTCTCTGTGAATAAACATATGACTATATTATTTTTTCTTGGTAATAATATATATTTTAATTAATTATATATTCTAGGGGTGTTACCGCCACCCTGAAGCCATCATCCCAAGCAGCTTCGCGGCGATGGGCTCGAAATTAGACCAGCTTATCAAGCTAGCTACAGTATATTTCAAGTGGGAACAAACCTGATTCCAGGTCCCCATTGTTTTTTTTTTTTTTTTTTTTTTTTTTAACAAAAATGAATTCCTTTTACAATGATTAAAAAGTTATACCAAAGTTTAATTAAAAAGATAAATACTTTTGCATAACATTACACAATAAACGCTCACTTAACATAATTATACAGGGTGTACATAAAGTCAGAATCTATTTTTGTGAAGCATTTGGAAATTATATGGAATTCAATCATAAAATGAAGTGGTAACATTTATTAAATAATTAAGAGTAGGATTCGACGTGATGCCCATCAGTATCCCTGCACAGCTCAAATCATTCTGCAGCATTTCTAAACACATTCTGGAGCATTTGCGGAGTTATGTTATCTGCAGTAGTTCGTATGTGTACGTAAGTTTTCAAGGCTCGTTATCTTCGTCTGATAGACATGCGATTTGATAAAGCCCCATGCAAAGAAATCTAAAGGGGTTAAATCTGGTGATCTCGCTGGCCAAGGTCTGTTGCTTCCGCGTCTGATCCAGCAATTTGGAAAATGTCCATTCGGTTTAGATAATCCTGAACAATTTTAGCATAGTGACAAGGAGCACCATCATGTTGATAGACGATGGTACTAACAATCCTATCCCCAATCAGCTGAGGTTCAAGGAATTGCTGCAACATGTCCAGATAAATAAGCCCTGTAACTGTAGCTTCAGCAAAGAAAAAAGGACCATAAACCTTAGATTTTGTTAAACCCATCCAGACATTAACTTTAGGTGAGTCTCTCTCCCAGTTTTGGACAAAATCATTCGGTCTTTCATCTACCCAAATTCGACAGTTATGACGATTTACTTTTCCACACGTATGGAAAGTGGCTTCATCACTAAAGAGAATGTTGTCCATTAAATTATCACTCCAGATTTGTTCTACGAGATCAGCACACAGCATTTCGTTGAGGGAAATCTTCCTCATGTAAATCATGTAAAACCTGCAAATGATAGCTTTTCTTCTGCAAATTAACTTTCAGAATTTTGTGCACAGATGATGTCGGGAGGCCAAGTCTGTGTGATGCAGCATGAACGGACGTACGTGGCTCCTCAGTGATAATTCCGCGTACTGCATTCACGGTAAGATCTGACATACACGGTCGTCCTGATCTTGCTTCATCATTTACAGATCCCGTTTGTTTAAATTTGTTCACCAATTTTCGTATTGTCTTGTCTATTGGCCCCGGCTTATGAAATCTCCTTCTAAACTTCTCTCTGATGTCATTGTATTTCTTTCCCTCAAGTCACCAAATTACTATTGCCACACGCTCTTCTGTATTCATTCTAAGGGCTTCTGAAAAGAACAATAGAAAAAAATAATTATTTCACAAAAATAGATCCTGACTTTATGTACACCCTGTACATTTCAGCCAGAGATTTTTTTTTGAAGTCTGGATGAAGGCGTCGATGTTGCTCTATAACTTTTACCAGAAATTGATTTTGTGATTCATCATTAACAATTCTGTCTTTGAAATCTTCAATCAGCTTGATTGCTCTCTCAGCAGGATCATTCACAACTTTCATATTTTTGACAAATTTCTCCATAACTTGGAAAGATTTGCAATTTTTCCAAGAAGTAACGGGTTCATTTAGCCAGTCACCACTAGTACCCAAGCATTGGAAAACAATTGAAGAGCCCTTACCAACTAACTGACACAGCTTAGTTGTATTTGTTAGCTTAGGGAAGATTGGCTGACCTTTGGGAGGAGGGTGTTGCGGGTTGATTTGACAGACTTTCTTCATTGACTGCAATCAGACTTTTTTCTGCATCTGAAATTTGCTGGGAAAACAAAGCAAGTGGTACTAGTTCCTCAGTCAGATACCATAGCTGACCATTTAATCCCTTAAGAGCATTGGATGCTACATCATGATCATAATTTTTATATTCAATGAGTTCATTAAAAAGATTTAAATCATTGACAGGTGCATCACAGGCAATGGAAGCAAGCAACCAAGGTTTTATATAGTAGAGGCAGTTGAATATGCACATTAGGGTGTGACCATTGCCCTCCAAAAATAAAAAAATGGTCCTACAATGCTGTTCAAAGTTTTAGTGTTGTGTATTTATCTAGGAAACACCCCTGTAAATTTTCTTGGAGATCGGTGCATGTTTGAGCTAGCACCGTTGTACCAGCAAGTATTGCTATTTCAGCTTATGAACTTC
Organism: Bathynomus jamesi; assembly: GCA_023014485.1. NCBI lineage: Eukaryota > Metazoa > Arthropoda > Malacostraca > Isopoda > Cirolanidae > Bathynomus > Bathynomus jamesi. The sequence goes on from JAJOZX010000190.1 coordinate 150,010, forward strand.
ATAAATAAGTGTGAAAATAGCACATTTTATCAGATTTTCATTTCCGGGTCTGGAACGCTGACCCACAAATTTTCCACGTATTATTTTATTGCATTTAATTTTAATGATGCTCTTTTCTTTTCCCTTGACAGTGATTTGATGTTGTGAATAGAGAATTTAATCATGGATGCATGGCAAGATGATGAGTATGTCAGAATGTTATTGGGCACCGTACCCCGAGAAGAAGAAAAGGAAATAAAGGGCTGCAAACTGCCAACTAATAGGCAGGTCTTACTATGTCTGTTAGCAAACCTTCGGGATATGCATTGGGACCAGGCTTTATCTGCCACCATTGACAATGTGCTTTTGCATTACCAGAAGGCGAATGTCCCGACCATTACAGGCAGGAACAATATTGGCCGAGTGATTAAAACTTACTATGACAAAGACTACATGATGCTTATGAAAAAGAATGAGGATAGAAGACGGGCTGATGATCCTGGAATTATGAAGTTTAAATCAGAATTGAGCCTGACGATGAAATTTTATAAGAACACAGTGTTGAAAGACATGGCGGCTGCGAAAAAGGGGAAAACTCAGGCAGAACAAGATGCCATCGATACTGACATACTCTTTATGAAAAGCATGCTAAGTGACAGAGTAGCTACCTACTCTGGGGTAAACAAAGTACTCACAGAAAAGGTTCAGAAGCGACAGAAAAGGCAGATGCGAGAAGAGAAGCGACAAGAGAGAGAGCAATGTGATCATGTTGAGAATGTACAGGCTGATATTGATTCACCTATTAGCTCTGATGAGGACGATGACATTGATGAGGCCAGCACTGCTGAACCAAAGAGAAAGCATCGGAGAACAGTGAAAGAGGGAGTTTCAATTTTTGTGCCCCATGATATTCTGAAGTTGGCAGAACTTGTTTCATGCAGTGTTCGAAACAACATCTCGCCGACTCAGCTGAGTGCAATTGTGTACTCCCTTGTATCTGCATGTGGTGGGGATACATCAAAGCTGAGTCTAAATGCAAGGACGGCCCACCGATACTGAGCTTCCATCGTGTCAGAAATAAGTTTAAAAATCATGGATGAATGGCAACCATCAGACAAAGTACTGGTGCACTGGGATGGTAAACTTATGGACACGCTGGATTCCAAAGGCACTGATGACCACCTGCCCATTCTTGTGTCTGGTGTCAATGGCACAAAGCTTCTTGGAGTCCCACCTCTTCCGCATTTGACTCAAAAAGCTGGCCTGGTTCAAGGAGACTTGATATCAACAGCAACCAAACAACTTCTGGTCGATTGGGAGTGTGAACAGAATGTCGTTGGTATGGTTTTTGACACAACTTCATCCAATACAGGTAAACCTATTTCTAACATCAGCGTGAATTTATCACGACTTTAATACCAAAATACAGTGAATGATTTAACAGAAATCTGCAAAAAGCACGTGCCTGAAATGGTGGCCTTAAACTACAATTACATTTTTTTTCAGGACAAAAAACAGCTGCTTGCGTCTCCCTCCAAAAGGAATTAGAGCGTGCCATATTCTGATGCGCCTGTCGCAGGCATGTGGGCGAAGTCATCCTAGGTGTTTGCTGGGATTGCTTGAAAGTGGAGGGCTCTTCAAGTCCAAACATAATGGTTTTCCAGAGGTGAGTCATAAGCTTTACAAAATAAGGAATATTATTATCTAATGAACAAATTTAGTGGAATTTCTTTTATTAGACTTATAAGATATACTAACACCAAGCAAGTGATCGATCATATCAATCTTAATACCCCTAAAACAATATTATAGATTAGTACGAAATACAATAATCCCAATAATTGCATTTCTAGGTTCAAGAACCATTTCTCTCAACTGGCGTACAATGAAAAAAAGAAATACTACTACCCGCAATGCCTGGAGTGTTTGAGGAGCGCCAGCAGGAGATGGCTGACTTCTTCCGTGAATCTCTAGCCCAACCATTTACACGTGGCGACTACAAGGAGCTGGTAGAGCTTTGTCTGCTGCTTGTAACTAAAGGATCCGAGCCAGTGAACTTCACAATGGTCTACCCCGGCGCACTTCACAAAGCAAGGTGGATGGCTAAACTGCTCTATACCCTCAAGATTGTTCTTTTGTCAGGCCAGATCAAAGAGCAGTTTCCAAAGCCGAGGTTGTGACTAAAAGTCAAATCAGCAAGTTAGAACGGTTTGCTGTGTTCACAGTCGCTGTTTATGTCCCATGGTGGATTGTTTGCCCCTGTTCCAGCAAGTGTGCCACTGAATGACTTGAATTTGGTCGAAACCTTGGCTGAATTTGCCCCATATGATGCCACAATAGTTGACAAAGCACGTGTGGCACTCGGTAGACACACTTGGTACCTAACTGAGGAGTTGGCCCCACTGGCTTTGTTCTCGTCCCAAGTACAAGAAAGGACAAAAGAGGAGATGAGGAAGGCCCTTCTTTGCCATGAAGGCACTGAAGTTAGTAAGAGAGTGGGGCTCAATCATGGGGGCTATGGAAAGCCATATCTTCCCCCTGTCCCAGAAAGTGGCACTGCCCTGGTGGACCTAATTGGGCCTGACTCAAGCCGGTTCTTCACCATTTTAGGCATGCCCTATCAGTTTCTCCACAGTCCAGCCAGTGAATGGGCAGATCATGATGACTACCTGAACATGAAACGGGTTGTGGACAAGCTTCAGGTCATCAATGAGGCTGCAGAGCGTGGTGTAAAACTTTGCCATGACTTTCTTAATGTTGCCAGGGATGAGGAGCGCTTTCAAGAAGTCCTTCAAGTAGTTGAAAATGACAGACTCCGCGTTCCTAATCAGCGCAAACGATCATCTGTTTCCGAACAGAAATCATGGTTTCTTGCTCTAGAGAAATAATACCTTGTAAATATATGATAAAAACCCCTTAATATACCATGAGAGAATAAGAATGATTAACTTCTGTGTGTTAGTGATAACAGCTTTTAATTAAGACAGGCAAATGATTTGTGTTAATATCCCTTATGATGGTTGTGTAATCTCATATATAGGCGTGTATGCGTATAAGCAAAATCGCTATTTTTTAAATTGCTGGTGCTCACTCGAATATGCATGAATCTTCAAAAAATTGCACGTGGGTATTTTTTATGTCAATATGCAATACTCAAATTTTGAACAGCATTGTAGGACAAAGTTGGGGTAACTGTCACACCCTAATGCACATTCTCTCTAGTTTTGCTACCATATTTGAATCATACCCAGCTTGATCAGAGAATGCATACATCTTTGCTGGATACAATACAGATGGCATCCACTTCGCATAGTGTACTGCCCCAGGCTTAGCCCATCTCACACCAGTGTTTGAGATGTTTTCCCAAGAAGTAATAGAGCAACCTCGGCACATTCTCTGTAGTCGCCTCTGGGAAATAGAGGTGAACTGGCTGCATTAACCCTTCATGGGCTAGGTGGGACTGACTAACAAAGAAGACTATGTGGGGTCACCCAGACCCCAAACTTCAATGGTGAATTTCTGCCATATGCTTAAGTTTATATATACTAAAGTTTGTACATATGTTGCCCAGGACACGGCACGTGGAGTCAATTCACCATGTGTCCCTTTTTTACATTTATTTAAGAATTTTTTAACTTAAAGAATTCAGCACTCAGAAACACTTTTTATATTCACAATATAGATTATAGAATAGAAAGAAATAGAAACATAGAACATGTGAAACAATGTTTACTGTACACACTCACCACATACATAGTTGGAGTGACTTTCGCAAAGAGGCACATCACATTTTGTGCATGACTTTCTCGTCTTCCTATCCATCTTCCTCAGGCACTTTCCACATCTCTTCCTACCTCTTGGATTAGGCCTTGGCTGGAGTGCTGCTTCTACCTCATCCATAAGTGCCTCCATACATGCTCTAACATGCTTTGGCAAATATCTACCAGCTGACTCAAAACGTTTCTGGATTGCTGGTTTGCAGAGCTGTTCTGCTAAGTCTGCCAGAAATTTCCTTCGCCTTTGATTCCCTCGATACACACCAGGGGTTTTCTCCATGAAACAGCAACTAGCATTGTAAGTTGCAACATCTACCATCCAGTAAAAGATAACTAATGGCCATCTGTTTGTTATGCGCTTACATGAGTAAGTTTTGATAAGATGGTCTAATCGATCGACAGCTCCTTTTGTGGCATTGTAATCTATTAGGTCATCCCATAAGTAATGCGACATTTAAAATTTTTTTTTTTTTTTTTCATTTTTATCATTATTTTACGGATAGAAATCAAACAACTCTTTGAAATTATTTATATTTAAATAAAAATAACTTCAAAGAGTTGTTTGATTTCTATCTGTAAAATAATGATAAAAATGGAAAAAAAAATAAAAAATAAAAAATGCTGCATTACTTATGGGATGACCTAATAGAATTACATCAGGTTTGAAAGGTTCTTCCTGCTGCTCTTTTTTTGGTCGAAATGCATGGTGCTTAATAACAGAACTGCCTTTCTTACCTTTGGGACATAGCTGCATATCATAAGATGCTGGTCCCTACTAAAGCCAAACTTTGATGAATAGAGCTGACGATCATTTGAGGCTTGAAATGATTTAGGTATTTGGCGCTTATTTTTCCTCATAGTTCCTAAGAGTGTTAAATTTTGATGAAGTAGTTCTATGGCAAGGTCAACATCAGTAAACAGGTTGTCAGTGGTAACATTTCTTCCTGACTTCACAATAGTTGAAGTAAGATCTCGAACAACTCTCTGGGCTTGGTGGCATTCTGGACCTTCAGGACCTTTTCCACTGTATATCTGGCCATTTAGAAGATACCCATTCGTAATGTCGGCCATACTCCAAACCTTTATGCCATACTTATCTGGTTTAGATGGCATGTATACTTTGAATGAGCATTTCCCTTGAAATGCGAGTAGAGATTCATCCACAGTTACATATGTGTTGGCTTTATAGTTTATTTGACATGCTTCAATAAACTTCTGCCAAACTTCGAATATAGGTGCCAACTTGCCTTGTTCACCATTCCTTCATTCTGCACGAGTAGTCATGTTATCAAATCTTATTGACCTTTTTATTTCTTTGAAATGGTCACAGCTCATAGAAGCGCAATAAATTGGTGGACTGGTCTTAGTACCAAATAATTCATCAACTGGGTGGAAGCTATCTTTGTCCAGCCCAGATCTGAGATGAAGTCCTAGCCATGCCATCAGCTCAATAGAATCCAGCTGTTTCCATTTTTCACCATAGAGAGCACCACCTTTTTGATTTGTTGCATCGAGAACCAATTCAACAATTTCATCTGTGATAAAGAAGCTGAAAGTAGCAGGTGCAGCATGCATAGGTACACTTTCATGAACACCACCACCTTCACAAACAATGTTTTGCCTCACATTTCATCTAAGCCGGGGAGACTCAGTGCACCACACAAAGTTATCTTTCCCTAACACAATATTATCATCATCATCATCATGATCGCTTGCATTGTCACTATCAAAACCAGTAAAGTCACTGTCAGAAGATTGTTCAACATATTCACTAGCATCAGATAAGTCTACTTCTGATTCACTATCATCTGACAAATTTGGTTGGTCTACATCTACATCTCCCTCTCCCACCCTGCTAGGAGTATAAAACGTCGATATTGGAATTGATGTTGCCATTAGAATGAAAATCTAAGAAAATTTATGAAAAATTCTGAAAAAAAAAATTAAAATAAATTAGTCACATTGCAGGCGAGGTGGGGTAAGGCAGACCCCATTCAAGTTTGCTACCCTGTCACTTCCAAATGGTATGACATTTTTCTCATATTTTGTGAGTATATACTATACCTACATAAAATAAAAGTCATAGATGACCAGGCTCTAAAAATAATATTTGAATGAATGGCAGATTTTTGAAATATGCTTGGGGTCTAGTGGACCCCATCAGCCCACAAAGGGTTAAGTGCATCTTTTAGAAAATCTTTTACCTCAAAAGCTTTGGGCTCTCAATTGGCGATTTTTAAATTTTAGTATTTTTGTTGGTAGTGTTATGTCCAGTTTTGGCCAAATATTTAATCTGAAGCTTTTAAACATTTCATTTTCAGGGGATGTTGTACTTGATTCAGCCTATCAGCCATGTCAGAAACCATTTGAAAATCGAAAATGTGAATTCTTTTTTTAGGATTTCTTTGATCCGAAGGTTGAAAGTAGGAATCATTTGATTCATTACTTGATTCATCATTATCTATAGGAATGTCATCATCAGGTGGGATATTCATTTGTTCACTACTGGGTCCTGCATCCATGTCTGCTAAGAGTTTTTCTTTTCTCTCTACATCATGTCAAATTCTTTGGTTTTGTCTTTCTGTCCGAGTTACAAAAGACTTATCGAGGCTGGAGACGTACATATTCCGAATAGTTCTTTATCTTCAAGGAATTTTATATCTTTGCTTTTGTTTCTTGTTCTCATTCTGTCTTTCATTATTGTTTCAGTAGCATCTGCTGCAGATATATCCAATAGCATATCTAATTTTTTACAAAAAATATCCTTTTTATCTTCGAAAGTATTCCTGTTTTTGTGTTTTTTCAGTGTTTCATACTTATTAACTAAAGTCAGAATCTTTTCTTTTGGTCTTCTGCTTTTGGAAATATCTTGCTTTTAATGCCAGCTAAGTCCCAGAATTTTTTAACTTTATTAAGTACAACTGTTGCAGCCTCTTCTTTATTGTTCATGACCATATCATTTCTTTTTAAATGATAGAAATGCTGAAGTGCATCTGATTGGGATGGTAGCTGGAATAGTCCTGTAGGAATCAGTTCATCTTTAAGATTACCAGTAATTGGATCATAACTGCTTTTTCTTAACTTTATATTTAATTTCTTAGGAGTAGCCATGATATTCATTAAAATAAGATTAGAATCAACCAAGTGAAAAATGCATCACACACTATATAACATCATTGGATATCTGAAAAAAAAACAAAATATTGGCTTAATCAGCTGTTAAAGAACATTTCTATGTATACTATTACGAATAAATAATCAATTTATACACCAAAATGTGCAAAGTTGATTTCTGAATAAATTGATATGCAATATGTATGCTTTTATTTAAGATTAAATATGATTAATCTTAAAAAATGCTTAAAATTTGTTGTTTTTACTCAGTTTTTTACTATGCAATATAAATTGGGGGTGTGGGGGGTCTGATATTACTGGAACTCCAAAAACTGGTAACCATGTTGTTTCTTGCACCAATGCCCATAACATCAGCATGTTGGACCATTAAAACTTTTAAAAAGTGAAACTATGGACCACCCTAATGGACACCCTGTATTTTATATTTTTCTTTTCAGGTTGAATTTATAGAATTGATAAATACATGTATTTTGATAACATTATTGCCAAAAAATACTGCATAGTAGGATGTTAACACACAGTGACAGTTAAAATTCTTGATGGAGGTCACAGATTTTCAAGCACAGACTCATTCCCCAATGGAAAGCTTCCTCTTGGTAAAGATGTCATCCAACATGTAATGGTAGAAGGAAGAGAACTGGACAACCAGACAAGCAGCTGATACAGTTGCACTAAGTTTGAACACTGGATTTGGTGCAATGTCTATCCAATTTCACACCCCAGTGTCACCAGCAAGATTCAGGATCTAGTCAAAGAATTTTCGAGGTAAGACTCAAATTTTCAGTCCCTTATAAAAAGATTTAAAATGTCATACTTTTGTAAATTTTGTAGTTAATTTATTTGTTTGTGACAGTACCTAATTTCATTAACATAATCATGTGATTCAGTGATTTGCAAATCATAAGAATGATTGGTAATAAATTCTGTTTTGACTAGAACTTAACTTAGGGTTTATAATTGAAATTTGCATTCACAACATTAAAGTTTTGGTAATTTTGTAGGTTTGCTAGATATCCAAAAAAGAAACGTGGTGACAAGTTCTGGAGTGATCTTTCTTCCTTCATTGAAAAAACTTCCTAAGTTGTTTGGCATCATCTGTGAGGACTCAAATCGGAGAAGAGGTTTGGAACAATTGTATTAACTCAAAATGATGGAAGAAGACTCTGCTTTCTATGAGGACCAGAAAATGGCTAGAATAGGACGATGCATTGGTTTTAAGGGATGCCTTACATCGGCAGACATCAGATACAAAAGGAGAGGAGTACAGCAGGAGCAAGCAAAAGAAAAGAATTGGTGAGTTTGCTCTATATAAATTAAAAAACTTTTGATTAATGTCCACTGAAAATCTAGGTTTCTTGAAATGATATTGTGCTACAAATTATAAAATGTTATTTTTGTGTCTTTGGTAAACTATCTTGTATCATAATCATATTGTTTATTTTATTATCCCCAGGGAAATGATGAAATGGATAAAATACTGTAACTTGGCTACTTACTGAATAAGCTGGCTGCTTCTTGATGATGGGAAAAGGGAAGGTCCTGGGCGGTGAAGTTTTTCTCACCTCCACTGACTGTCACTGAGGGGCAAACAAGACTCCCACACTGCTGGAACCAAGAAATGGACTTGACCCGCTAGCTATCCAAAGATTAACACTGTGTCTGAGTCGGGTCCACTTGAGAATCTGGAAAGCCCTAGCTTCAGGAAAGGAGTGTGCAATGTACACCCAGCAATACTTGAGGACCTCAGCTGAATATGGGCATACATAACAAGCAAGCAAGGTTCTAGCAGACTGAGCGTGAAGTAAACCAACTGTGGCTGGATGAAAAGAGCAGATATTACCCTCTGAATTGTTTAATAAAGAGAATCTGGAGGTATTGTCAATTCAAAGACCCTGGGTTGTACGTCCTGTTTAGGTGGATTACCACCAGTGCTACCACAAGAGGGGATATCAACTGCCTTGTGAAAGGGTTGTTCGAACCCTCTACAATGCTCTTATCACAAGGAAATCCTTGAAAGTAATGACCTCAATCTATAAGGACAAAGGCTGAAAAAAACTGGTAGAATTCTAAGGGTTTATTAGAAATTAACTTGAATTATTTACAAGAGCTAGGATGGGTTATGAGCTTGTCTAAATGAGGCTTAAGATCAAGAAACGGAAATCCAAAAACCCTGAAAGGGTATGCTATACAATGGTGCTTATGATTACAATGACAAAAATACTGGACAACAAAATGGAATAACCAGAAGATGATAAAAAAATTAACCTATGCTAGAATGGTACAATTAGACAACACAATAGACCTCACTGGACCTAATGTCCTTAAGTTAGACTTGAGGTCAATCCAATCGCACCTATCTATTATAGTTAAGCCATAGAGAAGCAAAACCTGAAGCTATTGGTCCTAGAAATACCTTAACCTGCACACCATTATGCACAGGCAATGTCTGGTATCACAAGGCACTCTGTTTTCCTTGAATTTTCTTTTTCTTAGCAAATTGAGTTGGCAGGCTAGAACGTCCACAAACGCAAGCCAACCATGACTTTGAAAAATGAGCCAGTTTGTAAAAATTGAAGGCAAAATTTACCGATACCAGAATCGAAAAACAAGATCAAAAAAATTCCTCAAAATGGGTCTAAACAAAACTACTGAGCTAGCCAGGCATTAGGCAAAACTAACTCCGTCAACATGGGGGTTACACAGTGGCCAATCCTGAAACAAGATGTTAGTTAAGACAACTTTATTACAACGTCTTTGTTACTCTGGATGGAACAAAAAGCCCAGACTCATTTTCAGGAAAGATAGGGGTTGAACTTGGTGGAAGTGTATCTCAATGGGATGTGATTTCATTCAAGCCAATTAGGAATTCAAAATTTCCAGTTATTCCTAATGAAGTACTGGAGGACCTCAGCACTGCTCAGTATTATGCTTACAGAATCTGTATGGCTGTTATGCTTGGCTGTGTTGATCCTGATCTTGAGCTCCTTGAAGTTGGACTGATCTGTCATTCAAGGTGGTTGACTCTGGCATGTAGAATCCTCAGATTTTATACATCTCAAAGGAAACCTTCCAAAGTTCTGGTCACACTTGGAGTTTTGTATCGTGGTATATTTTCCAAGTTGGTTCCAGATCAAGGAGTAGTATCAATGGACAGATGGTGCTAAGAACTTTTATGATATGCTCCAAAGGATCCTGAAATTTCCTCACAAGGAAGCCAGGGAGATAGCCCTAAAAACCCTCTACTGAAATGCATACTGTGTTCACCCTGAGAATGTATTAATTGCCATGCTTGCTGATTCAGACCCACAGATCCGCAACATCGCAGTTAACAAGGTACTTTTGGTCAGAGGGAATGAATTAGTTGAAACAGGGAGAGAGAATGACTTTGAAGGTGGTGACCTGATAATTGATTCAAATGAGGATATTGAAGTCCCAGAGTTAGTCTGACTTGAGTGTTGTGAGAGATGGTAGTGTCAGGAGATCATGGTGCCTAAAATTGATAATGAAGCTTGAGGGTATCTCAAAATGATATTTAAATTTACCTGACATTCCTGAGCCCCCTATCATAGCATCTCTAACCAATGAAGAACTCATAAACATAAGAAAGGAAGCACTGAAACTCAACCAGCCTTGTCATAATCAGGCTGTAGAGAGGCACATTAAACTTGTAACAGAGGCTTCCTCAACTGTGGTAGCCACATAACTAAACAGCCTCTTCATTCTTAACAATACAGAAGAACATACACACACACCACATCAAGCAGGATACTCAAACTCCTCCCCAGACATAATGTTCTGTTCCCCCTCACTAGCAACACATACACACTGGAGAACAGAAAAACAACTGTCATCAGACCACCTGCCCATCATCATTACAACACATTCTACACTCAGCCCCAACAGCCTCAGGAACATTTACAGAAATTACAAGAAAGTTGATTGGGAACAGTTCAAAATACAGACTAAGGAACAATTTACCACATTAAACAGCACACCCATCATAAATATTAATACAACACTCAAGACATTTAATCAGATCATCAATAATGCAAACAAATATATACCCAAGGGCAACATTAGGAAATACAACTCAAATTACACTAGAGAAATAGCCCACCACATAAGGCAATGTAACAACCTCAAACATAATACACAAACACCACACACAGAAGCAATACAACAGCTCAACACAGAAATAAACAACAAACTTAAAGAAAAACAAACAAACATTTAGGGAATTCATAACAACACTAAACCACTCCACAAATACATCCAGGCTATACAAGACTATAAACAGCATTACCCACTCTAACAGCGGCATTCACACCTCACACACGGCTATCTGTCACAGCCAAAATAATATCTCAACATATACAGAACAAGCTAACATTCTAGTTAATCACTACACAAAGATAGTCACTTAAACAGAGACAACAACCAGAAACACGCAGACAGACATACAGCCAGACACAAGAAAACCTACAGACTAGACCACCAAGATCATCAAAAACATCAAGAATTTGAAGGCTACTGGACCAGACAACATATCTAACATATACCTTAAACACTTGGGCCCATAGGAATACTAGTTCTCACAAACATCAGCACATATTCATACCAACACTGTATTATTCCTGACATATGGAAACAAGGTAAAATTATTACACTACTCAAACCAAACAAGAATCCAACCAGGGCTGTGGAGTTGGCACATAAAAAACTGACTCTGACTCCTCAATTTTTTGTCTATCCAACTCCGAAGGTATATTAATTCTAAATCTGCTATGATGATAATTACACAAGAGGCATTTCATCACCACCATGTGAATCATGAGGCTACTTTTTAAACCCATAACCTGCAAAGTTTGAGTCTAATGGTTGTAGCGATGCCATTATGGCTTTATTTTTTATTTATGAAAAAACAAAATTCATTGAGCATAAAACAAAACAAAAATTAAATTTAAGACTATGACAAAATAAAAATTTCATTAAATGCAATAAAAAATATAAAAGTATTCCTGCAAAATTTATTAAACTAAGGCCAAGGTGAAAATCTAAAATTTACGAATAACTTGTTCTTAGGAACAGAATTGCTTCTGCCAGATCATCTTTCATTGAAGCCCTTAAATCTGATTTAATTATTTTCAGTGCGGAAAACAGTCTCTCTACACTGACCTGAGTGGGTGGCATGGCTGTTACTATCATAGCTGTATCTCTTAAAATCTCTGGATATGCAGGGATGACTTCTTGTATTATCAGTTTAGATGAGCGATCATATTTTTCCACTTCTTTTAGGTCATCAAAAAAATCTTGCTTAAATTTCATTAGTTTAACATCAAAAGGTTGCCTATGCACGTTTAAGCAGCGACGCTTTGCTTTTGAGCGTTCAATTTTATCTAAATATTTTTGAAAGTCTAATTCTTTATCATTTGAAGAGGATGAGAGGGACTTACTACTCATATCTTCATCCTGTGGTGCAGGATTTTCAGGTAATAGCTCTTTTATGCAAATTGCAACCTCGCAGAGGGCCTCTTTTGCTTTAGCAATTTGTTCTTCAGTCAACAAAATTTGGTTCATTGGATCTATGTAGACAGCAGCTAATAAGATCTCATTTTCCAGTAGCAGACCCTCTCTTTTCTTCATTGAGGATACAATTTCATCAGCAATTAATCCTCCAGTTTGGGATAGATGAAATAATAAATTTTTCCATTCCCATAGGAATGTACCAGGAGTTAAATCCTCTGCTTGCAACTTTTTGGTGACAGTATAAGGGTGAGTAAGCAGAGCTTCTAATTGTGTAACCTCCCTCCATTGAATTTCAGTTAGTGAAACATTGGGATTATCAATGTCTTCTAGGAAGGGTTTTAGATCAAGCAAACGCTTAATCGTCATATATGTGCTCCCCCAGTGTGTCGCTTGGTCCAAAATAGCCCCCTTTCCTGCACATCTCTGGATAATAGCATCAATTTTAGAGGTCCTGGCTGCAGTGGCTACTTGCCTCGACTTGCCTATCAGAGTAGCAGCATGGCGATCTTTCAATCCATCTCTTATTGCTAGCTGCAATGTATGTACAACACAACGCATATGTTGGATTAGAAAGAGCTTAGATGCTTCTTCAACAATATCATCTAAAATTTCATCGCTCTGTTCTGTTTGTGCTGTTTGAGAATCAGTTTCAGGAATGTCATCTTCATTAGACACTTTTTCTTCATCAACTTTATTCAGCTTTTCTATCATGCTTAGCATGTTTGAAGCATTATCTGTGACTACATAAAATCTGCTCTTTCTTAATTACAAAGTCTTGTAAAACTTCCTCCACTAACTTCTGAAGATAGTCGCTGTCATGATGCGCCTTGGTGTCCTTTACTCCCAATGTCCAAGTTACCATTTTATTGTTTTCATCAACAAATCTAGCATTGATGGCAAAATAGTTAACTCTATGATGCGTGGCTGCATCCATTTTAATAAACATGAAGTGTCCCTTAAGAGTTCTTCGAAGTTCTTCATTTTTATTTGTGGCTTCTTCAACTATAATTTTTCTGATACTTTGGCTTTCCAGAGAAACTCCAAGTTTCTTGGCCATTTCTCCATTTAGGCCTAGAAAGGCTGGTTGTGAAAATAAAGATAAGGCTACACCATTTCTTACCACCAGTTTGATGATGTTGCTGCTTGAACTTTTCTGTGGTCATTGTTATGGTAACTTTGTCTGTGGTAAAGAATCTTGTAAGTGGTGCTTGTTGTTCAGTAGATTTCTGATCTTTTGTTAACTTTAAAGTAGTTGGAAGGTTTTTATTATTATTTTTCTCAATGACAACTTCTAAAATTTTGGGATGGAGACGCTGCAAATGTCTTTTCAAATTTGATGCTCTGGTTGGTACATTTTTATCAGAGCCAGTAAAACCACTGATTTTTTGCTTCACATAATTTTTCACCATGTTCTATCATACACTGACACACGAAATGTTTCCCATCTGTGGTTATTGTAAAATATTCAAAAACTGCAGACTGTTGGAAGTGTCTTTGCCATTGTGAAAGGGGTTTTAGACTTGAAAGTTAAAAACTTATGAAATTTAGAAAGAACTCGAAATTAAATAAGCATTAAAAATAAAAAATATTATCTGAAAAGAAAAAATGAATTAATGGCATTTGTGTCTGAAATGGAAAACATTGTTTATTATTATTTAAGTGGTTTAACCACCATTAGCTGCCAGTGATATCACACACAAAAACATATTTTATTAAAATTTATATTGAGGTTGGAGTCGGTACATTTTTACTGACTCCAACCCCGACTCCAGCAGCACCAAAATTGACTTGGACTCCACGACTCTGACTCCACAGCCCTGAATCCAACAGAACCAGTTTCCTATAGACCTATTACTTTACTATGCACACCTTCCAAAGTAACAGAAAGAATAATCTTACAAATCACCAACCCACACATACCACTATCACCTACTCAACATTGATTCAGACCTCACCACTCAACCACGATGTTACTCACTAACCTCACGCAGCACATCATGGATGGCATCAACTCCAAATGACCAGCTGAACATACACTATTAGCAACAATAGACTTTAGTAAAGCATTTGATGCTATCCCACTTTTCCCTCTCATAAACGAAATACTCGACACAAACATGCACAATAATACCAAAAGGTGGCTGAGCAACTATCTTTTAGGAAGATACATGTCACATTTAATGGCAAGTCATCCAAAAACAAGCTTTTTCTGAACGGGGTCCCTCAAGGCTCTCTTCTCTCACCAACACTGTTCAACTTATACATGCATGACATTCCAACACCCATAGATAACAAGCTTACCTTATCATCATATGCAGATAACATCACTCTAACATCCACCCACAACATCAGCATTGCTACAAATAACCTACAAACATACATAAACAGTATACAAGACTGGCTCACACACAATAGGCTCAAAGTAGCACCCATGAAATCAACCATCACCTTGCTAACAAGCAACACAAAAGAACACCAGATAACTCCACAGCTTACATTAAACACCACCAATATTCCACACACTCACAGGACCAAAATACTTGTGGTCACATACAACACATTATTATCTTTTGCAAACCACATTCAGGACATTAAAAACAAATGTATGACAAGACTTAACATGCTTAGGGTACTAACAGGCACAAACTTTTGGACACCAGCAGGAAACATCACTCGTACACATTCGCTCAGTTATGGACTATGCTAACCCATGCTGGGCACCTGTTATCTCAAACACACACATAAACACTGTACAGACAATACAAAACAATGCACTTTGTATCATTACAGGATGTACTCAAACAACACCAATAGAACACCTGCACACAGAAACAAAAATACTGAAAGTTTGGGAACATTTCGACATGAGGGGAATGCAATTCATGGCAGCAATGACAGCTAACCCACAACACCCTTGCCACTACATGTACAATCATACACCAACACCTCGCACCATTAAGGTAACACCAGAGAGACATTATAACCAAATACTCCATTCCATATCATGCCCCACAGACATCACACAGTACAGAAAAAACACACACACACCTAACCCACAAAGCACTGACATGACTCAGTTTGAATGTAGTCCTTGGTGCAAAGCTGCCACCCATTGACAGGTCAGAGACCAGCCTGAGCAGATCGGATTGAGTTAACTTAGCACGATTCTGATGTGGATATCACCCCAACTTAGACATATAAATACAGACTAAACAACTCCACAGATGACACCTGCCACATGTGCCAGGACACACCACAAACAATTGAACACATTATGACAGACTGTACCACTGTAGCACAACATAGAACACAACACAATATCACTAGTGCGCTGAACCTCTGGTCCACTCTGGAGAGGGTGATTGGTTACCCGTGTGCCAATGGCTTGCTCAATCAGGGTGGGCTGATTGGCTAACCAACACCAACAACAACAGCAACAACTGTCGTAGGATTTGAATGTCATAATGGCATTATTCAACAAAAAATAAAATCAAGAAAACTGATGAGTGTTAAATACAATATTCTGAAGCTGTTTAGATTATTTTTTATTTTGTTTATGAGCAATAGATTGAATGTGTGTTATATGTCTTATATGAATGTGCAATAATGAAAACTGCAATTTTTGGCCAAAAATAATATAAATACAGATTTTTTGATGCATTATTGAGCCTGCAACCCTCTGCAAATGTTTTAACCTGCTTCAGAGGTAAAAAATACATCATAAACAGTTTTTAAATTGTCTTTCTATCATGTCTAGAACCTGAGATAGGTCACTGGGTTCAAATTTTGGTCACACACACATATGATTTGTATAAATTGGTTGGTAGCAGTCAGTTTTGTATGCAACCTCCGAAAATTGGTTTTAAAGTTTAATCCTGGACAAAAGACAACTATCTAGACCCCCTCAATTTTGATCCTGGCACTTTTGATTTTTTCACTCCACCTTCCTGCTGGGGGAATTGGACTAAGAGCCACCAAAGTCTTTGGCTCCCAGTATCTCTCCAGAGGTGGTGGTGTTAGGGTATCACTGTGTTGGGTGTCCAGGCTAGTAGGGTTTTGTGGGCTGCAGTTTTTGCACCATTAGGGGCAAACTTTCATATCACAGGGCTCAATTTTTAAACTGGCACTGTGCCCCCTGGTGATGAGGTACCCCACCCCCTGTGGTTTATGCTTGGGGCCCCCCTTTCCTACTGGTAGGCAGTTTCTCATGTCCCCTGGGTCCATTTTCTTTACTTTTTCTATGTTCATGGATACAGTTACCTCCTCTTCTAGCACTCTGGTGGTGGGTGACCAAGCCCTCAAGTCCTCTATCACTGGAAGACTGTCTTGAGGGAGTTGTTCCCCCTCTGGTTGTGGAAAACTTTGATTCTCTCTCGTTTTAAGACTTCTTGTATGTCTTGTTCCTCAAGTCTCTCGACCTCTTTCATAGGGGCTGATGGCTCTGACCTTGACTATGCTTGGTTTCTTTTCCTCCGTACTTCAACCTCTCCTTCCCTCTCACATCATGACATTTTTGAAATCTAGGATGACTTCACTTCCCATTGTGGCAATCCTCAACAGATGTGGCCCCAGAACAATGGCTCCCTTGTTGTAGAAGTCTCCTCCAAGGCCCAGTACCAGGTTTCATCCCTCTCAACCCTGGCTTCTGCTCCTGTGGACTGCCCCACCCACCCTAACTCTTCCTTTAGCACTTGTACACTGTACAGGTATAGTTCATGATCCCTGTTTTTTGGAATACTCAGAGTCTGGTCTTCTGAGAAGGTGACCCATGTTTACTGCTCTCCCCATATAGTCCAGGGGGGGCAAGGGTTCCATCACCCTTATTGATCCTGACTTTCACCAGTTCCCTGTTACATGAGAAAATTTGGGCTGGTAATCTCCAATTTCTGGTCTGCCATTATGTCCCTAGACCACGTTTGTGTTTTACTTGCCAAACATTTGGACATGTTGAAGTATCCCTGGTATTTGCATTAATTGTGCATCTCAGACACATAATTCCTCCTCAAATCTTCACTGCTGTGGCAACTGTGGAGGTGACCATGCTGCCACTTCTTCCTCCTGTCTGACCTACTTGCTTGAATGTGAGGGCCTGTGTTTGGTCCTGGTTCATTCATCCAGGTCTTACCTTTGCTCAGACTCTGCCCTTCCTGCCCCACTACCTCCCTTCTGTCACTTCTGTTCTGTCCTCTTCCTTATGCTTTTGTTGTAGGCCTGCTCAGGCCTCATCCACCCACCTCCCCTATTCCATCTTCTATGTCAATCTTCTCATTGTCCTCATCCCCTGTATTCTCTTCTCCATCCACTCCTACCCCCAGAATTTTACTGCCACTGATCCCATCTGCTCCACCTCTGTAGAATCTAGTTCATCTACCCATTCTCCCAAAATCCTCCTTCACCATTTCTCTTCCTCCCACCCCACCCCTATATCTTTCCCACCTCCACTGATCCCTTCCATTATTTTGCTGTCTCCTCTGAGTTCCCCCATTTCTCTTTGCAACCATCCCCTTCTCTCCATTCCTGATGGTGGTCATGTGGCTTCTGAACTTCAAGTTCAGATTGACATCCACTCTCTTCCCCCTTCTCCTCTGCCCCACTCCCTCCTTGACCTCCTGATGCCCTTGGCATTCTCTCTTCACCCCCACCCCTACTCTGGAAATTGGATTCACCCCACCCCAGTTTACCACCTTCTCGCATTCCATTTCCCCCACCCCCCTTTCCCAAAGCCCAAACTCCCATCTCCTTTCATTCATCCTTCAATTTCCCCTTCCTTAACCTCCTCCCTGGTTTCATGTGCTCATTTTTTTGTTCACACTTTTAAGTCTTGCCTGATTACCAGGGTTGGTACCCAGAAACCCAACCTAAAAACTCTCATCAATTTACTTCTCATAAACTTATTTTTAACTTGGCATTTTTTATAATATGGTTATGCAGTCTTATATATTAACAACTACAAACTGTAATTAATGTGATAAGGCCAATATAAACTAAAATTTCCAGAAACTATTTATTTGACATGTTTCATTATGAACCTTATATCTAATACTGTATCTAATTTATCTTTCTTCTAATTGGCTACCTATATCTAAAAATAAATCATGTTTCTTTTCAGCTTTATAATTTAAATAATTTAAGTGGTACCTAATATTGATTTTTTAACAGTAAGTTCAGCATCTTTTGACCTTAGGTGGTGGTAGATTTGAACCAACATTTCTGCCTTTTCTTTCCCTAACCTATTTCACATTTTACTCCATACCAAGCCAAATATTGAAAAAAATCTTTCCAATGATCCAGAACTGGCTGGACAACTATGAATAAATCTCATAAATTTAGCAAAACCTAATGGTAACCTGGTCTCTCTTTTTTCTTTCATTTCAACAATTTCCCACCAATTACTAGCTGATGAAGAGCTCATTGTACTATCTTTAAATAAATAAGGAGGAAAAATTAGTGCGTCTTTTAAGCAGAATGCATAATATCCTGCCATGTATTCTGAATTTATTTCAGCCATTCTTCAGCCATTCTTCAGCCATTCTTCAGCCTCTTCCTCTTGAACTCTATTCAGTTTTTGTCCTGAAAAATAATAGAACTGCGTGGAAACAAAAATAAAGCTAATAATATAGATTATATAATTTGTTATGGTATCTAATTTATGCTAATTGTTATCTAATATGGCAATGCCAGATGATTTGATTCAGATTAGAGAAAACTCTTCTGCCCATACAGTTGAGTTAATTGTTTTATATATTGATAGTAGTTAAGCATTTAGGTCATATTTACCTTCATACTTTGGGTCAGTTATATTTGCAAAAAGATGACATGGCTCCATAGCTTTTCTAAATCTCTTAATAATATCTTCTTTGTATGGAGCTAATTTTTCATCTTGGACTAAATTGAGCCAAATTTCAACAGCATCAGATAATGTTGTATTATCAGCCTGCAACTGTAACAAAAAAAATAAAAACTATAAAGTTATATATGGCTGAATGAAAACATCTGTAAACATTTAGAATTATGCATTGTTAGAATTTATTTTTTGGTGTTACAAGTTACAACACACAAAATGAAGTGCATTTTAATTATTTATTAGTAGTGCTTTAGTACAAGATTCTATAAATAAAATGTGCACTATAAGTCTATAAAATACCTTGAAATTAATCTTGGTATTTAAAGTTAAGTAATTTTAACTGCATAATATAAACACGCCTTATCTAGAGCATTTCCAACAAGTAAGAGTTGACTATAAATTGAGTGCCTCTCTCTGTATTGATAAGTTATCTATCAATTTTCCGATGTTGTGATCAGGGATGGGGTCAAATACGTATTTGTATTTGTATTTACAAATACACAAAAATGGATATTTGCATTTGTATTTGTATTTGAGAATTTAAAAAGCTGCATATTTGTATTTGAATTTGTATTCGAGCCTTTTATTTGCTGTATTTGCTTCAAATACAGTCAAATACACTAATGTAATATAACTGTGCATATAACTACAAATTGATATGAACAGTAAAAATCAAACATTGAGAAATATGAATTTATTTTCTTTAATTATGCAAAAGTGCAGAAATATCAAGAAGTGTGAAATAATTTTCTCTAATAAAAATAATAAATAAGAGGAATTTGTTACTTTTCTTGCTTTGGTGTGAAAATGAAGTCTACTTTGATAAGAGCCAAAGTATTGCAATGTTAAGTTTTATACAATAAGTACTATACCAGTATTGTCTTACTTGAGGGGTAGCCGAAGTCAAGTAAATATTATCCATTTATATTTAGGATGAAATTGGTACGAAATTTGCAAATACAGTAAAAATTGTATTTGCATTTTATTTGTATTTGAAGCTTCATATTTGTATTTATATTTGTATTTGGGGATTTATAAATTCGAATATTTGTATCTGTATTTGAATTTGGCCGTAAAAAAAATAGTGTATTTGTATCTATATTTGTATTTGGGCAATTGTATTTGACCCCATCCCTGGTTGTGATCACTGTCTTCAATATGCTCTCCTCTTATTTCTATATATAGAGAGTAATTTGACAAATAGGTTTTTATGCATTCTAACTGAGAATTCCATCTGGTTTCATTTGGTAGTTGCAGCATCATACCTCCTTTCTCCATTAACCAACCCTAAAATATAAATTTTTATTACAAATATTGCTGGATTTGACAGCATAAATAAATGGCCTATGCAACTTATTAATGAGTCATGAATTAGGATTCACACTGGTGACAGTGCTAATGCATAAAAGTAAAGCTGACAGTAGCTAATTTAGTGGATTTGTTTTTAGCTTACATGAGGTTGGTGATGGTTTCGGAAATATTTGTTAATTTCTACAACATGCTTGAGAACTGATTTTGGGGAGAGATCTTTTTCTACCAGGTTTAGATGGTGTGCTGAACAGCCATAAGTAATAAGACTGTAGTTGTCCTCCTCATGAATTTCTCTCATTCTTATCATTTTGTTTTCGTTATCAGTGCATACAGCAAATACCTGAAAATAAAATGTCATAACTCATAAGGAACTGAGCATTTGAGTATACCAAGGCAGAGAATTACATTCAGTTTATAACTAAAATAAAATGTACCTACAAAATAGTTATACTTACATCAATGCCATATATTTCTTTAGTTTTTGTTATTGCTTCTCTAGCTAACTGTGCACTTTAATATTCTGCTGTCTTTTTTGTACTTCCAGCATCTACTGCTGGAATCAGATATGGCTTTTTTCCATTATGAATACTGTGTGCAATAATAGGATCATAAGCTACTGAACTCCAGCCATCTTGTATAAGGGTAATGGTGCAATCCTCAAGATTAAGGTCATTCTTCATTTCATGGATTACTTCATCATTAACTTTTATTAACAGATCAGCTGCCAACCTTTTCCTGTTTGGTGGTTCATATCCTGATCTTAGACCTTTGATTAATTTTATAAATTCTTTATTTTCTAAAACGTTGAAGGGTATGTTAGCTGATAAAAAGAACCTTGCAACTTGTAAATCTAATTCTTCCTTTTGGTCCACAGTCATTCTTACCACAAATGGTGTAATTGATCTTTGCCTTTTATCATGCTTTATTGGTGTTGAATGACAGAATGTGGATGATGAAGAACCTGCACTGATGTCACTCATTTCAGGCACATTTTCCCTTATAATCTTTGGATCATCTTTGCCAGAAGCCAAAGTTGAAGGAAGTGAATTGGTTTCAACTGATGCTCCAAATTTGAGTCTCGGCATACCTCTTGCCTCATTTTCAAAATATTCCACTTTTCTTTTACTGCATTTCTCTAGATGATGTTTCACACTCTCAATTTTTCAAGTGATACTTTCTTTGCAATAATTGCATAGTACTCTAGTAGGCTGATCACTTAGTCACCTTGTCCCATTCGCTAGCTTTAGATCTTCCACCTCTATAACTCTTTGGCATCTTAAAAATTTAAATTTGAGTTAGGTCTAAATAAAGCTGAAATCTGCTGTTAAGAAATAAAGGAAAGATCTAAAATTAAAATGGAGAAAATTATATGTCTTTATTATCTCTCGTATCTGAACTTTCTGTGAAATAAAGATGTCTTTTTAATATATATTGTAGATTAGATAAATAAATTAATAAAATAATATATATATTAGGCACTACATAATTATCGAACTTTTCTAAAAAAAATTTCAACCCATCAAAAACCAAAAACCCAGTTGGGTTGGGTTTTTTGTGAAAAACCCAGGTTTTGCCAACCCTGTTGATTACATCCCTCACTTCCCATGTTTTCACTCTTGATGGCTGGTATTCTTCAGTGGAATTGTTGTGGCCTTCTTCCTAATTGGGAGGACTTCCTTCTCCTTATCCATGATTTTTCTTCAGTGTATGTCTGCCTTCAGGAGACTGAACTTGGGGTCTGCCCCTTGTGCCCTCTCCACAGGTTCTCTTTGTACTTCTAACCCCTTCCCCCATGGGGGCACAACAGTCTTCATCCAGTCTGATGTGCTGTCCACTCCCCTCTCCTCTCCAGGCCATTGTGGCCCAGGTTTTCCTTGACTGCTTATATATGATTTATTCTTTGTATCTCCCCTGTCACAGGAAGTTTCTGTTAATGATCTTTCTGCTATCCATTTGCTGCTCCCTTCCTCCTTCTGGGAGATTTCAATAACTGTGCCCTCAGGGATTATGGCCACCCTGTATGCTGACAACCTTGCCATCTATTGCTCCAGTTCCCAATCCACCTTCTTTGAGCATCTCCTCCAACAGGCCCTGGATTTGGTCTCTAGATGGGCCACAGCCCATGGGTTTGGTTTTCTCCTTTGAAGGCTGTGGTGATGCATTTTCGTCATTGCTGCTGCTGCACTGCCATCCCTTCCCTCTCTCTCTTTATGGATTGCCACTCCCTGTTGTCCCTAAAACTAGATTTCTGGGTCTACTCCTTGATTCTTGCCTCTCCTGCATTCCCTACCTGAAGGCTTTTGCACCCTTCTCAAGTTCATTTCACATACCAGTTGGGGTGCAAACTGTCACACCCTTTGGCATCTCTACCACTCCCTGTTCCAAAGTAAGTTGGATTATGGTTGTTAGGCCTATTCCTCCAGCCCTGCCTCCCCTTGTGCATACTGGACCCCATCTACTCTGTGGGTGTACACATCAGCACTAGCGCATTCTGGTCTTCTCCTCTTGTCAGTCTTTATGTGGAAAGTGACCATTTCCCATTGGATGTCCACTATACCTTAGAGGGCTTAAAATACCTCTTTCACATTCACAGTTTTCTTCCACTCTGGTCTTCCAATCCCTCTTTGATCCTTCTACTTGAGCCTGCTTTGACTGTCATCCCCATTTGGTTTGACCATTTAGTCTTTGGATGGCCCCCATTTTCTCTTTTCTTGGGGTGGAGAGGTCACTACTTTCTTCTACCCCTATGGACCCTTCCTCCCCTTCATGTTTGTTCCTTTCTACTGCACCAAAGTCACAGTTCCACCCTTTTGCCCTTTGACAATTATTTCTATCCCATTCTGATTCTATCTCTGTGTTCACTGATGGCTCTTGCTTGCCACTTGGAGTGGGTTGCATGGCAGCCTTCCTATTGGTAATTAAGTTGCTATCCCTCCCCTCAGTCACTTCCATCTTTATGGTGGAACTCTTGGCTATTCTCTTGACCCTTCAATTTCTTTCTGAGCTCCCCTTTATAGCTTTCATTATTTATTCCAACTTTCTAGTATTCTTGAGGCTCTGTCCTCTCTCATCTCCCCTGCACCCACTGGTGCAACAGATCCAGGACTGGCTTGTTCTTTTTTCATCACCCCATAAGTTAGTCGCCTTTTGGTGGGTTCCTTCCCACATCATTGTTTTGGGCAATGAATGTGCAGATGCTGTGGTGAAGGTGTCCTCCCTGTCTTTTGACCCTTAACACACCTCTCCCAGCATTGAACTTCACACGAGTTTTTTGGGATGCACTCTTTCACTGATGGCAGTACCAGTGGGAGAATGTGATCATGAATTTTCTGAGGGCTTTGAAGCCCACAATTCATCAGTGACCTTCCTCCCATCAGCATGATCAATGTTTTGAGACTGCTTTGGTGCACCTGCACATTGGTCATACTCACTTCATGCATGGCCATCTTACGAAAGGGATCTTTCCCCCTTCTGCCCTTGTGGCATTCTTCTCTCCATTTACATTTATTGTGGCCTGCCTTTGCCATTGCTCTCTCCCAGTTCCTCTCTTTTTGCCCTTCAAGCTCCACTCTTACTCTTTCTCTTTCGTTGGGTGACTCTACACTTGTACCAAAGGACACACACTTCTCTTTTCTCCATCACTACTCTCTAGTGTGGCTCAGGTATAATTTCTTTGTCCCTTTGCTGTTCTTAGTGCCTTTTCTCTTCTTTCTTGTGTTCTTTCTTTAGCTGCTGCTCCTCCAGTATTTCTCTCTCGCCATCTCCTGTTTTTTCTTTACTTTAGTTTTGGCACAATATGACCTTGGCAGTCAAAGTGCTGGTCAGACATAGGGTCTATTACTGGGTTTCTATTACTATTAATTTTGATTTATTCTATTACTTTATTTTTCATCTATTACTATTACCGTACTTTTGTATGTGGAGTACTTCACTCATGTGGAAAGGATCATTGTCTATTTAAATGCAATTAGAAGCAGTGTGTTAACAAAAATTTGTTTCAACCAAATCATTACAATTTCAGAGACTAGGTCTTGATAAATTTTACTTTATTGAAGGAAAAATTTGCCACAATATTAGTTCACAAACATGTTTATTTTAGTTTAGAGTAGATTTAGTTCATTTTTTCAAGTTCTTTGTTCACATAATATGTCCATTGCTACTGTAATAGAAAAGTAATAGACTATTATCTATTACTTTGCCTTCTATTACTATTACAGCCAAAAAATTATGATCTGTTACTATTACTTGAAAAATCCTGTAATAGTCTATTACTATTACCTATTACTATTACTCCATGTCTGGTGCTGGTGAAGTACTGCTATTCATTCATTCATTCCATATGAACACATTTCTTTGGTTAGTCTTTGTCCAAAAAGATTTCAAAGGTAATGTAACTCAGTGGACTTGTGTGGAGTGAATTAGTAATTTGGGAATATAAGTAGGTCTCATTTTACATGCAGGTTACATTCCTGAAAAACAGCATGTAGCATTTATTCTGTGTAAAATGAATCCTTATTTCCCATACACCCCATGTTATAAATGTGTGATACATTCATGAGCAGTGCATAGTAGGGTGACAATAAAAATCGAAAGTTGGAGTTTTTTATTGGCCATTTGTTCAATGCTGCTACTACATGAGAAAACAATGTACTGTAAATATTAGGTCATTCAGATAATATTTAAGGGTGTCTCAAGTGAGGTAAATAATTCTCCTTATAACAAAAATTAATTATTCATTACCTAGTAAAAATAAATTAATATTTTTTTTAATTAATGTAAATAAACGTTAGTTTTAGTTCATAAAGTTTAAGTGCAGGCGTACTCCAATCATAATAAGTAATTAAAAAAAATATTAATGACTAAGGAGAATTATTTACCTCACTTGAGACACCCTTAAATATTATCTGAATGACCTAATATTTACAGTACATTCTTTTCTCATGTAGTAGCAGCATTGAACAAATGGCCAATAAAAAACTCCAACTTTCGATTTTTATTGTCACCCTAGTGCATAGCCACCCAGGAAACATTATAAATCAATTTAACTGTAAAAACAGTCAAATATTAATAAACATGCATCATAATACTCATAGAAGCAATTTGACATAATAAATAACTTGTAGCTGAAAGTAATATTTAATCCTAATTAATATTGTGCTGTACTTGCCTTAGAAAGGCCCCTGAAGTCAGCTTTGTGGGCACAGGAGATTGGAGGGGAGGATGGAGAGGGAGCTGAAGGAGGGGCCTCAGGAGATTGCTGAGTCATTGAAAGGTCTGTGATATCATCAGAAGCAGGAAGGCTCACAAGTTCAACCTCCTGACTGGTTGATTCTTGGGCTTCTTGTGATGATGATTCCTCCTCCTGTTACCTGGAGATGAAATCAGCAATGGACAACTGTGTCTTTTTCTTCATCTTTTTGGTGAAGATTTCTCTATAGCAAGACAGACAGACAGTAGAGTCCATCAAAGAGCACCTTGCCATGGTGCTTCACTCCCTGTCACTGTCATTCTCATCATGGTCATGAATGATTTCATTGAGCTTCTCAAAGACTTTCATCAGAATCTTCATTATAAGAACCCTTTGGGGTTCTTCAGCAGTTTCTTCTGATTTCAACCTCCCTCTCCTTGTCCAGCTGCATCACCATCTATATTTAATGTTACTATCCATATTTAACCAAGCTGTACATGCTTCTCTTGAGTTTAAAATATAAAGTGAAATGTAAAATTAACCCAAAGTACAAAATAATGGTGTGTGAATTAATGGGGTTCAAGTGTATGTACTGAAAATTCCTGTTCTTTAATATGAATTGGACTCTCTACCATCTTTTAGCAGGTTGTTGGTATACGATCAGATCCTATTCAGGTTCAAGATCAACATGTTCCTATATTGGTATGCTCAAGAAGCACTTCACGAGCAATTCACCAGTGGGACCTCACAACACAAAAAATCCTTCCATGTGTTGATGGTTTATCTCATATTGCAAAAATAGCTGCTGAAGCTGATGTTCATAATAATCTTGTAAAGGTAACTTTAATATTGTTTTGGAGCCTCTCTGTTTTAGGACCATTCACTTAATAAAAAAAAAAAATAAACACATTTAGAGTTAAATCTAAATCTAAAGAGTTAAATTTAATTTGCAAACTTTCCATTATGTTCATATTAGGAAATGTTGAAAAAATTTGTAATGCTTTCATTTTCACTTCGGTTTTATTTTTAGGCCTGTGTGCAGAATCTTGTATACTACAGAGTTGTTAAACTTTTACCAATCTTTCAATACAATAATGTCTACACAACACTTCCTGGCCTTCATAAGTTGTATACAACCAGAGAAATTCAAGAAGAATGCTTGAGATCAGTTAGTAAGAATATGGTTAGACTGCCTACTTTAGCTAATGTAATGCAGATGTATAGTAGGTAAGTGTACCAGTAATGTCAAACTTGGATAATTAACAATTTTTGTAATTTCTTCATTCTTTTGTCATAGTGTAAAAAAGTCCAC
Source organism: Bathynomus jamesi (assembly GCA_023014485.1). Taxonomy (NCBI): domain Eukaryota; kingdom Metazoa; phylum Arthropoda; class Malacostraca; order Isopoda; family Cirolanidae; genus Bathynomus; species Bathynomus jamesi. The sequence continues at coordinate 177,081 of JAJOZX010000190.1, forward strand.
TGTTTAGTTAGTCTTTCTAATTTTTCATTGTTCACTGACCAAAGGGCAAAGTGAATTATCTTAACATTTTTGTTTTGTAAGCTTTTCAAAAGGAATGCCTTAAATTTAAAAGGTAGCATTCTAATTATTGCATATTTATGAACTTCACACTGAATTTGTAGTCAGTGCACAAATTTTTTGAAAAACGAAGACACTTTTTTGCAATTTAAGCAAATTTGCTGCATAGTTTGACTCACTTTTTTTCAGCAAATACATAATAGTTAAAGTCCACAAACTAGCACAGTTACCCTAATTTCTGGATTATGATCACCATCAACAGTTGAACCCCAGTCCTCAGTGTCTTCACTTTGCTGCAAATAAATGTTTAGGAGTGAAGTATATTAATTTACAAAAGTACTGTACCATTATAATTAATTATTATTAATATCAGGTCATCCCATAAGTAATGTCGTTTTTTAGATCGGAATTTGAAGGACAAAAAAAAAACTACAAACTTTTTAATCTAGTATATATTTTCCATCGGAATCAATGACTCTTCCAACGTCCTACAAGCTTTTCAATGCCATGTTTATAAAATTCAGGACATTTTGAGGCAAAAAACATACAAAGACTGGTGTGCAGGTCATTTAAAGAAGTACTGTATACTGTTTCTCATCAAGATAATTTTGCAGACTCCTGAAGAGATGATAATCTGAAGGCACAAGGTCTGGAGAATATGGAGGATGTGGAAGTTTTTCCCACCCAAGCTCCTCAATTTTTGCAGAAGTGATCCAAATGGTATGAGGACGTGCGTTGTCATGGTGGAACATGATTTCTTTCCGATTAACCAAAGGAGCTCTCTTTTCTTTTAGTGCAGTGTTCAATCAATCCAGTTGTTGACAGTAGACTTGAGCGGTGATTGTTTGGTTGTGTGGTAAGGTTTCAAAGTGTATTACACTACCTTTATCCCACCAAACACTAAGCAACACCTTCCGAGGGTGAAGATTTGGTTTTGGCTGTGGTGTCACTGGTTCTTCAGCACAAACCCACTGTCTACGGCACTTAACATTCTGGTACAGTATCCACTTTTCATCACCAGTCACTAAATGGTGCAAAAACGGATCTTGGCGTTCACGGGAATGAAGAGCTGTGCTAATGTTTACCCGCACCCTCAGATTGTCGACCAACAATTCATGTGGCACCCATTTTCCTAACTTAGGCATTTTCCCGAGTTGTTGCAAATGTCGATGGATGGTGGATGGGGATGAATTGAGTTTCTGGGCCAATTCTTCGACAGTTGTTGAACAGTCTTCTTCGAGTGCGGCTAACAGCAGGTCTTTATCAAACTCAGCAGGGCATCCAGAGCATGCTGCATCTATCAAACAGCAGTCACCATTCCTAAACTTTTGAAACCATCTTTGACATTTCCTCACATGCAGAATTTTGTTGCCATAAATGTGCTGAATGTTTCGCGGTGCTTCAGTAGCACTATTCCCTTTTTTGAACTCTTAAAGCATTATATGCCTGATATGCTCTTCTGATACTGCCATGTTTATGAGGGGTTCACATAAAGCAAAACACATGTCTTCACTGGTCAAGGTCTGTAAAGTATGTAGCAAAACACGATAGATCTCCTCTTAGATATAACCTTCGGAAAATTTATGCTTAAACCGAGTAGGACTAGTTTAAACTTAATCTCTCGTAAAAAACGACATTACTTATGGGATGACCTGATATAAATATAAGTATTTGTCAGTGTGCAAAATTTTTTAAAATTAGAGTTATGCTTTTATGAAGTTTGGGCAAGTTTGTTGCAAACAGTGAATTTGTTATTTAGCCTAAATTGAGGGATCAGGTTATTTCATATCTTGAAAGCTTTATTACATTACTGTAATTGTAGTGTATGGGTAAGTCCAGGTTAAATAGACAGATAAACAACATGGTCATGTCTTTAATTTGCATAAAACTTGGTCTGGGGGCGTTTTTTTAGTGAAAAAACAAATTCCAAAATTTTTTGAAAATCAGTCAAATAGGTCAAAATTTAGGGTCAGGTCAAATTTTGGCCAAATTGTGACCTAAGAATTTTTTAAATCCCTATATCTCGGCTTCTAATTGTCGTAGCTTAATAAACTTTATATGGGTGGAAGCGGAATGAGCTCTAGTTTCCAAAAATGGTATTTTCATTGGGATAATTTAATAAAAAACAACTTAATTTTGAAAAAGAAAAAAAATTCGGGATTTGACATTGAAGGGATCAATTTTTTTAAAGATGTTATTGAAGAGAAAATGTTGCCTGAGCAAAGATCTACCATAATCAGCAATAAAAAGTTAGCTTATAGGCCATTATATAGCTTAACTTAATTTTATTAATGCTGGCTTTCTTCATTTTTTATTTTTTATTTTTCTATTTTCAGATTTTAATAACTATATATTGAAAGATACAGGTGTACCTAAATATCTAACCTAAATAACTTAAAAAAATGCCAAAAAATAAGAAATTATATTATTGTGATCCTTTAAAAAAAACAAAAAAAGAATTTTCAATAATAATAAAAAAGTTATGGAACTTATGGCTTCTGTAAATTATCGAGTTCTTCAAAAGGATCAGCTATTGTGTAGCAATTGCTACACCTTAATAAGAAGTCAACCTGGAATACTGGAATCTGTAGCAGCACCAGCAGAAGAGGCTATACCACTACAAGAACTGTGTCCTTTACCAGCAAATAAAGAATCCTTTGAGCGCAGTAGTAGCTCGTCTACAAATATTTCTATGGCTCCACCTGTTGAGGAAATTTTTGTGGAAGATCCACAACATCATAAGGATATACTTAGCAATAAAATATTACCATATTTAGATGAGAGCCCCATAAAAACAGGTAAATATCTTTAAATAACCAAATATTTATTTTTTATATAATTAATGAAATCTTTCAATAAACATATATTTAATTTTTATCTAATTAATAAACCAAGTCTCAGTTAGACAACTAACATACATTACATATACAGATATAACTTAATAATATTTGTATCTCAATTGTAATTTTATGTAATTCTTTACAGCTGGATTAACGTCACAGCAAAAACAAAAAAGGCCACTTCAAAATTTCAGGCAACATCAGGAAAAGTTAGAAGTAGTATAGAATCTGCCTATGGGACTTTTATCCAGGAAGATGCTGTTGCTGGCCCATCCAAAAAGGGTCGTTGGGATGATGATTTAAAAAGGCAAAAAGTTTATTATACATTAAAAACATGTAGCTATTGTTATTTATATGTACAGTACATAATGAAACTATAGATTTTTTTGAGAATAAAATAAAATTTAATACTTAATTTACTAACTTAACTTAGATTTTTACTCATTTCTCTTTTTTTTTATAATTTTAGGTATGAAAATGTCATGCAAGAGCTTAAAAACAAATTTATTTCTACAACTGATCGCAAGATTAAATTACAAATTATATCTTTATATCCATTTTCAATTGAAAAAACAGCAGAATTCTTTGAAACTTCTATGTATATGGTGAGAAAAAGTTGGAGTTTGCAAAAAGAATATGGTATATTACCACATGTTCCAAGTATGTCGAAAGGAAAGGTCATAACCAGTGAAGTGAAGAGGATTGTAAGAGAATTCTACGAGAGCGATGATTATAGCCAAATGTATCCGGGAATGAAGGATTATAAATTTACTATTAATGAAAATGGAGAAAAAGTGAAGATGCAGAAGAGATTGATGCTATGTAATTTATGTGAATTATTCAGAGAATATATAAAAAATGAAGCTAATCCAAAAATTGGATTTAGCTCTTTTGCAAACTTAAGACCTTCTTGGTGTGTACTCGCAGGTCAGAGTGGTACACACACTGTGTGTGTATGTACATACCATCAAGGTCAGCTTTGGGGATTAAAGATTTAGACTACAAAAGGCTGATGGCCTTATTGGTCTGTAACATAGAAGATGAAGATTGTATGATGCACAAATGTAAAAAATGCTCCCGTGAGGGAGGTGTTAAACGATATTTAGAAACTTTAGATTTTGTTTAATGCGGAAGAAATAACTTATAAACAGTGGGAGAGTGTGGACAGCTGCATGATTAAGACAAAGTTGAATCTCCACAAGATTTTGTGGAATCATTGAGTAAAAATATTACAAAACTAACTAGGCATCATTTCACAAACAAAAGCCAGTCCAATTACTTTAAAGAGCTAAAAGAAAATATGAAAGAAAATGAAGGCATTCTTGTAGGGGACTTTGCAGAAAACTTTTTTTATTGTTCAGGATGCAACACAAGGGTTTCACTGGGAAACTTCCCAGTGTACTGTGCATCCTTTTGTATATTATTATAAACTTGGCGAAAAAATTTATCAGTTATTTTTTTACTAGCGGAGAACCCGCCCTTTGTGCGGGTGGCAAAAATATCCCAGCCGACGGTGGAATATTTTTTGTAGTTTGAAGAATGTTATTAGTTAGGTTAATTGAATGCCCGGTTGGGTTAATTGTACGCCCTTGACGATTGGTTAGGTTAAGTCGTGATATTTTTGTTAAAGCTAACGAAAATATCACGACTTAACCTAACCAATTGTCAAGGGCGTACAGTTGACCTAATCGGGCATTCAATTAACCTAACCGGGCATTCAACACCCAGGTGCACAACCTCGGGACCTAATCAATATGTGTAAGTAGAATTCATTACGCCTTTTTCTAATGCATTAAAATACAAATATCGCCCATATATATCAAGAATCTTCTTCTCTTTTCAAGCGTGACCGACTGACAGACATTCCTGGGTGTTTATAGTATTAATTTCTGATTGTTGTAAGCACAGTACAATGATAGTATATTCCTTTCTAAAAAAACTTATACCTAGTATTCGTGAGCAGCATCCAACTTTATCAAAAATTCACTACTTTACTGATGGCTGTGCATCCCAGTATAAAAATAAATTAAACTTTTTGAATTTATGCCACCACAAAGCCGATTTTGGAATAGATGGAGAGTGGAATTTTTTTGCTACGTTGCACGGAAAGAGCGCATGCGATGGAATAGGTGGCACTATGAAAAGATCAGTAGTAGCAAAAGCCAGTTTACAACGACTGATTGATAATCAAATTTTAACTCCCAAAGACTTTTTTGAATTTTTTATGTATCCAAAAATGAAGTTACAGAAATAGAAAATTCCCTACAAGAGTCTCAATTTACTGATTATCCCAATTAAAGGTACCCAAAAATTACATAGATTTATTCCTTTGTCAGCAAACACTTTAAAAGTATATATTCGTTATCTAATAGTCTTCAGTCAGAAGAAATAAGAAAAATTGTTAATGGAGAAGTAGATCATGATGGAGAAGCTGGTGATATCGAAGGAGAGTTAAGAAATAGAAGTAGGCTCTCTTGTCGGTTGTGTGTACGAAAAAGAATTGTGGTTAGGACTGGTTGAGTCATATGATGCAGAATATGATGATTATTTGATTAAATTTCTTTATCCTTCAGGAATAGCGCCCTTGTACATTTTTCCTGCAGAAGACGATATTTGCCCTGTTCCCCCTGAGAACATATTTGGAACAGTTGAGTCAAGTTTAAGAGGTGGAACAAGGATACAGTATGTCTTTCCAGCTCAAGATTTAGAAAATTTCTCAAGAAAACTTAAAACAAATTAGCATATATGTATGAAGTTAGCACTTAGCATGTACGTAGAATGTAGAGAGTAGATACGTATTTAAATTACAATTAATATTTACAAACACTAATTATATCCTTATTATATTGTTATCCTACTATTTAATATGTTTAGTTTCATTAAATAAAGTTTTTATGATGAAATTCTGAAAAAATGAAGAAAGCCAGCATTAATAAAATTAAGTTTTAAGCTATATAATGGCCTGTAAGCTAACTTTTTATTGCTAATTATGGTAGATCTTTGCTCAGACATTTTTTCTTCAATAAAATTTTTTAAAAATTGATCCCTTCAAGGTCAAATTCTGAGGGGTTTTTTTTTCAAAATTGTTTTTTTTATTAAATTATCCCAATGAAAGTACCATTTTTGGAAACGAGCTCATTCTGCTTCCATCCATATAAAGTTTATTAAGCTACGACAATTAGAAGCCGAGATATAGGGATTTAAAAAATTTCTAGGTCACAATTTGGCCTGGATTTACCCGTATGTATTTGGTCAGTGAACCCATCTTGCCAGACTTGTAGTTTTATATTACATCTGTTTCCTTCTCACTTCTGGAAGTTCATATTTTGAGCACTGCAAAACCATGTATTTTAGTAGGCTAAACTATCATATTTAGATAATTTTATTTTAGTTAACATTTTTGTTTTGTGTAGTCTAATTGTGATATTTTTTACAATGAATGTACTGTAATAGTTATAAAATGAGGTATGAGGTAGGTAGAATGTGTTTCTAGTGTTGGATGCAGGGGTTTCTTCGAGGGTGATGTCTCTTCCCCAGTGACCCCTGGTAGTCAGTTGTTGGTGGGTGATGACCCTTTCCATTGACCCAGTCAGGGGTGGGTTGTTAACGTATTACTAACTGACAATGAATTTGTAGTGTGCTGAGCCACATTGTTTATTTTAACTAGTAAACTGACATGGTTTATCATTCTAATTCCAAAGTACACCTTTAAACTGTTGTGATAAAAACACTAAGGAGTTTTTACCTTTTAAACTACAAATATAAATTTACACTTTATGAAAGTTAGTTTTTATACTTACTTACTTACCTTTCGTAGCCCCCGGGTTCTCTTATGCGAACCCGGCGGCACTCAGGTATCCCGCTACCACCGTGGGACGGGTCCATAGGTCTCGTAGAGAGGTAATGTTGGAGTTGTGTCTTTGTTGAGAGAGAGTGTGGCAGTGTAAGAGTAGGTGTTCTGTGTCCTCAGGGTGGAGGTAGCATTTTTGACAGGTGGAGGTGTCAGCTAGGTGGAGTCTGTGTCTGTATTGTTGGAGGGAGGGGTGGTGGCCTGAACGGAGCCTGGCCAGAGTAACTCTTGTTTTCCTTGGGAGGGTTTGTTCGCTCTGATGGACTACAGGGGGAGTATCGTGAAGGACAGTGTTGTGTGGTTGGTCGAGTAGGTATTTCCGGGTAAATTCTGTGTGGAGATGTTTAATGGGGTTGATGTTTAGGGGAGGAGGGGGGATATTGTTCAGTAGCTGCGAATAGTGAGCAGCAGGAGTACGTTTTTTGGCGGGGTGGGGGATTGTGTAATGTGAGATGGTGATAGGGGTGGTCTGGGGCCAGTGCTCTGGAGAAGAATTGAGTCCCTGTCATGTTCATGTGGTGTTCGATGGGGAGTATTTTCGTATCTGCATGTAGATGTGGGATGGGTGTGGTTCGGAGGCAGCCAGTAATGCTTCTGAGACCTCTGTTTTGTGTGGTCTGTATCTTTTTCTGGTTTGTGTGGGAGATGGACGGGGACCAGGCGGGGGCAGCGTAAGTTAGGGTAGTACGTACAAACTGTTTGTATAGGATACTAAGGGATTCCTTCTGCTGACCGAATGTTGTGGAGGTGAGTGTTCTGAGAGCGTTGAGTTTTTTTGTTGCTTTGGAGCAAATGTTTGATATGTGAGGGGAAAAGGACATGTGTGTGTCTAGGGTGAGGCCGAGGATTGTTGGGATTTTGTTTAGAGGTAGGGGATGTCCCATGAGGGTGACTCGGGTGGATCTGTGTGTGCTTGGATTCGTGGCGGTCTGAGGTTAGGAGGGTGATGGAGGATTTTTGAGGGGATGCTGACCCTATTATTAGTCAGCCAGAGTTCCAGATTGGTAATGTACTGCTGGATCAGGCGTGTGGCGGTGTTACGGTTATGGTGTGTTGTGCTGTTATGGTCAGGTCATCTGCATAGGAGGAAACGTGGACATGGGGGGAGAGAGGTTGTGGGAGGTCGTGCATGAAAAGGTTGAAGAGGATTGGAGAGAGAGTATGGAGCCCTGTGGGACGCCATTGTATAGTCTGTAGGTTTTGGATGTGTTGTTTGTGTATGACTTTGCCAAGTCGGCCTGCAATGAGATTAGTAAGCCATTTCTTGTCATTGGTGGGGATGTCGAGATCAATAATCTTTTGTGCAAGAATGTGGCGTGGGACAGTGTCGAAAGCTTTGTTGATGTCGATGGCAACAAGGACTGTGCGGGCAGGGGGGGATTGTTGGTTGAAGCCATCTAAGATGTGTTGGGTTAGGTTTGTAAGAAGCGTTGTGGTGGAGTGGGCGGACCTGAAGCCGTGTTGGGTTTGTGAAAATGTAATGTGTGGTTGTATGCGTCTTAATATCAGTTTTTCGAGGACTTTGGAAATGGTTGAGAGAAGGGAGATTGGCCGGTATGAAGCAGGTAGGTTGGGGGGTTTATTGGGTTTCAGTATCGGGATGATGTGTGCCAGCTTCCAGGTAGAGGGTATGACATTGTGAAGCCAGGAGTAATTGAATATGTTTGTGAGGGCTGCAAGAGCATTTGGACCAAGGTGTTTGAGGTGTATGTTTGAAATGTGGTCTGGGCCTTCGGCATGAGAGTTTTTAAGGGATTTTATGGCTGCAGCTGTGCCTTGGGGTGTAAATGGATGTGGTTGTTGTGGGTCGGCCGAGAGTTTCCGTATGTTTTTGAGGATTTTTCTATTATTGGGAACAGTGATTTTGTGGCTAATTTTTGAGTAGTGGTGCATGAGTAGGTTGCAGTGTTTTTGTGGGGATGGAATTTGGTTACGGTTGGAAAGGAGAGCTTCGTGTGTGGGGGGTGGGTTAGTATGTGAAGTGTGGATTTTTTCAAGGTTTCCAAAGTTGGGTGCTGTTGGTCTTGTGATTGAGTGTACTGTAGTTAAATAGGATTCCAGTTTCTGACTGTTTAGTGTTAATTAGATTTGTGATGTCAGTGTTAAGGTGGTGTATGAGGTCAATGTCTTCTGCAGTGGGACTGTGTTTCTGGCGTAATGAGTTTCTTTGTTTGATTAGATTGTGTATTTGTGGGGAGAAATTTGGGTTGAAGTGTTTCCTGTGTCCTTGTGAATGAATTGTTTGCTAGCGCGAGTGATAGTGTTGTTTATGTGGGCGGTAGCCTTGTCTATAGAGGGGAAATTAGTTGTGGAGAATTCCTGAAGCTCGTTTCAATGTATCCTGTAAAAGAAGGCCAGTTTGCATGTTTGTAGTTCGTGTAGTTTGTTTGAAGGATGTGTGGATGGGGTGTGTGTTGATAGGTGATTAGTATTGGGAGGTGGTGTAATGTCTGCCATGTTGTGCGTGTGTGTAGGGATGGTGAGCAGAAGGTAATGTCTGGGGAGGTGTGTTGTTGGTTGTGTTGCAAGGGTTTGCGTGTGGGTTGATTCCTATTGTTGAGGATGTATATATGAAGATCATCTAGGAGTAGCGTGCCACGAGCGTCTGGTATGTGAGAGGAGAGCCATGTCGGATGATGAGCATTGAAGTCGCCTCCCACAATGTGGTTCTCGTATTGTGTAAGTGGTTGCAGGGGGGGCTCGTAGCGGGGGGCAATGAGCAGAGGTAGAGGGGGGTATGTATATGTTTGAGATGTGAAAAGTGGAGGATTTGATTTTGATTTTGATGGTCTGGATTTTTAGGGTAGGGTCATTATTAAGGAGGGCGTGTGTGTGCTGCGTTATATTTGTGTATGGGATGTCTTTGTGGATGAGTGTGATAAGCCCATGTTCTATGGGGTTAGTGTCCTGTCTTAATGTTGAGTAATTGTTTTTAAGTAAAAGTTTTTATACTTTTAATCTTATGTTCATTCACAAATTAAATTGAGCTTCACTTTTTATATAATTAATAAACAAGATGAAACCCTTCATAAACAATTACATAGGTTATATAGAACTGGATAGGCCAAAAACATTAAAAAAAAACTAGGGATGCAGATAGAGTTTCCATTTTTGCTGGCTTAAGGAGGAAGAAATAATGAATTAACTAAAGTAAGCTTATTTTGAAAAGTATTTCTAATTAAACTTTCTATATAGCATTTTTTTATATAATTGTTTAAGAAAGATAAATTGAAGATGTTTGAATGTAACTTCCCAAAGATTGTAAGTTTTTATATTTTTTTGGTGGTTTCTATTGGGACTGGGGAAGAAGGGCTGCCCCTTGGGGATAAAAGTTGGGGGGAAAACCCTTTACAAAGGTGGCACAAAATAATATATACCCTTGGAGTTGAATTGTAGATTTTGTTCAGTTATGATTGCAGGTTTTTGGGAGCTCTCAAAATGTTGTAAGTATAGCTTGTTAGTTTATCAGTCACAATTACCAAACTTTCTCTCCCAGTGCTGTTTAATGTAATAACATTTGCATTGTAATGTGTATCAAGTTGAAATTGTGACAGTTCAAAAATCCTGTTATATTTTTCATGAAAATTCACATAAGAAACATGAAAATTTTAAATTATTTATGGAACCCTTATATCCAACCTAGGATTTAATGCTACGATGTACCAAATACTTTGGTAAGAAGCATTTTCACTACACAAGTATTTTAACCAACTGTACAGTTGCAGGAAAGTTTTTCACAGGCAGATATGGCTGAGGATCAAAATGTAGGCTCTTTCCAAGACTAGTTTCTCTCTGGAGAGGTGGCATGCTGTGATGAAAGGAACCAAAGCTGTTACTAAATATACATTGTCTAAGTAAGCGTATCATGCAAATGTGAAAAAAATACCTCTAATTCAGGAAATTCAATCACCTTTTTATGTTAATCCATCTACAAACTAGTTGTCAGTGTCACATAATGTCAAAAATTCTCATATTTGTCAAGCAAAATATCTTTTAGCATTGTGCCTAACCTTTTTTGAGAGAAATTAGCTTTGGAGAAGGCTTAACCTACCATAGGTGCAGGTTTGACAAGCTCTATTGATATGAATTCACAAAGAAAGTTGTAATGGGCATTAATCTACAGGAAATTTAATAAAAAAAAAATGCCTTTTCCAGCAACTTGGGATAAGAAATGAGTACTTTAAGTAGGAAATGGCTAAAACAATTTTTAAAACGCTAAAACCACCCAACCATTCTTGCCCCACTGGTGCTCTTAAGTAATTATTATCAAAATGATATATTTTGTAGCATAAGATCTGACATTTAACTGAAATGTATTTAGTGCTGGGATGCTAACATTTTATTAGCAATACTGTTAGTGCTGTTAACTTTCCAAATTGCTAGCGAAACAGGTAGTGGTGCTAAGGTTTTAGAGAAAGTCATTCGCTAATTTTTCCTAAACCTAAAAGATCAGGCCTGTCCAATTCAAATTTTGAGAAATTGACTCTGTTGAAAATGAACAAAAATCTGTGAAGTAACAGTAAAATTCCTGATAGTTTGAGAGTACTGACCACCTAATTTTTTTGTTTGTTTTGAAAATTAATGCAAATCGCCACATCACTGTTTCAGTAATATCCATTTTTGTTCTGTAATATGTTGTATCAATGGAACATTCAAGTTCTGCTGTGATTTACTCTGTCAATATTTTATCACTTCTTTGAGTTTGTTTGTGCATTTGAATGAAATATAGATGTATAAATTGAATAGAATTTATTATTCTGTTGGTTTGTTTTTCCTATTAATATACAGTATATGAAAGGAACTCAACTCCTACATGAAAATGTCTTCATTTTCGTAGACTGTCACATTTTTGTACCTTAGCGATCGATTATATCAGGATGTGTGCTAATGTAAGTAAATTATGGCAGAACATACATAAATTGGGGTGGTTTCACAAAAAAATTAGCGTTAGTGGCGCTAACTGTTGAAATGCTTAGCGTTAGCATTGCTAAATTTTATGGTAGTTAGCATTAGCAGTGCTAACTTTAAGAGTTAGCGAGCACAGCACTGCGTGTATTTTAAAATCAAGTAACTCGTTAATTATGAAACAAAATCAAACTTTACCAATACTGTGTATATACAAAATTCACTATTTTGTCCACCAATTTCATTGGTACACAGCTAAAGGTTGATGACGTTAATTGGTCTGGAGTTGTATTTTCTAAACAAACCTCGAGAAATTACTAATTTTTAAGGGTTTTAGGGGAATTCTATTTTTCTGTGAACTTGTTTCCACCGCTGTACATTTGAACTAACCCATAACATAGTCATTCATCTTATTGGCCTAGCCAACTGGCAACAAATTGCTTTTATCATTATTATACTTTCAATTTATCATCCCATAAAACATGCCATTTTCTTTTAAATTTGGTAAATAATTAAATCTCATTAAATTATAAATCATGCATTGTAGACATAACACAAATTTTTGGTGATTCATTACCAACATAATCAGATAATTAAACCTACAACCTCATCAAATCCTTTCATTTGCAGTTTGACATACGGAGTCAGTGTACGAGATTTGTGTTTACGTTTTAAACCACAAACCCTGAATATAGATGAGCGAAAACTTATTCAGTATGGTCTTCTTCATGGTTTTATCCACCGCCTCCACCAATATCCCATTTTGATCACTGTTAGGGGGAACGAAGAACCTCAAATGACCTCGTCAGGGTCATTCCACAGAATGTGTAATGGCCTTCATTCTCTTGATGAAATATGCTGCAAATTTGGTATGACCTATCAGGAGGTATTTGATAGGCTAGAAAGAGATCCTAATGTTATTATTATACTAAAGTGAAGGGATCTGACAAGGTTGTTTTCTTAATTTCTATATTTTTTGTTATAACGGTTGTAATTTGTTGGCTGTGTAAATTTTATTTTTATTAAATTTAAAATGGTGCAACTTATAACAGCCTAGTCATAAAACCTGAAAAACTAGTCTTTTTTTTTTAAGGGGGAGGAATTTGTTAGACATTTTGAAGACGCTCCTAACCTTCATTTGTTACCATACAGCAGTAAGTGAAGTAAATGTGTGTGTAGTGACCAGAGTACCCTGTTCATACTGTTTAGTCTTTATTTCTCATGGTTAGTTAAAAAGAATTTATATAAAGTATTATTTCTAGTTTATCAATTATTTGGTATTAATTTAGTGAAATTGAAACGTGTCTCTCCATACCATTCCTTTCTCCTGCTACACCTACCTTTGTATTCATACATTATCAGATTAAATGCATTCTCTACACTAAATATGATTGGATGCAATGCTTGACCGCTAGATGGGTAAACATCAAATTTATTAATAGATTACTGGAGTACGGTACGGTACCTCACTTCTCTTGAGTAAAGTGTATTATAACATACCAAAATTTTAAGTTACACGTTAGTTTTAAACTCGTTTTGGAGAGTGCTACCCGACGTGTTCACCAAAGGCTCTGTTTACTGCTATTTATGAACCTGTTTTCATATTTTCCTCTCTCTCGCCCGCCTTCATTTCTTGTGCCGTGTTCGTGCACATTCATTTAATGCTTGCAGCAACCTGATCATCTCTGTCCACTTGTCATTAGTTTAAGAACTGTTTAATTGGACTTTTACACACACGTAAATTACAAAGCACAAATTCTCCAGAGCTTTCAAATCATATGTAAAAAACCGCAACATCCGGAACTCACTTCTCCACTTCTTGAGGATGAGTATACGTCTAGGTCACCTGAGTCTGAGCATTGACGGCGTGAGGGGCTGGTTCAACCCAACCCGGTGCCAGCAGCTGGTAGCGAACTTAGAGCCCCACCGCCTAGAGTCCAATACTGTAACCATTGAGCTACCAGGAGTTCTTCACATAAGATATACTGTAGCTAATGTTTCGGTTTCTTCTTCAAAATTGTAAGAGCTGGAAAAAATGCAATACTCTCACCCCTTTCAGTCATAATAGTTATTATATATTATTATCGTTGAGGTTAGTTCTTTAATGACAACTAGATTATATATATATATAATTTTTTTTTTTTTTAATTTTTATCGAATATTTCGGTTAAGTTGATCAATCAATAAAATTGACTTGGCTTCATATATTTATTAATCTTTTCCTTTTAATGCATTCTTATATACCAAGTGTGTGTCAAATATTATCCCATTAAAGGCTTTGGCTGTAAAATCCAAAGTTATGGTCAGATTTCAATATTTTTTTCACACCCCACAACTAAGTAAATTTCCTATACGGTGAGCGGATTTCAAAGAAAACGAATGAAAATTATGAATTTATTGGACATTTCTTTATGCCACTGGAAATTCTCCATTTACACTATTACTGCATTGTATGTGCAGATAAAAAGTTACAAAGTATAATCACATATGGTGCTATCTTGATGTTAAAGAAACTGCTCGATATGTTTACCACGAACTTCTACAACCTTTTTTAGTCTAGGACGGAACTCATCTATGGCTTTATTGATTTGTTCTTGTGGTAGCTCATCCCATTTTTCCAGAAGCTGTCGTAAATGAGCGACATTTCTTACTTTGACCCGATAAATTCTCTCTGACAAATTTTCCCAAAAGCCGTAATCGACAGGATTTAAATCAGGACTGTTTGGTGGCCAAATTTAATACGGCTACTTGGTATTCTTTTGATATCTCCTGTTTTATCGATTTTCTTGAGAAGCTTGTCCAAACCACGTTGGCTTACGTTAATTAAAATCGCTTTAATTATCAACTTCAACCTATAATTAGCAAGAATTTTCTGGAATATTCGCCAGAAATCCAACTTCTCTGCTAAAAGATGGCATTCAAACCATAAAATTTCCTAGTACTAACACTGAAATTTCATGGTTCTATGTACCGTATTTGCCGAGATATGAAGGATTTAAAAGGTCTCCCTTTTCTTTTTGCCGACCCGACAATGCAGTAGTAGTGTAAATGGAGAATTTCCAGTAGCATAAAGAGATGTTCAATAAATCCGTAACTTTCATTAGTTTTCTTTGAAATCCGCCCACCGTATAGGAAATTTACTTAGTTGTTGGGTGTGAAAAAAATTTTGAAATATGACCATAACTGGATTTTACAGCCAAAGTTCGAGGTCTCCACTTTTTTGGCCCACCCAATATACCGAATATACGGGTGTCCCAAAAGTCAGTTTACCGAAGAAAATGTTCTCCTAAGGTGAGTTTACTACTAAGGAAAAAAAACTTGTCATAAATATATTTACAAAACATAAGAAAACGAAGAAAAAAAAATTCTGAAACATATTTACAAAACACGAGAATAGTTCTGGTTACAATAACTGTTAAAAAATGTCGTCAATGTCGTCCATGTTGTTCGATGCATATCTTGTATCTGTCAACGGTTGACCGGCAAATTGCTTTACATAGTTCCTTATCATTGCTTAGGAGCTGGAATTCTTCACAAATGTAGTCTTTAAGGTCCTGAAGACATGCGACTTTTTGCTGTAAAAAAAATTGTCATAATGTTTAGAATAATCATCAGAAGAAAACATTTTTCTTGGTAAACTGACTTTTGGGACACCTTGTATACGAAAATGAAAGTTTGATAACACACATTAATAATACAATGACAATTTACATACTAAGGATTGAAAGTTTAGAAGACAAACGGCAGGACTCATGGATAGCTTGGATATCGGGTTTGTTGATTTAATTCTTTGCATTAGATTGTATTAAGCATATCTTGTTACCCCCGGGAGGCTTGAGACATCGCGGGTAGCAAAATTTGCGTAGCTGGGCATCTCGAGGGTAATTTATGAAGGAGTCTAAAAGATATGTTGCACAGCAAATTTAGGGTTCTGCCAAAACCTTTTTAATAATTCACCCAGAGTTGCTGTCCGTATATATTACTGCAGAAAGTATGAAAGAGTGTCTTTAGCTTCACTTGTACAGAACCGGAAGTTCCTTAGTCATATTCGCTTCAGCACAAAGGCTTCGAGATTTTCTTATATCGCTTGAGGAACTGCTGATAGTTTGACCCAAATACTTAAATTTTTGTAATTCCTCAATTATGTTACCTCTCGTTTTAAATCTAATATCAGCTGGCTGATTAGACCTTTTAGGATGGAATTGCATAACCTTAGTGTTTGTAACATTAAAAAGAAGAATATGTTTCTGCGAACATAATTCGCAGACTTTTAACAGCCATTAGCAGAGGGACTTATTAACACTATATCATCGGCATAAACTAAGTTATTTATCCTTGTGTTATCTATACAACATCCAACTGTTGCTTTATTAAGTGAAGCAATTAATCCATCAATATACACATTAAACACCAGAGGAGAGAACAAGAAGCCTTGCCTCACTGCAAGAGGAACCAAAACATTCGGATAGTACACTGCCCCCACCTAACAGTAAAAGATTGTGGGAATTAAGAGATGGAACCCGGTTTTAATCATCACCGAAACCGACGATAAGAACCGGTTTTCACATTTTTGCGCAAGTCTCCAATCACTGGTCTATTTTCGGTGAAAGAAACGTTTCCAAACGTTTAAAAACATAGTAATTACGTTTTACATCGTTTCGTATCGTTTTTTGTGTTTATAAGTGTAAATAATTGATGCTTCAGTCTTGAATGTTATGTGGATGATTGCCCATTGATCAGTTAAGATTCTAAGATTTAATACTCCATCATGTCAAAGAAATCAAATGCTTGGTATCATTTCACTCGTAAGAATAAAGAGGAAGCAGGTGCAGAGTGTATAACATGTCACAAAGTTTTAAAGTGTTGTGGAAGTTCTACTTCAAGTTTATCATCCCGCATGAAAAATATTCATGGCATAAACATCGACCAGATTAATCAGCCATTGAAGAAACAAAGAACAGTGGAAGAGTTTGTGCAAAAAAAAGTCCATAGAAGAGGAAATTTCGAAACTTACGTGTGTAGATGGACTGAGTTTTCAATCAATTGCTAAAAGTGAATTCATTCAAGAAAGCCTAAGAAAGATAAAATACGACAAGCCTCATCCAACTTCCCATAATGGTGTCAGAAAAATGGTGCTTAGTTTTTGAGAAAAAGAAACGTGAATTGGTCAACTACTTCAAGAATCAGGTGAGAAGGAATCCGCTATTCATTAACTATGGATGAGTAAAACCAAAGATACAGTATATTAATGTTCATGATGAAAATCAACATTGGTCTCTTGGTCTCATGAAAATAAATGGTTCTCTCGATAGCACCAAAACTATTGCAATCGTTAGGAAAAGATTGGAAGACTGGCTTGGACCTAGATAAGCATATCGTGGGTTGCACCATCGACGGTGCCTCAGTAATGGTCAAATTTGGAAGAGAAATAGTACCTGATCACCAGCAATGCATTGCACATGCTATATATCTCGCGGTTTCGGATATCTTGTATTCAAAAACTGCTGAAAATTCAGTTGAAGGGGAAAGTGACCCTACCCCTGAAGATGAAGCCATTAAAGAAGATGAACACACTGCATGTGTTAAGCGAAGATATCAGTGAAATTTTATGCACTGATACAATTTTTAAGTCCGACAAAGATGACGTAATTGTTCTTCCAAAACTTCGAGAAGATTACTTAAAAGTAATAAATAAGGTGAGAAAAATCTGCCGCATGTTTCGAAAGTCTCCTTTGAAAAATGAGAGATTGCAGCATTTTGTCGAAGATGAATTTAATGGAAAGGAAATGAAGCTTATCCTTGACTGTAGAACGAGGTGGAACAGTCTTTTGGCCATGATAGAAAGATTTTTGAAACTCAAAAATTGCATTCCAAAGGCCCTCAGAGTGATACGCTCAACAGAGACGATTGCAGATGAAGAATGGAATGCTCTAAACTCTAAAGAGCCTCTTTGACACGCTTCGTCCACTGGAAATTGTTTTGAAGGGACTCTGTTCCGAAGATGCAAATTCGCTCAAAGCTGAATCTTCCATGAAGTTCATTTTGGATAAATTTGAAAGAAAAAACAATCCTTTAGCTTTTGAGCTACGTCAGTGTCTCATTGATCGCTACTCATCGAGAAGACAAAAAGAACCTGTCGCCTTGCTGAGTTTTCTCCACAATCCCGAGGTCTTGAAAAATGAATCATCAGCACCGTTCCTCTTTCCTTCAAGACAAGCACTTAAGAAGTATGCGGATCATACATTTAAGAGGCTTTTTCCAGAAGCTTGCCAGATTTCATAAACAGACGACCAAGTCCAATCACTTGCTTCGAAATTCGAAGATTCACAATGCAGCTCAGGTCGTGAAGTAAATGATGACGGTCAACTTATGAACGAGTACATGTGTGAGATGAACAAAATGAAACCCAAGAAAGATTCTTCTGAGACGTTTGACGTGAATAATTAATTCAAATATTTTGAAGCTACGTTGAATAGAAGCGAAAATTTGGATCGAATGTACGAGGCGTTGCTTACAATAAAAGCCACCAGTGTAGAGTCCGAGAGAGTGTTTTCAGCTGCTAGTTTATTCGTCACAAAGATTCGATCAAGAATGTCAGATCAGACACTTAATGCTCTGTTTTCTCGTGTTATTTAAAAAATCAAGTTCGATAATAAACTTTTTAATTCAAATGTTACACATACTTGATTGAATCAATTAAAACCTTATTTCTGTTTAATATTTTGATCATTTACCTCTCTAAAAAGCATACAGAATTCCATCGGTGAAAACCGGTAAAATCCGGCTTTAAGAATATAGCGACGGTGAAAACCGGTTTTACACTTTCCGGTTATTTTCCATCCCTAGTGGGAATACCAAAATTTCAATAAATTTAATATGTACATGGGAACTTTCCTCTTTTTTTTTTTTTTTTTTTAAATAAAATATTGTGATTCACTATCATATGCCTTATTTATATCTAGGAAATAGTTATAAATAGTTGAATTACTGTTAATATATTTAAATATAATTTTCTTCAGTACATAAATACACAGATCAGTTGAGTGGGACTTTTTAAAATCAAACTGATTGGGGGATGTCCATAAGTAATGATTTAATCGGTGTAACAAGTTTCTCTAGTAGTTTCGAGAAGCAGGAGGCGACAGCAATAGGCCTGTAATTATTGCTGGATAGAATGTCCCGAAACATTTTTAACCAGGGGCAAAATACATACCCTCATGAACTCGCCAGAGATATAGCTATGAGCAAGCATGGCTGAAAAGAGCAGATATATGCAGACACACCGTCATTGACATACTTTAAGTGCTCATTCGATAGGTCACCTACCTCCTGACGTAGAACCAGCCTTTAACTCTTTAATTAACATCTTTACCTCAGGAACTGATATCAAAGTGTTTTCCCTTGTCCCTTACAGGTGTTTCGCTGCAGCCTATTTTAATATTATCCCTACTCTCACTATTAAGAATGTGAGTAGTGGCTTTTCCACAGCCTTGCAATTTCGTCCTCCCCCGACACACCATCTATTGTCGGATGGAGGGAATTTTTGACACACGTTTGATTCTTAACAAATTTTTCAAAAAAATTTGTTATCGTTATTAAGTGAGCTTCACAGGTTTTTGGTGCTCGAATAGAATCCTCATCCTGTTTACATCGCCTTATGGCTGCCTTATACTGACCCCTACTTCTACATATATTCATGTATAATGGTCCTAATCTGGGACTACCATGAAAGCACCAAAAATCGTAGGCATCTTTCGATTCCTTCTTCAGGAGGGCAATAAAATCATTCCATCCAGGAATAATCTTAGTATGATAGTTGTAAGATTTAATCAGGGGTCTTCCTGCTTCTCTTAACAGGGATACTAACTTATAATACCTATCTATGAATTTACAGTGAAATCATTTGAGCAAGGATTACTACAGACAAGATGCAAACTTTCTAAATTATTAAAGAGGTGACCTTTTCTGTCTTTATATTCTATCCTCTGTTGCATATTAACATTAGACCAATCGACACGATTATTCTTACCTATGAGTTCTTGTTATGTCGTGTTGCACATACGATGGTAAAATTAATTAATAGTTCTGTCTATGATCAGAAAGAAGGAAATCATGCAGAACATGAACTCTAACAGTTCGATTCTTTAGATTATTAGCTGTATTAGTTACGCCTAATACAGCTACGTCACTTATACTTAATTTAGCCGACTTGCATATGTTATCCAATTCTACAAAGAATTCTGAGTTCACATGCGCATTAAAGTCCCCCATTATTATACAGTGAGAGTATTTGGGGTTATCTGATTGTGACTTAAGTTTGTACAGCAAACCAATATATTCATCTAGATTACTGCCGTTGTTGTATGGTAAATAGCAGTTTACAATTAATATGCAATCATTGTTCACTCGTAATTCAATGCCTAACAACCTTACCATATCGCTTGTTAAAAATTTTATGTCGACAAATTTTTTCTTCAGAAAGCAACACCACCAAAAGGCCTACCGTACATTAACTCATTTGATAAGTGTGCTGCTGATGACACATGGTACATAGTCATACCATCATAGTACATACTATCATGTACATGGTATATGATGGTAGAGAGAAATTTTCTCTCTTCCTCGGGCAACCAGTGCTCTTGTAGGAGTATCAAATCTGCACTGTCACAGATTTTATAAATATGTACAATTGAATTCTTAACTGACCTATTTTCAACAAGTTATCCACCATGAATGATAGAAAATTTCTAATTATTATTATTATTATTAGTAGTAGTAGTAGTAGTAGAGTATTATATATATATGATGAATAAAACCACGAAGGAAAGGAAACACAGAGTGGTGCTCAAGCGCTTTCGTCTAATGACATCCTCAGGAACACAGAAGTAAATAAAGAGTTCAAGACTATATAGGTTACCAAAAAAAAAATATATATATATATATATAATAAATATAGAAATAAAAATTGTCGGAGGAGCATACAAATTTGTAAGGAAAACTACCAATTTTAGCACTTTGCCCGAATTCAACATAAGATCAAATGGATTGTTTACAACCAATTTTATAGATAATGCCTGAATGATAAGCACACTGGACAAAAAATTAGTCACCCCTAATAGCACCGATAGTAGGAAGTTCAAGGTCACACAGAGGGCGCTGATGTAGCATTGGTAAGTGACAAGTAGCGGTGACGTAGCACACAGGATCAGATCTGTTTCGTGAGGTGGTGAAGAACAAAGTGTGTGTTGGATATAGTCTGCAAAATGGGTCGTGAGGCAGACGTTACTCAGTGGCAAAAAGGAGCCACCGTGTTTGGCAGAGCCCACGGACACAAAATGTCTGAAGTAGCCCAATTTGTTGGTGTGTCAACGCGTACTGTCCAGCGAGTTTACAAAGAGTGGTGTAGTTCGCAATCAACTGACAATCGACGGCGTAACTGTGGCCGGAAAACAATTCTCGACAATAGGGGCCGCCGCCATGTTTCTCGTCTAGTAACTGCAAATCGTTTTCAAACCAGAGAACAATTGCTCCAAGAAACCAATGAGGTTCTCCAGCGACCAATTTCCGAACGGACATTGCGACGAGAACTGCATGCGATGGACATCTGGAGCAGGGTACCACGGAAGAGGCCGCTGTTAACAGCAAGTCACAAATTGGCACGTTATAAATGGGCTCAGAGGCACAAAAACTGGACTGCGGCAGATTGGAAACGTGTAATTTGGTCCGATGAGTCCCGTTTTTGTTTGTTCTCCAATGATGGGAGGCGACGAGTACATCGCAGGTCCAATGAAGCCTTTAATCCTGAATGCGTCGAAGGTGTTGTTCAGGCTGGAAACAGAAAGTGAAGCGCAGGAATAGACACCCACGGACTCTGGCGGAACTTCGGGACCGGCTGATGAACGAGTGGCAGCAAATCGATGTTCAGTACATGCACAACCTCGTAGAGTCTCTGCCTTGCCGGATTCGTGCGGTTATCAAGGCCAGAGGCGCCGTCACACGTTATTAGGTACATTCTGAGAGGGGTGACTAATTTTTTGTCCGGTGTGCTTATATAGGTCACAAAAAATAAAAAATAAAAATAAATTGAAAAATAAAAATTGTAAGAGGAGCATACAAATTTATAAGGGAAAATTACCAAAGTTTTAGCACTCTGCCTTTCTTGTCTAAATCCGTTCTGAACGAATTCAAAACAACGGAATCGAGTTGAAAAAGACTTGGCTCATGTTAAAGTTATTTGTAAGTTGAATAATAGCAGACTCAAGAATATTTCTATTAACAATGTTGCTAAAGTGAAACAAAACTGAAGCATTATTCCAATCAATACAATGGGATAACTGACAAATGGACAAAAAGGGCACTGGACGACTGTCCCGTTCTAACGGAATATTAATGCTGTTTTACACGCGTGTGCAAATCCTTTCCTGTCTGACCAATGTAAAAGGAATCACATTGTTTACAACCAATTTTGTAGATAATGCCTGAATTATTGGTAGGGTTATTTTTTACTATGATGTTTTTCACAATATTGTTATATGAAAATACTACATTAATATCCAAAAGTTTAAGTACATTAGCAATGCCTAAAAAGCCCGAGAAAAATGGAAGTACTAAAATATTCTTTGACAAAATGCGAGTGTTATTATTCACACGATAGAAGGTTCGTTTTGCCTTGTTAAGACAAGATTCCATAAACGCAGGTGGGTAGCACAGATCACTTCCAATACCGTTGATTTTTCCAATTCGACATCGATGTATTCCGGACTGGCGATCCTAAGAGCGCGGAGAAACATTGAAGAAAATATGGCCTTCTTAATGGGGGTGTAATGTCCAGAGTAAAAGTGTACGTAGGACAAATTTTGTGACCTATATATCATTCAGGCATTATCTATAAAATTGGTTGTAAACAATCCATTTCATTTTGTGTTGAATTTGGGCAAAGTGCTAAAATTGGTAGTTTTCCTTACAAATTTGCATGCTCCTCCCACAATTTTTATTTCTATATATATATATATATATATATATATATATATATATATATTTTTTTTTTTTTTTTTGTAACCTATATATAGTCTTGAACTCTTTATTTATTTCAGTGTTCCTGAGGATGTCATTAGACGAAAGCGCTTGAGCACCACTCTGTTTCCTTTCCTTCGTGGTTTTATTCATCATAAATATTTTTCACGTGTTACTTTCGTGAATTTATATATATATATATATATATATATATATGTGTGTGTGTGTGTGTGTGTGTGTGTATATATATAATATTAACTGCAAACAACATACAGTATAATTAATGTAAAGAACGACGCTTGTGTAGAAGAGCGTCCGCACAAGATGAGGAGAAAGAATGAACAAATGAAAACGAGGCACCTCCCAGGAATCGAACCCGGGATCATCCAATTGGTGTAGTGGTTAGTATGTCCGACCGGCAATTGGATGATCCCGGGTTCGATTCCTAGGAGGTGCCTCGTTTTTCATTTGTTCGTTCTTTCTCCTCATCTTGTGCGGACGCTCTTCTACACAAGCGTCGTTCTTTACATTAATTATACTGTGTGTTGTTTGCAGTTAAAATGTGTATATGTACGGCATTAGAAGGTGCACCCCCAGGGCATTCGATTCAGCTCGTATGTAGGAGAATTACGACTTCTGGCTGATTGGGGACCTTGGTGTAGTGGTTAGCATGTCCGACCGGCAATTGGATGATCCCGGGTTCGATTCCTGGGAGGTGCCTCGTTTTTCATTTCGTTCTTTCTCCTCATCTTCTGCGGATATATATATATATACTACAATCAATCCAGTTACTAACACTTTATTTTGCCTCACGCATACAGGCAAAGTTGAAATACCGTGCAACCCTGCAGTTCATCATTGGCCTGTTTTTTTTATGCAGGAAGGAGGGGCCAAGGTCGTATGTCCGCAAAAGCGCCCCCCCCCTCCCCTCTCCCTCCAGTAGAAGAAGAAGAGCCAAAATCAAGATCCAGGGTTTTCGAGATGCCTGGACACCCTGCATTTGAAAGCTTGGAGGTCATAGACAGGGGGAAAGATGGATTGAGGAAGATTGTTCTAGAGTTGACTGGTTGAATAGATGAAGGATTGGAAATATGGATTAACCCTTCCATTAGAGAGTTAGACAGAAAAGGAATGAGAATGTTTTGAAAGTCTGGTACTGCGGTGTTCTCCTAGAAGGAGGAGGCACGCAGTTAGTGTGTTCAGAAGAGCAATGTCCGTTATAATGACGATAGTAAAGAGAAAGTGAGGCAACATTGCGGCGAAGAGAGAGGGATTGAAGACAGTTAGTAAGAGGCGAGGAGTTGATGAGTCGAAAAGCCTTTGATTCCACCCGGTCAAGTAGAGCTGTTGTGGGTTGAGCCACTCGACACTTGAGAAGCGTACTCCATACAGGAGCGGACAAGACCCCTGTATACAGACGGCAACTGAGCGGGAGTGGAGGCGCGGAGGCGGTACAGAACCTCTTAGAAGCTATTTTGCAAAGAGAGTATGTGTCATCTTTCCAGGAAAGATCACGCAAAAAGGAAGATAAGGGGATAGTCGTGTGGAAGATTGTGACGAGTAGACAGATGGAGGTACTGAGTGTTTGAGGCATTGAAAACCACAAGGTTTTTTTTGCTCCAATAAGAGATGGCAGAAAGATCAGAGGTCAGGTGTGCCATAGCCGTTCGACGCAAATCATGGAATCATGGAATGACTGTTGAAAGGGACCCTTCGTGAAGCAAGTGAAGAAGTGAAGAGTGGAATCATCGACATAGGAGTGAATAGGACAGGAAGTGCAACTTAATAGATCATTGATAAATAAAAGGAAAAGAATGGGTGACAGGACAGAATCCTGAGGAACACCACTGTCAATAGCTTTAGGAGAGGAACCATCTACAACTGCAGCTATAGATCGGCCGGAAATGAAATCAGAGATGAAGGGACAGATAGACGGATAGAAACCGAAGGAGGGCAGTTTGGACATTATGAAAAAACTATACAGGACTATGGGTTGATTGCCTGTTATCCTCATCCGTTGGAAATTTCCAGCAGATTTCAGTGGAGAGTTAACGACAAAAGCCCTACGTTTTTTCGTTAGAGAATTATGTGTGTGTAGGTCTTTAAAGGACCTCTTTATGTTTATTTGCCTTCGGTATTTGCGCTGCCTAATGGTAAAGAAAGAAATTGCCTTACCTTATTATTTCGTTGAGCCTCGAGCGTTGTTTCGATGTAGGGCCGCGGTACGATGGAGTTACACAATGAGTTAATTTGATGTAACTAATATAAGCAGTCACTATTTAAATACCTGAAGGAATAGGCCTATCCTTTTTATAGTTATTAGGTTTTATATTAAGAGGATTTCACTCAGAACTTATAGGAAAACAAAGTACATCTTCCTTGCTTAAAGCATCGCTGTAACATAAGCAGCTCCGAGCGAGCCGCTATAATATAATCTTTGTATTTTAGCATTTGCCGAATTTGCAAAGTTCGTTGACTCTTCTCTCGATGTAATTTTCATGAGTTGGCAGTGGAAAATTTTGAACACGAAATAATAAATTTTTCTTGTGGTTGGGTAGGCCCAAAGCCTCCATATTGGATTCTATGTATGTACATGGCAATTATTTTCATTCCCAATAGGCTATGTCGCCAATCCAGAGGCAATTTTGTAGATATTTAATTTAATTAATTAATAATTTATATTTAATTACAAAATAAAGGTACCACATGCAGCTACCCCGACTTATGAGCGCCGACAATTGAGCGCCAAGACAATTGAGTGCCAAGACAATTGAGCGCCAAGACAATTAAGCGCAAGACAATAGAGCGCAAAACAATAACCTAACCTAACCTAACCTAACTACATTATTTTTAACATCCTTAATAAATATTGTTTTTTTTAACATCTTTAATAAATATTTGTTCAAGCTTATTTTGTTTCTTTTATCCAGTTTTTATTTGCTTGTTCTCGCTCAATTGTTTTGCGCTCTTTTGTTTTTGCACAAAACAATAACCTAACCTAACCTAACCTAACTACATTATTTTTAACATCCTTAATAAATATTGTTTTTTTTAACATCCTTAATAAATATTTGCTCAAGCTTATTTTGTTTCTTTTATCCAGTTTTTATCTGCTTGCGCTCTTTTGTTTTTGTGCAAAACAATAACCTAACCGAACCTAACTACATTACTTTTAACATCCTTAATAAATATTGTTTTTTTAACATCTTTAATAAATATTTGTTCAATAATAAATATTTGTTCTTGGCGCTCATTTGTCCTGCGCCCAATTGTCGTGTCACGCCACATACGATACCATATTGTAAGCGTGTATAGTTTTTCCATAGACATGAAGAGTTTGTGCCAGACTCTACCAAAAGCTTTTGATATGTCTAGCGTAATAGCAAAAGTTTCACCGAAATCCCGAAAGGAGTTTAACCAAGAGTCGGAGAGACGTGCATGAAGATCGCCAGTCGAACATCCCTTGCGAACCCATACTGACGATGTGAAAGAAGATTGTGAAAAAAGAAGTGTTTAAGAATCTTCCTATTAATGATAGATTCAAAAACTTTGTAAAGGCAAGATATCAAAGTAATTGGACGATAGTTCGAGGGTTAAGAGCTGAATGAAAGTGAACTTTCATCAGGAGGAAAAGTACCAGATGAAAGATAAAGACGAAAGAGTTTGATAGGCATGGTGTCAGCACAGAAGCACAGTTTCTGAAAACAACAGGAGGAACACAATCAGGGCCATACGCCTTCCTAGAGTTGAGCCCAGGTAGGGCAGAAAGAACATCTTTGGAAGAGATTTTAATTTTGGACATAATATGTAAAGTCAGAGGGAGAAGAAAATGGATGAACAGCAGCGGAATCTCCAAGGTCGAGCTGGAGGCGAAAGTTTGAGCTAAGAGTTCAGCTTTATAAGAAGAGGAAGTAAAGTTGTTGTAGAGGTTTTTAGCTAGATGCCAGAAAGAGCAAGAAAAATTAGGATTGGATAGGTTTTCACATTTTTGTCGGGTGAAGGAATTTTTGAAGAGTCGAAGAACAGATTTTGCACGATTCTGGGCAGAAATATAACTTAGCTGAGTGAGAGTCAGGAATTGGATGGCGACAGTATCTTCTGAAAGACTCCTCTCTATTGCGGATAGCATTAGAGCAAGTAAAGTTAAACCAAGGTTTTTTTTGCATTAGTAGTAGGAATAGAATATGGCATGTACGCCTCCTTGCCCGAAAGAATCACCTCCGTGATGCGCTCAACACACTTGGAAAGGGTCCGGCCACGGAAGCAGTAATAATTCCCTAGGAAATCAGAGTAGTGCTGCTTTAGGGCCTCCCAATTAGTGGCGCCAAAGTGCCAAAGACACTCTTAGGAGGATCCAAAAGAATCCAAAGGCCGAATTGGAGCGACAGGACAGGAAACAGGTATAAGACTGGTCGGAGGAGCCCAACGGAGAAAACGTTTTGACAGGGTAAGGAGAGGGATGAGAGGTGAAAAATAAATGCAGAATGTTGGGCCTATATCCAAGGCGATTGGGGATACGAATAGGGTGCTGTACAATCTTCTGTAGGTCATTCAGGATAGAGAAGTTGTAAGCTAGTTCACCAGGGATGTTGATGAAATGAGAGGAAAGCCAAAGATGGTGGTGAAAATTGAAATTTCATAAAGTGGAGATTTCAGCAAAAGGAGAGTGGGATAAAATGTATTCCACTTTGGAAATGAGGTTATCAAAGAATTTTGGATAGTCAGTAGAATTAGGAGAAAGGTAGACAGCGCAGATGTATTTAATGGTATGGAAATAGAAAATACGATAACAAGTTAGGTCATTACGCACATATACGCAACATCCACCTTTGGAGTGAAATTGATTGTAGAGAAGGTAAGAGACAGACACCTGAGTTTCAGGGAGGAAGAGAAGGTTGGAGAAATTTATGAAAAGTGAATCAGGCAGAGACCCAGAACATCTCGAATGGGTGGTAGCAGATCCAGCCCCGCTGCCCAGGTCTGCGTTCCTGGTATCGACAGCGGGGGAGCCATAAGTGGAGACATTTATGGTCCCTTCCCCATGGGACTCCGAGGCTCTTGAAGTTGTTACCCCTTTTGTTTTTTTTTAAATTTTGAGATGAATTATAGAAATTTCTGTTTTACATTCATCCAATGTGTGTGCTAATCACATAAAGTTTTCTTGAACTCCATAACTCTCAAAAAAACTTTTGAGAAAGTATAAATAAGTATATCGAGTTGTTTCTTTGAGTTATGCATAAGAGTAAAAAATTTGTAACCATTTTGGTTACTCTGAATTACACGTTTTAACAGTTTGAGGGGTCTTCTAATCTTTAGTGAACGACGAGATACGAATAAACTTCTCACCCTCCTCCTGGTAGGCCAAAAGCCTGTCGGCTGCTCAACCCCAAAAATCTTCGCCACACTTCTCGATCCAAAAAAAGTTCATCCTTCTCCACAGCTTCAATTGTAGAGTTCCTTTACCAAATATTTGCAGTGATGTTATCCCTCCACCTCATTCTCGACTTACCTCTCGGTCTTCTGCTTGCAGGTCTCCATTCGTAAAATTTTCGGGGATATATTTCGATATTTATACGCTTCACGTGACCATACCATCGCATTTGTGCTCTCTTCACGAACTCTAATACCGATTCTATACCTAGTTCTTGTATGATATACACATTTCACAATCTATCCATTCTGATAACTCCATATCTCAGTCTTAAAATCCTCATTTCCTCTGCCTGGGGCATGCTACGGGACTTGACTGTTAAACTCCAAGCCTCCGCTCTATACAACAAAACAGGTCTCAAAATTGATTTGTATATTGCCATTTTAACTTTAAGCAGAATCCTCCAGTCTTTCAAAACGGGGGTACAGTAAATCTACTTTCCTACTGTAGGTATTACATCTTTTAACAATTTCTCTTTCTATCAGACCTTCACTATTAAAATTGACACCTAAGTATTTAAATTCGTTAACAGTTTGTAGTTTAGTTCCATTTAACCATATTTCACACTCTTCAGCTTGTCGTGCCACACCTTTGCTTTGTCCAGAGCTATAGGGCGCGTCCCTCTGTGGCCAATGTGGGAATGTATTTTCCTTCGATGCAAGGGCTCTCTCTGCCTTTGTGGACCATTGGACCCGTCTGGAGACCCGGCTGATCTCCTGCTTATATTTAGTTATTTATTTCTCCTCCTTTCCCCCAATCCTTCTGGCTTTTTTTTTCGCATTTGGCTTTGTTTTGGACCTTGACTCGACTCTTTCCTTAGACCTTGGGTGAGGGAGGTGGTTGTCCTTCACCCTTGTCGCTCTTAAACCAAACCTAAGCCCTGTCCCTCCCATCTTTCACCGCGCATTGGATGAGAGTGGCCGCCTTTTAGGCACGGGGACTGGGTATGGGTATATCTCCCCTGCGTGACGTCTATTGGCGGTGGGACCGAGTGTGCCCACGATTCGCCTTTCCCTTGTTGGAGTCGGTGGTGACTGGATGTGCGCGGGGGATGAAGCTTTCCTTTTGTTTGCTATGGCTTCTTCTACGTACTCTTCGGCTTACGACCTCTGCTCCTAATTCTCGGACTACTCCTTCTCTTAGCACTCGGGTGGTGGGCAACTAGGCCCTCGAGTCCTTTACCACTGGAAGACCGCATCCTGATGGGGTTGACCCCCTCGGACTGCGAAACACTCGCGTACTCCTCGTTCAAAGACTTCTCATATGTCATCTTTCCGCAAGTCTTTTGACCCCCTTGAAGGAGCTGACGACTCTGACCCTGATTACTGTCGGTTTCTGGTCCTCAGTTCTTCCGCCTCTCCCCCCCCCTCTCACAACGGGATGTTTTTGAAGTCTACGATGACTTCACCTCCCGTTGTGGCGATCCCCGACAGATGTGGCCCCAGAATGATGGTTCTCTTGTGGTGGAGGCCTCCTCCAGAGCCCAACACCAGAAGGTTTCGTCTCTCTCGACCCTGACTTCTGCTCCCCTGGATTGTCTCCCCTTCTCTTCCTTAACACTTGTATGGGTGTAGTATATGCTCCCTGCCTTTTGGAATACTCAGAATCGGATCTTCTCACCCGTCTCTCCTCTCAGAAAGTGACCCGTGTTTACCGCCCACCCCGTATGGTTCAGGGGGCAAGGATTCCCTCTCCCTCATTGATCCTGACCTTTGCTTGTTCCCAGTTACCCGAGAAAAATTAGGGCCGGTTATCTTCAATTTCCGGTCCGTCGTTACATCCCCAGACCACGCCGATGTTTTACTTGCCAGAGGTTCGGACACGTCAGTAAGACATGCCGAAGTTCCCCTGGCGTTTGTGTCAACTGCGCGTCCCCGACACATGGTTCCTCCTATTCGAATCCTCCTCGCTGTGCCAACTGTGGAGAAGACCACGCCGCCTCCTCCTCTTCCTGTCCGACTTGCCTATTCGAGCGTGAGGTCCTGTCGGTCCGGAAATCAGACAAGGTCAGCTTTCAGGAAGTGAGGGCCCACGTTAGGTCCCGATTCGCTCGCCCAGGCCTTACTTTTGCTCAAACACTGCGCTCTTCCCGCCCGACTACCTCCCGTTCTCCCAGGACTTCGTCCACCTCCGTACCGTCCTCTTCCACACCCTATCACTCTAGGCCTGATCAGGCCTCGTCCACCCGTCCCCCTATCTCGTCGTCTCCACCCCCTGTGTTCACTGTTCCTCCAGCCCGTCCCCCTAGAACTTCCAATTTCATTGTTCCCATCTGATCCACCTCAGAAACAACTAACCCGCTTATTCTTCCTCCTGAAACCATTGCTGACATTTCAGCATATATAGCGAAAACCGCCCCATCTTCTAGACTCTCCTCCCCTCCACGCTCTTCCGTTAAACGGCCCATCGCCAGCCCCCAGCGTTTGAATCCCTCTGCCAAGCTCCCTTGTTCAGGCACCCAGTCTCCTCGTCCCATTGCTCCCTCTTCCACCAGTTCTCTTCCTCCTACCCTCGTATCCCTTCCGTCTTCAAAGAGCCCTTTCGTTTTGCCGTCTTCTCTACATTCCCCTGTTTCCCTTCGCTACCGTCCCCTTCCCTCCTCTATTCCTGATGGTGGTTATGCGGCCTCTGAAATTCAAATTCAAGCCGACATCCACCCTCCTCCTCCTTCTCCACCGTCCCGCGCCCTCCGGTAACCTCTCGATGCCCTTAGCATCGTTATCTCCACTCCGGCCCGCTTTGAACACCCCTTCCCCTCCGCCACGCTCCCTTCTTGACCTCCCGATGCTCCCCGGCATATTCTCCTCCACCCCCATCTCAGAAATTAGATTCACCCCGCCCTGCTCCCTACCCTCACTCTCGCATCTCCCCCCCCGCGAAAACTAACCCCCCTCCATCCCCTTTCATTCGTTCCTCAATCACCCCTTCTTCAACCCGCCCCCCAGTTTCGTCAGCTCGTCCTTCTGGTCTTGCCTCTAACTCTCGCCCGATAACGTCTCTCACTCCCCTTGTATTCCGCTCTTGATGGCAGCTTCCTTCAGTGGAATTGCCGAGGCCTTCTCCCTAATTGGGAGGACTTCCTCCTCCTTATCCAGGATTTTGACCCAGTGTGCGTCTGCTTTCAGGAGACCCAACTTGGGGTTCGCCCCTTGCGTCCTCTCCGAAGGTTTTCATCATATCTCTCCCCCCTCCGTCTAATGCAGCCCCCCGTGGGGGCACAGCAGTTTTCATCCGTTCTGATGTGCCATCTACTCCCCTTCCCCTCAACACCCCTCTCCAGGCAGTGTTGGCTCAGGTTTTCCTAGACCATTTATATACAGTTTGCTCTTTATATCTCCCCCTGTCACAGGAACTTTCTGTTGACGATCTTAACGCTCTCCTCCTGCAGCTTCCTCCCCCTCTCCTCCTTCTGGGGGACTTCAACGCGCGCCATCCTCTTTGGGGTGATACTGTCACCAATCAGAGGAGTGGCGTTGTGGTCTCCCTTCTTTCAACTATTTCTGTCTGTCTTCTCAACACCGGCCAGCCCACAGCTTTTCACCTCCAGACCCGTACATTTTCCTCCATAGATCTTTCGCTTATTTCTCCTTCCGCTTTCCTTGACTTTTCCTGGTCTGTCACTCCAGACCTTTACGGTAGCGATCACTTCCCCCCCCCCTCCTCCTCCGTACGTCCCGGACTCCCAGCTCCGCTCTTCCTACCCGATGGTCCCTCGCAAAAGCTGACTGGCCTCTTTTCTCTGCCGAAAGTCAAACCTCTGCCGTTCTGAGTAACTTCCCGACTGTCGATGCTGCCTCCACCTACCTCACAGATCATATCACCTGTGCTGCTCCTCTGTTCTCCATTCCCAGATCTACATTTCCCCGACCTCTGCCCCTTCGGTTCCATGGTGGACCCCGTCATGCACTCTGGCTGTTCAGGCTAAGAAGTCGGCCTTTCGTCGTCTTCAACGCAATCCATCCCTGCAAATTCAATAGCCTTTAAACGTGCGCAAGCTCAGGCCCGTCACACAGTCCGTGAAGCCCGCCGCTTTTCTTGGTGAGCTTACGTCTCCTCCCTCACCTCCCGCATCCCTTCCTCCCGAATCTGGAACAAGATTCAGAAAATGTCCGGAAAATCCACTTCTCATCCTTCTCCTGTCCTCACGATCGACGGACGCCCAGTGTCCTCTCCTACTGCGGTGGCCGAGACCTTGGCTTCGACCATAGCCTCCATCTCGCGACATGACCACCATGATCCTGTCTTCCTCCGCCGTAAGGCTTTGCTTGTTCGCTCCCCTCACCTTTTTCAGACTCCCAATAATTTCCCCTATAACCGCCTTTTTTCTATGTCGGAGCTGAGATCAGCGTTAGCTTCTTGCGGCAACTCTGCTCCCGGCCCTGACGGCATTCATTTCGAAATGCTTCGCCACCTACACCCTTCGGTTTATTTCTTTCTCCTCACATTCTATAATTGGATCTGGGTGGGGGGCACCTTCCCCTCCTGTTGGAAGGAAGCAGTGGTGCTCCCCTTTCCTAAACCCGGTAAGGACCCGACATCTCTCAATTACCGCCCAATAGCCCTCACTAACTGCCTCTCAAAACTTTTAGAAAGGATGGTTTCCCGGCGGCTGATGTGGCACCGAGAACGCCACAATTTACTTTCCCCTGCACAGACCTGTTTTCGCAGGGGCCGTAGTACCACTGACATTTTAGTTCAGTTGGAAACTACAGTCCGTGTGTCGTTTGCAGAGCGACGTCATCTTTATGCAGTCTTTTTTGACTTATAGAAAGCGTATGACACCACCTGGCGGTGGTGGATCTGCCGAAAACTTTACATTTTGGGCTTTTGAGGTTTTCTCCCCTCCTTTATCTCCAACTTTCTGACTTCCCGTTCCTTTCGAGTACAGGTGGGTACCTCCCTCTCTTCTGTGCATTCGCAGGAGGAGGGAGTCCCCCAGGGCAGCGTCCTGAGCGTCGTTTGCTTCGCCTTGGCGATCGACGACGTGGTGACGGCTCTGCCCCTGGAGATTACGGCCACCCTTTATGTAGACGACCTAGCCATATATTGCTCCGGCTCCCGATCTGCCTTCTTCGAACGTATCCTCCAGCGGGCCCTGGATTCGATTTATAAATGGGCCACAGACCACAAGTTCCGATTTTCCCCTTCAAAAACAGTGGCAATGCACTTTTGCTGACGCCGCCGCTGCACTGCCGTTCCCTCTCTCTCTCTCTCTTTATGGATCACCAGTCCCCGTTGTGCCCGAAACTAGGTTTCTGGGTCTCCTCCTTGATTCCCGCCTCTCCTGGATCCCCCATTTGAAGTCTCTGAAGGCTTCGTGCGTACAGACTTGTACCCTTCTCAAGTTCCTCTCTCATACTGACTGGGGTGCTGACCGCCATACTCTTTGGCGGCTCTACAACTCCCTGGTCCAAAGTAAGTTGGATTATGGCTGTCAGGCCTATTCCTCCGCTCCTGCCTCCGCTCTGCGCATGCTGGACCCGATTCGCTCCTTAGGTGTGCGCATCAGCACTGGCGCATTCCGCTCTTCTCCAATCATTAGCCTGTATGCAGAGAGCGGCCATCTCCCATTGGATGCCCATCGTACCTTGGAGGGTCTCAAATATCTTTTTCGTGTTCGGCAGTTCTCTCCCACCCCGATCTTCCAATCCCTCATCGGCCCTTTCACTGTGGCATGCTTTGACCGTCATCCCCACTTGATCCGACCGTTTGGTCTCCGGATGGCTCCCGTCCTATCTTCTCTGGGAGTGGATGGGCGAGTGCTGTCCTCTCCCCCCTCCAACTACCCCCCATGGACCATTTCTCCCCTCCGTATCTGCTCCCTCCTTTCTACTGTACCAAAGTCCCAGTTCCATTCATCCGCCCTTCGGCAACTATTCTTATCCCCCCAGCGGCTTCCATCTTTACAGCGGAACTGTTGGCTATTCTTTTGGCCATTCGGCTCCTTTTTCAGTTCCCCTCTACATCGTTTATCATTTATTCTGACTCACTCCCGTAGCACTCTTGAGGCCCTGTCCTCTCTTGTCTCTCCGCACCCACTGGTGCGACAGATTCAGGACTGGCTGGTCCTTCTTTCATCACGCCGTAAGGTAGTCGCCTTCTGTTGGGTACCTTCCCACGTTGGTATTCCCGGCAACGAACGCGCGGACGCCGGGGCGAGGGAGGTGTCCTCCCTGCCTTTTATTAAAAAATATCTTAAAATATCAAACCACACCCAATCCAAACCTAATTTGGTTGGTATGTGAAATCTACATAAGTGGTTTCGTCACATAGTGGCGTGACGTCACTGTCTTTCGCACTTCAGGTCGCCGCCTTCAGCGGTAACGCACTTGCTCATTGGATCACAAAGCGTCCAGTTCAAATTTTCAACTATTTGCTTACGAGGGCGTCTAGCCACGTAAGGTGTCAAACTGTGTTCAATTGTATTCAAATTATTTTTCATTTGTAGGCTTTAAATAATTTGTATAAAGTTAGGTAGGTTAGTCTAATTTAAGATTTCTTTTCAGATTAATTTAAGGTAATTAGTATTGTAAGTATTATTTAATTTTCTAAGGTTCATTGGTGAGTAGGATTGTACTGTAATTTTGTTCGCCGTTGAACGGATTAAATTCATTTCAACCTCATCTTTTTATGAGTACTAGGTTATAGTTTTTAATCATTCATTCAAAACGTAAAAACCAATATCTTGAAAAGAATTTAATCCGGTTCAGGTTCTTTCCATTAACTTGAAAAGAATTTGAACCTGATCACTTCATATATTTCATACTTAGTGGTATTTAGCCTAGTTTATTAGAATTTAGACTAGTTTAGTATAGTTTTAGTGCTAGCGTAACACGGTTTAGGATAATTTTGTTACGTTAGCGCAACTTACGTTGGCTGTGTGCTACAGTCGTACAAATTAGGCCTAGTTGCGCGGAGCTGATAATTAATTGGTACCGCCGTTCCTTAACACAGCCTGTGTTTCAAATATTTAGTCTCGCGTTTCAATTTGTTGCCGAATTTGTTACCTTTAGTTTTAATAGTTTGTCACCCCAATTTATGGCGTTTGCCTACCCCTGTTTTCAGTTAGCTTATCCCTGTTTACTGTGTTGGCTTACCCCCGTTTACGGGGTTAGCTTGCCTTATTTACGGTGTTTGCTTGCCCCTGTGTGCAGTATTGGCCTCCCCCTATTCAGTTAGCCTACCCCTATTCACCGTGTTGGCCTACCTCTATAGTGAGCCTACCCCTATTCACCGTGTTGGCCTACCTCTATAGTGAGCCTACCCCTATTCACCGTGTTGGCCTACCTCTATTTATAGTGAGCCTACCCCTATTCACCGTGTTGGCCTACCTCTATTTATAGTGAGCCTACCCCTATTCACCGTGTTGGCCTACCTCTATTTATAGTGAGCCTACCCCTATTCACCGTGTTGGCCTACCTCTATTTATAGTGAGCCTACCCCTATTCACCGTGTTGGCCTACCTCTATTTATAGTGAGCCTACCCCTATTCACCGTGTTGGCCTACCTCTATTTATAGTGAGCCTACCCCTATTCACCGTGTTGGCCTACCCTATATTATAGTGAGCCTACCTCTATTTATAGTGAGCCTACCCCTATTCACCGTGTTGGCCTACCTCTATTTATAGTGAGCCTACCCCTATTCACCGTGTTGGCCTACCTCTATTTAAGTGAGCCTACCCCTATTCACCGTGTTGGCCTACCTCTATTTATAGTGAGCCTACCCTATTCACCGTGTTGGCCTACCTCTATTTATAGTGAGCCTACCCCTATTCACCGTGTTGGCCTACCTCTATTTATAGTGAGCCTACCCCTATTCACCGTGTTGGCCTACCTCTATTTATAGTGAGCCTACCCCTATTCACCGTGTTGGCCTACCTCTATTTATAGTGAGCCTACCCCTATTCACCGTGTTGGCCTACCTCTATTTATAGTGAGCCTACCCCTATTCACCGTGTTGGCCTACCTCTATTTATAGTGGGCCTACCCCTATTCACCGTGTTGGCCTACCTCTATTTATAGTGGGCCTACCCCTATTCACCGTGTTGGCCTACCTCTATTTATAGTGGGCCTACCCCTATTCACCGTGTTGGCCTACCTCTATTTATAGTGGGCCTACCCCTATTCACCGTGTTGGCCTACCTCTATTTATAGTGGGCCTACCCCTATTCACCGTGTTGGCCTACCTCTATTTATAGTGGGCCTACCCCTATTCACCGTGTTGGCCTACCTCTATTTATAGTGGGCCTACCCCTATTCACCGTGTTGGCCTACCTCTATTTATAGTGGGCCTACCCCTATTCACCGTGTTGGCCTACCTCTATTTATAGTGGGCCTACCCCTATTCACGTGTTGGCCTACCTCTATTTATAGTGGGCCTACCCCTATTCACCGTGTTGGCCCCTCTATTTATAGTGGGCCTACCCCTATTCACCGTGTGGCCTACCTCTATTTATAGTGGGCCTACCCCTATTCACCGTGTTGGCCTACCTCTATTTATAGTGGGCCTACCCCTATTCACCGTGTTGGCCTACCTCTATTTATAGTGGGCCTACCCCTATTCACCGTGTTGGCCTACCTCTATTTATAGTGGGCCTACCCCTATTCACCGTGTTGGCCTACCTCTATTTATAGTGGGCCTACCCCTATTCACCGTGTTGGCCTACCTCTATTTATAGTGGGCCTACCCCTATTCACCGTGTTGGCCTACCTCTATTTATAGTGGGCCTACCCCTATTCACCGTGTTGGCCTACCTCTATTTATAGTGGGCCTACCCCTATTCACCGTGTTGGCCTACCTCTATTTATAGTGGGCCTACCCCTATTCACCGTGTTGGCCTACCTCTATTTATAGTGGGCCTACCCCTATTCACCGTGTTGGCCTACCTCTATTTATAGTGGGCCTACCCCTATTCACCGTGTTGGCCTACCTCTATTTATAGTGGGCCTACCCCTATTCACCGTGTTGGCCTACCTCTATTTATAGTGGGCCTACCCCTATTCACCGTGTTGGCCTACCTCTATTTATAGTGGGCCTACCCCTATTCACCGTGTTGGCCTACCTCTATTTATAGTGGGCCTACCCCTATTCACCGTGTTGGCCTACCTCTATTTATAGTGGGCCTACCCCTATTCACCGTGTTGGCCTACCTCTATTTATAGTGGGCCTACCCCTATTCACCGTGTTGGCCTACCTCTATTTATAGTGGGCCTACCCCTATTCACCGTGTTGGCCTACCTCTATTTATAGTGGGCCTACCCCTATTCACCGTGTTGGCCTACCTCTATTTATAGTGGGCCTACCCCTATTCACCGTGTTGGCC
This sequence comes from Bathynomus jamesi, assembly GCA_023014485.1. Classification (NCBI taxonomy): domain Eukaryota; kingdom Metazoa; phylum Arthropoda; class Malacostraca; order Isopoda; family Cirolanidae; genus Bathynomus; species Bathynomus jamesi. Next base: position 214,500 of record JAJOZX010000190.1, read on the forward strand.
TACCTCTATTTATAGTGGGCCTACCCCTATTCACCGTGTTGGCCTACCTCTATTTATAGTGGGCCTACCCCTATTCACCGTGTTGGCCTGTCCCTGTACAGTGTTGGCCTACTCCATTTACTGCAGCATAACTTAGGTATTTGTCTACAGTGTAGACTGTTAAGTGTCTGGCTGGGTTTACCGTGTTTTTGTTTGGTTTTGGGTTTAGGATTAAGTCGAAAACCAACTTTGGTTATTAAAACTAAGTTAATAGATCTGTTTGTATATTAACTTTATTAGTTTTTTCGAATTACTCGTAAAGTTTAACAGTAACGATGTCTGACATTGACTCTGATTTTGAAGATTCGGTTTTAGGTTACGCGCTTCACGCATCAAATGAAGACGAACGTGAGTCTATAATAAAGAATTGCAAAGACGCCGTCCGCGATTTAGTGCGTAGGCGCGCGGTATGTAAACGAAAAATTACCATCACATTTAATAAATTGCAGGGCCTGTTAGCAAATGAGCGGCTCAATAGTGAAATCTTAACCGCTCAGACTAAGATCATAGAATCTAATTTGGATCAAGTTAGCACTTTAGATGATGAAATCTTAACTAAGTTTCAAATTCACAAGTTATTTAAAATAGATAAAGCTTTGTTCGAACGCGAGTTGGCAATGCAACTGATTATCATTTCGAAATAACCAATTCAGTGGCCAATTTAAACATCAGTTTCAAACTTCGAGTCAACCTGATTTGCAAATGCCTCGCCAAGCGGAGGCTGCTAATGCGTCATTTTGTCGAGCGAAGGCCACACTAGCCTTGATCAACTTTTGTCGGGATTCAAAGCAGTCCTTAAAAAGGAAGCTCACCCTCCTACTCTAAAATGTCCCACATTTGATGGGGTTGCGGATAAAGATAACTTCCAGAATTTTTTGTCGCAGTTTCACAATTTAATAGGTTCGCGGGACACCTTTCGGATTGTGTCAAATTAGCCTACCTTAAAGGCTATCTAAAGAATTATGCATTTGCAATTGTAAAACATTTAACCAACAATGATTCGAATTATCAAGTAGCCCTAAAACTTTTGAAAGAAGAATTTCTCGATGTACCATTCATCATCAACGAATACTTTAAAAAGTTAGCGACAGTCGAACCTTTAGCGGACTATGACTATACTAAATTGGCCTGCTGGCTAAATGAAGCCCGCTCTATTCTCTATGACCTTAAAGCTTACGGAGTAGACTTATTTCAAGCGAGATCTGCCGGAAACAAACTGATGGCTCATATTATCTTTAAAAATTTACCGTTGTCATTTAGGCGTGAGCTAACTCACACTTTAAACTCGAACTACCCCTCAGTCAATCAAATTTTAGATAATTACGTTTCAATAATTAGAACTTTAGAAAAAATTAAGCCTGTCCAATATAACAAGCCCACAAAGCCTTCTGAAATCAAAATTCAAACTAAGTCTAAAAATAAGTTTAAAAATGAGTCTAAAGTTTCAAGTCCTGACCCTCCTACATTACAAAACTTCAAAACGGAAGCTAAAGCAAATCATCCTCAGAATTCTAAACCTTTAGCGAATATTAAAAATCCAACCGAGGACAAACCCTTCTATAAAAGCTCTTGCAAGCTCTGTAAGGGTGAACACTCAATGCTCAGATGTCCTCACTACCAAAGCGCTGAAAAGCGAAGAGCTCGTTGCCTAACGTTAAAATTATGTGCAAATTGTTCCAGTTCCAAACATTCTGATGAAAGGTGTCCGGCAAGTAAATACCAGTTATCGTATGAGTGTGCATTTTGCAATGCGCGAACTCATATTTCGGCCTTGTGCCCGAATGAAAAACAACCAAACTTGTGACTAAAGCATGACAGGCCATTGGTCATAAATTCCAGCGTGCTCTCGACCGACTTGTCCAATAGTACGTCAAAACCATCAGATCTCTTACTTCCCACTTTGACCTTAGATTTCGCGTATCGGGATAAAATTCGTAGTGTGCGATGTCTGTTGGATCTAGCATCCCAGAGATCGTATATTGCGACTTCAGCCGTCCTAGATTTAGGGTGTGATGTGGAGGAACTTCAACCCAATTCTTATAACATAAAAACATTCATAGGATCTCAGAACAGGCGCGTTAGGGAGAATGAATTTCAAATTAAGTTAAATTCAAACCAAGATCATCAGTCTTTCAACCTTATAGTGGACGATAACCTCTCCTTAGACTACCAAGTCTCTGGTTTGGGTCGAGCCATTAAAAAAATAAAAGCAGAGGGTTACGTTTTAGCCGACCATGGCTTCAGTAATCCCTCTGACGATGCTGTAACTGGGGTTGAGGCTCTCTTGGGAGTCGATGTCCTACAGCATATGGTCGATGTTAAGATGGTCCCGTGTCTTGGTGGAGCTGCATTGGAAACTTCCTTGGGAATAATCCCGTTTGGCAGCACCTCAGCTTTCACTGGCGGCCAAACCGCTACTAACACCGGGGGGCGGTCGGGATGTAAAAATCCTTTGCATCGCACCTCTTTTACATCTACTAACATCTTAGATAGGGTCAAAGGTGCGAGCCCAAGCCGGGGCATTCAATCTGACACAGACCACAAGAAAAAAAACAACGAAGCTGATGATCTTTTTCAAATTCAAAACCCCTCCAGGGATTTCAAAGGTTTTTCATTCTCTCCTAACAAACATTCGCAAACAAATAACATCGAATCCAATTTTCAAAGAAGTTCCGCCCATAATCCGCTCTGCTTTGTGGGGGCTGCCCATTCGTTGGGGTCGAGGTGCGAGTGTGAAGCGAGAGAGATTGCAAGTTCAAAGGTCTTTAAACCTCATCAAAAGGACATTTCGGTTAGGGAGGGCGTGGAGTGCGTGGTTAATGCTGTCATGCAACCGTCACCCACATATTTCAACCCTTTAAAATTCACCAATGCGGACCCTGATTTAGACCTGGGATTAGAACACCTTTATAGTCTAGAATCAATTGGTATAAAAAGTGAGTTCTTTGGTAGTGTGGACGAGCTGAAAGTAAAAGAATTTTGTGACTCAATTGAGCTCAAAGATAATAAGTACCATGTCGAGTTACCTTGGCATGAAGAGCGAGTCGCGCTCGTCCCCTCTAATCACAAAATAGCTTTAGCAACTTTAGACAGAGTATGTAAACTTTTAGATAAAAAACAACTCACTAGTCAGTATAATGAAGTATTTAAAAACCAACTGCAAGAAGGCATAATTGAAAAGATCAATGTAAAACCATCTGATTTCGAAAATCATACATGGATCCCCCACAGACCAGTCGTAAAAGAAGCTGCTCAAATAACAACAAAAATACGCCCAGTATTTAACTGCAGCCTTAAGACCAGCGATGGGCTTTCTTTAAACGAAGCAGCTTTTCCGGGTATTGATTTAATGGGCTCTCTCTTTAAATTACTCTGCAAATTTCGTACTAATAAATACGTCATGCTAGCAGACGTCAAACAGGCATTTCTCCAAATTAAATTAAAATTAGACTCCGACAGAAATAGATTTTGCTTTTTCTGGAAGGAAAATGGCAACCTAGTTACCTACCGATACTCTACTATAGTTTTCGGACTTTGCAGCTCCCCTTTTATCCTGAATTACGTGATCAAACATCACATCAATAAATATCAAAACGACTTGTGTTCCTCAATGCTGAAAGACTCCTATGTCGACAATTTAATAATTTCAAACTCAAACCCTGAGGTTCTTTATGAGCTCTATTCAAATTCAAACAGTCGAATGTCAGAAGGGGGTTTCGAATTGCGTTCGTGGAACACGAACAATTCAGATTTAAAAGAAAAAATGGTTCAGGACGGGAAAGCTGAAGAACATGGTAGTGGGTTGGAGCGAGTTTTGGGTTACCATTATGAAGTAGGTACCGATCAACTTAAGTTGATGGATTTCAACCTTGATGAGTTTGCCGACAGCAAACGCCAGGTACTCGTTCAAATTTCGAAAGTATTCGATCCCTTATCCCTTTACCTACCAGTCACAATCAAAGGTAGAGTTTTTATGCAACAATTATGGTCTTTGGGTCTGACCTGGGATCAAAAGTTGGATGATAAAGAATTAAAGGAATGGGGAAAAATATATCAGGACCTTCTTAAACTTAAGTTGATTCAAATAAACAGATCTGCTTTCAATTCAGATGAGGGAGTTGCTTTGAAAGTGTTTTGCGACGCAAGCAAAACGTGTTATGGTTTTGCCGTCTACGCAGTAAGCGGAGCACAGTCGAGTTTAGTTTTTGCAAAAGCAAAAGTCGCCCCATTAAAGGGTAGAACCTTGCCATCTTTAGAATTACTCTCAGTATATCTAGCCTTGAAATGTTTGCCTCAGTTTCTTTCCGCGGTTCAGTGCCCCTTTGACTCTATTCAAATTTTTGTCGATGCGCAAATAATACTATCCTGGTTGCTCTCTAGTGACATAAATTGTAAAAACAAGTCAATATTTGTTAAGAACCGTATTCAGGACATAGCTTCCATGCGCGAAAATCAAAAAAGAATTTAAAGTAGAAATCACTTACGAATACGTGGCATCTCATGATAACCCCGCAGACCTCATCACACGCGGAATAACATTCAAAGAATTCGAATCTCGCTTAAGTTCTTGGCTACAAGGACCTACTTGGCTGACTTTAGAAACAAAACATTGGCCTAAATACGAACTTAAATGTCTTTCCGATTCCAGTAAAAAACTAATTCAAACATCACTAGTTACTAATGCGGCCGTTGCAAACGAGAATGACGTAACCGAGCCCATTTTAGACATAACCAAATATTCAAATTTAAACAAATTGCTCAGAGTCACTGCCTATGTCCTTAAATTCGTGTTCAAACTAAGAAAGAAAAAGGCAGACGCAGACTTTGGCGCTAAACTTTACTGGTTGTATAGAATGCAGTTAGATTGCTTTGAAAAGGAAAACCACTTTTTAGAAAATAATAAAAGTAAAAAGGAATCAGAAATACCCGACCTCGTAAAGAACTTAGATTTGTTTCTTGACGATGTTAGGCTTATTAGAAGCAAAGGCAGAATTGCTAAGTCAAACTATTATGACTACAGTGTCATCAACCCAATTTTGCTTGGGAAAAATCACCATTTCACTCGTTTGTTAGTAATGGACTGCCACTTAAGATGTAAACATCTTGGCATTCAATCCACCTTAAACGTAATCAGAATGCAAGGTTACTGGATAACCAAACCTAGGCAGACGGTTAAAAGCATTCTTTCAGAGTGTATGGTGTGCAAAAAATACAATCAATTTGCATTCCAATACCCCAAATTTACCAACTTCACTAAGGCCCAAGTAAACTTTTTCCGCCCCTTTAAACATGTAGGAGTAGATTTCACTGGCCACCTTTACGTCAAAGACTCGGACAAAAGATCTGTCAAAATGTACATCCTAATATTCACATGCCTTAACATCCGAGCGGTGCACATGGAGTTAGTGCCGAGTATGTCGACTAAATCATTTCTCCTTGCATTTCAAAGATTCTCAAATCTCTACGGAGTTTGCGATTTTGTCTACAGTGACAATGCCAAAGGCTTCGTAGAGGGTGGAAAGGCTCTAGAGTCCTCTTTAGAGTCCGATGAGTTTCGCGAGCACATGCGAGTCAATAATATCAAACATCTTAAACTCCCCGTGTACTCGGCATGGATGGGTGCTGCGTGGGAACGACTCATAAGAGTAGTGAAAAGTTGTCTGTACAAGTCCATCGGTAGATCTAAATTAGACTATTATGATCTGGTCACCCTGCTATCTAGCATTCAAAATTCAATCAACTCGAGGCCTTTAACTTATATGCTTTCAGAAAAAGATTTCAGCCCGTTAACTCCTAACTCATTTCTTAAAATTCACAGTAATTCTAGCATAGCACTAAAATTAGGAAACGACGATTCGGACGATCCCTTATGGACGCAAGATCCGCCCTCTCGTGAGGACTTGAACAAGTCGTTCAGTGTATTAAACGAGAAATTCGATCACTTTAGAACTTTGTGGTACGAGTCCTATTTACTAAGTTTACGAGAATATAGTCGCGATCTGTTTCAAAGCAATTGGGTCAATAGAGTCAAAGTAAACGACGTAGTGCTAATAAAATCACCTTCAAAGATCAGGCCCTTCTGGCAAATGGGTAGGATATTAAAGCTTTTCTTCGGTGAAGATAATAAAGTCAGAAGCGTCCAACTTAAACGCTCTGACGGTCAAATTGTCAATTACCCAATTTGTCATTTATACCCTCTCGAGATCTCTATCACTCATACGGGTACTAGAAACGAAACCGACAATGAGAGTCAAAATTCAGAAGTTGTTCTTGATCCTAGCGATAGCAGCAATCAAAATCCTCAAGTCTCTCGGCCTAAGAGACAAGCTGCTTTAAGGTGTCTTCAACGCCTTAAAGATTTAAGAGAATGTAATTAAATTTATCAAATTTATTTTCTAAATTAAAATTGGTTTTAAAATTCGGATATCATTAGATCAAAATGCCTGCAATAATCCACTAATTAGGATTACTGCAGTTCATGCCGGGCAGGTTATTAAAAAATATCTTAAAATATCAAACCACACCCAATCCAAACCTAATTTGGTTGGTATGTGAAATCTACATAAGTGGTTTCGTCACATAGTGGCGTGACGTCACTGTCTTTCGCACTTCAGGTCGCCGCCTTCAGCGGCAACGCACTTGCTCATTGGATCGCAAAGCGTCCAGTTCAAATTTTCAACTATTTGCTTACGAGGGCGTCTAGCCACGTAAGGTGTCAAACTGTGTTCAATTGTATTCAAATTATTTTTCATTTGTAGGCTTTATATAATTTGTATAAAGTTAGGTAGGTTAGTCTAATTTAAGATTTTTTTTCAGATTAATTTAAGTAAGGTAATTAGTATTGTAAGTATTACTTCATTTTCGAAGGTTCATTGGTGAGTAGGATTGTACTGTAATTTTGTTCGCCGTTGAACGGATTAAATTCTTTTCAACCTCTTCATCTTTTTATGAGTACTAGTGTAGGTTATAGTTTTTAATCATTCATTCAAAACGTAAAAACCAATACTTTCGACCCTCACACGCCTCTCCCAGCGTCGGATTTTCCGAGAGTTTTCCGAGAGGCACTCCTTCGGCGGTGACAGTACCAGTGGGAGGATGTGTCTGGGAATTCCTTGAGGGCGTTGAAGCTCACGATTCGACGGTGGCCTTCCTCCTGTCAGCGTGACCGACGGTCAGAAACCGCTCTGATGCGTCTACGCATCGGTCATTCTCGCCTCACGCATGGGCATCTTATGACGCGAGATGTTGCCCCCTCCTACCCATACGGCATTCCTCTCTGTTTCACATTTGTTTTTGGTTTATACTGCCTTTGCTGTTGCTCGCTCCCAGTTCCTCCCTTTTTGCCCTTCAGGCTCCACTCTTACTCTTACTATGTTGTTGGGTGACTACGCCAGTACCAAAGGACACGCTTTTCTCTCTTCTCCCCCGTCAAACTGGCCTTCTACTCTCTATTTAATATGACTTGGGTGTAATTTCTTCCTTTGTTGATCATGGTGTCTCCTTTTCTCTCCCACGACTTTTCCTTTACTATAACCCCTTCAAATTCCCCCTTACCCCATCCCCTTGTGCTCTCTCTACTTCAGTTTCGGCGCGATATGACCTTAGTAGTTGAAGAGCCGGTGAAGTACTGCTATTCATTCATTCAGTGTCGTGCCACCGTCATCACTTCACATTTCCCCGAGTTAAGTTTCAACCCATTAGTTCAGAGTTCATCATCCCAGATGTCAATTGCGTTTTGCAGCATATCATCCCGTTGGGAAATCACAATCAAGTCGTCAGCATAAGCGAAAGTCACCATATCGTCAACCCTTTGGCAGACGTTCTTTAATATCCTATCCATGCGAGATGTCATGGGGTTTGTCGGAAGTCAGATGGGGAGGAGGAGATTTTATTAGTGTGGACGTGAGAGTGACTTATTCTGGTGGCGACAGGGCTGAGAGAGGAGTTGCTATTTTACTTAGAGGAAGGATAAGAAACACCGTAGAGGAGTTACTGTGTGTCAGATAGAATTTTTGGATAAGAATGAAAGGCGAAAAAGTAGATCCATTTGTCATGCAAGTGTATTTGTCATAAAGCTCCCATCCGGAAGAATAGGTAGAAGAAATGTATGATAGTATAGAGGAAATAATTGAATCCAGAAGAAATGCTAACGTAATAATTATGGGGGACTGGAATAGTGTGATTGGAGAGGGGAAAGACGGAAGGGGAGGTTGGACCACTCGGATTAGGTAGAAGAAATGAAAGAGGAGAAAAGCTAGTAGAATTTTGCAGAAGGCAAGAACTTATGGTGACTAATACTTGGTTCCAAAATCACAAAAAAAGGAGATACATATGGAAAAAAACCAGGAGACACTGAAAGATTCCAAACTGACTTTATTTTGGTAAGACAGAGATATAGGAATGCAGTGAAGAACTCGAAAGCTTATCCTCGAGCAGATGCTAACTCTGATCATAACTTGGTGGTAATGGAAAATATGGTGAGGTTGAAGACTCTGAAAAAGAATAAAGTAGGGAAGAAATAGGATACTGAAAGAACAAAGGATAGTTTTTGCTAAAAGGTGAATGAAGGGATAAAGAGGCAAAGAAATGACGGCCACATTCATATGACAAGTGAAGAAAGATGGTCTAGACTGAGGGATACAATAAAGGAGAGTGCACAGGAAAATATCGGTTATGTGAAAAGAGAAGCAAGGAAACCCTAGGTCACTACAGAGATGCTTGACAAAATGGAAGGAAGAAGAAAATGGAAGAGTATAAATACAGAAGAGTGAGGTGACGTGTGTATATATATGTATATAGTCTAAAAGTCACTAAAGGGGAAATGTCACAAAAGCTAAGCTGAATGGCAACAGCAAGGCATAAACGAACCAACGCGGCTGTTCGTATTGTTTTGGGCTAGCCTAGAGATGTTTTTTCCTATCTGACCTAATCGTTGGTGCTGTGTAATTAGGTGGTGTTTCTAAGGTGGTGGTGGACTACGTCCACAGTACTAACGGTACAACTGGTCAGTCTCCAGATTGGTGACTGACTGTTCTGACCTGGGGTGAAGGTTTTACGACCGCTGTCTATGCAGCAAGAAGCCCAACCCGCTGCGGCGGGTGGGATCCCAGGGGCCGGGGATCAACAGCCCCCGGAGGAGGCGCGATTGCCCGCGCAGTTCGTCTGCCCAGAGTGTGGGCAGCCGTTCGGGACTAAGACCGATCTCGGTGTTCACCGAAGAGCAAGGCACCCTGACGACTTCTTCGCCGGGGTGCAACTCAATCGAGTGAAGCTCAGATGCGACCCTGCCGAAGAAGAGGTTCTGGCGGATATGGAGGCACGGCTGACCTTTGAGCACAGGGGGGGTCAGCTGTTTATGAACCAAGCCCTCTTCGCGCTCTTCCCCAACCGAACCTTCGACTCAATCAAGTCGAGGCGGAAGCGGCCCCAGTACCGTGAGCGGGTTCTCCAATTGGTGGAATACCGCCGGGAACAGGCCGCCTTGGAGGCGGGTGGTGGTGCTCGTCCGCGCCGTCGCGTCCCGGCGCGGCATCTCCGTCCGGTTCAGCCCGTGGTTCCTATGGACCTCGGGCCCCGTGGCGGGGTGCGCCCGTGTCCGCGGCGGGCCGCTGCTGCCCGTCCTCGAGTCCTCGATCTTGAGGAGGTGTCTTCCTCCGGCTCGGAGGGCGGCGACGAGACCGTTGTTTTGTCATCTTCCTCGTCTTCGGAGTCCGTGGGGGAAGCCGTTGCTTCCCCGGAGGAACTGGAGGTTGAGGATGAGGCGGTGGGGCGAGTCGGGGAGGGTGCCTAGGACGATCCGCCAGAGGCGATGATCGACAGGGACCCACTAGAGTGGCTTAATCGGCTAATATTGGCAATTGGTAGTGGGATGAGGATATGGAGTGAGGAGATGGGTGGAATCCGGGAGTGGGATGGGTACGCCCACCAGGCGGCGCAGGCGTGGCTCCCCCTAGCCTGCGCCGTTCTGGACAAGTTGGCTGCGGTTAGTCCTGGTCAGCCCGGCCGTGTTGCGGGGCGGCCGCCAGTAGGTCAACGAGGGCGCGTTACGCCTTCACCGACCGAAAACGGTCGTCGGCGCACCGGTGCGGGCGCAGGGCCCGTGGTCATCCTGTCTCGGGGGCTCGTCGCTCGCCGGTTGGTCAACGGGGGCGCGTTACGCCTCCACCGGCCGAAAACGGGCGGCGTCCTCCTGGGAGGGGCGGCCCGGGCGCTGGTCGCGCGGGGCGTCCTAACAACGTTCCCGTGGTTCCGCCCACTCGTCGTACGAGAAGGCGTATGGAGTGGAGGATGGTTCAGGGCATGTGGGCGCGGAACCGTGGGAGAGCTGCGGCCCTGGTCCTGGACGACTCCTACTGGCAACCCGACCCGGTCGGGGCGGAGGCGAAGCTTGCTTTCTGGCGGGGCATCTTCGGTGCCCCCTCCGCTCGCGATGCGCGCGTGCTGGTTCCGGGTGAGCCCTTATGGCGGCTCGTTGAGCCGGTTACGGCGGCTGAGGTCGAATGGGCTGTCTTAAATATGAAGGACGGGGCACCTGGTCCTGACGGGGTGGTTCTGGGGAGCATTGCGGGTTACTGCAAAGTGGCACTTGCGGTGGCTTTCAACTGCTTCCTGGCGGGGGGGATCTTCCTGAGCGTTTTCGGGACGCTCGGACGGTCCTCATTCCGAAGAAGGCCTCTCCTGAGGGTCCGGGCGACTACCGCCCAATTACGATGGGCTCAGTGATCGTGCGGTGTTTCCATAAGATCCTGGCCCGCAGGTGCGATACCGCGCAGCTCCTGAGCTCTAGGCAGCGGGGATTCGTGCGTGCTGATGGCTGTGCGGAGAACCTGTTGGTCCTGCAAACAGTTATTGCTCAGGCCAAAGGTCTGGGCCACCCGTTGCACGGGGCGTTTGTTGACCTAGCTAAGGCATTCGATAGTCTCTCTCACCACTCGTCAACTATGTGGCCGCCACCTATGTGGGGGCTGCCACATGGTTGATAGGGGAACGTCTGCCGGTGACGAGGGGTGTGAGGCAGGGAGATCCGCTGTCCCCATTTGTCTTCAACGCGGTCCTTGAGTGGTCTCTGGGACAGTTGAGTGATGCAGTCGGCGTTCCTTTAGGGAGCCAGCTCGTGAGCCACCTCGCCTTTGCTGACGATGTGGTTCTTCTTAGTACGTCTCCTGTGGGCCTGCAGTCCTTACTGGACTGCTACGCCACGGAGACTGAAAAGACTGGCCTCCGCCCGAACGTAGCCAAGTCCGCCACCTTCTCCATCCTGCTAGACGGGAGGGGAAAGCGCTGGGTTTGGGGCGCTGAGGCTCACTTCACTGTGGGTGGTAGGGCCATTCCCGCGTTGAACGTAGGCGACTTCTATCGGTACCTTGGCGTTGAGATTGGAATGATCGGGTCTAGGTCGAGAGCGCTCACGGTAATCCGTGAGCGGCTAGATCGGGTCTCGGCCGGCCCACTCACTCCGCAGCAGAAGCTCTGGGTCCTGCGGTTCAAGGTTCTGCCGGGGATAACCCACGACCTGACTCTTAGTCGGGTTCGTGCGGGGACCCTGGTGGACCTGGATCGCTTGGTCCGGGGTCGCGTTCGGCAGTGGTTGCACCTACCGAGGGATGTGCCACTTGCCGTGTTTTACGCGGCTGTGGGTGATGGGGGACTTGGTCTGCCGTCTTCGCGTCCGGTTGCCGTTTTATAAGATCAGAAGGGTCGAGGGCTTGGTTCAAAGTTCTGACCCGGTCGCCCGTGAGGTGGCCGCGCACCCACTGGGTGGACAACTCTTGCTTGCGTATCCCCCCGCTAGAGTCAGGGGCCTGCTTCTGCGTACTGCAGAGGAAGCTCTTGGCGCGTTCCGACTGGCACTTGTCGCATCTATCGACGGCAAAGGGCTGGCCGGTGCGCGTCAACAGGCCGCGTCTGCTTCCCACGGATGGATCAACGACGGTACGAGGCTTATGACCGGACGGGACTACATCGACGCCGTCAAGCTTCGTATCGGCGCCATTCCGACTAGGGAGCGACGGGTACGGGGTCGGGGCGGCCCCCCTCCTTGTGAGTGGGGGTGCCATGCGGGAGACGGCTTAGGCCATATCCTGCAGGGTTACCCTGATACCCACCGTAAGCGCGTCGAACGGCATGACCGGGTGGTCCGCCTGGCGGAACAGTCGCTTCGGGGCTCCGGTGCCCGGGTGATTGTCGAGCCGGTGGTGCCCACTCCGGCTGGCATTCGGCGCCCAGACATAGTGGTGGCGCGTAATCACGAGGTTACCATCGTCGACGCCCAGATTATAGCGGACTCGTGTTGTACGACCTTGCAGGAGGCTCGCCTCAGGAAGGTTCGTTATTATGACGAGCCGGCCGTGAGGCAATGGGCCCTCGACTGGGCACGACAGCGCGATGAACATTGCCAATTTGCCAAGGCTACGTCGATAACCATTTCATGGCGCGGGCTACTTGCAACCAGCTCAGCACAAGATCTCAAGGCATTAGGCCTTGGAGCTGGAAAACAAAAGCTGCTCGTAGTCCGTAGTCTCGAAGGCTCGGTGAGGATTTGGAGACACCGCGCGGCATGCGTGGTGGACGGCGGCGGGGGCGTCCGCCGGATCCGGGGCTGGGTCCTCGGCGGGACTGATCAGGATCCTTCAATGATCCTGATTGGGCACCCGGTATTAAAGCGGCTTCAAGCTCTAAGCCCGATCAGGTAGAGGGAGGCGGCCACGCGTTGGACCGCACCGATTAAGCTTCATCTTAAATCCATCCCTCTATTGATGATCCTAATGACGGCCAAGCATAGTACTAGCCGAGGTGTGCAGGGATTACGTAGTTGTTTCTAGGTAAGGACCTGTAGCCACTGTTACTATGCAGTGTGCCGTGATATAGAGCGATACAGTCTCTGTGACGAAAAAAAAAAAAAAAAGTTAGGGGTAATGTCTATAGCTTCTAAATTGGTAATGTAAGAGAGTTAGGTAGGCTGTTTGTGGGACACAGGAATCAAATGGTAGGCTCCCAAAGGAATATCTAATTCAACGCACCGGTAAGTGCTTTTGATTGTTTGCTAGAACCTAAATAACCTAACTGGGGTGCCTACCCCACGCTATCACAGGAGACAACGATACAAACAGTTGAATAACGAACTGAGAAGAGAAACTGATAAAGCAAGAGATGTGGCTTGAAGAGTAGTGCATGGAAATGGAGGAATTAGAAAGGAAAGGAAAAACTGATTTAATGTACCAAAAAGTTAAGGACAAAAATAGATGGAAAAGAAGTAGCTTGGGAGTGCGAGAAACAGAGGGAAGAAAGTGGGAGAAACTGAAAAGACCAGAAGATATAAGGAAGAGATGGATTGAGTATATTGAACTGTATGATAGAAAACAAACCTAATAACATCGAAATGGAGGAAGTAGATTGTATGGGACCGGACATATTGGAAAGAGAAGTAGAGATGGCTGTAAAAGACCTAAGAATTGGCAAAGCCCCAGGACCAGATAATGTACCAACAGAACTGAAAAGTCTTGAAGGTGATGCTAGAGAGGAGGTGAATGTATTGTGCAGAAACGTGTGTGAAAGTGGAGACTGGCCTGCTGACTTTATGAGTATCTCTATGATTACTATCCCCAAGAAACCGAGAGCCACCAAGTGCTCAGAATTTCGAACCATAAGCTTGGTCAGCCAAGCATCAAAAATGATGCTAAGGATACTAACCAGAAGACTAACGAACATAGCTGAGCAGTACATTGGAGAGGATCAGTTTGGATTTAAGTCAAAATGCAGAACAAGAGAAGCTATTAGTATTATGAGAATGATGGGAGTGTGTGCTGGAACATGATCAGGAAATGTTTGTTTGGTTTATTGACTTTGAAAAAGCTTTTGACAGAGTCCAATGGAGGTGTGAAAAATGCTCTGTATGAATTGGTCCACAATTAACCCACCCCTTATATCTCCAGTCTAACTATAGAGTAGATTAAGCCTAGCCTTGTAGGGGTCAGCCTAGAGATTCCGGAAATGGTCCAGAGCGGGCAGATAAATTGAGGTCCACAGTAGGATTCCTCACCAAATTAGGTTAGGGCAATCTACCTTCACCTTTGTTAAGCTATGAGTTGATGCTAGGTCTTAGGCCACAATGTAGGCCTAATTTGTCTGACCCAGCTTAATTTACTGCGTTTACTTCTAACTGGGTTAAAAACACAATTAGTCACTTACTGCTAGTTATTAGGGTCCCTTTTCCCCTTTTAATTGTTGAGAGCGTACTTGCTGGTGGGGATCTTTTTTCCGTTTGTTCCTCTCCCTTCTCTCGTTCCGTCTTCTCGCCCCGTTCCTCGTTTTCGTTCCCCCTTGTTCTCTTTCGCGGGGCTTTTTCCACCAGCGTCTCCTTGGTCTTTTTTTGGTTGGTTGATCGGTAATGTATATCTATTACCGAGCACGCTGTATATAAATACTAGTGTGGAGAATAACTCTGGTGAGCAACCAATTGGTTTCATCCACCCAGTTATTGACATAAAAGGAATTTAATAATTGTTAGATTAACTACCTACCTACTCAGTATGTTGACTGGAGGGACCGTAGGCTGATACAAAATCTATATCTTGGCCAGACTGTGAATGTTAGAGTTCCAGGAGGAGAATCGGAGCCTGGATTGGTTGGGAGAGTGGTCAGGCAAAGATACTCCCTGTCCCCCGTGTTATTTAACATCTATGCGGAAGCAATGATAATTAATAGAAGCACTCTCAGATCTGGAAGAGGGAATCAGAGTGAGAGGTAAATTGGTCAAATCTGTAAGATTTGCAGATGACAAGGCATTTGTTTTTAGTACTGAGGAAAGACTACTTACAGGTAAACTCAACTTGAAGCTTAAGAAAAGGTTACTAAAAAGCTTGATATGGAGTGTGGTACTGTATGGAGCAGAAAGATGGACACTGAAAAGAAACTTCTGAAAAGTTTTGAAATATGGATTTGAAGAAGAATACTAAAGATAAGCTGGAAGGAACACCAAAGTAATGAAGTACTGCAACAGGTGAGGGAGGAAAGAAGACTCGTGTCCAATCCATTTCTTGTCTTTCTCTTATCACCTTAATGTGTTGAGAGGAGAAGGATTGTTGAAGGAGGTGATAGAGGGTAGATATGAAAGTAGAAGACCGAAGGGAAGGAAAAGGAAAGCAATGCTGGATGATTTGAAGGCAGGCAGGAGCTACCATGAGATGAAAAAGATAGCTCAGGATAGAACACTTTAGCGGGACACATGAGTTGGACCTGCCTGATAGGCAGAACACGATGGATAGATGGACGAGTAAACTAAATATAGAAATTATGAATTTATAAAAGTAGTAAAACCGTTTTAGCCAAAAAATCATTTAAAGTTTAAATTTTTCATCGCAGAAAGTTACAAATAGTGGTATTTTATCCTTGAAGTCATCGATATGTTTGAACTGGGAATCATTTGGTTTGTTTTCATAAAGAATCTAAAATATAATTGAGGTATGTGTGCTAAGTTTAATTTGGTGATGTTTCTAAAGTGCATAAGGAAAGCAGTTAAAGTTGTCTAATTACACTGGTCAACAAAGATTTCTCATCAGAGTAAAATTTGTGGTGGCTGGATAGCATTTTTCACGCTGATTCCAAAACTGCATTCAGATTTTTTTCTAGCACGTATAGTTTTCAAGATGAAGGCATATATATAACTACACAGATTTAACCATTTTAAATAGGCAAAATACTAATATTTCAACATTTGATTGCGTTTATTTTATTGTTTTTTAGTTTATTCATCTTATTTATTTCAATTATCTTAATTATACATCTTATGTATTTCAGGTGTGAGCTTTTACGTCTAGCAGCATTGTGATTCAGGCAACAACGCTGTGCTTTGTGTCAAAAGATCAGTCCAGTCCAAGAACTTGTCAAGTTGGTGTACATTTTTTTTGAATTTATAGTTTGCTCAGGTCAGTCAACATGCCTCGACAATGTAAGAATGACCCCGACAAGTTCTGTTTCGTATGCGGCCAGTTGACAACTAAAACACAGCGACGAAGTATTACAACCGACATTAAGAAAATATACAAGCTATACTTTGGTTGCCATCTAGGTGACCAAGATAAACCATGGGCGCCACATCAAATCTGTTCTGGCTGTTCAAATGGATTACGTGATTGGCTTAACAAAAAGAAAGCTTCAATGCCATTTGCCATACCCATGATATGGAGGGAGCCGAGAGATCATCATGAAGACTGTTATTTTTGTAGTGTGAACTTAATGGGGTTTTCTGCCAAGAACAAACACCAGATTGTATATCCAAACTTGGATTCAGCACGTAGACCAGTAAAATATGATGAAACATTGCCCATTCCAATTCCCCCAAGTGATAGGCTAGATTCTATTATACTGTAGATGACATGGAAAGTGATGAAGGTGCAACTGGCGTTTCCGGACCATCTACAGAACCAGAGTACACTTTTGAAGGTAGACATTTAGAGCCTAAAAAGTTAACCCAAGGACAGTTGAATGATCTTGTTAGAGACTTATCGCTGTCTAAAGAGAAATCAGAGCTTCTCGCCTCAAGACTAAAGGAGAACAATTTACTTGAGAACAATGTTCGTATTAGTTACTACCGAAAGCGGAATTTTGAATTAACAGCATTCTTTTCAGTAGACGGTCCTCTGTTATTGCCATGACATCAATGGACTATTTACAGCCATATCTCAGACGTATGTGGCATCTGAGTGGCGCCTCTCTATTGATTCGTCGCAGAGAAGCCTGAAAGCAGTTCTTTTGCATAATGGTAATATAATGCCATCCATCCCCATTGCCCATTCCGTCCATCTAAAAGAGACATATGACAATATGGATATACTACTTAAGGCAATCAAATACGACTGTTATCAATGGAATGTTTGTGGAGATCTAAAAGTTATAGGAATGCTTATGGGTATGCAGTCAGGATTCACAAAATTTTGTTTCCTTTGCCTGTGGGACAGTCGCGCCACTATAGAACATTACACCAAAAGTGACTGGCCACTTAGGTATACATATGTCCCAGGGATAAGCAATGTCCAGTCTGTCCCTTTAGTGGATCCCCAAAAGATCTATCTGCCACCTCTTCACATTAAACTTGGTTTAATGAAGAATTTTGTTAAAGCAATGGGTAAAGTCAATTCTGAAGGGTTCCAATACCTTTCAAGGAAATTTCCGAAGGTTACTGCAGCAAAATTGAAGGAAGGAATTTTTGTTGGGCCACAAATAAGGGAGGTTTTGAATGACACTGAATTTGAAAAAGTCCTAAGTCCTAAAAGTCCTAAGTCGCTTGGCTAGCGTTCAAATGGATATGTGAAAACTTTCTTGGAAGCAACAAGTCACCTGCGTATAAGGATGGAGTCAAGAACCTCCTTGATGCCTTCAAAGAAATGGAGTGCCGAATGTCGTTAAATTCACTTCCTGCATTCCCACTTAGATTTCTTTCCTGAAAACCTTGGTGCAGTGAGTGACGAGCAAGGAGAGCGCTTCCATCAAGATATTCAGATGATGGAGAAGCGCTACCAAGGATATTGGAATGAAAGCATGATGGCGGACCATTGTTGGATGCTGTATCGTGACAATCCAGGCCAAATTTACAAAAGAAAATCACACTCACAGCGCTTTTAATAAAATAATGTATATATTCTTTATTTATAAGTACATTGAATAAGGTATGATGTATTTGTTTAGCATTCCTAAGTGTGATCTATACATCCATAAATTTTCTTATAGCAATATCAAAAACTTAAAAATATCAAAACCAGTGTATCTATATAACTATACGTGCTAGAAAAAAATAAAACCAGATTCGGAATCAGCGCGAAAAATGCATTAAGAAAAGTGTGATCATGTTTGTGATGAGAAAAAAAAGTTTCATTTTGTTGGCCAGTGTTATTATATCAGTTGGGGTAATGTCTATATGTTCTAAATTAGTAAAGTTAGCAAACTGAGTAGGTTGTTGTGGGACGCTGGCAGCTATGGTAGGCCCTAAAGATCTAAATCAAAGCACCTGTAAGTACCTTTATTGTTTATTTAATAACCTAATACCTGACGGGGTCTAATACCCCTCACGTTATTACATTAGGTCAGTAGTGATAATTTAAGATTAATACATGTTTTAACTATTAATAATACTTATTTACTTATTAATTAATAATAAATAACAACTAGCTGTTTATTTTTAATAAGAGCCCAGTAAAGCCTAAAGCTTAAGGGCCAAATTAAATAAAATAAATAGTCGAGCTTCACAACTATTCATGTCATTGTAAATTGTGAAACGAATGTATTTATTTTATTAATAAAGGTTTATTCAATAAAAATCTTTTGCTAGTAATCATTAATGAAGGTTTTTGTCCAAGATATGCAGTGATTCCAACATGTTGAGTTCTGCAAGTTGGCTCTTAATCTCTCGATTATAGCGAAGAAAGACGAAGACAGTGGGTGATCATAGGAAATACAATGATCCCTGATTGAAGGATTTGCCGGTTTCTTCAGGTGTTAGTTTGTTCTGATAGAAGTACCTTTGTGTTCATGTAGGATTTTGGTCAAACTACCAACGTGAGTTAACCCTTTCTGTCCCAAATTATTGTTTTGAGCTGAAAAAAAAAAAATTGAACACTTAATGTTAAAAATAGGTATGGAAACATAAACGAAACTTTGTTTAGAAATTTATTTAATTAATTACACTAGAAATTATATGATTCCATTGACGCTATCAAGTAATAAGAGAAACTAACATTGCTTTTATTTGTTTCATTCAAAGCACCAAAGTTATATTTGTTCTTTGCTAAACACAACGGTAGACCATATTACTTCGAATGGAATACATTAAAACAGTTTTTATCCTTTGTATGGAAAACTGATACATGTGGGAAGTTGGGAGGTAACGAAAATGGTCCACTAAGTAGGTAGGTAATTAATAATTATTATTATTATTATTAGATTAAACTCCTTTTGTCAATAACAGGGTGGATGAAAGCAATTGGTTGCTCACCAAAATCACTCTCCACACTAGTATTTATATACTGTGTGATAGAGCGTGTTTGGTAGTAGACATACACTACCGATCAACCAACAAACCAAAAGGACGCTGGCGGGAAAAGCCGAAAAAAAGGACTTGCATCAAGAACGGCATGGCGAACGAAGGGGCTTGAAAACAGAAAAAGATCCCACCAGTTAGTACGCTCTCAAAAATTAAGCAACTAGAAGAAAGACTCCAAGAAGAAATCAGGACTTATTTAATAACACTCCGTAAGTGAACAGTTGTATTTCTAAACCCCAGTTTAGTGACAACATATAAACTAGGTCCAGTTAAATTAGGCATACATTGTGGTCTAAGACCTAGCATCAACTAATAGCTTAACAAAGGCTAAGGTAAATTACCTCACCTAATTTGGTGAAGAATCCTACTGTGGACCTCAATTTGCTCTGCCCGCTCTGGACCATTTCCGGAATCTCGAGGCTGACCCCTACAAGGCTAGGCTTAACCTACTCTACAGTTAGACTGGAGATATTAGGGGTGGGTTAATTGGGGACCAATTCATACAGAGCATTTTTCACATTAGTGGCCCGTATAGGGAATTTACATACTTTAGGCTTAACCTCACTTTATAAAAATTGCAGAATTAGGCTAAATGGTCTAGCCTAAACCTAACCTAATCAAGCCTAAATTAACAAACTTGCCTAATTAGGTCTACAACTAGGACCTAACTAGGAAATATTTACATTTAAGGAGTCCCATTCTTTTATAAGCTTAGAACTGAGTGCCACGTACAGATTAACCAGAATCAAACTTACTTTTTCTTTCAAAGTTTAGGGTACTTATTGGACTAAATCTTGACATTAATTAAATACTTTGTGGGGGGGGGGGATTTAACTAAATTTAAAACTTGTCTGTTTGTCTGATTACTCAGTTTATTTGATCTCTCATCTCTGATAATTTCTTCTCACCTTATATTTAATTACAATCCCTAGTTAAACTATTGTGACTTAAACATGGACAGTGATGAATTGCAACAATTAAAAAAGAAAAGGCGTGGAGAGTTGGGTGCTGTTACTAGGGCCATCAACACTTTTAACAATATTACACAACCAAACAAGGAAGATTTAGAGGATGTAATTCTTAAATTGAATGAACAAAAGGATATACTAGCCATTGATGAGGGTATTTCAAAGTTAGTTGAACCTGAAATGGATGACGAACAACTTACAGACCTTTACTTTGATAATGATCAGCACGTAATCTCAAGTGAAAAGCACATAAGGAGACTAGTCTCGTTTGAGTGACTTAACACCAAATAAGCCTAATTCTGATTTTAATCAAAGTAAAGCTAACCTTCAACTAAATTTAAGTGGCATGCCAAATCCTGAGTCACAAAAATTTAGGGCTAAGTTACCCACTTTGCTAGTATCAACATTTGATGGGGACATGGTACAATTCCCATCTTCCACTGAAAAATTTGAGAGTTCAATAAGTAATAAACCTTACTCGGGCGGATACAGGATTTGCTGGAGTGTGGTTCGGTACGAGTGCCGAAGGCTTCTAGGGGGGTCCGGAGGCATGCTCCCCCGGAAAATTTTGAAAATTAAGGCTCAGAAACGCGTTTTTAAGCAATTTGCGGGATGTTTGTTCAGTTTATCAGCTTTTACATCTAAGTTATGCACTGATTTGCAAAGAAATTATACAAGGGAAGACAAAATTCCTGACAAGTCTTAAAGAAACACTGTTTACGAAAATTTCACTATCAAAACCTAAATTTCTTTTAAAAATCATACTTTATCATTCTACAGTAGATTTGTTCATTAATATAATTGAAGTTATTATATTTCTTGACAAAGTTTTGTGCTGACTGAGATATCAGTTAATCTCCCAACTCTCAGACTGGATCGACGAGCTCCATTCATCGGGGTTGCTGTTCAGCGAACCGTTGAACTACAGCTTCGTAATCCACGGGTTTGTCGGGCTTGGCGTTGATGAGCATTCATTGACAATATCTCCGTGGACATAGTAGTCCTAAGGTACCCTTTCACAAGTTTCAAGGTACGAGTATTACTCTTAAGAAATACCAGTTGGCAAAACATCTTATCGGATAGTCTATTCCTTTTTGGAGAGTAAATACCAACACATGTTTTACTGTTGTATACCTAATTAATATATACTAAATAATCGTAAATACATTGATGTGTTTTATGCATGCATTGCGCGTCGGGTGAAAATTGCGCACAGCGTTGCGAGCTTCTGTATTGAAATTAAGCATCTGAGGGGTTAATAGCTTTGGAAAGAGATATTTCTGTGGATGCGCGGCGCGAAAAATATTAACATATTGATATGTATGATATAATTGTAAATATCAGATCCCTTCAACATCATAACTTAAAACTATATTATTTGAAAAAAACCAGAAGTTCAGAAAATTTGTGTATTATACAACTTTTTACAACTTTACTTACTATTACTTTCAGTTATTTGCATGAATGTATCGATGAATCGATTTTTTTAAATTCATTTAAGAAAAATGACCTTAGCGATCAGGGGCGTTCGCAGGATTTTTTTTTGTAGAGGGGGCGCTATTGACATATAGCCCAACATCAAACTCGGTCTCGGATATTATGAAACTTAGTTACAGGTGTAGGTCTACTTGGGGCTAAAGTTGATGGAGACACGATGGTCTTATTAGTCTCATATTCACAACTGTCACTGCTACTAGTTATTTCGTGTGATGGTTCAGCATCTGTGGAATCATTTCGCTTTCGTTTCAGATAATTTCTGATATCCATTTTCAATCTGAAACATCATAAGACTACTTAGTAAATAGTAATAATAACAGTCACAAGTAGGTTATTAAAGAACATAAAAAATATTGAGACAGGAATTAAATTAAAAATAGCATAGTAGCCTAAGCCTCTCCACTTGTGCTTATATATAACACTCAATAACATTATAACACGGCTATTTACGAGAAATCTTCTCGGAGAAGACCAGTGTAGAATCAATGATCATTATATCAATATAAAGTAATAGGTAAATAAGAACACACTCACGTGTCGCCTTGCAGACTGTATAAACACAACTGATCTTCTGGTACGTTGCCACGTCTGTTTTTGACAGGGTTGCCACTTGCCAACTCACACTCATGGTAAACTACTACCAATTCCATAAAAATTTAATGCCAAATTAACCTTTAAACATTTTCATTGCCAAATTTTCTATAACATTGGCATGTATATTATGAAAAGAAAAATTAGTTGGTATATCCAGGGTGGGCAACTGCCCCCTTGCCCCCCCCTTGCCCCCACCTGCGGACGCCCATGTTAGCGATGCAGATGCCGATACATCGATCAAGTAGCTGAGGCGATACCGTTACTATACAAAAGTATCGCTCGATACGTAACGCCGATGGTGCTCGGACCGAATGCTGAAAGTCAAAATGCTGAATGGACAAAATGCTGAATGGACAAAATGCTGAATGGACAAAATGCTGAATGGACAAAATGCTGAATGGACAAAATTCTGAATGGACAAAATGCCGAATGGGCAAAATTTGTAATTTCTTACTTCATTTTCTATGAAAAATGCATTGCATTGAAATCCCTTAACCAGCGGTTGGTTGGACTCTGAAAGCTCCGCCCAGATCCAATCCCTCGATTGTTTTGCTTAACCTAGACTCCGGAGCATTCGCTCTTTAGAGGTGTAAAGGTAAGCTAATCTTATTTTTGTACAGTGCTTATTTTTGTGCAGTGGATTTCCCGAATTATTTACTTTATATGTTTTGCTTGTTTTCGTGAATTTTCCCTGTGGTTTATTTTTGGTAGGTTTTCATGTTAAAGGTTCATTTATAATTTCCATTTATTACACTGCCCAACAAAAAAACATTTTTTTGATGGTGATTTAATTCTAAGACCTGTTTCTGGATAATATTGATGTGCTGATTTCAAAAATTACCTTAGATTTTGTCCATCACATCAGGTTTTCGTGCAATGTGCAATGCAATATGCCTATTTTGGGTGATCCATGAAGGGCACTTATCAAAATTGATGATTTTTGAGACCTGTTAACAGCTGTTTTGCTGTTAAAATTTTATCTGTGGAATACGCAAATCTGTGCATTAAATCTAAAGGTCATGTGCAACATATTAAAATCTTGGGTATCTGTGATTTCCCCAGGTGTGAGCGTGACGTCATGATCATGGATTCATTTTTTGCTTATTTAAACACACTTAATCACTGTGTCAATATTACCATTGTATATTAAAGTTCACTCCCTGCACAATTGTTTACTTTTCCATGCTGATTCTGAGTATGTAAAAACTTATTTTTTGAAAAGAAAAAAAATTGGGCATAACCCTGCCAAAATGCGATATCTCCGTATTTGATTGCTCGAAAACCTGACGTGATAGGCAAAAACTAAGGTGATTTTTGAAATCAGCACACCAAAGTTACCTAAAAACAGGTGTTAGAATTAAATCAGCAAAATTGGTGTTGGGCAGTGTTATCGCTTAAATATTTACGTACTTTTACATTATATAATTTCTATGCATTGGTGGTATGCTGGTTTTTCTTATCATTAATTTAAACTTGTAGTGTTTGGTATATAAAGCATTTTATGTGACGCCCTTCTTCATTTCAGCATGGAGTTCGTTACAAGTAACAAAGGTGGCAAGAAACTTTTGTATGAAGGCTACACATACATTGTCGATAAAAGAAGAGAGGAACGTGTTTATTGGAGATGCGAGAAACGCGGTGATTGCAGTGCTAGGATTGTTACGTGTGACGATATAATGCAAAATATTTCCAATAACCATTCACATCCACCAGATGCTACCCGTAACTGTGCTTTGAAAGTAGTGGAAAAAATAAAGCAGCGGGCTAAACAATCAGATGATGTCACATCATCTGCAATTAACAAATGTACAAGTGATTTACCTTTAAGTGTATGTGGTGCATTGTCGCACAAAGACTCACTAGCGCGCAGTGTAAGGCGAGCACGGGTACGTAATAATGCTAGTAATGATTTAACTGTAACGACACGAGGTGAAAATTTTTTATTGTACGAAAGTGAAAGTGTAGATATTTATTCTACATTAAAGAAATTAGAAGTTTTAGCTAACAAGAAAGTGGTTTAGTGACGGCACGTTTGACTGTGCACCTCTTGGAAAGCAACTTTATACGATTCACACAGTTGTCACTGAAAATAAAACGTTACCGTTAGTGTTGTCTCACAATTAATAAAGATGAAAATACATATGACATAATATTTAACTTCCTAAAAGAAAAAATATTTATCCTGAGTCTATTACAATAGACTTTGAACAAGCTGCAATAAACAGTATAAGAAAGTGTTTTCCCAGGGTTTCTATATATGGTTGTTTCTTTCACTTTGGTCAATGTTTGTGGCAAAAAATTCAACATTTTGGCTTACAAAATTGGTATACTAATCCAGAAAATGCTCTTCTAATCAAACAGTTGGAAGCATTGGCCTTTGTTCCTCCACAGGATGTATGCAGATTATTTACAGATCTTATGGAATCACTGGACCAAGAAACAGATGTTGTTCTAGGTGACTTTTCGGAGTATTTTGAAAGGACATGGCTCGGCGTTGTTCAGCGTGGTCGACGAAGGCGACCGACATTTGAAATTGACATGTGGTCTGTCTACAGCCGAATTGAATCTGACTTACCAAGAACCAACAATTCACTCGAGGGATGGCACCAAGCATTTAGTAGCAGAGTTGCGATAACTCACCCAACCTTGCCAAAACTTATTCAAAAAATTAAACTAGAACAAGCCAACACGGAAGTAACCCTAGAATAAATATTTCTTGACGCCAATGTTACAAGAATAAATAAAAAATACAGGAAAATAAATGAGCGTATTAAAAAAGTATATGCCACTTATAATGAGTCCAGTGGGTTGTCGTACCTAAGAGCAATAGCTCATAATTTATAGTTTTTAAATTAAAGTTTTATTAAAATAAACCATCCATTTTTTATCATTTACCCTTCATTATTTTTTTATTTATTCTCTCAAAGTTCAAACCATAATAACTTTTTGGATTTCCCTAACAAATGTTTACAATTTTCTAAATTGTCGTCATTTTGTCCATTCGTCATTTTGTCCATTCGTCATTTTCTATCGGTATTTTGACTGTCGGCATTTTGACTTTCGGCATTCTGTCTGCACACGAACGCCGATACATGTATTGCGACACTGCCCATCTCTGTTCATAAGACAGGAGAAAATTATTCTAATCTTGAAGGCATTAGAAAACACTTTCCAAATATCCTAACCAATTTCAACTTGAAAAATAGTTCAACGCAAAGTAAGACGTCACCCAGGCTATGGATAAACCAAAGACTGTCCCCACAGACCAACTAGCTACAGCCAAACAAACTAAACTTGACACTGTAGACTCAAATGTGACCAACTACAACACACGAACACCTACATTACAGAACTTTAATGTAACTGCTACCTCAACTTACCACATTGTAAATTTTGTGCAAGTGATGAACACAGTAGTACTGGGTGTGGCAAATATTCAGCCTTTAACTCAAGATCTAGAAGATGTGAACAGTTGAACCTATGTAAAAAGTGTACTGGCCAGGGACATTATAAGAAAGACTGTAAATCTAGGTTAAGATTCAATTGTAAGTTTTGTAAAAGTTCAAGACATGTCACAGCAATGTGTGGTTCACTAAAGTGTCCAACCAACAATAAAACTCAAAAGATACCGTACCTCCTCCGAACAAAGATAATCAAGAAAATGCCACTTTTATGGGACATTCTGTTTGTCCAAACAACGTAGCAAAAAACAGAGGTTCTTTAATCAACTATTATTTTGGACTTAGTGAATGGTGAGGGTAGCACCACTACAGTGAGATGTCTTATGGACTCTTGTTCTCAACAAACATTTGTGTCAAAATTTAGTCAATAAATTGGGTTTGACACCAAACCCCTATGAACAAGAACTCAATATCACATTTGTTAAGGATGACTCAAACAAAAATAGCTAAGACAATTGATCTGGAATTACATGTAGGAAGTGAATTAGAAAAAATTAAAACGGTCATTATTCCAAAAGTAGAACTAAACAAAATGGTTGTACCCAAACTAGAACAAACCATTAATCATTTGAGGAAACGGTACAATATAGCTGATAGACATATCACAAACAACAGAGTAGCTAACAATAAAATGTTGATGGGGTAGATTATATTCATCTTATTCATAGGGGCATAGTGAAGACAGGTAATGGTATAGCTTATCAGACACCATCAGGGATGGTCCCCTTGGGTGACCTATCCAGATACAACCTAGACCTAAACCAGAATAGTTCATGACTAGCAAATACTATGTGCCTCAACTCAGTCCTACATAACACCTGTAAGAATAGCAACACTGAATAATATTATAACAGCTGAAAACTTTAATTCATCACTATCAAATGAAACTAGATGAGGATAATTCAAACTTTATGGTTGCTGGAATCTGTGGGAATACATGACACAAATCAAACTTCAGAAGATCAGTTAATGGTAGAAAGATTTGAAGACAACAAAATAACTACTGTCTTTGCACTGAATGGTGAGTTACCTTGGAAAATAAATTGTCCAACTTTAAGAGATAATCTCAAAGTAGCTAAAGGACATTTATAAAGTAATGAAAAAGCTCAAACAGGATAATAAAATTCAAATGTACAGTGATGTCTTCAAAAAACAGCTACAGAAAGGCTTCATTGAAGTAACAACTAACCCTTTTAAAAAAAGATGGTTGTCATTATTTAACCCACAGGGGGTTTATCGACAAGATGCCCCAACAACAAAACTCAGAGTAGTATATAACTAGCCTCAACTCCTAGCCTCAAAGACAGTGATAAACACAGTTTGAATGATTGCCTGATTGAGGGTCCTAATCTCTTTTCTGACCTTGTGAAGATCTTACTCATGTTCAGGTTAAATAAATATGCCTTACAAAGTAACATTTCAAAGGCATTTTTAAAAATAAATCTTAATGTATATGACAAGAATCAACTTAGGTTCTTAAGGTTCAGGGATCCATTTGATTTGAATAAAGGGTTCATAACCTATAGATTCAATTTTGTATTGTTTGGAGCCAATTGCTCACGTAGCCTATTAGCATTGACAATCGGACATCATTTGAACCAGTTTAATAACTCTTTAGCACTAAACTTCATTAAAGAACATTTTTATGTAGACAATCTAATAGGCTCAACATCATCAAAATCTGAATTATCTGAGGTCTATGAAAATTCTCAAAACATTATGCAACAAGATAACTGAACTTAGAGAATGGATTTCAAATAATGAAGATTTAAACAAAAATATTTTAAAGGATAATAATGGTCTTACTGAACCATCAGACATAGTAAAAACTTTAGGTATGAACTGGTATTTGGATGCAACTTCTAACAATCATGAATCTGCACTAAAAGTTTTAAACTTGATGGCTAACACTAAAAGACAGATAAACACACATCAAAAATTTTGTTACATTGTGTAATATCTTATATTTTGGTGTTTCTTTGTTTTTGGGTGCGCTGAATTAAAAAATCGTATTAGTTTTCTCGTGAAAATTCGTTTCTTAAAACCATAATCTCTCTTGTACCTAGTGGCTTATCAGGGAGCAAAATCACAATGAAGGAAAGGAAAATAAATATATTTCATATTTAAAGATATATAATGTGTATATAATGCGTATATAATGTGTATATATAATGCACCCAACTATAACACGGACACAAATATAAACGAATAATGCTTAAAAATGTACATTTGAGCGACTTTTTCTCTTGTAGTCCCGTGGATTATCTCGTATTAAACACCAGATATAGTCGTCCATCATAGCTTCGTCCCATTTTCCCTGATATCTCCTCTCCATAGTTTGGATATCTTGGTGAAAACGTTCACCATGTTCTTCACTTACGTCAACCAAATTTGGTCTGAAGAATTCTAAATGCGAGTCTAGATAGTGTAACTTCAGGGACATTCTACAACCTAACCTTTGAAAGTGTGTGAGCAGATTTTCTACTAGCTCTTTGTAGTTGTCGTTCTTCTTGTTACCTAAAAATCCACGGACTACAAGCCCAAATGACTGCCAAGCATTTTTTTCAAGAGCTGTCATTTTTTCTTCTAACTCTTTAGATGCTAACATGCATCTGACTTGAGGTCCAGCAAATATGTCTCCCTTGATTTTAGCTTCAGAAAGTTTGGGAAACATTGAACATATATGATAAAGAGCATCACTTTCAGCATCCAAAGCTTTGCTGAATTGCTTAATAAGACCAAGCTTGATATGCAGCGGGGGTAGCAAAATTTTGTCTGTTGGAACAAGGGCTTCGTTAAGAACATTGTGTTTGCCTGGATTAAGCTCATTTTTCACGGGCCATTCCTTTCTGACAAAGTGCTCGCCATCTGCTCTGCTGTCCCAAAGGCAGAGGAAACACGAATATTTAGTGTAACCACCCTGTAGTCCAAGCAGGAATCCTAGCATTTTGAAGTCTCCACATACATCCCATCTATGTTCACTGTAGTTTATTTTATCTAGCAACCGCTTTACATTTTCATATTCTTGTTTCAATTGAACCGAATGAGCCACAGGAATAGATGGAAACATGTTTCCATTATGTAGTAGGACGCCTTTTAAACTTCTAGTTGAACTATCAATAAACAAACGCCAATCAGTAGAGCTGTATTCAATTCCTATCTCAGCAAAAAGGCCATTCACATTACAGAAGTAGCAAAGAGAGCTCGATGCAAAACAGGAGTAGAAAGAAGAGTATCGCAAATGCCTATTCCTGTAGAAAGAGCTCTTGACACTTGGGTCCAAAAGATTCCACTCTTTAAGTCGGGACGTCATAATTTCTGCATTGGTTTTCGTAAGGTTCATATCCCTGACTAGATCGTCTATGTCTTTCTGGCTGGGGAAATGGGGTGACGTATTGGAGCTTGCCTCGAAGTCAGCATCTTCAGCTTCATCGGAGGATATTAAAGGCGTTTCTTCTATTTCCTCCATGGTGGGTGGCCATGGAATGGGTAAATCTTCATTAAGGGGAGGTGGAACTGGGGGACTGGGGGACTGGGGCAATAGAAGATGGGATATTTGGATATAGAACATTTTTTCGCCCTTTACCTCTCTTGTAGAGTGAAATGTCTACCATGCAGAAGTAGCAATCATCGTGGTGATTGGTTTGCTCCCTCCAAATAATCGTACAAAACGGCCCTGCCTTAAGTGGGCCTGTGTAACTAACTCGTTGCAATCAATCCAATTTGCGATGGAAAATTCATTGAATTAGTGAATGCATATGTTAAAATTTGTATGTTTTTAAAATGTATTTACAAATGTATTTAAATACAATTGATGTATTTTGTATTTAGTATCTAAATACATTCGTAAAATGTATTTAGTATTTAAATACATTTCTCCCATGTATTTAGTATTTAGTATTTAAATACATTCAATGTATTTATTGCCCAGCTCTGCCCATGGGCATGCCAAAGAAGCGTGATATGCTGTACAAAACTTCGTTCCTGTGTCATTTTTGTGCTTTACTTGCTTTGGATTGATGTAATCCGCAAACATAACAAAATGAATCTGCAGAGTGCCTGCAGGACCTATTGCTAGCCATCACCATATAATTCTAATTCAAATATCTGAAAAATACAAAAAAAAACATTTTATAAACAGAAATAACCAAACCAAATGTGTACAAATATTTAATAATGGGCCTTAACCAATAAAAACATTACTAATAAACCCCAGGTTTGGGGACAGTTTGAATTTTGCACTTGAAATTACTTTTGTTATTGCAGAAAAATGCCTTAAAAATGGCAAAAAAGTCAGATTTCTAAATTTGACCATATCATAAAAACTACTTTTCCGAGCAAAACCGATGCCAAATCTGTAATAATCAGCGTGGCCGAAACATATAAAAGATCGAAAAATCAACATAAACAAAAAATTGTTGCACAGTGTTATCAGAGTCTTCCAAAAATTTTTATCCCATGGGTTTATTCCTGCCTTCAACAATAAAATCAAAGATTCTACTCCAAGAACTTTGGAAGACAAATGTTGGGTGGGATGAGCCAATAACAATTGAAGATCAAAAATCTTGGAAGAAGTTAGCTACTAATTTTACAGAAGTGCAGAACATTAAAATACCAAGGTGCTGTGGGTTTAGAGATAAACCCCAAAGACTTCATGTGTTTGCTGATGCAAGCACACAGGCTTATGGGTGGTGTGCGTACCTTGTAAGTCCTACAGAAAGTCATGTAATTTATGCAAAAGGGAAAGTTGCACCTCTCAAACCTTCCCGAACCATACCTTAATTAGAACTATTGGCTGCTGTATTAGCCATTAAGATCATTTCATTTCTTAAGGATGCTTACTCGGGTTGCCAGATCAGATGGTTTCCAAATCCGGAGATTTTACCTACGAAGATCATCATTATTTGTTTATGTAGCTAAACCGATATGTAAATTTCCTCATTTTTTAGAATAGTAATTATCTTGCCAAAAATCTGTAAGAAAAGAGGCAAATTTTACTTTTAATGACTTTTTTACAAAGCTCAATTTCCGGAGACTCCGGCCCAAAACCGGAGACCTGGCAACCCTAATGCTTACTATGATGTGAACATAACTGATATCCACATCTGGCTCGACAGTCAGATTTGTCTTGACTGGATACGGAATGTAATAACGTGGGGGGTATTAGACCCCACCATTTATTATGTTATTTAAATAACAATAAAGGTACTTACAGGTGCTTTGATTTAGATCTTCTTTAGGGCCTACCATAGATGCCAGCGTTCCACAAACGACCTACTACTGGTCCTACTTTACTAATTTAGAAGTTATAGACATTACACCTAACTGATACAATAATTAGACAACTTCCTGCTTAAATTAGTCACTTTAGAAACATCACCAAATTAAACTTAGCACCAACGATTTTGTCAGATACAAAACTACATCTCTTTTGTTCAGCCCAAATCAACGAACAGGCCGCGTTCCGCTGTTTATCTTTTTGTGTTGCCATTCAGCTTTCTTTTAGTGACTTTTCCCTTGATAGCATTACTAGCAAAAACATCTTTCTAAGAAACAGGCTAAAAGAAATAGCTGAAGCTAATGAAAGCCTACAAGTCAACTTTCACAATGTTCTAACTAAACAAAATCCAGCAGACTTTCTGACCAGAGGTTTATCCTACAAGTTGTTGAAGTCAAACAAAACTTGGTTCATGGGACCTAAGTGGCTCTGTAATACAGACCAATGGCCTGTGGAACAAGTCAACCTGACATTAAATTTAACCTTTTCAACTGTTCTTTAAATAACAACTGTTAAATAAGAACAATCACAATTGTACGGTCGTTGCAACCAAGAACTGGATATGGCATGCACAACAAAAAGAGTACAATAAAGAGTTAGAATTCTTGACTAATGGGAAACAAACAAAAGAGCCTGTACCATCAGTAGTTGAGGATCTAAACTTGTTCAGAGATGAGGAAGGTCTTCTATGGTGTAAAGGAAGACTAGATAAATCAAAACTGTCTTACAAAAGCAAACATCCAATCCTTTTGCCTAGATTTAGCTATTTGACAACATTAATCATCAGACACGAACTGCATTAACCCTTTCGCACCGAGGACGTACGCGGTACGTCCCCATTCAAGAGCTCGAGGACGCACATTTAAAAAATACCGGCGTGAAAGAGTTAAGAAAAATTTATTGGATACCCAAGGGAAGGATCACTGTTAAAACAGTCCTGAATGAGTGTGTCACATGTAGGCATATTCATGCTAGGCCCTATAGGAAACCAAATCCTCCTGCTTTGCCAGAGGAGATAGTTATTCTCAACAGACCCTTTGAGACTGTAGGCATTGACTATACAGGAGTATTGGCTGTAGGGGTGGTTGACACTGAACAAAAAATTTACATTTACTATTTACATGTGCTGCCTCACGAGATGTTTATCTGGATGTTGTGGAGGATCTTACAGCAGAATCCTTTGTTGCTGTCTTTAAGAGATTCTGTGCACGACATTTAGTACACAAGACAGTGGTGAACAGGTCATTAACGGCTTGTTAAGCAATGAAATCACACAATTATATGTACAAAATTCAAACATAAAGTGGAAGTATATTCCAGTTGCCTCTCCTTGGTGTGGTTCTATCTGGGAGAGGAATATACAAACAGTTAAGAATTGCTTGAGGAAAGCAATTGGTAAAAAACAGATACACTTGTTTGAATTGCTCTCTCTCCTGGCTGAGATTGAGAACATCAGCAACAGTAGACCACTCATTTATGCGAGTGACAACATTAATGACCCGGAACCATCAACTCCAAATCATTTGATTCGGGGAGAACAAGTTAGTCTCCTGCCGGACTACAATATAGACTTCAGAAGACCCAAACTGGACTCAACAACACGATGAACTCCAGACTAAGTTACAACACTTAACTAGAGTTAAAGTTCATTTCATTAAACAGTGGAAAACTGAGTACTTGATGGGTCGAAGGCAGGCCCGCAACAAGGATCGGAATACAAGGGTGACAAGGAAGGGAACTGGGCGGGGGGGAAATCACTAATTGGGTCAGACACACTATAATAATAATAGTAATAATAATAATAATAATAATAGTGATAGTGATAATAATATCAATCATAATCGTTTTTATTGTATCAGTTACATAATGTAATTACAGTAAATGTATACAATAAAACAAATATATCGAATAGAAAAGGATTTAATGGGAAAAATTTTAATACAGCTAATATGGATAACTGTCTTTAGAAAATGTACGTTAGTTCATGACTTTATGTAAAATTATTTTTAAACAATTACAATTAAAACAATTGCAAATTTCGCTGTTTTTAGCAAATCCGCGCATAAATAAATTAATATTGCTGCTGTTCGTGCGTTTGACTTCAAAGGCAAGCATAGCAAGTTCTGCTTTCCGATCACTTGTCACCCCTGTAGCCAAACTTGGCTGGCAGTCTGGGTATCAGGGGTAGCTCAAAAATTGCCAGGGGTGGCGAAGCCCCCTCTCGCCTCCCCCGTACTTGCGGGCCTGGTCTAAGGGAGAGACATAAACAAATGACTAAGAAGGATTGGTCTGACATAATTAAGGTAGGGGACCTTGTTCTAATACACGACAGTACTTCAAGACAATACTGGCCTCTGCCTAGAGCTTTAGAACTCAGACCAGGGCAGACAGGGTAACAAGAGTGGTCAAATTAAGGACTTCAACGGGTGACACAACAAGAGACATTTCTCTTTTCTACCCCCTAGAGTCTGGACCCTAACCAATGGACTCTGGAGAACCATCTCTACCGACAGCAACAACTGGAAACACTGAACTTCCAGTAACTATACCCTTGACAGTAGGAGCGGTAACACATCCTACCACACTGACAGACACAAGACCTCAGCGACAAACAGCGTTAAAGGCGCGACTAGTTTTACAGCAAAAAATACACGCTGGAGAATTGTAATTTCATCTTCTAACTTTCACTTTTTCTTTTCTTATGGTAAAGACCATGAACAGTTTCATCCTATGGATGTATATTTTCTCTTCTAATTAAATGCTACATCTTCTCCATGAAAAGATGAGGATAGTCACTGTTAATCGGATTAACAGGCATTTACAATTAAATAATTAGCTAGTCTACACTCAGACATAAAAATTGGTGACAATGACACCAAGATTTTTATCTCCCGGGGTCCCCAGTATATGGAAAACTGATACATTTGGGTAGTTGGGAGGTAACGAAAATGGTCCACTGAGTAGGTAGGTACTTAATCTAACAATTATTAAACTCCTTTTATGTCAATGACTGGGTGGATGAAACCAATTGGTTGCTCACCAGAGTTAATCTCCACACTAGTATTTATATACTGTGTGATAGAGTGTGCTTGGTAGTAGTATTGATACACAATACCAATCAACCAACAAACACAAAAGAAACTGGGGGGAAAAGCCTGAAAAAAGGACATGCAAGAATAACGGCATGGCGAGTAAAGAGGCTTGAAACGGAAGAGTGGAGAACCAGCAAGTGCGCTCAACTAAATTAAGCAACTAGAAGAAAGACTCCAATAAGAAGATCAGGCCTTACTAAGGAGACCAGGACTTATCTAATAACACTCGGTAAATGAACATTTTTATTTCTAAGCCCCAGTTTAGTGATAACATTTAAACTAGGTCCATTTAAATTAGGCCTACATTGTGGTCTAAGACCTAGCATCAACTCATAGCTTAACAAAGGCTAAGGTAACTTACCCTAACCTAATTTGGTGAGGAATCCTACTGTGGACCTCAATTTACTCTACCCGCTCTGGAACATTTCCGGAATCTCGAGGCTGACCCCTACAAGGCTAGGCTTGGTTAGACTGGAGATATTAGGGGTGGGTTAATTGGGGACCAATTCATAAAAGCATTTTTCACAATTTTTTTATGCAGGAAGGAGGGGACAAGGGCGAACACCCGCAAAAATACTCCCCTCCCACCATGGAAGAAAAAGAAGAGTCAAAATCAAGGTCCAAAGTTTACGAGATGCCTGGACATTCTGCGTTTGAAAGATTGGGGGTCATAGACAGAGGGGGGGGAGGAGATGGATTGAGAAAGGTTGTTTTAAAGTTCACTGGCTGAGAAGATGAAAACTGAGAATAACGATTAACCTTTGCGTTAGAGAGTTGGACAAAAAAGGTATGAAAATATGTCGAAAGTCTGGTACTGCGTGCTGTCCTTAAGGAGGAGGCATGCAGTTAAAGAGTTCAGGAGAATAGTGTCTGTTATAATGGCAATGGTAAAGAGAGAGTGAGGCAACATTGGAGCGGAGAGAGAGGGATTGAAGACAGTCAATAAGAGGCGGAGAAGTGATGAGACTAAAAGCCTTTGATTCCACCTGATCAAATAGAGCTGTGTGAATGAGCCAACCCCAGGGCCGGATTAAGGCTGTGAGGGGCCTAAGGCTAATAAGAGAGAAGGACCTATATATGTACTATATATTGTATATAATTCATAAAATCTTCAAACAAATAGAAATGTATACCTATCCAAATTTAACAACTAACAAAAATCAAAGCTATGTACATTAAAAATAAAACCCAGCAAAAATAGCATGCAAATCAAATAGAGAATGAGTTCTTCCTTCCTGGTTTTAAACTGTGATATCAAACAAAACATCCCTCTTTCTTCGACAAGCTGAATGATTTACACTCGGCCCAAATTCCCGATGTCTGAAAAACAGTTTCGGAAACAGATTAACCCTTTGAAGTCAATCATACAAAAATGGGTGAAAATCATACATACATATCGACAATAATACACCATCATCTATAATGACATAAAAAACTCTCAACTAAAACTAAAAAAAACTTAGTTTCCATCTCTGAAGATATAATTATACAGTTATATATGATATTACTTAACCAACCTTGTGACAAAGATTTGGGGAGGGGGTTATGATATAAAAATTAGGGCCTAAACTCGAGGGCCTAAAAAATATGAGGGCCTAAGGCTACAGCTTTATTAGCCTAATGGTTAATCCGGCCCTGGCCACCCCACACATGAGAAGCGTACTCCATATAGGAGTGGACAAGGCCTCCTGTACAGAGACAGCAATCGAGTTGGGGTGAAGAAACTGAGGAACCGGCACGGCGCACCTCACCTCTTACAAGCTGTTTTAGAAAGAGAGTATATGTGATATGTTCGGGAAAGATCACGAGAAAATGAAGCACCAAGAATGTTAATAGATGAGGAAGAATTGAGTTTTCTCTGCCCCAATCAGAGATAGTAGAGAGATCAGAGGTCAGGTGCGCCATAGCCGTCTCACGCGAAGCACGGAATGACTGTTGGGAGGAACGCTTTGTGAAGCGGTTCGAGAAGTGAAGGATGGAATCATCGACATAGGAGTGGATCGGACGAAGTGCAACTTAATAGATCATTAATAAACACCACTATCAATAGCTTTATGAGCAGAACAATGATCATCTGCAACTGCAGCTATAGATCGTCCAGAAAGGAAATCAATGATGAAGGCACAGATAGAAGGAGAGAACCGACGGAGAGCAGTTTGGAAATAAAAAATTTGTGCCAGACTCTATCAAAAACTTTTGATATGCTCAGCGCAGTAGCAAAGATATTCAAGAAGATCGCCAGTAGAGTGTCCCTTGCGGAAGCCATACTGACGATCTGAAAGAAGATTATAAGTAGAGAGGTGTTAAAAAATCTTCCTGTTAAGCATAGATTCAAAAACTTTAGAAAGGCAAGAAATCAAAGCAACTGGAGGGTTGAGGGCGGTCACCTTTCTTTGGGACAGGCTGAATGAAAGCAAACTTCCAGCAGGAAGGAAAAGTGCCAGATGAAAGACAAAGACGAAAGCGTTTCCTAGGCAGGAAGACAACACAGAAGCACAGTTCTTGAGAACAACAGGAGGAACACCATTAGGACCATACGCCTTCCTAAAGTTGAGCTCAGTTAGGGCAGAAAGAACATCTTTGGAAGAGAGTCTAATTTCAGACATAGTAAAGTCAGAGGGAGGAGGAGATGGAAGAACACCATCGGAATCGTCGATGGTTGAGTTGGAGGTGAAAGTTTGAGCGAAGAGTTCAGCTTTGTCAGGAGAAGAGACGACAACTGAGCCGTCGGAATGGAAAAGATGAGGGAAAGAAGAGGAAGTAAAGTTGTTGAAGAGGTGCTCAGCTAGATGCCAGAAAGAGCGAGAAGGATTTGAGTTGGATAGGTTTTTACATTTTTATTGGATGAAGAAATTTTTGGCTCGTCGAAGAACAGATTTTACACGATTCTGGACAGAAATATAAGTTCAGTGAGAATCCTGAGCTGGATGGCGACGATACAATTTGAAAGCCTCCTATCTGTTGCAGATAGCATTAGAACAAGCAAAATTAAACTACGTGTTTTTTTTCGTATTAGCAGGAAAAGAATGGAATGTACGCCTCCATGCTCGAGACAATCACCTCCGTGATGCGCTCAGTGCACTCGGAGGGGCCCTCTTACACGG
The DNA here is from genome assembly GCA_023014485.1 of Bathynomus jamesi. Classification (NCBI taxonomy): domain Eukaryota; kingdom Metazoa; phylum Arthropoda; class Malacostraca; order Isopoda; family Cirolanidae; genus Bathynomus; species Bathynomus jamesi. Next base: position 251,566 of record JAJOZX010000190.1, read on the forward strand.
AAGCAGTAATTATTTCATGAGAAATCAGAGAAGTACTGCCTAAGGGGGCCGCCAATCAGCGACGTTAAAGTGGTAAAGGCGCCGCCTCTTCGGAGAATCTAAAAGCCGAACTAGAGCGATAGGACAGGAGATGGATATAAGATTATGGTCGGAAGAACCATAAAATATTTTCTTTTACTGTGTCAAAAAGTTTGACAGAGTAAAAAGAAGGATGAGTGTTGGGAAATAAATCCAGAATGTTTGGATCTATCTCCAAGGCGATTGGGGATACGAGCAGGGTGATGTACAATCTACTGTAGGTCATTCAGGATATAGAAGTTGTAAGCTAGTTCACCAGGGATGTCAGTGAAATGGGAGGAAAGCCAAAGGTGGTGATGAGCACTGAAATCTCATAAAATGAAGATTCCACCGAAAGGAGAGCGAGATAAAATGTGTTGCATTTTGGAAGTGAGGTAGTCAAAGAGTTTTGGATAGTCAGTAGGATTAGGAGAAAGGTTGCTAGCACAATTGTATTTTATTTGAGATTGGCATGTAAGCCATAGCCAAAGGGTGCAGAATTTGGAGGATTCAAGTTCAGGAATACGAGACCAAGTTAGGTCGTTGCGTACATATTCGGAACATCCACCTTCGGAAGGTCTCTTAGAAACTGGGGGCCGTGATGACGTGATGTTTATTTACTGAAAAGTGAGAATGAAAAATACTTCAGTTAAATGAAATAAAATTCCATTAGTACTGTCAATAATACTAATACTAATAATACTACTACTAATAATAATAATAGTCAGTGCCTCCGTTAGGCGGCCGTGGCCGTGGGGTCTTCTCACAAACAGGGGCACCCACACTGAGCAGCGGCAAATTTTTTTTATATTACAGGAATTCCTCCCTCAAGTCGTAGTGAAATCGTCTTCAATGATTTTTTGCGTTAATTTTTGTGTTTTTCTTCAGTCTAATTATTCTTCGATTACTTACTGTAACTCTCTGTTTGTTTTCAGCCTCTTTCGCTACAAAATGACTTTTACTTCCTGCTGCTCAATTAAACCGGACGTCAACTGCTATTGACATTCTCAAAATTAATTCTCATAAAAAAATATTTGTGTTCTGCAATGTCTAAGGATAGGTTGTCAGATCTGGCTATTATCTCCAGTGAAAATTTTTTAGGGAGAAAATTAAGTTATGCTGACATTATTGACGATTTTACTTCTAGAAAAAGTATGATAGAACAAATGTGGTAGAGAAGAGCCGATGAAGAAATGTAGAAGAATGTAGAAAAAAAGTAGCAGTAAAAAGTAGGAAAATGTAAAAGTATTATTCATTATTTTGTGTCGCTACTGATTGTTTCAGTTTTGTTACAAAATAAATTTTGTTACTCAAAACTGATGCCTATGTTTGATTGCTCCGCTCAGAAATAGGAGCAAAGCAGATTGTTCAATATTAAATGTGATAAATACGGTTACGTGACGCGAACGAAAATAGGAACATTTAGTTTAGCGATTTCACCCATATATATTTATTAATTTATCTTATTAAATACAGATATTGTTAACAATGCATATATAAACAAAATACAATATAATTTTTTTTTTTACCCGAAATGTAAGAAAATAGTTGATTAACTTAGCGTAGTGAAGGCTGCTGTTCTGTCAACTGCACCGATGTGGTGTTGGGCGAGAGGGTTACTGCTTCCTGAGCAGGAGAGCCTTTTATTGAATCTTGCCACTGTTACCACTCATTCTTAATAAAAATATGCTCTGTATGTGGTTGAAAATGAATGACAGGATAAACAAAGCACTTAAGCACTGACGCAGAATTTAACTGAAGGTGGGAGGGTAGGGGGCGCGATATGATTAGTTCAGGCGCCTCTCTACACTGCGCAGAATGGATTGAATTCCACACGAACCATTTACTTGCTGTCCCCATATTTTTATTACGCGATTGGTTGAAACGCGATTCGAAAAGCACAACCGATCAGTGGTCGTAATAATAAATGAAAAAAGGATGGCCGAAACTTTCAGTACAAGGAAAGTATGACGTCATGAATCGCCTCATGGTTACCAATTTCATAGTAACGACCCAGCTTTAAATTTTCCCTTAGGTCTGTTTTATTAGTTATATTATTATATATCTCACTACAATTAAACTTCCTGATTGAAGTTCCCACAGTTTTGTAATCTGGAATATTCACTTCAGAAACTAATTTTAGTATGAATTTTTATGAATGATAACATGGTTTATGAGCTGACTTGATATTAACTATATTATTAGCCTATGATTTGACGACAACGGGAAATATCTGGGAAAGCCTCATCCCTCGAAGACTTATATAACCAAGTTTATTACCCTGTACTGAAATGGTTACAGAAGAAATACAAATAAAGATGAAAAGGGAAACTGGAAAACTCAGTGGGCGAAACTTGCAGATTGGAAACAACCCTCCCTCCTCTCTCCCCTTTATTTATTTCACATAAATGCAATATTTAAGGGAGTTGCTTTCGGGGCAAATTTATTAGGACAGGACTCTGAATTACTAAATACATATAATAGAAGGCGCTGACCCGGTGTTAGAGCGCTCATAGCTCTTTCATGATACCACCCTATTCACATAGAAATAGGAAGCTAGATAGAAACTGTTAAGAGTCAACAAAACCTCCGAATAGCGCACATTCGTTTTAAGGGAAACTACTCGGAGATAGAGCAACACTAAGTTAATTGCTAGGAAAAATTGTGAGTATCTATATTTGGCCAGATGAAGGAAATAATTCAGTGGTCGACAAAATCGAACTAGTTTCTTTCATCAAAGATGTATACACACTTTACTAGACCAATCTTGTACGCTGATTCCAAATCTGTTTTCGGTTTTCCTCTGGCACATCTAGTTATCGAAATATAACGTGTTAATTTCATCACAATTTATCGTAAAAGTGCAACTTCATTCATAAAAAGAAATGTACACCAACCTAAAAACGTTGCAAGTACGATTTTCTTTCGTAAACCTTGTCCGGATCGTCGCGGTACAACATCCAGCAGTAGTCTGTCAGCATACTTTCGTTCCAGAAACCTTGGTAGCGATTTTCCATTGACTGGATGTCTTGATGGAAGCGTTCCTCCTGTTCGCCGCGTCAAAGTTTACGGGAAAGAAATCTAGATGCGAATGTAAAAAATGTATTTTCAAGGACATGCGACAGCCCATTTCTTGATATGCATCGAACAGTTTCTGAACTCCATCTTTGTATGCGGGAGACTTGTGGTTACCCGAGAAGTTTCCACAAATCCATTTGAAAGCCTGCCATGCTTTTAGTTCTAAGGCATTGAGGCTTTCTTCAAAGCCTTCATCTTGCAGAACCTCCCTGATTTGGGGCCCCACAAAGATTCCCTCCTTCAATTTCGCGGCACTGATGTTTGAAAATTTCTCAACAAAGTATCAAAACCCTTTTGAATTCGCCTTACCCATCGCTTTCACAAAATTTTTCATTAAGCCGAGCTTAATGTGGAGAAGGGGCAGGAAAATCTTCTTTGGATCAACTAAAGGAACACACTGGACACTGCCCGTTCCTGGCTCGTATGTGCTTCTTTGATGCCAGTTACGTCTGATGTAATGATCCGCGGTAGCACGGGTGTCCCATAGTCATACGAAACAACAGTATTTCGTGAACCCTCCTTGCATGCCCATTAACATACCAATGACTTTGAGATCACCACAGATATTCCATATTGGAAAATTTAGGCCGGGCTGAAACTATAATTTTTGTTTGATTTTAATTTATCAGTGACTAACAGTTGGCTTTTGATATAAAAATAAGATTCCTGAAAAAAATAATTGGTGGCCACCAACGTGTGTCCGGCCACCCCCGTTTTTGTAAAAACATCTAATGCCGCACTAGCAAAATCAGGAAAATGGCAATATCTCTTCTTCTGAACATGCTAGAGAGATGGTTTGCATACCAAAAGATGCAGAATTTGATTTAGAACAAAGTATTAAGAGTGGTATTGTTTCATAAAACCTTTAGTTTTTGAGTTATTTTAGAAAAACTAATGTTTGGGGCCCATAGACCCCCTTTCAACTGAATGTCAACACATAAAACATTCTCAAGCTGCAAATTGACATGTATTAGTGGTTTTCAATCAGCAATCAAAATCAGCCATTTTAAATTCATTGAAAATGCTTTTTGACATTCCAAAACGCCAAACATTAAATTATACAATTAACAAATTGTCATTTTGTCATATTTTAGCATGATAATAATAATCTAGAACTTAAATATTTTTAGACACAAAATCTTTCATTAATTTACGTGATCTAATTTGTTTCTAATAAGACCATCTCTACGCTCATGACCTACAACAGCCAAGGATGCTTCAGTGACAAGCTTGATGTGCCTTTCAACATTCTGACTGTGGCACTCGTGATCCAGTTTCAATGCGGTATTAATGATATCACGCAGTTCATCATTACTGAATTCTTTTAATACAGGTGGAACAGTTTCCCATTGGGACATAACAGACAGCTTGTGGTATGCAGAAGCTTTGAAATTGATGATTGGCTTTCTAAAGACCCTAACATTCTCATCTATAGCAGGATATTCATCAGTCAACCTTCATGATCCTCTTCATTCTCATCATCACTTTCAATTATTCCACCTGCAAAATCATTGCTACTACCAGATTCATCATCAAAATCCTCTATAACTCCCCTCAGACACAGAACTTTATTGACAGCACACCTCCTCACCTCTTCATCTTCATCAGCCAGCATTCCAACTAAATATTTTCACCATGAGCAAAATAGCTGTTATTGTTTAATACGTCTAAACAATTTCTCTAATTTTCCTGTCAGGGAATTTATTTACTCTTTGGATCATATTGAATAGGTTTCTTGACCCATCACTTAGCCTCTTATTAGCCTTGATATTGAACCAACTGTGAAAGTATACTTTGATGATGAATTCTATGATTTTGAGGTTCTTACTGGGTCTTTTTTGTGAAACATAAAAGCGAAGAATCTACAGGCTAAGGTGAGCCATCGAGAGTGATTTAGCAGGCCAACTTCTAAGAGTGCAAGGTCTTCATCCACTTCACCAGTAATAATTGCCCAGCAGATGCAGTATCCATAGTATTGGTCTGTTGATAAATTATTGGCCACCTCATTTGGTAGAAGCACAAATGCAGGATAAGGTATAGATTTGAAGTCCACAACATTCCTTCTGACACATCCCCATTGAGCTGAGAACCAATAGGGCCAGAAAATTTGTCTGGACTTTTTGTTGTCCCATCTAAAGTTATGAAGATGTGTCTAAGTGGCAATTCATTTAGATGCAGAAGACAAATATCCCACTGAAGAGGTTGAAAAACATTTCCAAATATCTGATTGACCCATGCACATGTCCTGTGTAGTATTTGTCCCATCTGCTTTAACTAAGTTAATTTGGCCTCAAGTTCTGTCCCTTAAATGATCTTATAAATGCCATGAGCAATGTCAATGCCTTTGCCACTCTCCGGGATAAAATGGTCGAGGTAGAAATCATCTGAAAAAATGTAATTAATTTACAATTAAAAAAAATGAAAAAGGAAGGAATAAAGTTAACTGGACAGTTGTCACTTAAAAGAAAAAATTTTAAGTAATTGAAATATTATTTATAGTACAGTAATATAACAGCATAACGCCTATAAACTGTATGACAATCATTTATTTACCTGGCTCTCCAGTAATGACATAATGTTCCTCTAGGATTGTGGATGTATAATACTTTTCATTTACTTTGTTAAAGCAAGTGTAGCATCCTTTCTACGTCAAAACAATGCCAGTCACTTTTTCAAATATCACTTCTTCTTCCTTCTTCCTTTCAGCTCTCAATTTAGCTCTCTCCCTTCTCAACTTGTTTCTGAAAAGTATTTCAAAAATATTGGCCATGCATTACTGCATTAGCATTATACAAATATACAAAATACAAATGTCAGTGTCCTGTTTGAAACTAATTAATATAAATACAAAAGAAATTTTGACGCTAATTAAAAATAATAGTAAATCTGGTGATTTAGAACTTATAGCAGAAGCTAAGAAATGTAATATCTAGAGTGATTAAAAACATACTTATCAATAACATTTTGTATGTTATCTGGGGTGATTACTCCAAAGTCCACCAATGTAGCAGAACCAATAGCCGCTCCTGCTCTATCACTTACTTGATATCTGTTAGGATATTTAAAGTAGATTTACATATCTATTGTCAATGAATAATTTATTGGTAATCTTAATCTCTTAGTCACAATGATTTCACTTTAAGCTGTATTAAAAGATTTATCTTTCAGTACTATACCTGTCACATGCTTCAGCTAATGAGCGTAATCTAGTTCTGTTCTGTAATGTTGAGACTTCTGGAACATAGTCTGCATCAAATGAATCATTACAACTATAATGTAATTCCTCAGAAGTAGCTCTCAGTACAGCATCTGTTTTATAGTCTCCGAAACACAAACACCTTTCAATAACTTGCTTCAACGTAGGCAATTTCCCTAAAGGAAATTGTTCTGCTGGCATAAAACGTACATCACCAAGTACTTTAGCAACTGTTTTCCTTGTAGAAGTCATACTTTATATTGCAAATGTTGAATTCAATGACAAATTGCAGTTGGAAACTTATAACAAAGGCACCTGAAAAAAAACAAGTTTTCAATTTATTACGTTTAAAAAAAGTTCATGAAGCAGCCCCACCCTCTATTCTTTAATCAAGCATAATGGATGCAAGATAACAAGGAAAGGTCATATCATGTGATCACTATGTCCATGTCAACATCCTTTTAGGGCAATGTTAGTAATCAAAAAGCCAAATCATGCTTATTTTAGGATTTCTTTTGTCACTAAGGTCCGTCGAAAGGGGGTCTATGGGCCCCAAAAATTAGTTTTTGAGTTATTTTAGAAAAACTAAAGGTTTTATGAAAACATACCACTCTTAATAATTTGTTCTAAATCAAATTCTGCATCTTTTGATATGCAAACCATCTCTCTAGCCTGTTCAGAAGAAGAGATATTGCCATTTTCCTGATTTTGCTAGTGCGGCATTAGATGTTTTTACAAAAACGGGGGTGGCCACCAATTATTTTTTTCAGGAATCTTATTTTTATATCAAAAGCCAACTGTTAATGACTCTGATAAATTCTATCTTGAGTTTCAGCCCGGCCTAGCACTATTGGATTGCTTCGAGTAGTATATTCATGTTATCGTACGTCTCCTTTAGATGAACGGAGTGGGCGATCGGGATGGACGGCTTTAAGTTCCCGTTATGCAGGAGAACCGCTTTCAAGCTTCGCTGTGAGGAATCGATGAAGAGGCGTCACTCAGATGGTGTATGTACCTGTGACAAGTTCTCGAAAAGTCCAATCATATTATGGCAATAGCAGAGCGAACCGTCTACTGTAAAGAATGTCGCCAAATCATGGTTTCGTTTTCGATAGTGACACACTCGGACGTTCTTCTCAAGTAAGTGTTTCTGCTTGAGTCTCGAGGAGAGAAGTTCTGATTTCTCTTTGGAAAGGGCTAGGTCTCTAATGAGGTCATTCAACTCGTTTTGGGTAAGCATCTCCGGCTCCGATTGGTCTTCGTCAGGTGTGTAGTCAAGATCGGCCGAAGGTCCCGCATCTCCGCCAATCGCACCTTCGTCGGATTCCCTTTCGTCTTCTAAAGAATCGAGTCCATGCTGTGGAAGTACCGGAATCGGCATCGTGTCATAGTAAGGGATCGGTCTGATCGTGGGGTCTGGTCTACGTTCGGATAAACGATGTTATGCTTGTTCTTCACGGAGAATCCATTTATGTTAACATTGCAAAAGTAACAATCGCCATGATGGTCTCTCGGCTCCCTCCATATCATGGGTATAGCGAACGGCATCGACTTTTTCCGTTGGTTCAACCAGTCACGTAATCCATTCGAACAAACGGTACAGATAACATGTGGTGCCCACGCCTTATCTTGGTCGCCTAATGGACAGTCGTAGTATAACCGGTAAGTTTTTCAAAGATCCATCGTGATTGCACGCCGTTGTGATTTAGTCGCGAACGAGCCGCACACGTAACAGAAATTGTCGGGATGATTTTTACACTTTCGAGGCATGATGATCGATGAGTGGGTTGATGTAAATCACCTAAAAAATTAAAATGTGTAAGTGGGCGACACAAAACAAAATAACACAACACACAACTAGACAGAGTTCCTTCACACACTACCTGACCTCGAAAAGGGTCACCTACCGTGGGAAAAAAAGGATTAAGTCAGCGACCAGATAAGTTCCATTTAATACTTTTTCTTTAACATTTCTTTCGTCGGTAGCTTAATTCTATATTAATTTAGTAATAAATTTGTGTTACAAGATCCTGTTTCTGCGTTTCAAGAACGCGGTGGACCTACGTTATAATTTATTAATTTCCAAACGCTCGTTTTTTGTTTTTTCTTTTTGTTTTTTGTTATTCAACTAATTAAAAGCATGGCACCCCCGTCAAGTACTTGCAGTCGCTGTGAAGGGAAATTTGCTGCTTACGCGTTTACAATGGCTAATAATAATGATCAGTTAGTTTGCAGGTGGTGCTCAAGCATGGAAGTGCTGAGGAACGAATTAGACCGTGAGAGGCAGGCCAGGGTGAGACTTGAAGAAAGCGTGATGCTCCTGACGGCAAAATTAGAATCCCTTGAGACTCCAGTTACGACCCCTCCTGCCTCAGTTTCTATTAATAATATAAATAGTACTAATAGCCCTCTCTCTTCCCCTAGTTCCCAACCCTTCGTTCGAGTGCGAAATGGAGTCCCATTGAGAAAAGCAAAGCCTTGTCTACCAGTAATAACAAGCAATAAGTTTTCTGTTTTAGGGTTCGAAGATACTGATGAACCGGAAATACGACTCGTTGGTGATTCCATTGTTCGAGGGCAGCTCGAGGAATTCTGTGGGAGAAACCCTCGTCGTAGGCGCCGTTACTGCTACCCTGGTGCAAGGGTGGAGGATATAACTAATAATGTTGACCATTTTACAGACAGTACCGCCGAGGACACAACGTATGTTATTCATGTCGGTACTAATAACGTTTTAAATTCTAGATCGGAAGAACTGCTGGCTAGGTACAGGGACTTATTAGAGCGATTAAGGGAGAAAACTAATAAGATTGTTTTAACAGGTATACTTCCTCGAATTATCCAACGAAGCGATTTCTACAGCAAGGCGACCTATATTAACAATAACCTAAAGTCTCTTTGCCAACAGGAAGGAGTGCATTTTGCTAATTTTTGGAACAGTTTTCTACGGCAGGAGGGACTTGTTCCTCGAAGATGGACTTCATCTTAATGAAGTTGGAGCTGCGCGTTTAGGAAGACTATTTCATAATACTGTCTCTTCTTTTCAGGCTGCCGTAAGCCGAACGGTCCCAGCGTAAATTCCACAAATTTCCCCCGCGCTCGCGAAGGTGTCGCAATTACAAACAATTTGAAGGTTCTATCCTTAAATGCTCGTAGCCTACGAAATAAAATAAACGAATTTTTTCTTTAATTGCTTGTAAAGACTATGATTTAATTGCGATAAATGAATCGTGGCTTAGCACTGAAACACGTGACTTTGTAGGGAGTATCAAATTAAAGGTTATAGACTTTTTGTTAAAAACAGAATAGGTAGGCGAGGAGGCGGTGTTATGTTGTATATCAAAGATAATATTGCGAACGTTATAGAAGTAAAGCACTCAATTCCAGAACCGATAGATTCGACTATAGCAGAACTTAAATTCAACGATTTCAAACTTCTTGTTGCGGTTATATATAGGCCCCCAAATCAAACAGCTGCTACGGACGAAGCGTTATATCGTGAACTAAAGAGAATAATCGGTAGTGAGCAGGCTTTAGTTATGGGTGACTTTAATTGCGCCAACGTGAATTACGATACAATGCAGGGAGACGCGGAAGGTAATCGTTTTGTTAATTTTCTCGAGGATAGCTTTCTTATTCAAAAGGTTGGGGAACCTACGAGGTTGGACAGTATTTTAGATTTAGTAATAACTACGGATGATAGGCTAATTACTGATCTTCAAGTAATAGAACCGTTGAGCAATAGCGATCACAATATGGTAGAGTTTGTCCTCTCAGTAAGTCACTCGAAACCAACTAACTCGACTAAAATTCCTAGCTTCCAGCACGCAGACTTTAGTAAATTTCGAAATAAATTTTCACACGTCAATTGGGAAAACGTAATGGGGAACTCCAACGCAAAACTAATGTGGGAATCGTTCGTAAAGGTATTTAGGACTATAAATGAGGAATGTGTACCGTACAAAATTAAGCGTGCGAAAGAAAACAACAAGCCCTTGTGGTTTACTTCTAGAGTAGGAGACATTATAAAGAGTAGAGAGAGGGCTTATAAGCTATACAAGTCCGATAAAGATAATCTGTTGTTACGAAACAACTACATATCTCTAAGGCGTGAAGCTAAAAGTGTAATAAAAAAGTCAAAACGCGAATTTGAAATCTCCATAGCTCGTGACGGTAAAGAAAATCCCAAGCGATTCTTTCAATACGTCAATAATAGAAATCCAGTAAAAAGTGTCTTAGGTCCATTAAAAAATGGAAATGGAGATCTAGTCTCTGAAAACAAGGAAATGGCCAGAGCTGGGCAATAAATACATTGAATGTATTTAAATACTAAATACTAAATACATGGGAGAAATGTATTTAAATACTAAATACTAAATACATTTTACGAATGTATTTAGATACTAAATACAAAATACATCAATTGTATTTAAATACATTTGTAAATACATTTTAAATACATACAAATTTTAACATATGCATTCACTAATTCATGTTTTGATAAATTTCTACTTTAGTGCACTTTACCTTATTACCGTCTTTAGATTTAATTTTAAAGTATTTTCCATCAAACAGAGGGTGCACTAAATTGTTATCTGCAGATATATCACTGTTTGATTCACCGGATTTGCTTGTTGAAGCCATGACACGCACACGATAAAGAAATCAACCGCTTTCGACTAAGAGTGGCACACAACTGATTGAACTGACACGTTGAAACATGAACCATGCTGTACTACACTGTCGACGCGTCGTACTGTGCTAGTACAGAACGTGTATTAAACCAGTAAAAGTATTTACATTTTTATATTTTTAGTATTTAAATACATTGTATTTAAATACTCATTAAAGTATTTAAATACTATATTTAAATACATGAAAAACAATGTATTTATAAATACAGTTCTAAATACACAAATGTATTTAAATACGTATTTAAATACAAATGTATTTAAATACTGCCCAGCTCTGGAAATGGCTACCTTGCTAAACAAATTTTTTACGTCAGTTTTTACTATAGAAGATGTAACGAATATCCCTACGGTCATAGACATAATACCTTTTGATAATGGTAATATTTTGGATAATATTGTCGTTAGTGAAGGGGAAGTAATGCGCTATATTGATAAAATGAAAACGCGTAAATCACCGGGTCCGGATTCCATATATCCCATACAACTAAAAGAATTAAAAGATAGCATTGTTGTGCCGCTAACAAAGATTTTTAATGCGTCTATTTCTGAGGGGTGCGTACCAGATAATTTCAAGTTAGCGAACGTAACACCTATCTTTAAGAAAGGCGATAAAGGTGCGGCGGGAAATTATAGGCCAATCAGTTTAACGTCTGTTGTAGGTAAGCTACTGGAATCAATAATTAGGGATCGTATAGTCGAACACTTAGAAGTGCATAATCTGGTCAGAAATACGCAGCACGGTTTTAGGCGAAACAAATCTTGCTTAACTAATCTTTTAGAATTTTTCCAAAGCGTGGTTAACGTTTACGATAGACATCGGGCGGTTGATGTAGTGTATTTAGATTTTCAAAAAGCGTTTGACACCGTGCCGCACAAAAGACTGATTGAAAAAACTAAGGCTCATGGAATCAGGGGTGTAGTAATAAATTGGCTAGAAGAATGGTTGCGAGGCAGGAAACAGAGGGTGGTCGTTGATGGAGCGGAGTCGTGTTGGGCTAATGTAGCGAGTGGCGTTCCTCAGGGTTCTGTATTGGGCCCCTTGCTTTTTCTATATATATTAACGATTTAGATGTCGGCCTAGTCAGTACAGTTTCAAAGTTTGCGGATGACACGAAGCTGGGTGGTAGGGCGATTAATGACGAAGATAGAGGTAAAATTCAGGAAGATCTGAATAAAATCGTTGATTGGTCAGTCACATGGCAAATGAGATTTAACGTGGATAAGTGCAAAATTATGCATATAGGTTCGCGTAACGGTAATTTTGCGTATAGTATGTCAGGGAAAGATTTAACAAGCGTAGAGCAGGAAAAAGATTTAGGAGTTATAGTCACTGGTGATTTAAAAGTAGCGAAACAAAGTACAGCGGCGGTCAATAAGGCGAACAAAGTGTTAGGTTTTATAGCTCGAAATTTTGAGTACAAATCGCGCGATATTATAGTTCCTCTTTATAAATCATTAGTTAGACCCCATTTGGAGTACGCGGTCCAATTTTGGAATCCGCATATGCGCAAAGATATAGACAAAATCGAAAGAGTTCAAAGACGAGCAACTAAGATGATTCCGTCTCTTAGGTCAAAGTCGTACGAGGATAGGCTTAAAGAGTTAAAATTGACTACACTCGAGACTAGGAGGTTAAGGGGTGATCTAATCCAGGTTTTCAAAATTATGAATGGGTTTGATAACGTAGATAGAGATAGCTTTTTCGAAATATCTCAATATAATAGGACTAGAAATAACGGGTGTAAGTTGACAAGTAGAAGGTTCGAGACAGCAGTTGCGAAAAACTTTTTTACGCATAGAATAGTAAATAGCTGGAATAGTTTGCCGGTAGAAGTAATTAGTAGCACGTCTATAAACATGTTTAAGAATCGATTGGACGCGCATGTTGATAGAAAGGGTATAGTTTAAGGTAGTAAAATTAAGGCTTTGTGGGGATAGATCCCACAGCTCAACACAAGTGTTGTGGGATATAGGGAGGCAGCGTCTTGGGTTAGGGGATACTCTCTGTCCTTACACACCCCATTTAAAGAGATTCCTCTGCCGAGCGGTGCCCCCATAGTACTGTGAGGTATTGAAAAACTCATGATCTTCACTTGCCCCACAAACACCTTTAAATGGGAGACCCATAATGGGTGCACACACATTTCTACATTACTGTACAGTCTTTACAGCCACACCTACACTTTTCCTCGTATGTGTATACACAATACACGATTACGAACACAGTTAGGTAGACCAGCCATGAGTGGATCCTAGGGTCTTTGTTGGTCTGAAACATTATAACATTATAACATTATAACATGTGACTGTTACGCCAAAGAATAAAACGGCTCTGAAGGGCCAGTTCAACCTACAGCCCAAGTTAAGCTAGAATTAAAAACTTACGGACTTGGAGGTCCTATTAGGTCCTACCTCAGGGTTGCTGACTCGATGTGGGCCTACCTTAGGCCTCAGTTGCATGAATTTAAGATAAAAAACAAAAACAAAAGGGACACTATTTATGGTCTTCTTTCTAAACCTTGCAACAACAACACAACCTGCACTATTGCACGATGCAACAATCTTGTATCTAAACAACCAAACTGAATTGCAAGAGAGCTCTCTATAAGACCACACCCTGTAAGTACGCATTCACAAACGAGTAGAAAGACGCGCAGCGCCCCAAAATGATGCCACAAGAGTGCCCAAACAATGTGCCACAAGAGCCCAAAAATGCTAGCTCTAAATTAAGTGAATTTTTCACTAACCTTACAATTATGAGATGGATATATACAGTCTAGGGTGGAGCGAAAAATACTTTTTTTCTAGTATGAAGTTCTAATAGTGATTAAAAGTTGCATTTAGTGGACGAAATATGCCTGCCAAAATATGAGTTCATTTGTTTAAAATTTCAGCTGCCACCATGGGGCTAAAGTTAACACAATTTTGTGTAAAAAGGAAAAAAATGCTTCTATTTTAGGTTTGTCAAACTATTATAAAATTTTATCTTAGAATTATCTAATAGTTTGATTAAGATTCTTAAATGATAGGAATTCGTTTTGTAAAAATGCCTTTTCATATGCTTAATATCTTCAGCTGCCACAAGAGAGCTGAAGTTAACACAATTTAGAGTAACTGAGTCATGTTGAGACTACACTGAATGTTGTGGGGGAGGGTTTGGGGAGGGTTGTGGGGGAGGGTTTTGGTGTGAAGGAATTTCTTTCTGTGAGTCATTAGAACAGTGTGTTAACACTTGTCTTCTTAGGTAGTAGGCCTAGTCGCTCAGTTGATCGGAGAGTTTTTTAATATGATCGGAATATTATAAAACTTTATTTTAAAGTGATTTATATAGAGATAATATTGATTTTATTATAAAATGCTTGTTATAATGTATTATATAATTTTAGTTTATTTATATAATATATTATATATTTTATATAATATATTATATATACTTATAAAATATATTATATAATGTTTTGATGTTACAGGATATTTTGTGATTGTGAATTTTTCTTAAAAATATTATGGCATCAAATACTAAATATAAACATTTCACTAGAGAACATATGAAGTGTGCCATATTTGAAGTACCTTGTGAGATGAGTGATATGCAACTACCAACTTATAACTGCATTATGAAAGATTACCTGTTCACAAAACATTTAGTGAAGGAGCAGATGAATAACAAGGAGCCTTCATTTTCTGAAATAGCAGAGGCAGTTTCCAAAAAGGTAGAAAATATTTGGAAGAAGGCCTCTTTGCCAATAGTTTCACATACACGCGTTTTACAGATGATGCGAGTGTACCATGATAAATACAGGTCCTTATTAAAGCCATACAAGTCACGCAAGGATCAGCCTAAGTACAAAAATCAGCTTGAAGAATTTGAAAACTCTTCAAAATGCACTTTGTTTGACATCTGCACCTGCAAATGTAAGGAGTTTAGGAGATGCTCATGTGAAAAGAGTAAGAAAGTCCCTCCAAAAGAGCAGGATTTTTTAAATGACCAACGAACACGCAGAATAATGGTGATAGGAAGCATTGACATAGCACACACAAGACGATTACAAGCAAGAGAACATCGAAAGGAAATGGAAAAAGCACGTCTGGAATCCTCACAAACAACTAGTGCTGCTATAACCAATACGTCCAACTTACAAATCGAAACAGAGACAAGTGAACTTCAACAACTAGAAGAGATATCTGAAGATAATGAGGAAGATACAACCTCGACTCAATATGTAATATCAGAACAACAGATGCGTGAGCCACTGCCTTCATTAGCAATTACTTGTGATAGATTTAAAATGTCGGACAGAGCTGGGGCTGCTATTGCTTCTGCAGTATTGGCAGATCTTAAAATTGTTACTCAAGACAAAGGGAATATTATAGACAGAAGTAAGCTAAGACGTGAAAGACAAAAACAGAGAAAGGAACTACAACAGATAGGAGAGCCAAAAACCATGCGGAATTATACTTTGATGGCAGAAAGGATAAAACAATGATTCAAGTCCAGGAGAGTGATGGCTCTAACCACCAAAGAACCAAACGCGAAGAGCATATCAGCATAATATCTGAACCACACTCTCTGTACTTTGCACATGTGACACCTTCCAGTGGCAAAGCTAAATACATTTGCACAGCGCTAGTGAATTGCTTGAAAGAAAGGAATGTTGATATAGGGAACATCGTTGCAGTTGGCTGTGATTCGACAGTGGTTAACACTGGTAGTATTGGAGGCACAATAAGATTACTGGAAGAAGCCTTTAATAAGCCATTGCAGTGGCTGATATGCCTTTTACACCTTAATGAACTTCCATTGCGCCATCTGTTTCATCACTTGGATGGTACCACTACTGGACCAAGAGCATTTTCAGGAGAAATTGGCCGAGCACTTTCAGACTGTGAAAAGCTTCCCATAGTTAACTTCAAACCCATTGAAATTCAAGAGGACATGTGTGAAGTTGATGTAGATGACATAAGTACTGACCAGAAATACCTTCTTGAAATTCACAAGGCTATATCAAGTGGAACATTCTCAAAGAGTCTTAGTCATAAGAGTCCAGGCAATATATCACATTCAAGGTGGCTCACCACAGCAAACAGGACTCTGCGGTTATATGCAAGCACAGAGAATCCTTCAGGCAATTTACAAGAATTAGCTACTTTCATTGTTAGGGTATACGCACCAATGTGGTTTCAGATAAAGCGTAAACCATTATGCCAATATGGTGCTAAACATATGTGGCATATGATTGCAAGAAGCCGGTATCTCCGTGAAGAGCTTAGGAGAGTACATGACTCAGTCATTCAGCGAAATGCATATTACGCAAATCAAGAAAACATTCTCATTGCAATGATAGCTGATGAAAGGGAGCATGTGCGTCAGTTGGGATTTAGGCGTATCATAAAAGCAAGGGCATGCATTCAAGAAACAGATGTTATCAGGTATTTTAAGGTGCCAGAAATAAATTTTTATGCCAAAGACTATACAGATCTCATTATGTGGCAAGATTTTCAGATAGCAGAACCACCGATAACCAAAGGAGTTTCTCTTGATGATATTGAATCATGCATCAAACATGGTACTACTCTTCATTCAGAATTATTTCAGTTTCCATGTCATACACAAGCCGTAGAGAGATGCGTCAAGCTCGTTACAGACGCTGCTGGATCAGTCTGCGGACCTACAAACAGAGACGGTTGGATTCGTGCTACATTAGAATCAAGGAAAAAACAGCCAAAATTTGACACAAAAGCAAATTACTAAATAGTCTTCAGCAAGAACCCTTTCTAGAGGGAGGTTGGTTGGGGAAAGGGTGGTAACTCCTAAGGCACGAAATAACGTTTCTTAACTGTCTCAAGCCAGTATAAAGGAGGAGAGACATCCTAATTTATTACTGTTCCCTTTTTCAAGTAAATACAGAATCATACTTAATTGTCATTTTTAAGTTAATTCAGCCCTCTTGTGGCAGCTGAAGATATTAAGCATATGAAAAGGCATTTTTACAAAACGAATTCTTATCATTTAAGAATCTTAATCAAACTATTAGATAATTCTAAGATAAAATTTTATAATAGTTTGATAAACCTAAAATAGAAGCATTTTTTTCCTTTTTACCCAAAATTGTGTTAAATTTAGCCCCCTGGTGGCAGCTGAAAATATTAAACAAATAAACTCATATTTTGGCAGGTATATATCCTCCACTAAATGCAACTTTTAATCACTATTAGAACTTGATACTAGAAAAAAAGTATTTTTCGCTCCACCCTAAATACACCTTAACTTAATATATACAAGCAATGCTGCATCAATCAGCTTAGTCATCATATCGCCTTGGGACAACAATGGGTCTTCCTCTTCTAGATTTTCTAACAACGATAAAGCAAACACCTACACCTCAGCTGCAACGACAAAATACTCCGCTACATGTATAAAGGACGCATATTATACTGTACATATATTGTATATATAGTATTATATATTATATTATAGATAGTTATATGCATATTATAACTTATATATTATTATATTATATAAAGGACGCATATTATATATTGTGTATATAGTATTATATATTATATTCAGAGCTGTGTTTAGCGGCGCTAAGTTTTCATTCACGATTTTACAAGCGCCGCTGTTTTCTTAAAACGTTTGCGAAACAGCCAGCGCCGCTATACGCTATTTTTCAGGCAAATCAGCCACTAATCGCTATTTTTACTCGTGCTTTTTTGCAAACAGTACTTGCAAGATCTGTCACCAACTCGGCTGTTGTCACGAGTTCATACCAATACTAAGTCACTATTTACAAGCGGCGTTTTTCACGACTCAAAACAGGCGCCTGTCGGATTACGCATGCGCAGTAGAGACACGGCGAGCCCATCTCGACAGTCGCCGAAATAAGAGCTGTTTCTATTTCCACGACTCACAGCTGAAACATGATTGGCTGTGTAGTCACGTGATCGTCAGTATGGTTCGTATTGAGTTTCGGAACATTATCAATTCAGCCGTCATGGTAGATATTGGCTTACATAATTTCATACTACTCATCATATACGTGGACGAAATGCTGTATCAAAGTTATTAGACTATATGACGGTGAATTTTTTTTAGTATTAAAAACGGTAATTTTTTACTATCAGTCCAGCCTCTGGAAACTGAAAATAAAGTTTACCATAAGACTCTCTACATTTTTTTAAACAACTTTTATTAAGTACAATATGAAGGCAAATGCCGATTAAAGCTATAAAATTAATGTTAAGAAATTATTTTTTTGAGCGATAAAATCGTGGATCATGTTTTTGGGAGTGATAAAATGGCTGATTCCACAAAGGTTAGGAAGGTACCGCTAACAAAATTGGGGGGGTTTGACCTGAACTCATAAGATTTTAGTGTCACGATGGCGTCGGTTTGCGATGGTTGTAATTATTCACTGTGTTTAACATCATGCAAATTTTTTGATGATGAAGAGGCTGCATTTAATTTTTATGTAGAACACGGTGTATTGCTAAAAGAATTTATTTGCCCTAAGAAAAACAAGAAGGTATTGTTTGTGGTAATAAGTGTGTGTTCGATAAAAACAGAAAAGCATTTCGTTCCATAGGTCGGTGCGTGATAAGAAACGGAGAAGGGGAACACGCATATATTGTGATTTTCAGCTCTACAAACCACATTAAAAAAGATATATATATATATATATATATATAGGTAATAGTAGTACCTAAAATTAGGTTAGGTTAGTATAGTTTTACGGTATATATAATATATACAGTGAATATTATACAGTGTTCATTTTACTACATATATATAAATGTGTATATATATATACCTTTTAGGTCACTCATGTTGGCTGTTTCTACAATTTCCATAATTTATATATCAATAGATTCGTTTTTACATCGCGAATGCGCCCTAGATAGTCTCTACTGAAGGAATTACCCGCATTTTAGGGTATTTTTTCACACTTATACCCCAAAACAAACTTCGTGTCCTAACTTAGTTTTGGGCCAGTTCCCTCACTTGAGACTATCCAAATCGCATTCCTGGTGTAATAACGAATCCATTGATCTATAAATTATGGGAATTGAAGAGACCGGAGTGATAGTAAAAAATTACCTTAAAAACAAAAATTATTACAATTGAGGAGACAAATTGTGGCCTGAAATTAAAGTGGAAAATTTAAGGCTAAAAACATATTACTATTACAATATAATAAGGAGAAATTAATGTGGGTCTGGAAGACTGGAACTAGGCCTAGGGTGTAATAGGTTAAAGCTAAACTAAATATTGAGATCATAATGCAATGAGGATAAATGGAGCAAGTGTAGTTTACGTCCCCCTGACGCAAAAGGGGACACAAACTACACTAGGTCAAAGTTTGGGAACGTAAACTACACTAGGATCTTTTGGAGACATTTTTTAAATAAATTCATCAAATAAAATGTAAAAACTAACGAAAATATTACGACTTAACCTTATATATATATATATATATATATTTTTTTTTTTTACGCAAGTCTCAAATACACTAACTCTTATATATGGACTGTAGGTAGCATCACAATTAACATTATTGTTCTTATGTACAGAGTTGAATAACTCACTGTAGTGTTCCCTCCATAATTTGACTATATTCTCAGTCCCAGTTACATTTTCAATATTAGCATGGAGAGACATTGCACTATTATTCATTGTTTTTAATTCTTCCCAAAAGTTTCTTGGATTCTTACTGACAAGCTTTCAGCCAGAGCATCCCTGCTTAAATCCTCCTCATGATTTTTTATATACCTTAATGCATACTTGAACCTGGCATTAGCCTTCTGTTTTTGTTGTAATACAGAGTCTTGCCTTGGCTTCCCTTATTCACACCACATTAAAAAATCACCTCTGGATGCATTATGAAGTTCAGCCACATAATCATTCCAGCCAGATCTACATGTATAGTTTTTTCTCCTAAAGATATTTAAGTCTAGATTAGCATTATTGAGAGAGGAAACAATTTGTTCATACATGTCTTTAAATTCCAAAATATGTGTTTGAATTCTTCATTTTACATCCTGACAAGCTAGAGTGTCATTAGGGATACATATATTACTTAGCAATACATCAGACTTATTACAATACTGTTGTTTGCCCTCATCATCAACTTTGGACCAGTCTATCTTCGCTTTACGTGTATCATTTACTTGTGACAGCATCGGAACACAGTTAATGTCAAACTCAATTAACCCTTTAATGCCCAGTGTGTGAAATTTTCATCGTTAACTTTGGAAGCAATTTTAGACCTTCCAGTTCCCAATGTGTGAAATTTAACACATTTCGTATTTTATTAATTATGAACAATAAAACTTTGTAAAATATATTTTTCAGTTATTTTAGGTCCAATTAAACGATTTTTATATCCCAATTTTTTTTTTACTTTTCGACTTAATTTGGGTATGAAAGGGTTAATAGGGGCATGTGGTCAGAATTAGCATGAGAGTACAAAACTGCCATATTCATCACTGCCTGATTTGCATCAGGTGTACATATATAATGATCCATCCATGAGGTGGTGTGCCAACTATCACTAACGTAAGTAAAACTATCACCAGGAAGACTGCACATGGATGAAAGGGTCAAGTTATTATCTTCATAGGAGGTTTTTAAGTGGTTGCTAAACAAAGAATTATCATTAAGCACATTCGCATTAAAGTCACCAATGATGGCCGCGTTCGGAACTTTCGCCGCAGGACTTTTCGCAGCAAGGAATTTTCGCCGCAAGGAATTTTCGCCGCCGCAAAAGAATTTTTAAAAAATAAAAAATAAGTTGACGATTGGTTAGGTTACGTCGTAATATTTTCGTTAGTTTTAACGTTTTATTTGATGGATTCATTTAAAAAATGTCTCCTAAAGATCCTAGCGTAGTTTACGTTCTATTATGTACTTTTGCAACATATCCATATTCTTTTGCCTCCATTTTCTAATATTTCTTGATGAAGTTGCAATTGATGGCATTAGATAACAACCTGCAATTTTTAAAAAATAAAAAATAAGTTGACGATTGGTTAGGTAAGTCGTAATGTTTTCGTTAGTTTTAACGTTTTATTTGATGGATTCATTTAAAAAATGTCTCCTAAAGATCCTAGCGTAGTTTACGTTCTATTATGTACTTTTGCAACATATCCATATTCTTTGCCTCCATTTTCTAATATTTCTTGATGAAGTTGCAATTGATGGCATTAGATAACAACCTGCATCATCTAGGCTTGCAGAAGCATCGGCAATTAGTGATCTTGCAGATAATTGGGAGTTAGTAGCAGTCGTTTTCATACTTGCTATTGTGGCGTACACTTTAGGCTTTGATGGGTTTGCAGAATGACTATGCTCACCAAATGTTTTGCAAATTACTATTTTAGCGTCACTTTCTAAAATTGTATGCACTCTTGCCTTGCAGTTTTTTATTTCACACTTCCAATACGATTTTATAAAACTTTGACAGTATCTGTTATTGCATGTGCAGTATCACTTTAAACCATCAAAAATGGTTTTTAAAAACCTAAGGGTTCAAAACCTTTGAAGTACATGAAATCACTTATTTAAGAGAATTAATAAATGAAAATTTCCAAGTCATCCAAACCCGACGTATTAGAGAGTTCAGAAAATTTGGTAGGCTTATATTTATATATCTATACAAATTATATATTTTGCGGCGAAAATTCTTTGCGGCGAAAATTCCTTGCGGCGAAAATTCCTACGGCGAAAAGTCCGGCGGCGAAAAGTCCGGCGGCGAAAAGTCCGGCGGCGAAAATACCTAGATTGAATAATGGCTACACATGTATCAAACTCATCAATAATACTGCTGACCTGCCCCAATTTAATGAGGTAATCTTCTTCATTATCAACTGCCTGAAAAGGCATATAGATACACAGAATTACAAATTTTTTATTGTCGACAGAAATTTCTATTCCAGTTAGCTAGTTCAAACCAAGTTTTAATTCACTAATATATTTCCCATACCCCAACCTCCATAGAATAGCTACCTCACCAAGTGGGTAGCCTGCAAGGATACCATCTTGTTTATCTCTGGTGGCCTCCCCTATCCCATGAAAGTTACTGGACAGGATATTCAGGTCCTTTAAGTCCTGTTTCCATAGCCATGTTTCCTGCAGACAGAGAATATCAGCATCCTCTAACAGCTCATCAACTATGATCCGCCTGTGTTGCTGTTATTGCCTTAGCTTAGGCCTCTACAGTTATAAGATATTACCTTGAATGTTGCAATTAGGAAGATGCAGGAGTTCTGCTAGCCATCTCTGCATGTTGAATTCCACTTATACCAGGTACAACAGTTACAGCACTAGACCCAGCTGGATTTTCCTCCACAGTACGACGCATGCTGTCTCTATAATTACCCTCTCCAGCACACGAGAGGGGATGCAGGTGTTTTCCTTCCCTTCTTCTCATAGAACCGCCGTACATATACCCGTTCCGGCCATACTGCTGGATCCATAAATACCCCTGGATCATCACAGACTGCTGTAACTTGAAAGGAACTGTACGTAGTCCACCTGGAGTCAATTTTCCTACATGTAACCTGAAGGCTCACCTTATCTTCCGCAAATGCCTGCAGTTCCTCGGCCGTAAGATCAGGTCGATATCTCGAGACGAAAATGTTTGCGGTCTTCGTTGGTACAGCCATCATACGATCTGTTTTGGCAGATCCTATGATACTCCGCCGTTCCCTGCCAGCCTTTGCCACAGGCTGACTCCCTCTAGCCGGTGCGGGAGTGGGGCCAGACTCCCTTGAGGGACCACCACCATTAGCTACCGCAGTGGTTGCAGTTCTCGGAGGGGTCACTCGCTTCCGGCCCCTCCTTACCACCATTGTCCAAGATGCATCCTCATCATGATCCACGACTGCACTCCCAGTATTCCAGCATCCTATCCCACGTAATGTTGGCCTTTTATAGTTTTCCTCTGTTTGGATCATATTATTTATTGTGATGTACGTCGTATACCGAAGATTGATGTAATTTTCTTTACTGTATAGATTTGTCAACCTTTCATATTTTAAATGTCTTATTTTATCATGTATTTTCATTTATAAATTTACCTAATGTTTTTACTACATTTTTATGTTTGCCCAAGCAAACGTTTATTCCCGAAACGTTTGCTCGCAATAAAAGTTATAAATACAGGGTTGTCGTGTACTGGTAATTTTTTAATAAAGAAGATAATAATGTTTAATAAGAAATTTAATGATGGTTTGTACGTAAATAAGAAATTAATAATGTTTTGTTTGAAATTAAGAATATAAAATACTAGTTGGTAACACCTGAAATGGGCCGAGAGAAGGAAGGATACCCCAAAAGCAGTCCTCGGACGGGGTGTGTCCTAGTTCGGTGGTTTTCGTTATTAGTATGTTATTGTAAATTTAAAATATTTAAGTGTCTCTCTCTCTCCGCGATAAAAGGTTAACGATGAATCCACACTCACTTTACCCGTTTGTTCAAACTGTTTTGGCATAAATAAAAATTAGTAAATAGTAGTAATAGTGTGTAATTTATCTCCGGTCCCTTCCTGTTCGAAACTTTAATGGAGGGCCACGCTATCCGGGTACCCGTCTGCCGGCGTCCATATAAAGACACAAAGAGAAAACGAGAGTAAAGAGTGAGAGCAGAGAAAAGAGCGATAAGTAAAAAGGCAAATAAGTAAAAAGTCAAATGAATAATGAAAGAAAAAGGATTGTACACTTCATTATGGTGCCAGCGGTGTTCCTATTAAATTAAAAGAAGGGCATTCCCACGTCCTCCGTACGAGCCTTATATTTTGGCCAAATAAATTGCTACCCGCTTTATAGTATTTATAAAATTAGCAGATATTGTCTTTCGGTGAATTAAATAGTAAAATGAATTGTGTACCTCAGTGGCAAGCAGTAAACACCCTTTGGGTGTGCCCCATTCCGATTCCCATTTTAAAAATTCGTTTTATTTGTATTATAGGGCCCTGCGAATCACAATATTTTTTCGAATCGAATCTCGAATCAAATCATCCCAAACAATTCAAATCGAATCGAATCGAATCAACTGTACACATCTAGACTAGAGTGTTTCTACACACAATTAATATAAGCACAAAATTAATTAAATCTTCTTGAGAACAAAGGACAAAGTAAATCTTTCTAAAAAAATATATATTAGTATTTGATCATCAGGAGGAACAATGGTATTAAAGTATGATAAAAGTGTTATTGCACAAGAGATTGGTCTAATTATATAGATTGAATTATAATCTAAGTAAAAAATATTCTTCAAATGCTGTTTACCAGACTTAATGGAGATTCAAAAATATTGAATCGGAGCCCAAGCTAACGAATCAAATCGAATCCTCTTTCCCGATTTGAAATCAAATCGAATCTCGAAGCTTCGCAGGGCCCTAATTTGTAATTCAATATGACGCATAGCATTTTCAAATCTTAACGAAGTCAAAGACTCTGTTCCCACCGTTTCGACTCAGTTTTTTTTTTGTCAAATTCTTGAGTCACTTTTTTTTCCCCGAGAGCGGCCTGTTTCAGAGGCCGAGTCACCTCGTTTACTTCAGTCGTGGAGAGACTTATTTAAAATTTAGAAATCCCGTCCGATGGCTCGTTTATTTTTTTTTTCACCTTTTATTACTCTTTATACAGCCTACCTATTTTGTATTTAAAAATTTGTATTTACGTTTACGGGATTAATAATAATTGTGAGAATAATCAGTAAATAAATTTTACACTTGCATATAAGGAATTAAATTATTTTAGTTAAAAAAATTATGACATGCATTTTTAAAATGCAGTAGGTCTAAAATTTGGAGCGTATAAGTGACGTTTGCATTTCTAGGTATATATATGTATATAGTAACGAATTGTAAAAGATTAAATAAGTAACAAAGTTTTCCAGTATCTAGTGGGCAGTTTTTACAATTATTTTAAGGACGGAAGTTAAGTTAAGCTGAGGGTAAGTTTCTATTGAAGTTTATGTTTAAGAATTTCAAGCCAACACATGACCATCATATGTGTATAATTTTAAGGAAGATAAGATTAATATTAAGATGTTTGTTCAAAGTAAAAAAATAATGTTTAAAGACGCTAATTTATGCCAGGTCCATTCGGACTAATTAAGTTTATTTTGCTTGCCGTATGTAAATTGTGTGCGAAACCTGAAGTGAGCTAAATTTGTTATAAAAAATTTATTTTGTTTATTCGAAATACAGGAATTGTTTTAGAAAATTCTTTTGATAAATTAATTTCGGTTCTTTGAATTTTCTTTTTTTATACATTTATTTTTATTTTATAGGTAGACTGACGTTTTGTTGTCTATTTTTTCGTTCTTTCACGAGTTCTAATGAAAATTCCAGGTGATATTTTATATAGATAGGCTGCCAGCCTATTGATTAAATTTTTTTATTCTGAAATTATATTTTATTGTGATACGTAGTGTTTTTGCTTAAAATTTTGATTTTGGGTATAAATAGTGAAAAAATGTTGTTTACGTTCGCCCGTTTGCATAGAAAATATTACAAAATTATTTCATGATGTAATGCAGTTTGATTCGGTTAGGAATATTTTTAGAGAGGTTCACTTACAAAACAGTGAACACTCGCTTCATAATGCAATGATTGATTTTCACTTTTGATTAACGTACCTAGTATGGTTGCGCTGTATTTTTGGTTTATAATATCTTTTCTTATTTAAAATAGCAATGAAAATTTACATTTAGTTTCACTTGGAAACGATAAATTACTGGAATTACTGTGATTTACAAACCATGCTGGGTTTCGTGTTGAGGGAGAGCGTTGTCTCTCAGATGTAATTTTGTAAATTATGAGTTTTCTTCCTGTGAAATTTAGCTTTGCAGGTTGGAATTAATGTATAAGTTATTTTTCGGTGTTAATATTTAATTTTTTGTTATTTAATGATTATGTTTTGGAAACTTATTTTTTAAACTTCATTTGGGTTTACTCGTGCAGTTGGAGCTTTAGATTGATTGCTGACCAGAAATGGAGCATTTTTAGAGTGCCAGTAACGTTTTTGTGGCATTTTTGTCCGCTCCCCACGAAGTGTAAGTTGGTTCATTGTTGTGAATTGATGACGTGAAGTTTCTAGTATTCATTTTCGTCTTTCGTATTTAAATGTATCGATGTGATTTCTGAAGGTAGTTTCGATAATATTTTTTTTACAAATTATAATGACGGTAACTATGTATTGGCGCACTCATAAATATACACGTGCAGGATTGTTTCGTTGTTTATGATGATTTTTTTTTATTCTCTTCCTCGATGTAACTGCCGTAAGTGACCTTATTGGTAGTTAGGGCGTGATTAAAGTTTTGCGAAATTCTGTAATTTTGTCATATTTTTCCGTAAATTTGGCCAGAGCAAATTATAGTTATTGTTTCGAAGTGAAGTGTTGAGAAAATTTTGTAAATTAAATGTGAGAAGTGATAATCAGTATCAGTACAAACTTTTACATATTTTTTTTCAAAATTTCGAGAGGTTCGATTTAGAAGCAACTAAATTGAACCCGAATTTCACTCATTGTGTTTAGTTGACCCGAATAAGGTGATCGATCACCGTCGAGATGAGACGAGACGAGACAAGAGAAGAGAAAGAGAGAGAGCGAGAGAAATGAAACCGAATGCGCAGCGACTTCAGTGTAGGACAGTTTCGATCGAATCTGGTCTACTGGTATTTTCGGACAGTCTTGGTCCCACTGTCCGATGCTTGGCTTAATGTGCGTCTTACTATTCGGTAGGAGAACCACGAGCGTTTGAACGAGTGTTTAAGGCTTTACTGTCCATACAGGCACACAGTAGGTTCGTTGTGAAACCACCTACGGCCAAGTTTTCGTTTGAGTAATGCCATGTAGGGAGTTTTCCAGCTGGACGTAGCAGAGGAGCAGCGTTCACCGATAGAAGTTGAGATGATAGAGGCGAGTTTCTTCGTCGACTTCTAGAATTGCAAATCCCGTCCAATTCCGGTACGTGGTTCCACTTTCAGTATATCTCCATCCCCTGATCCTCTTTGAATTGGACGACTCCTTTTTCTCCATTTTTCGGAGAGGGAACGGAACCTCAAGCGTGCTGATCTGTTGCATGGTGATGCAACTCCTTGCATTCTAGCGAAGTGAGCAGGAGAGCAGCGACTGAAAATTTAAGAAGTCCGTTGTCAGCTTTCGACGAATCGACAGACACAAAGACAGCGGAATGTTATCTAAAGAATGTCCAGAAATTGATGTACACTGATTATTATTTAGTTAAATTATAAGTGAAAGGGTGCGATTATTGCCCAAATTTGTTTTCGTGTTTTGTTTTGTGTAATAGTATGTGCACTCTGGTCAGTATTTTTTGTAAACATGTTCTTGTTCTTTCTCTGCTGCCCTGATAGTAACTATGTAACCATAAGAATATTTTTCGGATGTAAAGCGGTCTTTGATGAGAAATTGCTGAAATAGATTGTGAACTTGAAATTTGTTGTAACCAATTTTGAAAAAATTATCCTACATTTTACACGTAACAGCTTTGTTACAGGTTGTGCATTTGATTATTAGTGTGAAATGTTATTTTATACAAATGTTGTACATTATAAATTTTTCTTTCAATTTTTATAAAATGATACAAAATATCTAATGTGTGGAATTTGTCATTGAAATTATTTCTTATCTTCTAACTTTGAAATTGTCAAAGTTGAAAAACTGAAAAATAAATAACTTTTTGAATAAATAAATAAATTTGTTGAAAGAAAATAAATTAAATAAATAAGTTTTCCTAGTGAAAAATTATTTTCAAGGGGGTGGTGCGAGTGTCTTGCTTGTATAGGTAATTTTTTAATAAAGAAGATAATAATGTTTAATAAGAAATTTAATGATGGTTTGTTCGTAAATAAGAAATTAATAATGTTTTGTTTGAAATTAAGAATATAAAATACTAGTTGGTAACACCTGAAATGGGCCGAGAGAAGGAAGGGTGCCCCAAAAGCAGTCCTCGGACGGGGTGTGCCTAGTTAGGTGGTTTTCGTTATTAATATGTTATTGTGATTTTAAAATATTTAATTGTCTCTCTCCGCGATTATAGGTTAACGATGGATCCGCACTCGCTCTACCCCGTTTGTTCAAATTGTTTCGGCACAAATAAAAATTAGTAAATAGTAATGTGTAATTTATCCCAGTTCCTTCGCATTGTTCGAAATTTTAAAGGCGGCCCCGGCTCAAGCGGTCTACCAGCGTTTATAAAGTACAGCAGAGCGAGTGTAAAGAGAAGAAAGAGCATTGATAAAAGGAAAGTAATAAAGTAAAGTAAATAACGAAAAAATCGTTAAATTGTTCACTACAGGTGATCCATTTAAACCCGTACCCAAATTACAAAATGTTTGTAATTTGGGTACAGTTTTAAATGGATCACCCGGTATATGGGTTTTCTTATTCATTCTGAAGCTGAGAGTCCCTTTGAACAAACCTTTGAGCGAGATTATGACGAGTATATATATTATATATATATATATATATATATATATATTAAAATAACGAATAACAATATTATAATACGGAATGAAGACATAGATGAAAGGAAAGAAATAAGTAAAAGTTGCGAGGTAGTAAAACTGTCCAACGAACGAAATGATAAAAAGATAAAAAATAAAAACGTAGGAAATAATCAGTCAAAGAAAAATAATGATAATACCAAAAGTGAGAACTTTGAAAATAATGAGAAAACAAGAAGTAGAAGCGTAGAAAATACCGTATGTAAATACTATGCAAAAGGGAACTGCAGATATCGGGATGGGCAATGCATCTATGCACATCCCATATTATGCAACACACATTACACAAGTGGATATTGCAAATTTGATAAGAAGTGCAAGTTCCACCATCTTCCGGTCTGCAACACCTATGCAAGATATGGGAGGTGCAAATACGGACAAAAATGCCGTTACCACCACCCTCAAAGGAACACAACGGGTGAACAGGAAAAACGAACATCAAAGAAGGGTACCAGTTTTTAGACGTAGCCAACGTAATTCAGCTGGTAAATACTATCCAACAAATACAAAGTCAGCTGACAAATATAGGAATCTGAGAGACGGACAGGAGGCACGCACAAAGACACTTCATGCGTTATCGGGACAACAGGTACCGACAAAGATAAAAAGAGGCAAATTCTCGGAGGACCACAAAGCAACGAAACCGGCACCACCATTGGAAAACGAATCGGAACCACCTGTATGCGAAAACGATAGAGAAAAAATAAAAATAATCCTAGCCAACATTCAGGGCCTTAAATCAAATCATTCCCCGGACAAAGTTTTATACCTGAAAGGACTCATGCAAGAAGCCGAAGCAGACTTTGCATGCCTCACGGAAACTCATCTAAAGGACTGCCAGCCGAACTGTGAAACCCGTGAGTCCTGTGTTGACAAAAAAGAAACACCAATTGACAACTATAACATCCTCCGAGCCGACAGAACAGTGAGACGTAAAGGAGGATGTGCTATTTACACACGCGAAAGGCATATGGCAGAAATGACTATAAGTACCTCAAACAGCTACGTAGAATGTGCAGCAGCAAAAGTTGAAAAATTAAATATGGTACTAATTGTAATGTACAGACCCCCAAACACGCCAACCTCAAAATTTTCAGATTTCATTACAGGGGTGAGAAACTGGATAAAAGATTTACACGCTCCAACCCCAAATATTTTTCTCTGTGTTGATTTTAATTTCCCATTCATGAAATATAAAAGGATAGGAAAAAATATATGTATACACCAGGACAAGGGGATCACACGGGAAGACCAGGAGCAAGTAAAAATGCTACTAGCTCTAGCTGATGAATTTATGTTAACGCAAGAAATAACAGAAAACACAAGGAAAAACAACTGCCTAGATTTGGTATTCACAAACAACAGCAACCTAATTGATAATGTAGAAATATCCCCAACTATAATATTGGACTACAACATCATTGAAATAACAACCAATATAAAAGCAACAGGAAAGGAAAGGAAAGAACACGAACAACAGAAAGAAGAAAATTCAAAATTTTTAATTTTCACTCCAAAGCTATAAACTGGGAAGATGTTGTATCCAGCATGGAAGTAATAGATTGGAAAACCATTTTCGAGGCCAAGACAACGGAAGAGTTGCTAATAACTTTAGAGGGGAAGATGTTAGAAATTATGGAAAGACTTGTCCCAAACATACAACAAAGAGGAAAGAGAAGCAGGTTCGAGAGACAGAAGAGGTCATTGTTCTGAAAGAGAAAAAGAGTGACTGCAAAATTAAGTAACTGTAAAGATAACAACATCAGAAAAATATTGAATAATAAACTGTAGAGTATCGATGACGTCATACAGGAACTAATTGAGAAGCATACAGAAAAAGAAAAAGAAGACGATATACAGTATGTCCCACAAAAAAGTACACCCAACTGCGGACCTCCGACGCGGACATCGCTAATGTGCTTAATGAGTACTTTGCGGGAGTGTTCACCAGGGAGGATACCCGCGTCATTCTCGAGCCAGCTGTGAGGCACGAAGGTGCTGGCCTGGATAGTGTTAGATGTACCGCGACAGTCGTTGCTCATAGAATAGACAAACTGAGCGCGTTTAAGGCTCCTGGGCCAGACCAGTTTCTCCCCAGTGTTTTGCGAGAAGTGCGCGACCAGGTGGCTCCCCACCTGGCTACAGTCTTCAACAAATCGTTGGTGATGGGCCAGGTGCCTGGTGACTGGAGGGGAGGCCAACGTGACCCCTATCTTTAAGAAAGGGGATCACGAAAGTCCAGGGAACTATCGTCCTATTAGTCTCACTTCAGTTGTAGGTAAATTATTAGAAAGGATAATAGCTGATAGAATCGTTGACCATTTGGATTCCTACAAGCTGCTTGGGGACTCCCAACATGGGTTTAGACGGCATAGGTCGTGTCTCACCAACTTGCTCGAGTTTTTCCACGTCATGTTGAGTGAGTACGATAAGAGTAGGGCGATTGATATACTTTATCTCGACTTTCAGAAAGCCTTTGATAAGGTACCTCACCGCCGGCTAATGGCGAAAGTGCGCGCGCTGGGTATCGGTGGGGAAATAGGTAGGTGGATTGAAAACTGGCTGAGGAATAGGCGGCAGAGGGTGGTAATTAAAGGGGCTAGTTCGGGTTGGGCCTCGGTCACTAGTGGGGTTCCTCAGGGTTCCGTTTTGGGGCCACTGTTGTTTACCATTTACATAAATGATATCGACGGTGGCATCGTCAGTCGGATCGCCAAATTCGCTGATGACACCAAGCTTGGGGCCAATGTTGGGACGCCCGAAGCGATCGAGGAACTGCGTGCGGACCTAGGTAGGATAGGAGAGTGGTCCGAAAAATGGCAAATGCCGTTTAACTTGGGTAAATGCAAGTGATGCACATTGGCTACGCCAATCCCAAGTCGACTACTCGATGTTGGGCAGTAATATCGAGGTGACTGATTTAGAAAAGGACTTGGATGTGCTAATTAGCAGCGACCTTAAGTTTACGAAACAGTGTGTAGAGGTGGAAAAGAAAGCCCAGAAACTATTGGGTTATATCAGGAGGCAATTTCAGTTTCGGAACAAGGAGATTGTGCTCTCACTGTACAATTCCTTTTCGGCCGTACCTGGAGTATGCTGTGCAGTTCTGGTCGCCCACCCTCAGGAAAGATATTGAGAGGCTGGAGCGAGTGCAGGCGAGGGCCACAAAGTTAATCCCTTCCGTTAGGCATATGGGCTACAATCGACGGTTACGCGCCCTGAACTTGTTTTCGCTTGAAACTCGGAGGCTGCGCGGTCAACTGATCGAGGTTTTCAAGCTCTTACGAGGGTTCAACGATGTCGATTTTAGAAGTATGTTTAGTTTAAATGATAACCCAACTCGCAACAATGGTTGGAAGTTGGATTTGAAACGGTTTAGGACTAGTGTGTGAGGGAATTACATTACGTATAAGATCTGTGACACATGGAACAGGTTTACCTTCGGAAGTTGTGAACAGTTCCTCTGTGGATCAGTTCAAGAAAAGGGTAGACGAAATCTTGCATACTATTTGAGTGTGTAAAGACATTTAGGACCTCAGTCTGCGGAAATTTCTTTTCCTATAAAATAGTTAATATCTGGAACCAACTTCCCTCAGAGGTTGTTTCCAGTCAAAGTTAAATCTGTTTAAAAATAGGCTAGACAAAGTACTGAACACACTCATAGTTTAAGATTAAAACCTCAGAAAACTCTGCAGGATTCGCTTGCTCGGTGTCTCTGTGAGCAAGCTAAATATAGAGCTATTTATTTATTCTCCACTTTCCTGTAAAATTTCCTTGGCTACTTTTCCAGGGTCAAGGTATTTTCTTCAACCTTTTTCCGTACCTGCCTCTGGCAGGGAGGGTGGGGAGAGAGCCTTCTACTTTTCTATCCAGTTTTCTACTACTGCTAGGATAGTTGAAAGAAAAATAAACTTTCACAAAATTTTCCCTGGCTCCCGTTGCCATTGGTACCTCCTCGGTATGGGCCGCAAGGCCTTTTGAGGTACTTCTTTTCCTTGTAACTCCTTGTAACTCTCTCTCTCTCTCTCTCTCTCTCTCTCTCTCTCTCTCTCTCTCTCTCTCCGCAGGGAGGGTGGGGAGAGAGCCTTCTACTTTTCTATCCAGTTTTCTACTACTGCTAGGATAGTTGAAAGAAAAATAAACTTTTCCCTGGCACCCGTTGCCATTGGTACCTCCTCGGTATGGGCCGCAAGGCCTTTTGAGGTACTTCTTTTCCTTGTAACTCCTTGTAACTCCTCCAAAAATTGAGATATTTTGGATCTGTTTGTTTGATTTAATATAGCAAATTATTCTTTGTTAACTTTCAAATTTATTCATGTTTAAACGAATTAGTGTTTAAGCATCTGCTTTTAACTGAAGGGTACAACAAAATGGATTGCGCAAAATTGGTCAATGAAAAAATAATGTGTGCTATCGATGTAATGAAAAGTCAAATACATAATAATAGATACTTTAACATAATTTTAATAAGATACAAAGCAGATTTTTCTTTATTCCGTATTACTTACAAAAGTTATGCTTAGTTTCGTTTTCTTTCAACATGACCGCCATTCCTATCGATACAAATCTGGAGTCGAGCTCTCATCTTCCCCATCACTCTTTTGATAAGATCTGGATTGTCTTTTAACAAGTTGATTTCAGCTGTGATGCGAGTCCTCAAATCATCTAAATTGATAGGTTGTGATGCAAATACTCTATTTTTCAAATGACCCCATAAAAAGTAATCACACGGGATCAAGTCAGGGCTTCTGGGAGGCCATTCAATGTCATGGCCTGTAGCAATT
The DNA here is from genome assembly GCA_023014485.1 of Bathynomus jamesi. Lineage (NCBI taxonomy): Eukaryota > Metazoa > Arthropoda > Malacostraca > Isopoda > Cirolanidae > Bathynomus > Bathynomus jamesi. Next base: position 284,915 of record JAJOZX010000190.1, read on the forward strand.
ACTCTTTGGTGGAAGACTTCTTGCAAGCGTTCCTTCACAATAACTCCTGTGAGCAGGAGCTCCGTCTTGCACCCACCAAATACGATTAAATCGGTTTCCATAAGCAATACGTAATTGTGGAAGGATTTCTCGGTCTATCATTTCTAGGTAAGCTTCACCATTTAGATTACCATCGTAAAAGACCGTGCCAATTAACGCTCCATTATCGCACAGTCCTACCCAGAGAGACAGTTTTTGTCTAGAGTTATTCTTTTCGTAGATATGATTTTCAGGTGGATGATTTTTTGGTGCATATTGACGGCAGATTTGTCTGTTCACTAGACCATTCATAAAAAAGGCCGCCTCATCTCCAACCACTAATTGTTCCGTGAATCTTTCTGGTTTTTCAAGAAACCACTGGGCAAACCTTAGCCGGCGAGGTAGATCTCCTTCAATGAGTTGATGTCGAATTTCCATTCTGTATGGGTACAAATTCAAATCCTCACGAACTATTCGATGAAATGACATGCGTGAGAGTTCTGTACCATTTCGCCTGGTGGACACTTTTGGATGTCTCTCTAATAAATGCCGAACATGCTGAATGTTCTTGTCTGTTCTTGCCGTCTTCGGATGGCCTGAACGTCTTTTGTTCAAATTGAGGACCGTTCCTTCTTCTTTGTATTTCCGAACATTCTTCAAAATTGTATGTTTAGTTGGAGAAGCTCTATCGGGAAATTGCAGTTCGAAGGTATTCTGAACTTGTTTTAAGCTTTTAGTTTGCAGATAAGTTGTGACCATGAGAACGCGCTGCCTTCGTGTAAACTGCATGATAAGGGTTTCAGTTATTTATAAATTTAGTAATTCAGATTCTTCATTTATATGTATGACTCGTATCTTAGATACAAAAGTTCGAATTATTTTTAAAAATATTTGCAATATCCTTCGACGTAAAAAGTAGCATATTGGTTGAAGCAAGAGGAGCTATCTGGCTGGGAGAAATGATCATTCCGCGCAACCCATTTTGCTGTACCCTTCAGTTAAAAGCAGATGTTTAAACACTAAATCGTTTAAACATGAATAAATTTGAAAGTTAACAAAGAATAATTTGCCATATTAAATCAAACAAACAGATCCGAAATATCTCAATTTTTGGAGGAGTTAGTACAATCTAAAGTTGGGTGTACTTTTTTGTGGGACATACTGTAGAAGCGATAAAAGTTAACTCATAGTACTTCTATAATTTTGCAAAAAGAAAGTCGAAAAACCATGCGACTATCGGACCTTTGAAAAACGAGAACAGTGTTTTATCTGATGATCTAACAGAAGCATCTGAAATATTAAGAGCTCAGTACGAATCATCTTTCAGTATCCCAAAAACTGACAAACTGATATGCGATAGAAACGCGTTCTTTGAAGAACAACTACAAGGAGAAAGTATAACGGACTTCGACTTTACGACAGATGATATTACACAAGCTATAGGGAAACTAAACACACACTCAGCGGCAGGACCGGATAAATGGAATGCCACACTGATCAAAAACTGCAAGAATGCAATCGCTGAGCCCCTATATTGGATATGGAGACGATCACTAGACACGAGAGAAATACCGGGCATCCAGAAGAACGCGAACATAGTCCCAATATATAAAGGAGGAGATCAAGCCGAGGCCAAAAACTATAGGCCAGTGTCGCTTACATCTCATCTCACTAAAATATTTGAAAGAATAGTTAGACAGAAAATCTGACTTTTTGGAAACTCAGAAAAAATTAAATGATAACCAACATGGGTTTCGGTCAGGCAGAGCATGCCTATCACAACTAATGGAACACTACAACAACATTATTGATGCACTTGAGAGTAATGAAAAATATGACGTAATATACACAGACTTTGCCAAAGCGTTCGACAAGTATGACCATGGAATCATAATACATAAATTGAAATATATGGGAATAACTTTAAAAGTAAGGAAATGGATATATATAATTTCCTTAGTGAGCGGCGGCAAGTTGTTACAGTACAAGGAGTATCTCCATCAGAATCAGAGGTCTTCAGCTCAGTACCACGAGGAACAATATTAGCTCCAGTACTCTTCATAATCATGCTAACTGACGTAGATGAGGACGTTACCAGAGACAGCACAGTAACATCCTTTGCCGATGACATAAAGATCAGTAGAAAAATAAGAAACCCAGAAGATATAGGATCTCTACAAACAGACATGAACAGAATCTACAAGTGGACGGAAGACAGCACTATGAAGTTTAATACTGAGAAATTTCAGCTGTTACGGTACCCCAAATGGACAGGAAATTCAGAGAAATTCTAGAGCAAAAGATTTAGGAGTTGTAATGACTGATGATGCGAAATTTGAAACACAAAATAAGATAGCAGTAAACAGAGCAAAGAGAATAACTGGGCAGATATTGAAAACCTTTAAACGAAGGGATAGGAATGTAATGATTCCTCTACTGAAAACATTGATCATACCCAAATTGGAATACTGCTCGGTCCTAACATCCCCATATAAAAAAGAAGACATTAGACAGCTGGAAGAGATTCAGAGAAGCTTCACAGCCAAGATCAAGGGGTGCAAAGAGTTAAATTACTGGGAAAGGTTACGCGAACTAAACCTATATTCACTGGAACGGAGAAGAGAGAGACGTGTTGCAGCAAAGAAGCCACTTTTAAGGAATGTAAATAAAGAGAAGAGAAGAAAATATGCTTTGGAACACAAGTATTGGACATTTGAGACCTACTGAGTTAAGCTTCCTTCGTACAGTAGAGGAATCAACTGAGACACCTCAAGTCCAATTTATGCAGACTAGAGGGTCATCCAGCTTATACAACCTTATACACTTAAGTAATAACTTAGTTATACGTTAATATGAACCAGAGGTTCTAATTAATATGTATTTTAGTATCAAAACCAATTTCATACGACGGATTATTTAATCGTTTTCAGATCGACAGTAGTCTCTGACTTTTGCACGGTATTATATATATATACTGGTACAGTTCCCGCCGCTTCGCTGACGGTTAGACAGGCTAAACTACAGAAAAAGAACCCAGCCGTGAAAATTTTGAGCTTCACATTGTGTCAACATTTCTGAATCTGGTATCTCCCAAAACCTCCTCACCCCCATTCATACAACTTGGGGGCTAACCCCCTCGCCAATTACCACCACCCCTACCCATTACCCCACCCATCCCCCATTACCCCCACCCCACCCTTCCCCCATTGCTAAACTACAGAAAAGAACACAGTCATGAAAATCTTGAGCTTCACATTGCCGCCCGTAATACAATTTCTGAATTTTTTTTTACAATTTCTGAATTTTTTTCTCACAATTTCTGAAAGTGTGACGGACAGACGGACAGACAGACGGACAGACGGACAGCTCTCTTATTATAGTATAATAATAGATATACAGAATATATATACAGGGTGTCCCGTAAGTCTGGACCCATAGGGCAAAATTAATAAAATTACAAAATAGTCCAAAAATTTATTACATAATCTGTTCAAAGTGTCCGCCGTTGTGTCGCACACATAGTTCAAGACGCAATCTCCACTGCGACAGCACTTTCTGAATCACAGTCGCAGAAATTTCTTGACACGCCTCCACAATGCGTGCTTTAAGGTGGAAAATGTTCTGCATTTTGACCTCGTACACTTTGGCTTTCAAGTGGCCCCACAAATAAAAATCCAGCGGAGTAAGATCAGGCTCCTTGGTGGAAACTCAACATGTCCTCGTCGTCCAATCCAGTGTTCTGGAAACTGTGTGGTAAGGTAATTTCTAACCGTCGTGGCGTAATGCGGAGGGGCGCCATCCTGCTGAAACCACTCCGGGTAGTCGCCTGCTGGGTTCAACATGCTTGGAAATGCTTCCTCCTGCAACATCTTGAGGTACGTGTCACCGGTTACCGTCACGTCAAAGAAGAAGGGACCAACGATTCTGTCTTTCCATATCCCACACCAAACCATGAGGCGTTGGGCACCTTGTTCCTTGGAAGGATCAAACCAATGAGGATTTGTTGGTGACCAGTATCGAGTGTTCTGACGGTTGACTTCCCCAGAAACATAAAAGTTCGCTTCATCAGAGAACAGAATCTTTGATGGGAACGTCTCATCACTCACGCATTGTTCTTCTGCCCATTCGCAAAACTGAACTCGCCTATCAGGATCATCTTCACTTAAACGCTGATGGAGTTGCAGTTTGTATGGATGCCAGTGATGAAGTTTCAAGATGCGGTGGATGCTGCTCTTGGAGATCCCAGTTTCGCTGGACATGCGTCGAAGTGACTTCTTGGGACTGACAGCGAAGCTAGCCAACACATTGGTACTGGTTTCGTCTTCCGTACAGTCCTTGAAGGTCCTCTGCGAGGCTTGTCAGCTACGGATCCAGTTTCCTTAATTTGGCTATCAACTTGCCAACACAACTGTGTGTGATTGGTGCGCGGTCTGGATGCATATTGTTGAATTCTTCGGCCACTTCCCGGTGACTGCGGGTCCCGACCAGCAAAATAACTTGAACTCTCTCCTCTCTAGTCAGTGACATGGTTTACCTGCAACATAATAAAAAAATATATTATAAATCCCTATGGTCCAGACTTATGGGACACCCTGTATATATATATATATATATATATATATATATATATATATATATATATATATTATTATATATATATATATATATATATACAGGAATACCTCGGATAAGACGGTTTCAAACAGGACGGATTTCGCAATAGGACGGATTGAATATTATATATAAATTAATTATTTAATGTAATATTTAAGATATTTATAAAAGGAATGTCAGTGCGACGATATATTAAGTTTCAAACAACCGCGCGCGGTCTATACTACAAGTTTTTGGAAAAATTATAACATCAGAAATGTTATAGAAAACATCAATCAAGCGTGGCTTGAAGTCACTGCGAGTAATATGCGAGCAGTGTGGAAAAATATTCTACCACATTGTGCAACTGATTTTCGTGGTTTCGAAAATTACATTGCAGGATTGCAACTGACATTGTTAGCATTGGGAAGGATCTTGGATTCGAAAATGTTGATGCACCAAATGTTATCGAGTGCATTGAATCGCATTCGAAAGATCTAGACAATGAAACTCTAATCAATCTAGAACAACAACGAGTTTATGAAGAAGAAGAAGCGAAAGAGGAAGATGCAGAAGCAGAAGACGTTCCTACAAAAGAATTTTCAACTGGTGATCTTGCATTCTTATTGTTTTATTTCACATTTAAACATGTTAAATCATTATAATTATCGAAAATAATCATACAAAAAATAATTTAAATGTCTTGGAACGACCTACAGTATTTCCCATTAAAACATGCCTCGAACAGGGCAGTTTCAAACAGTGCGGCATGTCGGCGGAACGAATTAACCGTCTTATCCGAGGTATTTCTGTATATATATTATCCTTCTTATAATAATGTATTTAATGGCCAGTTTGTAGCCATGTTTGATGCGTAAATCGGTACTATAAGGAATGATGTTTATAATTACGGTTATAAGTGATTGTTATTAATAAATCAATGATAAATGCTTGGGCCGAGGTCACCAGATCTTTTAGATCAAAGAATGTTGTTAATTAAGTTATTAATTAGGTTGATTGATAGAATTAGTTTTCGTCCTTTATTACACAAAATAACGATTTATGAATGAGATAGAAACATGTCGTTTACAACTGCAATAATGATTACACGAAATTGAATGACTTATGAGTTAGACAGAAACAGTTGCAATAATGTATACACTTGAAGTAGCATCGCGCGAGGTAAATGATTAGTCTTTATATAAAGTTAGGTGAATGACACCAGGCCAAAAACGGAGCCTGCACGAATGATGTTTACATGGTGGTAGTTCGTCGGTCACTGAAGCTGGTGTTCAAGGTAGAGAAGTCGAGGTGCGTCCAGAAGTCCTTGTAACGAAGTTGAAGCGTTGAGGCAAGGCATGAGGACATGCCTTGAGTGAATCCTCGCGATGTGACGTCATCTTAGTCGTGCTTGTGTGACGTCATCTTAATCGTGTTTGAGTTGATGAGTTATATCGCTAATTGTGTTGATGACATATTGCTAAGGTGTTTGCAAACGTCTCTGCATCTTCAGTTGGTCACTACATATATATATATATATATGGGATTGAACTCAGAATGGTTCCCTGAGATCTTTTATGTTACACACAGACTGTGCATGGAACAAGAAACTCTTCTGGGAAAATTAAATCCACTATAGTTCGAATAAGTAATGGTAAATGACAAATACTAGAGTTTTTCTTTTTCATGATGTAAGCCCGACGTGGGCAACGGGTCACTCGCAAAGAGGCCCCAAAATATAGCTACAACTAGCCTATTATATTCAGCTGTAAACCCTGGATCCTGTCCCAAAGCTGGATCCTATCTGCTTCGCAAATAGCTGGTGAGTGAAGCTATATTTTGGGGTCTCTTTGCAAATGACCCGTTGTCCATGTCGGGCTAACATCATGAAAAAGAAAAACTATATTTGTCATTTACCATTACTTATTGGAACTAAAGTGGATTTAATTTTCCCAGAAGAGATCCTTTTCCATGCACGGTCTGTGTGCAATATATATATATATATATATATATATATATATATATATATATATATATATATATATATATATATATATATATATATATATATATATATGAAAATTATTTCACGAAAGTAACACGTGAAAAATATTTATGATGAATAAAACCACGAAGGAAAGGAAACACAAAATGGTGCTCAAGCGCTTTCGTCTAATGACATCCTCAGGTGCTTGAGCACCATTTTGTGTTTCCTTTCCTTCGTGGTTTTATTCATCATATATATATATATATATATATATATATTAGACCGGCCCAGGCTCATAGGAGTGAAAATATTTGTTTTTCTTTTCTTAAGTCTCACCTCTGGAATTTGTTATGCGTGTCGATAGAAAGTTTTGAGTGACGTTTCAGCCGGATTCCATAATATTTAGTAGTGCAGACAGACTCTGAAATGTGTAGTTTTTCCGCACCACCCAGGAGGTAACTACAACAGGCACGTTTTTTTTAAGTGGTATTTCCAATAGGCCTAATCCACTTTTTTAATGTTAACTCATGAGGTTGATGTGCTTCCTGTCTTTATCATTGACTTCTATGCCTCTGGAAACTGCTCTCGGTGTTTTTCCACGACTTGAAGAAGGTACTGCAGTTCTTCGTTTTTTGTGAGATGGCTGCTGAAACTCTGAATTAATGAGACCGCTCTCTCTGCATTATCGTTTAAAACATTCATTGTTTTAACATATTTCTTAGCTAATTTATAGTCGTCCCTGTTATCCCATTCTGCAGGATCTGCTTCGAGAAACGTCGGTTGAAGGGACAATTTCTCAAAGAAGGAGCGACTTCAGCTTGTGACAAAGTCCTCCAGACTTTTCTCTAGTGGGTCATCATGAGTGTGGTCAAAAGCAATTTGTTTTTATGGTATTTCTGAACCAGGTCTTTCCAATGCCTGAACCATAGGGCGGCTCGTTTTTACACTTTTTTCGATATTTGATTGGGGGTAGTGCGGAAAAGTTGCGATTTGGAGAGAAAATAAAGTGTGTAAAATTTTTTTTGATCTACGTCAATACCTTCCGGTGGCGGCGAGTCCTTAAAATCGAAAAATAGGCCTAAAACACAAAAATTTTATATAATTTTATATAATTTTTATATAATGTTCATTGTTCAATGACTGCTATTAATTTATTCAAGCCTATAATAGTGTTCTCAGGGTTGTTTGCACAGAAATATACCGGAATTAACATTTGTATAACATCTTGTTAAAACTTGCTTTAAATCAATATTTTGGATATTTTAACGGCTAAGACGCCACCGGAAGTTATTAACAGATTGTGCTGAAATTTTTATTGTTTATTTTGTAAGTCTTTAAAACCGTTTTCCAATCTACCCCGTTAGGCCTATTTTTCGATTTTTAAGGACTCGCCGCCACCGGAAGGTACTGACGTAGATCAAAAAAATTTTACACACTTTATTTTCTCTCCAAATCGCAACTTTTCCGCACTACCCCCAATCAAATATCGAAAAAAGTGTAAAAACGAGCCGCCCTACGTGAACCATCTGCGTTTCACTTGCAAAGTTATGCCATCATCAAAGAAGGCGAGCGATACAAGTTCTTCATTTAGATACCAGAGGTGACGGCATAGTGCTTTGCTAGCTATTGCTGAAAGTTCCTTATCATCATATTGCTGAAGCTCTTGTAGATACTCCAAATCGGTTCTTGGTGCAAAAGATGCGATAGGAGCCGCAAACCATTTTGGCACATAAAAGCGGACAGCATAGCGAGAAAAGCGTTCCATTGCACTCAGTTCCTGTTTTGTCAGGTTGAACTGCGAGCGAAATAATACAATTTTGATGGCATAAATCACTCGCGACATCCACCTAGCGCGATGTAAAGCCCCAGGTTGACGAAAATGTACTCCTCCTGATAGAACACCATCTAAATAAATAATTGGTAATTCAAGAAGTTCGCGATAATCCGTTCGGGTAACTTCTGGCAAGCTGTTCTTCGCACAGTTTCAGGATTTCTGCTTTCCACGGCATGTTTGTATTGGCAGCTTCATATCTTTTATCATCCATTTGTTTCCAGGAAATCTTGAAACGTTTGAAAAGTAATATATCCGGTCCCGTTGAATCACCGTAACACTTCTGGAAGACGTCTGATATCACAATTTCATTAATATGGTGGCGACAAGCCAAAGAAAGGAATTTTCTATCAAGCTCACTTTCGATTATCATGCAAGCGCCTTTTTTTTTCTCAGTATTGCTGGCGGTAGTATCAAAACACATTGCTTGAATACATTCTCACAAATTCCAATCGTATAAGCATTCTAGAACTGCTTCTGCAATTTTTCCGCCTTCTCCAGAAACAAGTTTGGGTACTGCTAGAAGCTTAGACTTTACTCCACCGGATACAAGAATAGCTAGCCTATCTATTTTTTCATCACCTGTTATATCTTGCATTACTTTACCATCCCACTGAGTGGTAAGCGGAACGTCAGAGGTAAAGGTTTGCTTAATGTCATCTGCAACTTTTTGGCGTATGGCACTCCACACCCTCTGTAGAGTACTTCTGCTCTAAACAACATTGTCAATGTCATGTCCAAGAGAAGTTGCAGCAGCTGACAGCACCATAACAGCACTACGATCACTTGTTTTTGTTCGATCTAATGCCATTGCCAGATCAAGTGTTACGATGCGCTTACACTTATTTGATATTGTGCTGCTTGAAGGTTTGGATGTCATTTCAGGAGTGTACGATGTACCTGGCTCTGGTTGCTCATCACTACTGCTTGAACTGCTATTACTGAACTGAACTGCAGCTGATGACAGTTTCTTTCGCAATGCCTCGGCTTCTTTTAGTGCAGCATTTCTTTCATCTCTTCCGTTTTCGCATTTGCTTAGCGACCAGTTTGTTATCATTATCAGTCATGTAACCTCGCCTCCCTTTTTCTCTTTGAGCATGTAGGAATGATCTATCATCCTCATTTGACATCATTTGTAAAGCATTTGCGTGAGCTATATCAAAAAGGTTATCTAAACTATCTTGAAATTCAGTTTCTTTTTTAATTTGATTTTGATTACGGTTTGATTTTGATTTTTGAAGTGATCTGAAATTCTCATACATTTTCTGAATTTTCGTTAGTACATGCTGTTTGGCTCTGGTGGGTATTTTCGCCTTGTCCCAAATCTGAAAAATTTCAGCATAAACTATGTTGGATGCTTCTTTCAATGTTTTCTTACTGTTTGTGAGACAGAAAAGCCGACGTAGTACATCCCCATTGGATGGAAGCTTCTTACTGCCAATTGTGTCAATTGGCTGTCCAGTGTCCAATCAGCCATATTTCAGTTTTTCTTCTTGTTACAATTGAATCAGACATGGTGAAGGATAAAATCTGCAAATATTAAGAGAAAACACTTGCACATAAATCTCTCACTGCGTCTTAAACAATATTGACGTGAACAGCGACCCTCCCACTTTCCTCCGTCACCAGTAATGACGTCAGGTCAAAAGACGTGTTTCGACTCAACAGTGTAACATGTGACAGTGAGTGTAACATGTGTAACAGTGTAACATGTGGAGCACAATCCACAAGAGTGTGAATAGGCATGGTTTGAACACAATATTTGTACTACGAATTACGGGATTTCTTAAAGTAATTTTACCAGCAATTGATATTTTTGCAATAAATGAAAAATACAAAAGGCTGTCGGCACCACCAAAAGTGCATAGATATTGTTGAAATTTAGTGTGCGAGTATATATATTATGATGGTGGTAACAATTTTAGGGGGGGGTTAGACTTTCACTTTTCAAAAATAAGTTTTTTGGGCCAGTCTAATATATATATATATATATATATATATATATATTAGGGTGTCACTTAATTGTATGGTAAGAATTGAACCATGAAGAAGTTTCGGTCTCACCCTCTAGAAATGTGACATTGCATGTAAAAACGCTGATTATGAAGTTTCATGAGAAAATATTAATAGTTAGAGGTCGCTCAAGGCCATTAAAATTTTGATGACGCGTCGTTACTTTTCCTAAACTGAAATGCGCTTTTGGGCATATCATACTTTTCCAAGTCCGAATTTCACTCTGGCTAATATGTATTTTTATGTAAAATTTAATTCTAAGAGGGGTTTCTTTTCTGCAACTTTTCCCAAAAATTGTGTTATGTTCAAAATTGCGGTTTTTTGTTCTGTTTTGAAATACCGAATATTCAATTGAACACAACCTCATATTTTTAACCCTTTGTCGTAATTTGTTGCCATTTAGACACATGAACTTTGCTTAACTCTTACACAGGTTTAATACATATATACTAGGGTGTCTCTTATTGGGTAGTCAAAAATTGAAATGTTGAATTATTTTATCTGCGCCCCCTAAAATAGTTCCATTTAGCATAAAAACTAAAACTTGAAAGTTTGACACAAATTGGCTCATATTTAGGGGTCGCCCCCGGCTAATAAAAATGGTGACCATGGCATAATAGCTCCTGACATATGATTATGCTCATTATACACAATTCCTTCCTTCCTTTTTTTAGTTTGATTCGTTTTTATAAGTATAGGCCTTCTTATTTATCATTGATCTTTTTCTAACCTATCCTTGATGTTGTTATAATCCATCCTTTGGTCCTCAATCCTTCTTTATCCCAATCCTTTTCTCCTATCCAAAATCCTTCCTGGCTCTTTTTTATATACAATCAGCAATGAAGCATTGCTACAAAAAAAAAACATTGGTTTATTATATGGAGATAAATTCAAAATGCCAGTGCTATTTACATACTTTAATTACTTTAATTAGCATTATTTCCTTATACAACATTTATTTAATATACAATGATTATACAATATGGTGTATTTTAAGGTGCGACCCCATTGATGGTTATTTTTTGAGAAGAACAGTTTTTGATGGAACTGGGTGACTGCGGTGTTTTGCAACAATTTGGAGCAGGAACTGGAGCTGCTCTTCCCCCACTGTCAATTTCTTATTCAGCTCTTGAACTAAAGCTACTGCACGTTCTGCCCGGTCATTTACAACAGATAGAGCTGCAACAATAGCTCTGGCCCTTAAATATTCACAGTTGGATGTCCAAGTGCTGGGTGCCTTGTTCAGAAATCCTTCTGGCAAATTCAGCTTAGTAAAGAATTCTCTAGTATTTCTTGTAACAAGTTGGTGTAGTCCTTCACCAGAGCAGAAGGTCGATTCAGGAATCCGAGGACGCTTGGGTGGTCTATCAGTGGACTCATCTTCTAATGCCTTTACCATGCGTTTCTTTACATCTGTAGTAATTCGCTCATCAAAGAAAGCAAGACCAACTGCTTCTTCAGACAGGTACCATAAGTGGTTAGAGAGCTTTTTTTTAGTTGCATCAGAAATCTTTTTGTTAGGATAATTAATCAATGACCTCATAAGGAGCCAGTCATTAAATGGGGTTTCAATAGGGAGTGAGGATGTTGTCCAAGCCTTCATATAGATGAGAACAGAAAAAAGGGAAAGATCTCGAATTCCTCGTTCTTCAGTCTTAGTCATCTTGAACTGGTTTCGAAAAAGCCACATCTTGATAGAATAGAGCGCTTTGAACATCCAGCGAGCTCGATGCATGGCACCTGGTGCACGAAACTTGATGCCTTTATTGGGGACACCTCCAAGAAAGATGATGGACAGATCCAAAAGTTCTTGATAGTCATCCCGTAGCATAGGTGCCTGGGATCTAGCAAACTGAATTAGTTCAGTTTTAGACTGGATAATTGCTTCTTTACTAATCGTGTCTGTCTCACCTGTTTGGAACTGGCTTTGATCAACAGAAGTCCAATTGTCACGAAAACGCTTAAAGATCAATATCTCTGGACCAGTTGATGTAGATCCCAATGTTGCTTCAAATGCAGCTCCCAACAATAAATCTAAAACATGGTGTCTACAAGGCAAGTACAAAACATCATGTCCCAATTTTGCTTCGATGAGAGCACAGGCTCCACTATATTGACCCGTGTTTGAAGCTGTTGTATCGAAACAAATTGCTTTTACTCTCTCTGTAATTCCCCATTCATTCAGGCAGTTAAAGACGGCTTCAGCTTGTGCTTCTCCAGTTGAGTTTGGGATTTTGGGGACACCAAGCAGCTGTTCAACACCAGGTCCTCACACAAGTACTGGGAGACGATCAATGTGCTTGTGCGAGGTGAGGTCCTCCATCATCTTGCCATCCCAGTGGACTGTCATAGAACATTCTCCATGGAAATGCTCCTTAAGTTCTTTAGCATGACGAGCTCGGTTCTTATTTCGAAGGCGATGGATAGAATGTTGGTTTATGTTGTAATCTGAAGCGTCCAAACCAAAGCTTTTAGCTGCCTCTGCGAGGATAAATGTTGCCTTTCTAGAGGAAATTTGTATACGATCCAGGGCAGCAGACATCTGAATAGTCATGATGTTTTTCATGCCTCGTTTTTTCTTAGATTTTGGTAAAGCACAAGCTCCTTTGGGCTCCTCCTCCTCATTCTCACTTTCATCAGTGTTGCTGGAAGATGTGGAAGAAGCCAGTACAACTTGACTAGTAGACGCCTCCATCAAAGATTCTGACTTTCTTTTTCATTACATTTTTTTCAAACACAAATAACAAAATCAGTATAAATAATTGTGAAAAATATAAATAACATAGTTTATTATCTGATAATAGCAAAAAAGAAGTATAGTGATACACAGTTACACACCTTTTACTTATGACAGCAGAACACTGAATGATGACAAATAACAATTGCAACATAATCTGGAGCATTCTTGATGAAACATGTTTAAACAGGTTGATCTTGTCTTATCAAGCAATATTTTCAGCTACAAACTGACAATTATCTCTAATATATTCATTTAATTGAATTCATCATATATATGATGATTAATTAATTAAACATATGTTTAGTATACTTGACAACTGCTAGTAATTTCAAATATTAATTGCATAAATAATAGCTATATTTTATGAACTTTAATAAGCGGGGGCGACCTCTAAAAATTGTTCAATCCAAAAAACAATTTATATGTGATGTTTTTTCTACCAATGGAACTGGTTGAGGGGGCGCAACCTAAAAAAATCAACACTTCGAAAATAAGAGACACCCTAATATATACATAAGAAAAAATCTACTCCATTTGAATCTTTGTAACCATTTGGACGCAGAAGGCGAAGTTCAACATTCTCTCAATAGATGGCTCTGAGCAATTACGTCAGTTATAATTGTGAAGTAGAAGTGAGTGGACGCCATTTCTTTCGGTAAGTGTTTTTTGTAATTTTCCTAAGTTTAATCACCATTATTATATTTATTTTGACTATAATTTCATTCTAGAAGTATTAAGGAAGCTCCCTGTTTACTTTGTTTAAGTAATATTTTTAATAACTGTGAAGAAAAGACTTTATTCAAAGTTCGTTTTGAAGTGGACACAAAGTTTTCATAGGGTAAATTTCTGTCTATGATAACACGTGTTTCCAATTAGATACACGAAATGAATTTTTCATTACGATTGTTTTTATGTACTGTTTTATATATAATGCGAAAAATGCTCTGTATGAATTGGTCCACAATTAACCCACCCCTTATATCTCCAGTCTAACTATAGAGTAGATCAAGTCTAGCCTAGAGGGGTCAGCCTAGAGATTCCGGAAATGGTCCAGAGCGGGCAGATAAATTGAGGTCCACAGTAGGATTCCTCACCAAATTAGGTTAGGGCAATCTACCTTCACCTTTGTTAAGCTATGAGTTGATGCTAGGTCTTAGGCCACAATGTAGGCCTAATTTGTCTGACCCAGCTTAATTTAATGTGATTAATTTGCTGGGTTAAAACACAATTAGTCACTTACTGCTAGTTATTAGAGTCTCTTTTCTCCTTCCTGTTTAATTGTCGAGAGCGTACTTGCTGGTGGGGATCTTTCTTCGGTGTCTGTTCTCGTCCCTTCTCCAGTTGCGTCCTCTCGCCCCGTTCCTCGTTTTCGTTCTCCTTTGTTCTCCTCTTCGCGGGGCTTTTTCCACCAGCGTTGTCTTGGTTTTTTCCTCGGTTGGTTGAGCGGTAATGTATATCTATTACCGAGCACGCTCTTCTCACACAGTATATAAATACTAGTGTGGAGAATAACTCTGGTGAGCAACCAATTGGTTTCATCCACCCAGTTATTGACATAAAAGGAATTTAATAATTGTTAGATTAACTACCTACCTACTCAGTGAACCATTTTCGTTACCTCCCAACTACCCACTCATCAGTTTTCCATATACTGGGGGCCCCGGGAGATAAAAATTTTGGTGTCATTGTCACCAATTTTTATGTCTGAGTGTAGACTAGCTAACTATTTGACTGTAAATGCCTGTTAATGTGATTAACAGTGCCTATCCTCACCTTCTCATGGAGAAGGTGAAGCATTTAATTAGAAGAGAAAATATACATCCATAGGATGAAACTGTCTATGGTCTTTACCATAAGAAAAGAAAAATGAAAGTTAGAAGATAAAATTACAATTCCCCAGCATCTATTTTTTGTTGTAAAAATAGTCGCGCCTTTAATGCTGTTTGTCGCTGAGGTCTTGTGTCTGTCAATGTTGTAGTAGGATGCGTTACCACTCCTACTGTCAAAGGAATAGTTACTGGAAGTTCAGTGTCTCCAGTTGTTACTGTCAGTGGAGAAGGTTCTCCAAAGTCCATTGTTTTGGGTCCAGACTCTAAAGGGTACAAAAGAGAAATGTCTCTTGTTGTGTCACCCGTTGAAGTCCTTAGTTTGACCACTCTTGTACCCCGTCTGCCCCTGGTCTGAGTTCTGAAACTCTACCCAGAGGCCAGTATTGTCTTGGAGTACTGTCATGTATGAGAACAAGGTCCCCTACCTTAATTGTGTCAGACCAATCCTTCTTAGTCATTTGTTTATGTCTCTCCCTTAGACCCTCAAGTACTCAGTTTTCCACTGTTTAATGAAATGAGCTTTAACTCTAGTTAAGTGTTGTAACTTAGTCTGGAGTTCATCGTGTCGTTGAGTCCAGTTTGGGTCTTCTGAAGAGTCTATATTGTAGTCCGGCAGGAGACTAACTTGTTCTCCCCGAATCAAATGATTTGGAGTTAATGGTTCCGGGTCATTAATGTTGTCACTCACATAAGTGAGTGGTCTATTGTTGATGATGTTCTCAATCTCAGCCAGGAGAGTGAGCAACTCAAATAAGTGTATCTGTTTTTTACCAATTGCTTTCTTCAAGCAATTCTTTACTGTTTGTATATTCCTCTCCCAGATAGAACCATACCAAGGAGAGGCAACTGGAATATACTTCCACTTTATGTTTGAATTTTGTATATATAATTGTGTGAGTTCATCGCTTAACAAGTCGTGGATGACTTGTTCACCAGCCTTGAAATATGTAGCTTGTCAGTCCAAACTGTCTTGGGTACTGAATGTCGTGCACAGAATCTCTTAAAGACAGCAACAAAAGATTCTGCTGTAAGGTCCTCCACAACATCCAGATAAACAGCTCGTGAGGCAGCACATGTAAACAGTACAATGTACATTTTTTGTTCAGTGTCACCCACCCCTACAGTCAATGCTCCTGTATAGTCAATGCCTACAGTCTCAAAGGGTCTGTTGAGAGTAACTCTCTCCTCTGGCAAAGCAGGAGGATTTGGTTTCCTATAGGGCCTAGCATGAATACGCCTACATGTGACACACTCACTCAGGACTGTTTTAACAGTGATCCTTCCCTTGGGTATCCAATAAGTTTTTCTTAATGTAGTTAGTGTCTGTGGTACCCCATATGATATACATCATTGTGTGTTTTTCTGATGATTAATGTTGTCAAATAGCTAAATCTAGGTAAAAGGATTGGATGTTTGCTTTTGTATGACAGTTTTGATTTGTCTAATCTCCCTTTACACCTTAGAAGGCCTTCCTCATCTCTGAACAAGTTTAGATCCACAACTACTGATGGTACAGGTTCTTTTGTTTGTTTCCCATTATTCAAGAATTCTAACTCTTTATTGTACTCTTTTTGTTGTGCATGGCCTATCCAGTATTTGGTTGCAACTTCTGTATAATTATGATTATTTTTATTTAGCTGTTTGTTAATTGTAGTTTAAACAGTTGTGAGCAAACCTCAAACAGTAGGCTGTGACCCTGACAAGTTTGTTGAAATCAGAATAAATTTCATAATTAGTGATTGGTTCAACCTTTTCATTTGAAAAGATTAAATTTAATGTCAAGTTAACTTGTTCCACAGGCCATTGGTCTGTATTACAGAGCCACTTAGGTCCCATAAACCAAGTTTTGTTTGACTTCAACAACTTGTAGGATAAACCTCTGGTCAGAAAGTCTGCTGGATTTTGTTTAGTTGGAACATAGTGAAAGTTTACTTGTAGGCTTTCATTAGCTTCAGCTATTTCTTTTAGCCTATTTCTTACAAAGATATTCTTACTATTAATGCTATCATTCCGTATCCAGGCAAGACAAATCTGACTGTCAAGCCAGATGTGGATATCAGTTATGTTCACATCATGGTAAGCATCCTTAAGCAATGAAATGGTTTTTAATGGCTAATGCAGCAGCCAATAGTTCCAATTGAGGTATGGTTCGGGTAGGTTTGAGAGGTGCAACTTTCCCTTTTGCATAAATTAGATGACTTTCTGTAGGACTTACAAGATACGCACAGCACCCATAAGCTTGTGTGCTTGCATCAGCAAACACATGAAGTCTCTGGGGCTTATCCCTAAACCCACAGCACCTTTGAATTTAATGTTCTGCACTTTTGTTAAATCAGCAGCTAACTTCTTCCAAGATTTTTGATTTTCATTTGTTATTGGATCATCCCACCCAACATTTGTCCTCCAAATTTCTTGGAGGAGAATCTTTGATTTTATTGTTGAAGGCAGGAATAGACCCATAGGATCAAAAATTTTGGAAGCCTCTGATAATATTTGTCTTTTAGTATTTGCTTCCTCATCAAGTTTAAAACCTTTAGTACAGATTGAATCATGATTGTTAGAAGTTGCATCCAAATACCAGTTCATACCTAAAGTTTTAACTCTGTCTGATGGCTCAGTAAGACCATTATTATCCTTTAAAATCTTTTTGTTTAAATCATCCTCATTTGAAATCCACTCTCTAAGTTCAAAGTTACCTTGTTGCATAATGTTTTGAGAGTGTTCATAGACTTCAGATAATTCAGATTTTGTTGTTGTTGAGCCTATTAGATTGTCTACGTAAAAATGTTCCTTAAGGAAGTTCAATGTTAAAGAGTTATTAACTGTTCAAATGATGTCCAATTGTCAATGCTAATAGGCTAGGTGAGCAATTGGCTCCAAACAACACAACATTAAATCTATAGGTTATGAACCCTTTATTCAAATCAAATGGATCCTTGAACCATAAGAACCTAAGTTGGTTCTTATCATATTCATTTTTAAGATTTATTCTCAAAAATGCCTTTGAAATGTCACTTTGTACGGCATATTTATCTAACCTGAACCTCAGTAAGATCTTCACAAGGTCAGAAGAGATTAGGACCCTCATCAGGCAATCATTCAAACTGTGTTTATCACTGTCTTTGAGGCTACAGTTATATACTACTCTGAGTTTTGTTGTTGGGGCATCGTGTCGATAAACCCCCTGTGGGTTAAATAATGACAACCATCTTTTTAAAAGGGCTATTTGTTACTTCTTCAATGAAGCCTTTCTGTAACTGTTCTTTGAAGACATCATTATATGTTTTTATATTATTATCTTGTTTGAGTTTTTTCATTACTTTATATAAATGTCCTTTAGCTACTTTGAGATTGTCTCTTAAAGTTGGACAATTTATTTTCCAAGGTAACTCAATAAAATAACTATTGTCTTTGCACTGAATGGTGTCTTCAAATCTTTCTACCATTAACTGATCTTCTGAAGTTTGATTTGTGTCATGTATACCCACAGATTCTAGCAACCATAAAGTTTGAATTGCCTCATCCAAAGTTTCATTGATAATGATGAATTAATGTTCTCAGTTGAGATATTATTATTCAAAGTGTTGCTATTCTTACAGGTGTTATGTAGGACTGAGTTGAGGCACATAGTATTTGTTAGTCATGAACTGTTTTGGTTTAGGTCTAGGTTGTATTTGGATAGGTCACCCAAAGGGGCTATCCCTGATGGAGTCTGAATAGCTATACCATTACCTATCTTCACTATGCCTTATGAATAAGATTAATATAATCTGCCCCTATTAACATTTCAATGTTAGCTACTGTGTTGTTTGTGATATGTCTATCAGCTATTTTGTAGTGTTTTCCCAATGATTTATGGTTTGTTCTAGTTTGGGTATAACCAGTTTGTTTTGTCCTACTTTAGAAATAATAACTGCTTCAATTTTCTCTAATTTATTTTCTAACTGTAGTTCCAGGTCAATTGTCTTATAGCTATTTTTGTCCGAGTTATCCTTAACAAAGGATGCATAATTGAGTTTTTGTTCATTCGGGTTTGGTGTCAAACCCAATTTATTTACTACATTTTGTGAAACAAATGTTTGTTGAGAACAACAGTCTATAAGACATCTCACTGGAGTGGTGCTACCCTCACTATTCACTAAGTCCAAGTAATAGTTGGTAAAAGAATCTCAGTGTTTTTTGTTACGTTGTTTGAACAAACAGAATGTCCCATGAAAGTGGCATTTTCTTGATACCTTTGTTTGGTGAGGTATCTTTTTAGTTTGAGTACTATTTTTTTGGACACTTTGGTGAATCACACATTGATGAGACATGTCGTAAACTTTTACAAAACTTACACTTGAATCTTAACCTAGATTTACAGTCTTTCTTATAATGTCCCTGGCCAGTACACTTTTTACACAGGTCAACTGTTCACATCTTTTAGCTCTTGGTTAAAGTCTGAATATTTGTCACACCCGTACTACTGTGTTCATTACTTGCACAAAATTGCAATGTGGTGTGTAAGTTGAGGCAGCAGTTACATTAAAGTTCTGTAATGTAGGTGTTCGTGTATTACAGTTGGTCACATATGATTCTACAGTATCAAGTTTGTCTGTTTGGCTGTAGCTAGTTGGTCTCTGGAACAGTCTTTGGTTTATCCATAGTCTGGGTCTTATTTTGTTGTTGGAAATCTCTCAATTTGTAATTAGTTAGGATATTGGGAAAGTGTTTTCTGATACTTTCTAGATTAGGATAATTTTCTCCCGTCTTTAGAATTAAAATATCTTTAACCCTCAAAGGAAGGCACCTAAGAACTATGCCTTGTATAATCCAAGATGAAGCTTTAATATCTATCTCATTGCTAACTAGTTGTCCTATAATAGCTTCTAGTTTTGTATAAAAAATTTCCATATCACTATGGTTATCTTTTATGGGTGCAAAATCAAAATTTGTTGAGATAATTCATATACAATCTCTCTTTATTAATGTAATTACGTTTTAAGAGATCAATAGCTACTTCATATGAATTCCCTACGGCTGGTAATAGGCTATCAGGTTATAGGCTGGGCCTTTAAGGAAACTAGTTAAGTAGCTAAACTTTTCAACAGTTGAAATATAAGGTTTATTCCTATTAATTAAACTCTCAAATTTGTCAATGAAAGATGGGAATTGTACCGTGTCCCTTCAAATGTTGGTACTAGCAAAATGGGTAACTGAGCCCTCAATTCTGTGACTCAGGATTTAGCATGCCACTTAAATTTTGTTGAAGGTTAGCTCTACTTTGATTAAAATCAGAATTAGGTTTTATTTGGTGTTAAGTCAGTCAACGAGACCGTAGTCTCCTTATTGTGCTGTTCAATTGAGATTACCTGATCATCATTATCAGCGTAAAGGTCTATCAATTGTTCTTCAGCCATTTCGGATTCAACTAACTCTGAAATACTCTCATTAATGGCTATTATTTCCTTCTTTTTAGTTTCCAATTAAGAATTACACACTCTAAATCTTCCTTACCTGGTTGTGTAATTTGTTAAAAGTGTTCACAGCCTTTGTAACAGCTCCCAACTTTGCCCCCCTTTTCTTTTTTAACTTTTTCAATTCCGCACTGTCCATGTCTAAGTCAAAATTGTTTAACTGGGGATCGTTGGTGAAATAGAGGACAAGAAGAAATTACCAGAGAAGAGAGAGCACAGACAAAACAGTCAAGTTTAAATTTTGGTTTAATCCCCACCAAGTACTTATGTGTCACTCAGGTCTAAGCTTATAAGAGAATGAAACTCCTTAAATGTAAATGTTTCCTAGTTAGGCCCTAGGTGTAGACCTAATTAGGCTTGATTAGGTTAGGCTAGGCTTAGGCTTAGGCTAGACCATTTAGCCTAATTCTGCAATTTTTGTTAAGTAAGGTTAAGTTTGTAAATTCCCACACACGGACCACCAATGCGAAAAATGCTCTGTATGAATTGGTCCACAATTAACCCACCCCTTATATCTCCAGTCTAACTATAGAGTAGATCAAGTCTAGCCTAGAGGGTCAGCCTAGAGATTCCGGAAATGGTCCAGAGCGGGCAGATAAATTGAGGTCCACAGTAGGATTCCTCACCAAATTAGGTTAGGGCAATCTACCTCACCTTTGTTAAGCTATGAGTTGATGCTAGGTCTTAGGCCACAATGTAGGCCTAATTGTCTGACCCAGCTTAATTTAATGTGATTAATTTGCTGGGTTAAAAACACAATTAGTCACTTACTGCTAGTTATTAGAGAGTCTCTTTTCTCCTTCCTGTTTAATTTCGAGAGCGTACTTGCTGTGGGTCTTTCTTCGGTGTCTGTTCTCGTCCCTTCTCCAGTTGCGTCCTCTCGCCCCGTTCCTCGTTTTCGTTCTCCTTGTTCTCCTCTTCGCGGGGCTTTTTCCATCAGCGTTGTCTTGGTTTTTTCCTCGGTTGGTTGAGCGGTGATGTATATCTATTACCGAGCACGCTCTTCTCACACAGTATATAAATACTAGTGTGGAGAATAACTCTGGTGAGCAACCATTGGTTTCATCCACCCAGTTATTGACATAAAAGGAATTTAATAATTGTTAGATTAACTACCTACCTACTCAGTGAACCATTTTCGTTACCTCCCAACTACCCACTCATCAGTTT
The DNA here is from genome assembly GCA_023014485.1 of Bathynomus jamesi. Taxonomy (NCBI): domain Eukaryota; kingdom Metazoa; phylum Arthropoda; class Malacostraca; order Isopoda; family Cirolanidae; genus Bathynomus; species Bathynomus jamesi. Next base: position 306,552 of record JAJOZX010000190.1, read on the forward strand.
TCCATAACTGTTTTATATATATATATATATATATATATAATATATATAGAGAGAGAGAGAGAGAGAGAGAGAGAGAGAGAGAGAGAGAGAGAGAGAGAGAGAGAGAGAGAGTACTAACTACCACCCACAAATTACCTTATTAGACCTTTGTTGACTAATGGACACAAATTATTTCATTTAGAAATGTTCTTACAAAAAAAAGATTGCTAAAAATGCTTATATATATACCTCCTATGCATATCATATTTCAAGTAAAAAAATGAACCTACGCTAAAATTAAATGGTGCTGAATGACAAAGGGTTAAGCTTATGTTACACCATTATTACGAATTTTAAATTAAATTTGCAATGCCAAATTCAGTTTTCTATTACCAAAATAAATATTCATTACCAAATTTAGGTTAATTTGGTAATTAAAAATGCCGGTTGGCAACCCTGATTATAACCAAAAATTATATTCCTTGTCTATATTTATGGCGAAAGAACACTAAACATACTAATATGAATTTGTTACAGATTGGACAAGAGCGAGAATAAGCACCGACTAGACATGATGGCCGAATCTGCCCCCAAAACCAGGAAAATGTCAGGTTCAAAGCTCTCGGATGTTGTGGGCCCGGGGAAGGAGTTCATTCCCAGCGAGGTGCCGACTTGGAGAGCCGTTCTTCAGAGAGGGATTCGTCTGCAGGAGGAAAAGTTCCTCATTCATGACATCCAAAGGTCTAAATACCCTATCCGAGAGATGACTGACGAGCTGGCTTCACTCGTGATGACTCAGTGGAGGAAGTCGAATGTAAAGTTCTCCCCGCCTGTGACAATCACGGAAAAATCGCTCTCATATAAGATCTTGTTGAAATGGAAGGAGATGACAGACGTTGTGAACGGGAGAGTTAAGCCTGCTACCCAGGAGAAGAGGATGGCTGATCTGGATAAACTCTGTGTAGTCTGTGTTTGCAAGCATCAGATCTTCTTGTGCGGCTCAGAGGGGAGTGGATGCTCAGGATGCTCCCTCAAGGCCCATGTGAACTGTAACTGTCCTTTGGAGGTGAAGATTCCTAAACTGGACCTTCAGTGGCTGTACTACCAGAGAGTAAAGACTTCCGAAGCTTCAGGAATCCAGATGTCTTCTGTAGACTTCGAAGACAGCAGGAGACAGATCAAAGCAGCGAAGAGGAAGGAGGCTGAAGAAGCTTCTGCTGTGAAGAGGAAGAACAAAGAGGAGGCTACTAATGAGGAGCTTCTCATGAAAGACTTTGAGGAGGACGAAGAGCCAAACTTGGAAGAAGCTGCAAAAGAAGCCTCTGGCAATGCTGAGGCTACTGAAGCTCCTATGGACGGGAATGGGACAACTGGCCGCGGCCAACTAGCCGCAGCCCAACTCACCACGGCCAACTCGCCGTAGCCAACTGGCCGCGGTGGCCAGATTTTATAATTTATAATTTTATAATTTTAAATTTTTTATTCTAAATATAATTTTAGAGGCTGTGCACCTGGGTGTTGAATGCCCGGTTAGGTCAACCGTACGCCTTCGACGATTGGTTAGGTTAGGTCGTGATATTTTCGTTAGCTTTAACGAAAATATCACGACTCAACATAACCAATCGTCAAGGACGTACAATTAACCTAATCGGGCATTCAATTAACGTACCCAGGTATTCAATTAATCTAATCGGGCATTCAGTTGACCTAACCGGGCATATACTGTGTGTACACACACAGATATATATATAGCGTTCAACATCCACCGGCAACGCTGGGTCGCTCCGCTAGTACATATATATATGTATATATGCGTGTGTATTTCCACAGGAAATGTGGAATGTTTATCAACGCTGCTTGAATGACGAAGACAGGACTAACAATCACGCAGAAGCTGCGCACCGAAGACTTCAAAATGAACTTGGAATGCAACATCCTACGATTTGGAAATTTATTGATGGTTTGAAAAAAGTTCAACGAGGAAGAGATCTATATTACGAGCAGCTGATTGCAGGGCAAAATCCTCCAGTCAAGTTAAAAAAATTCAGAGAAGCAGATGCAAGGATAAAATCAATTGTCAGTAAATTTGACAGTCGAAATTTTGTTGAATACCTTAGGGGAATTGCCCATAACTTTTCATAGATATTTGCATTTTTATCCTTATTTTATTTTTTTTACTCCAATAAAGTACTTTCATAAAGCAATTTTAACACACTTGTTTTATTACACACAATTTTCATAAAAAAAAAAAAAAAATTCTATATCACGGCGAGTTGGCCGCGGCGAGTTGTCTTATTCCCTATATCTGCGGCCAGTTGGCTACGGCGAGTTGGCCGTGGTGAGTTGGGCTGCGGCTAGTTGGCCGCGACCAGTTGTCCTAGACCCCTATGGACGTTCCCGCTGAAGTACCTGCCGAAACTCCAACTTCTGCTACACGAAACTACATGAAGATCCAATGGACAGCTTCAACAGCTTTGAGGTACAGGGTGGCAAATGTTCCGGCAGCTGCAGTTGCCACTGGCTTCCTGAACGACCTCATCAAGGCCGGTCATCTTTCCAAAGACAAGGCTTACTTGGCATGAAAGTCTGGAGGGCCAAGGAGGAAGTGATGGCCTCGTCAGTTGAAGCTCTCATGCAGAGGTCAGAGGAGGAGAAGATCTCTGGGATATTCTTTGATGGCAAGCAGGATAGGAACACAAAGGTGTTGAAATATGACGAAGTGACAGGGATATTTCATCCTGGCAAAGTGATCGAGGAGCATTACACTATCACGTGGAAGCCTCAAGGAAAGTACCTCTTCCATTTCACTCCCGAGGAACCTGAGGAAGGAGAAAAGCCTGCTCATAAGATCGCTCAGGGCCTGCATGAGTGGCTTCTGGATCACGGAGCTGACGAGAGCCTTGTAATGATTGGAGGAGACTCTACCAACACCAAACGGGGTGGTCTGGAGGCGCCATAGCCCTATTGGAGAAGATGCTGGGTCGCAAGTGCCACTGGATGATCTGTCAGCTCCATGTGAACGAGCTCCCCCTGAGGCACTTAATCATCAAGCTGGACGGCCCTGTAACTTCCCGGTCAGGCTTCAGTGGGCCTATTGGAAAACTTCTTGAGAAAGTGAATGAACTTGAGGTCAACTTCAACTTCAAACCAGTGGAAGGAACTGAAGATATCATAGAGCTGCCAGTAGAGATAGTCAAATCTCTCTCCACAGACCAGCACAACTGCTATCTTCTGATCAAAGCCATCAAGTCTGGAAGTCTCAGTCCACAGTTGGCTGGTCTCAAGTGCGGACCTCTGAACCAATCCAGGTGGCTCACTACTGCACAGGCCATCTTGCTGTTGTGGATGAGGGAGCACGGACTGAAGGGGGAGGTGTTGAGGAGGCTTGAGGTCCTCGTGAAGTTCTGCTTTAACTTCTACAGTACTTCAAAGTGTACTACGACATCAAAGTGAAGCACAACCTCAAATTTGGTCCTGTACACGTTTCTTCAAGCATGAGGCTGCTGAGGAACCAGACTACCGAGGTCAGGAACATCATCTCTGCTGCAGTGATAAGAGGAGCTTACCACGCACATCCTGAGAACATCCTGGCTTCATTCCTGTGCAGTAAGGATGAGCATCAGAGAGCTTTTGCTGTGAGCCAGATAGAGAAGATCAGAGAAGGAAGAGACTTTGGTGATACGACAGTGAGGCCCTATAAAAATCCCAAAGTTAATCTGCAAGCCACTTCACCTGAAGATCTCATCAACTGGGAATCAGAGAATATTTACGAGCCTATTTTCACCTGCAAGATGACCTTGACTGAACTCAAAGATCTCAGGAAAACTCTACTCAAAGTGAACGCTTTCTCTGTTCATACTCAGTCCTGCGAGAGAGCTGTACGGGGCTCCAATAAACCTTAGCCCCCCCGCCCATGGCCTAAACCATTATAGGTACAGTAAAACTAAACATACCTTACAAAAGATAATTTAATCCTACATTTAATGAGAAACAATTAAAACTTGGTGTTCCCGCCATTGGCTTCCAAGACAGCCTGAATTCGCTTTGGGTAGCTTGCCAAAAGTGACGGGAATAGAGCTTGATCATTACGCAAATTTGCTAAAACAGTTTCAATGTGTTGCGTCATTGTATCCTTCGAAAATCGATTTGCTGCAGGTTCTTGAAACAAGAGACATTCAACCTTGTCCTTTATAACTGATCCAATGTGTTCACAGACGTCCAGGTCAGGAGAATTTCCTTCCTAGCCATTCTTCATTTCCAAAGAAATCGATCTCATGGTTCCGCAACAACTGTTGAGTGGCTAATGCCTTAAAGCAGGGGGCCTTATCGTGCAGAAGTGTGACCTGATCGACATCCATAACATTGTTTGGGTTTCTTAGAAAAGGAATGACATGCTGGGATAAAATAATATCACGAAAATACTGTCCATCCCAACTCTGACCATTTGGCTTCAGCACCCACATGAGCTTCTTTGCAGTGAACAAAACAAACACACCAACACAGTCTGCACTTTTTAATAATTCGCGATAATGTTCATTGTCATCGATTTCATCTGGTGTTGTGGCCCACACTCGATCATTTTGGTAGTTAGGCCGACGTGTTACGTAAACAAAAAAGTCATCGGAGACAGCTAAATGCATGAAATCATCCACATCCCAATCTTCAAGATAGTGGGCAAACCACATTCTGTCATCGATGTTAAGTTGAGTTTTTCTTGGCTTTGGAAGTTCATGCCAAGGCTTTAAACCTTGCCTATGACGGTACAGTCGAATGATCTCACCACTGATCTCACCACAACGATCTTTCCTTTCAACACTTCGATCTCTCTAGAAAGCTTAGCACAGCTGTTTTTCCGCTTACGCGTACCGCTTTCAATGATGTCCTTTGTTTCCTGAGAGAGTGGCAAATTTGGGCGCCCAGATTTGGTTGTATCCATTTCACATTCATCCAAAGTTTTATTCCAATTTCTTTTGACGAAGTCCTCACTTCTTCGCAACTTTTTGGCAACCCATGAACGTGTTATAAAGGTGGCTCCAGCATCACGAGCTTCCCGAAATGTTTTTGCTCGTATGCGATCTATCACACGTTGCCTCTCCGAATCACCAATTAATTGAGAAGCCATTATATTATCACTTTATCAGCTAGAGTAATTTTAATACCTGCAATAAATAAAGAATTTTATATATTTTTATAATCACTAAAAACTATTTCGATATAAGTAAACATGTAAGCTGCAAATGGGGGGGGGGGGCTAAGTTTTTTGGAACCCCCTTACAGGAAGTCTCAACTGCTTCCTAAGCTGTGTACGGTCACGAGAGGAGAGATGGGTGGGTGAGAGCCAGGATAGACCATTGAGAAATGCTCCCAGTGTTCAGATCGAAGCAGGACATACTTAAGAGCTTTTCAGCTTCGAGTGGCTGATGAAGAGGCTGAAGCCATCGTTAATGCTCATAAGAGCTGAAAGTCCTCATAAGATCATAATATAAGATCTTATGAGGCCACGCTTTTCAGGGATCCAGGAAGAACAGGCGTGTAAACCTACACGTGGAGGTGGCAAGTCTCCCGCTATTCGATCAGAGTAGAGCTGGTGAGCCGCGCCTATTCTTTGAAGAAAAACTTAAAATTCTTAAGTTTTACGTGAAATCTAAACATTTTTTCAGCACCCAGAGGTGTTGAAACACGCAAGAAAGCAAGGATGAGGTCAGAAAAGCAGCTTTTAGACTAAATCATATGCAGAACAGCTGCGCGCTTTGGTTTGGGTGCCCTGAGGCTGCGTTAGGCAGCCTTCAAATCAGAAAATCGTGATTTTGACCATGAAAATGAGATTTTTCGAAAACGTTGCAAATAATAAACCCATCTTAGAATTAATTTTTAAATAGGAATACATATTAGCCACTTTGTTTTTCCAAAATTTCAACCCTGAACCCAGAGTATGATATGCCCTAAATTGCTTCCTTTCTATGCCTAACCCCACTATCATTTCAGTCGCCTTAATGGTAGGATGTGTTTGCATTAGTGTCTGCTATTTTAGTCTTAATAGTACGATATGTGTGTATTAGTGTTTTTTATTGCATAATAACTATAACACTTATTTTTTATTTTCAGGTGTAAATTTATATAGCAAAATGCATTTATTATCTAATGATGAAGACTCGAAAGAAATCTAAGGTTTACTTGATTGACAAGTGTGAGAATGATATTAGAGGTGGTAAATCTTCAGGCCCTGTCGTTTTTCCTTCATTTACATATAAAAAAGACGATAAGAGAAGCTTCGTCAATGACAATTGAAAAAATTGAGGAGTTTTGGAATCGTGCCCGAATTCCAACTCAACACAAACAGGACACAATCCGAAAACTGGAAAAACTCTTCTCAAGATGGAAAGCATTGAAGAAAAATGCATCCCGCAAGACAGAAGTACAGGCTAAGAATGAGAGCATGTTCAAGGACTGTTTTCACGACCTCTTTGATATCGCTCATGCAAATGCACTCGACATAATCAAAATGGAAGAAGATAAGCAGTTTCTCATTGCTCAGCGTGAAAAAGGCCGTCGTGGAACAATGTCTTCTGTTGATATTGTGCTACATCAGAAGGAGGCAAAGAAGGAGAAACGTGTGTTGAGCGAACAAAGTCGAAAGCGAAAGGCAGAACAAAGCAAGGATTCATTGTTAGATTCTATTACACTAGAGAGCAGCAGTTCATCGACGTTTGAGGAAGAGGAATCAGAACCTGAAGCTGTTCCTGGAACAAGTAGGCAGAAACCCCCTTTCAAGCGGGAAAGAAAAGAAGTCATCACGCCTGGTCTCACAGCAGTTCTAGATCGCTGTAAAGTATCTGATCGTGCTGCTACTATGATTATTGCGGAGACTGCGAAAAGTCTCAGCCATGGTATCCCTGATCTTGCTGTGAATCGAGAGACCATCCGACGTGAACGAAAGAAGCAAAGGGAGGCACTCTCTATGACCATCATGAAAAACTTTAAGCCGAATGTACCTCTTACTGTACACTGGGATGGTAAATTATTACCGGAAATTACTGGAAAAAAAAATTGATCGTCTTCCTGTCATAGCAACAGGTCAGGGAGTACATCAGCTTCTTGGCGTTCCAAAGCTCATATCTGGAACTGGGAAAGCACAAGCTGCAGCTGTCATTGAAGCTCTCCGTAAGTGGGATATTGAAGAAAAGGTCCAAGCTATATCCTTCGATACAACTAGTTCCAATACTGGTCTAATGGCTGGAACTTGCGTTATTTTACAGCAGATGCTGAAACGTGATCTACTCCATCTGGCTGCAGACATCACATCATCGAACTTTTGGCTGCAGCAGCTTTTAAAGAATGCATGGACCCCACATTAGCTACAGATGTCCAACTTTTTAAGAGATTTCAAGGGAAGTGGGACGACATTGATCCAAAGCGGTATGAAGACTCCACCACTGATGAAATTGCTACTTCTGCTGTCGCTGACGTGAAGGAAGGTCTCATTAGCTTCTCTAAATCTGCAATGACTACAAAAATCCCGCAAGATGACTATAAGGAGCTACTTGAACTGGCATGTCTGTTTCTTGGTGCTGTCTCTAATCGTGGTGTAGTTTTTCATGCTCCCGGAGCGATGCATCAGGCACGATGGATGTCAAAGGCAATATATTCCTTAAAGATTTGGATGTTCAGATCACAATTTAAGTTAACAAACCGTGAGGAAAGAGGACTTCGTGACTTTTGCATTTTTATTGTATGCATCTATGTGAAAGCTTGGACCACGTGCCCTCGCGCCATTAATGCTCCCCAAAATGACCTTCATCTCCTACAGTCACTAATAAAGTACTCAAACCTCCATCCACGCATTGCCATGGTAACTTCACAGAAGATGGCAGCTCATTTATTGTATTTGTCTGAAGAGCTGGTGGGTCTTGCTTTTTTCAATGACGATGTCCATCAACTAGTGTTGATGGACAAGAGAACCCTCCAAAGCGTGTGGTTGTTGACCTGGATACTGTGAAAGAAAAAAGCTTGGAAAACTTTGTAACAAAAAACAAAATAATTGTTCACGAAGCTCAACCTCCCAGATGAATTCTTGGAGAAAACTGCTGAGCAATGGGAAGAGGATACCCATTACCAGACTGCGAAAGAGACTGTAAAAACTCTAACTGTAACAAATGACTTCGCTGAACGTGGAGTTGCTCTCATTCAGGATTTTTCTGGATACCTAACCAAAGATGAAGAACAACTCCAGTTTCTTCTCCAGGTTGTTGAAGACCATCGCAAGCATTGCACATGGGGACAAAAGCATACCTTGAGTGTAAATAATGATTAATCATAATAATTACGCTACTGTCTGATGTTAATGTACTTCATCTTAATATTATGATAATGTCTTGTGCACTTCCTGCTAATGTAGGAACATAATAAATTGTTTAAATACATTTGGAAATTGTTTATATTCACACTTTCTGAGAATCTCGTATCCAATACTTCGAAGCCGTTGAGCGACCTCTAAATATTAAAATATCAATAAAACTTTGTACATAGTGTTTCTATCATACATCATATGGTATACTTTGATGAGGTCAAAGCACGGAAATTTAAAAGTTGAAAAATAAGTGACACCCTAATATATACCTTATGAACCTTATGTTGTTTCGTGCGTTGGTCTCTCTTCACACGGAGGTCAAGCTGGTGACCCCGCCTCTACGATGGACCTCTCTCTCTCTCTCTCTCTCTCTCTATATATATATATATATAGTAATGATAATGACACTAATAATGTCTATCGGCGGGAGACATATATATATATATATATTTCCTGTAATGACAAAATCCGGAGTAGTGTGTAATCTTCGAGTGCTAAATGGGTAATGTTATCCTTAATGAATAACTTCTATTACAAACGATTATTGCAAAGCTTATGTAAAATTTCCACAAACTATCTCAGAGAGCTGAACTGTTTTGTGTTAAAATTCATAATACACGGTGTATAAAAATTACACAAACATTTGTAAACTATGGGCATAGGCCATAACTACTTTGTGTTGAAATCAGCAATGGAAATTATGTAAAATTCACACAATTTATCGAATGTTTTGATCAGTTTGTGCAATGCGCATGAAATGATAACACAAATTGTGTTGTGACAAAAAACGTTTTGTGGTTTTTACACAGTAAAAACTTTTTTAAAGTAAACTTGGATCACCTGGAGATCAGGGCCCCCAGCCTTCTTTAGTTAGCTTTATAAGGCTAACTAACAAAAATATCACGACCTAACCTAACCAATCGTCAAGGGCGTACAGTTGACCTAACGATTGGTTAGGTTAGATCGTGATATTTTCGTTAGTTAGCCATATAAGGCTAACTAAAGAAGGCTGGGGGCCCTGATCTTCAGGTGATCCGTAAACTTTAAAGTAACCTTTTTTTATTAAAATTTGATTACTTCTTTTCATACACGTAACAAATACATGATTTACGTTAAATAATAATAATAATAATAATAATAATAATACTAGCTTACGAGTTAAATAAATTTTCGAAAGTGAACAAATTGAACCGTGACAATGTAAGTTAGTTTTGACACTCAGCCAATTGTTATTTTCTCCTTGGGACATTTCGGTTTTAATAGTTTAAATTTTCTCTAAATGAACTCACCTTTTGATATATATATATATATATTGCACGTCACATTAATTCCGCGAAAGCAAATTAAATCACAAATACTTGTAACACTGTAATTAAAACCCGCGAATTAAAAACTGAAGGTTAAAAACTTAAAAAATTAAAAATATTAAGACGTTATTGGTTGAAATGTAAAATAGTCACCTTCCTTTATTGTGCGAATTAAAATACGATGTGGTTTTACAAAAGATTCATTGGAATTTATGGTCGGTTTCAATTTCTAAATTTAAAGAGATTCTGTAACTGTAAGGATAAGATCACCAGTGGTGCTTGAATGCAAGGATTTCTAAATCTGGTTGATTAACTTCTACGTTTTTTCGCGTTCTTTCGTCCAACAGAAGGTATTGAGGCGGGTGCTTATATCGCGGATTTGTAAAATTTGGGGGTAAAATTCTCTTAAAAGCTTATCAAAATTATTTCCAATAATAAAGCTGAAGTTACCTATTTGAAATGGTTAAAGAGATTACGTATATCTGGTCCGTTGAATTTGTTAGCTTCTCACACTTCATTTATTTAACGTTCTGCCAATAAGTGAATCGTGCAACCAATTGCGAAACCAATTTAGAAGGAATTCAACTTCAGTCTGAAAGTTATCATAAAATCAGGATAAAATTAGGATACATTTCACCAACATAATAGTTAAGAAACAACGGAATTTGATTTTGGGATTTAAATACCAAAGGGGCGTCATCTACGAATATACGTAACGTCTTTATAGCAGAGAGGTCTGAAATATCTTGTAAAGTCACTTGACCTTGTGATAAAGCCAAAGAAACGCACTGGTGGGAATGGGGCAACGTCATCACTTGTCAAGCTGTTTATAATATCCATTATTGAGCAAACATACCTTCGACTGGTAAATGATAGCAAAGCTTTCATGTCAATTTTACTCATACTAGGGACAATGGTGAAATTTTCCTGTAATGCACTGAGACAAATACCAACGACTTTACCCAGGGTAAATTTGTGAAAAGGGAAGCGATATCAAGGCAGGCAATAAGACGTGAATCAATTTTTACTGATGTGATTTCTTTGCCCAAAGGAAAGGAATCTTTCATGTAATTTGATGTGATTAGAGATAGGAAGATAATTAAATATTTGGTTAAATTGTAACTGTGGGTCCCTATTGCTGAAAGAATAGGTCTTAAGTTGTAGGGACATCCGGTTCGTGTGGTTTGGGAACGTCGTATAAATACTAGATTGGATGTCGACATCATTACTAAAGGACAATTATGTGTGAGTTTGAAACACCTGTTTGTAGTAATTGATGTCTATCATATCGCTATTTTTCCTCTTAGTCTTATATATATGCACAATAACTCAGAATGGTCCCCTGAGAAACTTATATGTTAAACACAGACCGTGCATGGAACAAGGAACTCTTCTGGGAAATTACATCCACTATAGTTCGAATAAGTAATGATAAATGACAAATACGTGGGCACCGGGTTACTCGCAAAGAGGCCCCAAAATATAGCTTCTCTCACCAGCTATCTGCAAAGCAGATAGGATTCAGCTTTGGGACAGGATCTAGGGTTTACAGCTTACACCTAGCCTACCACATTCAGAACCTCAATATACGCAAGAAACTCGTTGCATTCACGTCAGATTGAATACATCAAAGAAAAAGGGGTAACTACTCCATCATGAAAAAGAACAAAACTATAGTATTTGTCATTTATCACTACTCATTCAAACTATAGTGGATGTAATTTCCCAGAAGAGTTCCTTGTTCCATGCACGGTCTGTGTTTAACACATATATATATATATATATATATATATATACCTTACCTTACAACCTTACAAAGGTTCCGCGTGATGATTTCTCATTTCGCGAAGGTCAAGCTTGTCGCTCCTCCTCTCGAGTTGGCCTGGTGAAGTAGTGAGTTGGATATATATATGGGATAAATTTCACAATAAAACACGTGAAATGAATGAATGCTGCAAACCCACAAGGAAAAAGAAAAACGATTCCAAGGCCTTTCGTGTATTCAAAGCGTCATTCCCTGACGAGGTGTAGCTTTGAATACACGAAAGGCCTTGGAATCGTTTTTCTTTTTCCTTGTGGGTTTGCAGCATATATATATATATATATTAAAACCTGGTCAGGCGACCACCTGAGTTAAACGAGCAACTGCCTTAAGCAACCAGTTTTTTCCAGTCCCAAATATTATCCCTTTAAACTGTTACAAAAAAAAACCTGAGTTAAGCGAGTTCTATCTTATACGTTTAGCGACCTTCTTCTTAAGTACCAAAGCCCCAAAAGGTGACCATTTCTGGTTCTCTTTATATATATAGTAGCCTACGGTTAACCAATTTGATGTTACTGGTTTATAGCGTAAAGTTGGCACTATAATAATGATAATGGTTAATTGATTGATAATGATTCATTGTTGATGATAAGGCTGGAGTCACCAATTTATAGTCACTCCAGGGTCACCAATTTATAGTGGCGTACGGATCACCGATTTGATGTGGCTAAGAAAGTAGACTTACTATAATTACTGAATAAAATTATATGAAATTAGGATCACCAATTTGGGCCTACCGCCCAAATAAGCAATATTTAAATAGGAGAGAAAACTTCCCTTGTTGTTTTGTGTTTAATTAGGAAAATAAATCAGTTATTTGTTCACAGCAATTATCAGTTCAATAAAGGTATTTATAATGATTAACAATGATATAACGGCATTTATATTATGCTAAAGATGACTGAGTATTAGCAATAAGAAATTGTTATACAGTCTAATTGTTAAGTAATACACTAATTTAGACAGGATAATGAGATATGCAAAGGGGAACAGAATAAATAATGAAAGCCTATTGATAACTGAAATAATGCACGTACGGTTGGTACAGTAAATGGATTAGGCCGTCAAGAATGAAATGCACAAAAGAACACATAAACAATAAAATGCATGATTAATAAATTATATGAATGATCACAATAACAGGGTGATACAAAATTACGATATTGGTACGACACTTGAATAGGCCTACTGCGGTAATGAGAGTGTTAGTTTTCGTTTGCTTGCGTACACTTGGCTATAGCCTAAACGCGACGCACGATTACACTGTGTATGCTTCGTGTGAATTGCTTAAGACGAAGGCAACGGAAGCCTACCGCAATGAGGAATACTCTGGAGATTGAAGAGCTGCTTGAAAGTTGACCGTATTGCGTTGTTTAACAACGAAGGCGAAGGTATGCTTACCGAAATGATGAATACTCTGGAGATTGAAAAGCTGCTTGAAGGTTGACTGTATTGCGTTCGCCCTTGCTGACCTTGAAGACTATAGACCTAGGTGAGGGTTGACCATATTGCGTTTCGCCCGTCGAAGATGACCTTGAAGACGGTAGGAGAGTCTGTTGAAATACTTGTTGAACGGGCGCCGATCGAATTGTGGTGGAGGATGAGCGACGAGCGAAATGGGTTTGTGGCCTGTAATTTAATTAATAGGAGGTTTATGGACCTGGGCTTCTGGTGATTGCTTCTACAGGCGGACTGGCCTTACCGGCGAGAGGATGAGTGGCAGGCGTTTTATTACTAATATCGCTAAAAACTTCTTTACGTTTAAAGTAATTGATAAATGGAATAATCTTCCCGCGTCAGTCGTTCATTCTACCAGCGTTAATATGTTTAAGAACCGTCTTGACAGACATTTTAAAGGTATTAACGTTGTTTAATTTAAAAAACAACAAAGTTAGCAACAGAAGCTCTGGTGGTGGTGCTCGAGGATGAGTCTGTTGACGATGAATGCCAGCTTGTGACATGCCAACGTGTGATGCCAGCAATAAAATTATTAAAAAAAAAAAAAAAAAAAATTAGACTAACACGAATGTAGATGTAGCTCATAGCGTAAACTAACCCACTTTTTGTTTAACTTTACCTACTTTTTTTTTTTTTTTCCTTCTTATCCTCTCCTTACTTTGCATGTCTCTAACTCTTTTCTTGCATGTTTGTAGTTTGCATGGTATGACAGTGAGTTAAGACTGTGTTTGCATGGTTTGTAAGCGTTCTTATTTTACTTCTTTTCATCTTTCACCCCTCTCCTATTCTCTCCGACTATTTTTCTGACTTGTCGGCAGTGGCCGGCGGATGATGATGATGGTGAGACACTTTTCCTCTTTTTCTGAATGAATGTTAACCCATGAGTGATAGGTGTTGCTCTTACTTAACCCCTTATTCTCTTCTCTTCTCTTAACCCCCTACTCTTTCCTTTCTCTCGGGCTAACCTTAGAGTTTATCTTAGGGTCTTTGTTAGCCTTAGCTTCTGTAGATCTGTAGAACATAAAGTTGGCAACACTGCTTGTAAGTTTGTAACGAACATGTTGTGAACTTGTGCTCAGTCTTTTTGGAGTGAAGTGAAACAATTTAAAGATGCCTCGGGAAACAATCCATTTTGTAAACTTTTTGAATGTGCCATGTCTGCCCTAATACTACCCCATTCAAATGCTGACGTAGAAAGAGTGTTCAGTGCTATGAATTATATAAAATCTAAATTTAGAAATAAAATGAAACTTGACCTACTTAATGCTATCCTAACAATAAAATTTGGACTGATCAGGGTAGGAAAATGCTGTTCAACTTATCAACTTCCTGATGAAGTTTTAAAAGAAATTGGAACTGCTAAATCATATCAGAGCCATTTGGCATGTGAAGCTTCATCTCAACTTGAACCTTCCAACTTCATCATCCCAGCCAAGTTCTTCCACTGCATCTTGTGAGATAGACATCACTGAGGAAGACATTTGTCTACATTTTTGAATAAACAAGGTAATTGCCATAAATTACTATTTAATTTTCTTAATTTTTTACCTAGATATATTTTTGGATTATTGTTTGCAAAACCTAGATTATTTTAGATTTAATTTGCTTCATTTCTAGATTACTACTCTTGAAAGAAAGTGTCAACACTGGTGTTGAGGACTGGTAGAACTTGTTGAGAAGGGGGTGCCAACGGAAACTCCTGCAGCAGTGATGTTGCTTCTTGAAGGATGAAATTGTGGAGGGCCTTACTTGATGATAGACTTCGTGTATGCTCGACCGGAGCCTTGAAGGAACAGCGGGCCGCTCTCCGGCGAAAGCCGGAGACGGGTGGCTTGACGAGTGGTGCTACTGACGAAGGTGCTGAGAGTGAGACTTGACGACCAAGACGAGAAAATGGCAAGTGAGGAGTGGGAATGATTTGAGGAAGAAACTGCATTTTATAGGTCTTGGTGACGTCCTCTGGTGGTCGCTTCGGGAAATACCACAGAATCTGTTTCCTGTGTGGACCTGTTTCATGCGCACGTGTATAGCCTTTGTTTTCATCCCATGATGTTTGAGAATGGCGGGGAAAAGAATTTCGGTGCTACTATAGCGTGCGGTCTACAACATATTTACAAATTCATTTACATTAAAACAAAAAATTTAAAGGACAAATAAAACAGACAATTCATTCTATGGGATATAATGCCCGGTTAAGTTAATTGAATGCCCGGTTAGGTCAACTGTATGCCCTTGACGATTGGTTAGGTTAAGTTGTGATATTTTCATTAAAACTAACGAAAATATTACAACTTAACCTAACCAATCGTCAAGGGCATACAGTTGACCTAACCGGGCATTCAATTAACCTAACCGGGCATTATATCCCATAGAATGAATTGTTTGTTTTATTTGTCATTTAAATTTTATTTTAATGTAATTGAACTAATATTTGTCATCATGATTCCCCATTTTATAGTCCGCCTTGACCTCACATTCGTCCCCAAAGATAAAGTCAAGTCATTTCAGGTCAGGTCAGGTCAGCACAAATTCAAGTTGGGTCAGGTCACTTCAGCGCAAATTCTTTTGTAGATCAAAGATAGCTTTGTAGACCGCACGCTATAGTAGCACCGGAATTTCTTTGTCTGCCCCCTATATATATATATTATATATATATATATATATATATTTGGTCGTTATATTTTTGGGCATTTGTTTTAGCATTAGCTCGCATTTTTAGGGAAGCGTTCAATTCTCGTAAAGGTTACTTCTTCTAAAAGTTTTTGCTTTTGAAGTTCATTTCTTCTAAAATGAATTGCACATACGAGATTGACCTGAAGCAAATATTCTCTCCCTGCCCAATGTTAATAATAAATTAATAAAAGTGTAAACAATTCTAGGGCTGAATGCTAGAAGGGCCAATATAAAAAAATCCATTTTTTTGAGATTTGGGCTGAACTCGAAATCAGCTGCTCTTTCAGTGCTACAAGGGCCACTGTCATCAACTCATTAGATGCACCGCAATGGGCCATTGTCCTGAGCGAAGATGATGCAGATGAAGATGAATAATGAAGAATGAATTTTCTTAAAGCCAAAATAGGTGGCGTGATTTTCAAAAAGGTATCAAATGAAAGTGCAAATATGTGCAATTTACTGAAATAAAGGAATAATGTTTGTTAATAAAGGTTGAATTTTGATTACAGAAAGAAACCTTCATTTGCATTTTTTCTCATAATGCAAAATTTTGACATCGGCCCTTCTAGCTTTCAGCCCTAGAATTAGTGTTTGAAGTACAATTATTAAGTAAAATTTGTAAACAATTGAGTGTATACAATTGTTGTATAAATATGTTCAGTTATTATTGTATGAAGTCATTATGTATGTATAGTTTTAGTCCTAATATTTCAAATTAATACGAATAAACAGAACTAAACAATAAAAAAGGGGAAAGTCAATACAAATTAGAGTCCTAACTGTGATAAAAGACTACCTGCTTTTATAAACCAATGAGACATGTCCGGAAGCTGGTCTCTTACGACAGGTTTCACTCTATATTATATATATATATATATATATATATATATATATATATATATATATATATACACCTTGAAGATATTCTGTGCGTCGCGTCGGTCTCTCATCACACGGAGGTTAGACTAATGGCCCAATCTCTCTCTCTCTCTCTCTCTATATATATTTATATATATATATATATATACACTTTCCTCATTAACTATCAGATGAGATAGATTTTATATTAATTTTTATTTTCCTGCGGATGTTTTCCATATTCTTTATCAGTGAAGACAATTCAAATATTACGTCAACAACACCCGACTCAACAATACACTGAGACTGGAATTTTTATAAAAATGTTGAAAATTAAATTCTTCCATTGAACGAGTGCCCTCAGTTGACGACAGTATTTTCATCAAACTTCTTAATAATTAGAATATGGACATTAGCATTAGAACTATGGAAAGGTTAATTTAATCAAAGGTTAACTTAATCGAAGTGGGTCGCGCCATCTATTGGAGGAAATGTCAGTTAAATTCAATTTCAGTTTATACCTCGCCCATGAGTGGAAAGTTGAGAATCAGAATTTCAAGGGGGCATTTTCAATTTAGTCTATTCCCAATTCATGCCATTTTCATTCCCATCCACGGCTTTCTCGCTTTGGTCCGGGTTAGGTTAACTTAGGTTAAGTTCCGATAGGTTAGATTTGGATAGGTTAGGTTAGGCTAATGCTATGTTATGTTAGATTAAGTTAGGTTAGGATATAGTAGTCATTCCCAATTGGCGCCTTTACTGCGAATGGGAATGGAGTGACATTGTTTCTCAAATTAAGAAATACTTTTCTCATATTTGGATTACTCACTTTGCGCATTTTCATGGTTACTTCCCATTAATTCTCATTCCCATCCCATGAGCAGTCTGTAAATGAAAATGCACAAAGTGAAAAATCCATATTTCACAGAAGTTTCCCGAGAAACCATGTCACTCCATTTCTATTCGCGGTAAAGACGTCAAATTGGCATAGCTAATATTTCCTAACCTAACTTAATTTAACCTAACCTAACATAACCTAAATTAACTAAATTAACGTAACCTGGACCAAACTGGGAAAAGCGTAAATGAGAATGGCATGAAAGGTTATTCATTTCAATTCAAAAGAAGACACAAATCATCTTTCCATGTATTCCTCTTGTAGCATTCACAGACAACCGTTTCTTCCTTACCATTCCCTCGCGGGGCAGCCCCATATACTATTCTTCCTGTTTCAATTCTCTATTCACTTCATTTTTACACGTAACATTTTTACTTATATCAGACTTTCCAAATACTTAAAATCATCCACCAACTCTCATGTCATTCTGTCTACAGCTATTTCACACCTTGTATTACCATCCCTTTCACGCAGGTTACCTTACTCTTACAAATATTTGCATTCATACTTAACACACCCACATAAGCTTCAATCAACCTCTGCGACGCTTCCTCCATTTTACCAGTCAGCACTGCATCATTCACATACATCCAGTGAGACCAAGCTCATTCATTACCTCTTATTTTCAACAGAACACTGCTTTCGAGCATCTTCCTCTTCACCTCACAAAAAAATAGTAAATAACAGCACGTCCTTTTTGAAGAAGAAAAAGGACGTGAAGTTCTCACGTTGACTTCACTCCAGGGTTTGAAGTTAATTCTATCGAAATGGTGAAAACAAACTCATCATCTCGAAAGAAGAAACATCAAGCTTTAAAAACAAAGCCTTGTCAGTAGTTATAGGCCTTATTAATATTTAAGGAGTAATGCATTTTTTAATTTAGATGTGGGCGACGATTAGGATACCTTGTACAGTATATTGAAATAAACCCCTTTTGAATTTAAATTTAATCCAAATAAGTACGTTTTGGTAAAATAAATTTTTACTTTATTTTACTTTTATTTATTAGGATGTATAACTGGTAATTATTCTCTCTCTCTCTCTCTCTCTCTCTCTCTCTCTCTCTCTCTCTCTCTCTCTCCATTTTAACTGCAAATAACACACAGTATAATTAATGTAAAGAACGACGCTTGTGTAGAAGAGCGTCCGCTCGTTCTCTCCCCATCTTGTGCGGACGTTCTTCTACACAAGCGTCGTTCTTTACATTAATTATACTGTTTCTTGTTTGCAGTTAAAATGTATATATGTACGGCATAAGAAGGTGCCCCTTCAGGGCATTCGATTCCGCTCGTATGTAGGAGAATTACGAGTTGTGACTGATCGGGGACCTTGGTGCAGTGGTTAGCATATCCGACCGGCAATTGGATGATCCTAGGTTCGTTTCCTGGGAGGTACCTCATTTTTCATTTGCTCGTTCTCTCTCCCCATCTTGTGCGGACGCTCTTCTACACAAGCGTCGTTCTTTACATTATATATATATATATATATATAGAGAGAGAGAGAGAGAGAGAGAGAGAGAGAGAGAGAGAGGCTACGGATCACCGATTTGATGTGGCTAAGAAAGGAGGCTTACTATAATTACTGAATAAAATTGAAATGAAATTAGGGTCACCAGGTCTTGCAGACCAAATAATGTTCAATAAGGAGAGAGAAATTACTTTGTTGTTTTGTGTTTAATTAGGAAAATAAATCAATTATTTGTTCACAGCGATTAACAATTCAATAAAGGTATTTATAATGATTAACAATTATATAACGGCATTTATACTATGCTAAAGATGACTGGTTCTTAGCAATAAGGAATGGTTATACAATCTAATTGTCAAGTAAGTACATTAATTCAGGTAGGCTAATGAGATGTGCAGAGGTGAACACAGAATAAATGATGAAGCCTATTGATAACTGAAATAATGCAAGTATGGTTGGTACAGTAAATGGATTAGGTCGTTAAGAATGAAAAGCATAAAAGAGCACATAAACAATCAGATACAAGATAAGTAAACTATATGAGTGAACACAATAACAAAGTGATACAAAAACTACGGTATTGGTACTACACTTGAATAGGCCTAATGCGGTCTTAACGCGAAAGTTAATTTGAACGGTAATGGAAAACACTTTAGGGCCTACGGCCCTACGCGATTAGGCAGAGCTTGTGGAAGCACGACGTAACAAAAACACTGTAGGCCGACAAGAGGCTTACCGCGACGCTGGGTAACGATGACCTTGGAGACTGTAGGCCTAGGTGAAGGATTGATCGTATTGTGTTTCGCCGTAGATGACTTTGGAGACTGTAGAGGTCCTCCGTGATGTAGGATGTGCTGAGGGTGAGCTTCGAAGGACTGCTTCTGTAGGCAGACTAGCCTTGCCAGCGAGAGGATGAATGTTGAAAGCCGGTAGAGACTTGTTGAAAAGGGGTCAACGGAAAACGCTTACAGCAGTGATGTTGTTTCTTGCAGGATGGAATTGTAGAGTCGCCTCAAGTGTTGCTTCGTTTCTTGTATTGTTGAATTGTGACTTGAAGGACTGAGGCCGGCTGAGGTCGAAGCGGCGCTACGTGAAAAGAGATTCACGAGGAGAAGTAAAGAACGGAATTTGTTTGTTTTTTTCTGTTTAAGGTGCTTTCAACCCTGCTGGATTATTGACACCATTTTTTTTTTTTTTTTGTAGAGAAAGATGGTGAAAGAAGTAGTAGAAGAAAGGGATCATTTATTTATTCAAAGAACGGAATGAGAGCAGTTTCAGTGAACTCTGACTTTTATAGGCTCGTAAGACGCTAACTTTTCGCGGGCCTTTTTGGGAAAAACACAAACGTCCTTTTGTTTCTCTCTCCTAGGGTTGCCAAGTCAACAGATCTTGAATAAAGGACACTTGCACGCTACCGTACATTCCATTGCTTATCATGATAAAAATTTACTTGTGCAATATTTTTTACAATTTCTTTATTATATTCATAGATAAAATATGTCTAGAAAGTCGTACACTTGTAAAATCACACTACTGTATTGAAATGAAACATTTTTAAATTTCTTTATTATATTCTGTGAATTAAAGACAGGAAAATATTTACAAATCATTATAATGAATGAAGCCTTTATTTATTTATAAAATTGTACTTATCTTGACTTCGACCAGCCCTCAGTAAAGCTGTATCATTTTTTATTTTGCCAGCAAAATCGGCACAATTGTCTTTTAAATTGAAATAAATCAAAAGTTCACTTTTTATTAATTCTACCGAACATCTGTTTCTGTCATCTCGCCACTTAGCATTCATTACACTGAAAATTCTTTCGCAATATGCTGATGTTCCAGGCACCGACAAAGCATAGGACACCACTCATTACTAATGAGTGAACGCTTCAATGCATAAGGTTATTAGAAAAAAAATTAGACACGAACAAGCCTTAACTTTCAGTAGCGCGACACGTAAAATAATGTTTTCTAACTTTCTAAGAGAGGGAAACCTAGTATATAATTAAGTATTCTTACCTAAGTATTCATCTGAAGATATTCTTCAACTCATAAAAAATAGAATCACGTCAAAAACTCATGAAGCTGGTTTAATATGGCAATTTGGCAAAGCACAAAAAATATGTTAGCGGGCGATGCCTTCCTCGTTCCTCTCCAGCAAGGATGACAATGGTAACGGGCAATGGTTTTATCTCACTTCTCCCGATTAACGAATTAATTAAGCTTGAAAACATCTCCGTCTCAAATTTTTAGTGATGAATAAAATTTTGAGAGTCAATTACTGAATTAAAGGACATATGGCGTCCTTTCCGAGTTTATCAAAGGACAAGGACACATGAGCTGAAATAAAAAATTGTCCTTTGAAATAAAGGACACTTGGCAACCTACTCTCTCCTCACCAGCTATCTGCTTTGCAGATAGCTGGTGAGAGAAGCTATATTTTGGGGCCTCTTTGCGAGTGACCCGTTGCCCACGTCGGGCTAACATCATGAAAAAGAAAAAACTATAGTGTTTGTCATTTACCATTACTTATTCGACAATATAATAGTGGATTTAATTTGCCTAGAAGCGTTCTTTGTTCCATGCACGGTCTGTGTGTATCATAAAAACCTCAGGGGACCATTCTGAATTCAATCCCATATACTAGTATAATGCATATATAGTATATAGTATAATGCAAAGCCACAAGACAAAAGAAAAATGACTAAGGCTTTTCGTGTATTCAGCAGTACACCTCGTCATTCCCTGCATCATTCATCCATTTCACGTGTTTAATTGTGAAATTCATCCCATATATATATATATATATATATGCGCCTCGGTGGTGTAGTGGTTAGCGTCGCTGACTACGAATCCATCGGCCCCGGGATCGAGACCCGGTGACGGCAGCCGGCGCGCAGCAAAACCCAGTTGTTCATCCTTCTACACAAGAAAGTGGTTGGTAGATAAATGGGTACTCTGGAAGGCCTAATGGTTAAGACGCTGGGCTGCTAGTGGGGCGTGGTTCGGATTCACATTAAACTGTAGGTCTAAGGTGGAGTGAAAAGCGTGACCTTCGTCATAATGAACAATTCGGGCGGATGCTAACCAAAGGTTACCACAGGTGTGTGTGTGTGTATATATATATATACGAGGGTTGTCCAAAAAGTAAGTTTACGAGGTGTTTTGAAGAAACTGTTTTATTACAAGTCAAGTAATTATTACAAGTATTTCAACAACAACTTATTACTACATTTTTACATAATCACCAAACAGAGTCAAACATTTGTCGTAACGTGGGGCAAGCTTTCCGATGCTGGTCGAGTAAAATGTAGTGTCCTTAGTTTTTAACCAGTTTCGTACAGTCGCTTCTGCATCAGGATCGTTTTGAAATTGTTTACCTCCGAGGTGTTCCTTTAGGGTTGAAAACAAATGGAAGTCGCTTGGTGCAAGATCAGGACTATTAGGAGGTGGGGGGGATGATCCATGACTTCCCAGTGGAATGATTCCAAAAGTTGGCGTGTTTGATTTGCAGTGTGAGGGCGTGCATTGTCATGCAAGAACACCACACCTGCAGTGAGCAACCCGGGACGTTTTCTTCTGATAGCCGTGCAGAGTCGCTGTAAAGTTTCGCAATAAGAAGTGATATTTATTGTTGGCTCTTTTTGCATGAATTAAACATTCAAAAGGCCTTGATGGTCCCAAAAAATCGTTGCCATCACTTTACCAGCTGATGATGCAATCTTGAACTTTTTGGTTCGTGGTGGCCCTGGATGTTTCCATTCCATGGATGCCCGTTTAGACTCTGGTGTGATGGTGTTCCCAGGTCTCATCACCTGTACCAATGCGCTCAAGGAAATGCGAACCGTCGGCCGAATACCGCTGAAGAAAGGAAAGACTGCAGGCCATTCTCTGAGTCTTGTGATTATCCGTTAACATTTTGGGTACCCAACGCGCACAAACTTTGTTGAACCCAAGCGTGTCATGAACAATGTTGGATATGGTTCTAAGTGCGAGATGCAATGTTGCTTGAAGTTCACGAATTGTTACTCTTCTGTTTTCATGAATAGCGTTGTTGATTCGTTCAATGTTTTCATCAGTTGCTGCATTTGCTGGTCTTCCACTTCAGGCAGCATCACTGGTGACCTGCCTTCCTTCCCGAAACTTTGCACACCACTTTGATACATTTTGTCCACTTAAAACATTCTCTCCATACACTTCAACAAGTTAGCAATGAATTTCTGCAGCGGAAACATTTTTCGCGTTTAAAAATCGAATCACAGCACGCACCTCGTCTGGGGACCACGTGTTTTGGAAATCAGCCATTAACTATGGGTAAACCACATCACAAACAGTGTTGCCATGTCACAAACAGTGTGCCACTTTACACTGTTGCCAGACATGCCTAACAAAATATTGTACTATGCATAATGTACCAGTAATTAACCCTGTAAGCTTACTTTTTGAACAACCTTCGTGTGTGTGTATTAGGCCGAGTCGAAATTTTATATTGAAAACGTATATATTGTGAGGGGTTTGAATGGAACACAGGAACCCCTCATAAATTATTTTCGCTGTTTTAAAGCCTCCTACCCCTGGCACAATTCACTTTTTGACCTATATTGAAGAATATTCCCTTTATACGAGACTTACTCTCCATTCAGGATTTTTTATGACATAAATCTTTATTAACGTATAATATCTTATTTAATAATGTACAGTATTAGGAAAATTAATTAAGTACAACAATATATTCAGAAGAAAAAATTAGAGGCATAATAAATGTGCTAAAATTCAATTCACCTTTTCATTGTTCCTTATCACATCAAAAGGGAAGAAATTTTCAATATCATTAGGAAATTTTATTTCATATGTTTCTTACTCATTCCATTGGGCCTTCCATTTAAACTTGGGCAGTTTTCGCCTTGATTCTAATGAGTTTAAGATAAACTTTTGACGGTTGTCATATCCTATTCTTTCCTGACATGGCTTTGTTACTAGGTTCACTGCCCTTTCCACACTTTGACTGCGGCATGGAAAAGAAGCTATCTCCAGTGGCTTACATCGAGCCTGTAGTAGCTCATCGTCGCTAAAATTGTTTAGCAGCGGTGGAGGAGTAATGATCTCTTTTTGCCAATCGATCATCTCGGTGTAGTCAGTAGATTGGAAATTGAGGGTTTGAGGCAACTCAACGTTTCTGGTACCTGAAAATCCTGTTCTTGAAAGGATGATTTTCTGAATAGCTAATTTCTATTCTCTTGTCAGTTACCATTGATATGAGAAAATTTTCTGGGTGGACAAAGTAGGCATTATTCTTTAATACTGGTTCTATGATTGATCTATGTTGTTCATCTAAATTTCGAAGCAAGCACATTAAATGTTAAAAGTTATATGCACCATCACTTGCATTAGGATGAGATTTTATCCAAAACCACCCTGGAGCATAGAACTGCACAATAATCTTGACTATATCCTGAAGGTTTTTATCGGGATTTGGCGTTGAGATATATAATCGAAGGACCCTGTTGGCTAGAGTTAGCCAGCGAGCATGGTGAAGGGTACCTGGAGATCGAGTGGACAGATCTTGAGAAGTGTCTCCAGTTTGCACTGCCAGACACATATCATAGAGATATCTTTGACCACTGCTTAGCTCCTACACAACATTTGCCGGAATTTCTTTAATGTTTCCCTTTACGCGAGAATATTTGACTACCTCCATTTTTGTTAAATCTGTTTTCAGTTTATTCCCAATTGAACCCACAAAAGTATTTGGGCCTGTTGTTTTACCATCAATGGCTCTGTAGACGTGCATAAAAGGCAGCTCATTCAAATGCAAGAGGCTCACCAACCACTCCACTGGTCTGTTAAGATGAATTTCAACCAGTTTTATGGCTCCACCAATTTTTCCTGTATTTACAGGAGTACCATCACACAGTAAAGCTTTGGTAGTATCTGTGCTGTTCGAGTCTGTAATAATAGTTATCAACTCTTCTGCTACGCAGTGAGCAGTTCCATTATCTGGTGTGACATGGTCTACATAGATGCTTCCAGGTTCTTTCATAATAACATAACAGTGTTCTTCTTTTATCTTTCCACTTTTAGTTAATGTGTTATCTTCCCTTCCATCAAATCCAAGGCACTCCATCTTCAGATTTTCAGATTTAGACCTAAAAGTATTTGTTTCACCCATGCGATTTCTTTCTCTTTCTAATTTCTTTCTGTCAAGCATGTTGGTGTGGTTAAGGATCCCCATATCTTTTAAAGCTGCATTGACTATTTTAGCTGCAGCTCTACAACTTACACGATAACGATCTGCTGTTAATGCTAGGTTTTTATAGGAGTGCCTGTTCTGAATATTCTCAGTCATTTCTAAATCAGCTTCATAATCTACATCCTGACTCTCTGAATCAACATCCATGTCTTCTTCGGTATTTTCTATAAATTCCGATGGTAAAACATTGGTGGCTTCAGTCATTTCTTCTTGTGCTTTTAGTCGACGGTTTTGTGCTTCTTGGGCTCTTGCTAAAGATCTCTTTTGTGCTGAACTAGCTATGCGATCAATTGGTCCTAACTGATTTTTTCTTTGTTTTTGACCCACAAAAGACTCCCATTCTGCCATTGGTATTTTATCCTTAAACCTGCAAGATTTCCTATCAATTCCCTTATCATAGCATTCACAAGAAGATATATCAAACATTTCATCATCCTGAGCTACTTTTAAGGCAAAACTTTCATTTCTTCGATGTAACGGCACCTTGTTCAATTTTGAGGCTTCTTCTATTAGTCGACTGACTTTAAGATAGATACCTTTGGTGTTAATCGTAGGGAAAGAAAATTTCATCCGTCTTCAATATCTTTTACAACAACCCTATAACAATCATTAGCAGTTGCTGATCCTTTTGATTTAGCTTCTTCATGACGGTGCACAAAAAGGTAGTGTGTCTCAACAGCCGCTTTTGAAGGAGTCACGGCTGCTGGGAATTCCGTAGGATATCCAAAGGCTGCATTTGAGGACTTGCTTCTAGTAGTCATAGTTTATATTCAGAAGTAAAATCAAATTATATATAATTTATAATTTATGATAATTCAAATTATAATTAAAGCAAATGCAAATTATTTCTATTTATCTGAAAAATTATTTCTATTTATATGAAACATAAAAATATCAAGCATTAAACAAACAACTTATCATGTATATAACATATAACAACATTAAACATATGCAAATATGAAGATAAAAAGGAAGGAGGGGCATGTGATAGGGGTAGTAGGGTAGCACATGCTTGATTTTTTAATATTTTGTTAAAATGATTAAAAAAACCTCCTCACATAGTGTACTTTTTAAGAAATAACATTTTTTCCCATTTAAATACAGGGTGTTTCAGGAGGAAAGGTCAATACTTCGGGAGATGATAGTATCGGTCATTGTGAGAAAAAAAGTTCATATGAACATGTGTCTAATTCTGAATGGTTACGGAGATAGAGCTGTTTGAATCTGATGCGCGCGCAGCTCTTCCTTCCCCCGCGTTGGTCCCATTCAATGGCCACCAAAGTCTCCAGACCTCTCTCCGTTAGATTATTGTTTGTGGGGATGGATGAAAAGTCAAGTTTACAAAAGAAAGGTGGATACACGAGACGAATTGTTCGCGCGCATTTTGGATGCTGCTGCCCGCATAAAGGAACGTCAAGATCGACTCAGACGAACAACACGCGGTCTTCGCACACGAATTGCAGTGCATTGAGGTTGAGGGTGGGATTTTCGAAAACGTATTGTAAACTGTAACAAATATGTCATTTCTGTATCTGATACCATTCAAAATGCCAATGTTTAAACATTAAATGTTAGAAACAGTAATTGGTTTCTCTTTCTCGATTACCATTAACAATGCTTTTGTATTTGTAGATTCAAACAGTTCTATCTCCGTAACCATTCAGAATTAGACACATGTTCATATCAACTTTTTTTCTCACAATGACCGATACTATCACCTCCCGAAGTATTGACCTTTCCTCCTGAAACACCCTGTATATGCAAATATGAGGGTAAAAAGGGGGGGTATGTACTAGGGGTAGCAGGGGTAGCACATGCTTGATATTTTAATATTTTGTTATGATAAAATGAAACTTCTCACATAGTGTACTTTTTAAGAAATAAAAAAATTTCCCATTTTCGACCCGGCCTAATATATATATATATATATATATATATATATATATATATATATATATATATATATAACGTAAAGAACGACGCTTGTATAGGAGATATTCCGCGCGGAATATCTCCTATACAAGCGTCGTTCTTTACGTTATTTATACTGCGTGTTCTTTGCAGTTGAATGTATATAATGTTACGGCATGCGGGAGGTGCCCCCTTGGGGCATTGGTTTCTGCGAGTATGTAGAAGTATTACGGCATTTGGAAGAGTGAGGTCCATGGTGTAATGGTATCGCGTCTGACCGGCAATCGGAAGATCCCGGGTTCGATTCCCAGGTGGTTACCTCATTTTTTCATTTGTTCCGTTCTTTCTTTCTCGTCTTGCGCGGAATATCTCCTATACAAGCGTCGTTCTTTACGTTATTTATACTGCGTGTTCTTTGCAGTTGAATGTATATATATATATATATATATATATGCACTTATCGCTCACGGAGGTGATTCTTTCGGGCATGGAGGCGTACATTCCATATTCTTTTCCTACTACAGGGTGTCCCATAAGTCCGGCATCATAGGAGAAATTCATATTTTTCTATTTCTACAAACCATAATTCATATTTTTCTCTTTCTACAGGCCATAATGTCTGTGAGCAAGGAAGAACGAATCCAGATAATTCTACTCATAGGAAATCGGAGTCAAAGAGAGGCTGCTGAATTTAACAGACTGCATCTAGACCGCGAGCCAATAACACAGAGTTGTGTTAGCAGACTTGTTGCAAAGTCTCTTTGACTCCGATTTCCTATGAGTAGAATTATCTGGATTCGTTCTTCCTTGCTCACACACATTATGGCCTGTAGAAAGAGAAAAATATGAATTATGGTTTGTAGAAATAGACAAATATGAATTTCTCCTATGATGCCAGACTTATGGGACACCCTGTAGTAATGCAAAAAAACAACAACCTTAATTTAACTTTGCTTATTCAAATGCTATCTGCCACAGAGAGGAGTCTTTTAGAAGTACTGTTGCCATCCAACTCCTGACTCTCACTCACTCTGTACTGCTTATATTTCTGCCTAGAATCGTGCAAAATCTGTTCTTCGACTCCCCAAAATTAACTTCATCAGACAAAAATGTGAAAACGTCTCGAATTCTAATTTTTCTCGCTCTTTTTGGCATCTAGCCAAGAACCTCTCCAACAACTTTACTTCTTCTTTCCCTCCTCTTTTCCACTTCCATTCTGACGGCTCAGTTGCAGCCGTCTCTTCTGATAAAGCTGAACTCTCTCTCTCTCTCTCTCTCTCTCTCTCTCTCTCTCTCTCTCTCTCATATATATATATATGCCTGTTTGTCTGTCCTTTATGCAAGCGCAAACCGTTTGACCTAGAGCTACCAAATTTGGCACGGGAACCTCTTATGGGATGAAGAATGTTAATAAATTAAATAATTAAAATTACTGGGCCCGAAGGCCCCAGCACCGCGATTAAACTACAGAAAAGAACGCAGTCGTGAAAATTTTGAGCTTCACATTGTGTCAAGATTTCTGAATTTTAACATTTTCATAACTAATTATTTGGTCAACTATAGAAAAGAACACAGTCATGAAAATCTTGAGCTTCGCATATAATTATTTTTTAGGACGACTTCAGACCGTTTGACCTAGAGCTACCAAATTTGGCACGGGAACCTCTTATGGGATGAAGAATGTCAACACAGAGTCGGTCAGCCTGTCTGTTTGTGCGAATAGTTACAGGAAGTTAATGTGGCAATGTTTTTTTTGCAGTTTTTGAAAATCCCAACAACTTTACCATGCCACCAAAGAAACGGGCAAGTTTGGGCAGATCTACATCAGCAGCCAGAAAAAATAAAGAAGCCCGGAAGCAGGAAAGCTCACAAGAAAGACAATCACGCCTTGAAGTTGACCGTGAAAGACATGCAACAGCCAGAGCAAGAGAAAACCTCCAAGAAAGACAATCACGTCTTGAAGCTGTCCGAGAAAGTGTAGCAGCTACCAGAGCAATAGAAACACCCCAAGAAAGACAATCACGCCTTGAAGCTGACCGTGAACGACATGCAACAGCAATGTGAAATTTATCCCGGGCAACGCCGGGTACCTCAGCTAGTATATATATATTATGCAGGAAGGAGTGGCCAAGGGCAAATGCCCGCAAAAGCGCCCCTCCCATAGAAGAAGAAGAGAGCCAAAATCAAGGTCCGGGATTATCGAGATACCTACACAGTAGACACTCTGCGTTTGAGAGATGGGAGGTCATAGACAGGAGGAAAGATGGATTGAGGAAGATTGTGCCAGAGTTGACCGGTTGAGTAGATGAAAGATTTAAAATACCGAGTAACCCTTGCATTAGATAGTTGGGCAGAAAAGGAATGAGAAAATGTAGAAAGTCTGGTACTACGTGCTCTCCTTAAAGGAGGAGGCATGCAGTTAGAGAGTTCAGAAGAGCAATGTCCGTTATGATAGCGATAGTAAAAAGAGAGTGAAACAATAATGCGGCGAAAGAGAGAGATTGAAGACAATCAGTAAGGGGCGGGGAATTGATGGGACGAAAAGTCTTTGATTCCACCCGGTCAAGTACGGCTGTGTGGGTTCAGCCACACCATACATGAGAAGCATACTCCATACAGGGGCGGACAAGACCCCTCTACAGACTCAGCAACTGAGTGGGAATGAAGAAACCGCGGAGGCGGTACAGCACACCTAACCTCTTAGAAGCTGTTTTAGAAAGAGGGTATATGTGATCTTTCATGAGAAAAGGAAACGCCAAGAATGTTAAGAGAAGAGGAAGGATTGAGTTGTTTGGTGTTGAAGGTAAGGGGACAGTCATGTGGAAGATTGTGACGAGTAGACAGATGGAGGAACTGAGTTTTTGAGACACAGGGTTTTCACTACCCAATCAAAGATAGTAGAAAGATCAGAAGTCAGGAGTTCCATAGCCGTACTACACGAATCATGGAGTGAGTGTTGAGAGGGACGCCTTGGAAAGTGGGTGGAGAAGTGAAGAGTGGAATCATCGGCATAGGAGTGAATAGGACAGGAAGTACAAATTAAAACATCATTAATAGATAAAAGGAAAAGGATGGGTGACAGGGCAGAACCCTGAGGAACACCAATGTTAATAGCTTTAGGAGAAGAACAGTGGCCATCTACAACTGCAGCTATACTGTAGATGTGCCAAAAAGGAAATTAGAGATGAAGGTACAGATAGAAGGATAGAAACCGAAGGAGGGCAGTTTGGAAATTAAAGATTTCTGCCAGACTCTATCCAAAGCTTTTGATATGTCTAGCGCAATAGCAAAAGTTTCACCGAAATCCCGAAAGGAGGATGACGAAGAGTCAGAGAGATATGCAAGAAGATCGCCAGTAGAGCGTCCCTTCCGGAATCCATACTGACGATCTGAAAGAAGATTGTGAGCAGAGAGGTGTTTAAGAATCTTCCTATTAAGGATAGATTCAAAAACTTTGGAAAGGCAAGAAATCAAAGCAATTGGACAATAGTTGAAGGGTTGAGAGCGGTCATCCTTCTTTGCGACAGACTGAATGAAAGCATACTTCCAGCAGGAAGAAAAAGTACCAGATGAGAGACAAAGACGAAAGAGTTTGCCTCGGCAGGGTGTCAGCACAGGAGCACAGTTCTTAAGAACAACAGGAGGAACACCATCAGGACCATACGCCTTCCTAGAGTTGATCCCAGATAGGGCAGAAAAAACATCTTTAGAAGGGATTCTAATTTCAGACATAATAAAGTCAGAGGGGGGAGGAGATGGAGGAACAGCACCGGAATCGTCCAGGGTTGAATTGTAAGCGAAAGTTTGAGCAGAGAGTTCAGCTTTGTTAGGAGAAGAGACGGCAACTGTGCCGTCATAATGGAAAAGCGGGGGGAAAGAAGAGGAAGTAAAGTTGTTGAAGAGGTCCTTAGCTAGATGCCAGAAAGAGCGAGGAATTAGAATTGGATAGATTGTCACATTTTTGTCGGATGAAGAAATTTTTGGTTCGTCGAAGAACAGATTTTGCACGATTCTGGGCAAAAATATAAGCTGAGTGAGAGTCAAGAGTTGGATGACGACGGTACCTTCTAAGAGCCTCCTCTCTCTTGCGGATAGCATTAGAACAAGTAAAGTTAAACCAAGTTTTTTTGCATTACAAGTAGGAATAGAATATGGAATGTACGCCTCCATACCCGAGAGAATCACCTGTGTGATGCGATCAGCACATCCAGAACGGCCCCGGCCACGGAAGAAGTAATCATTCCATGGGAAATCACAGAAGTACTGCCTAAGGGCCTCCCAATCAGCGGCGCCGAAGTGCCAAAGGCGCCTCCACTTGGGAGGATCCAAAGGCCGAATTGGAGGGATAGGACAGGAAACAGATATAAGATTGTGATCGGGGGAGCTCAACGGAGAGAAAAATTTCACCGAGTAAGAAGAAGGATGAGAGGCAAGAAATAAATCTAGAATTTTGGGCCTATCTCCAAGGCGATCGGGGATACGAGTAGGGTGCTGTACAATCTGCTCTAGGTCATTTAGGATAGAAAAGTTGTAAGCTAGCTCACCAGGGATGTCAGTGAAATGGGAGGAAAGCCAAAGGTGGTGATGAACATTAAAATCTCCTAAAATGGAGATTTCAGCAAAGGGAGAGCGGGAAAGAATGTATTCCACTTAGGAATTAGGAATTAGTAGAAGATAAACAGCGCAGATGTATTTCGTTTGAGATTGGCATGTCAGCCGAAACTAGAGGGTATAGAATAGGGCGGAGTGAAAAACTCATTTTTCGAATTTTCAAATTGGCTAGTGTGGAAAATGTGTGGAGTAGTGAGGAAATAAGCTGGTATAAATTTAAAATCATAACATTAATATCTTCAGGTGCCACAATGACCTTCAATATTGAAAAAAATTGAAAAAAGCAGATTTTAACCAATAATTACAGAAGAGTCCACGATGCACAATAGACAAGAATTTATTCACACTTGTATAAAAATAGCTCAGTCAACCTTTAAAAAAAGTTTCTATTCTCTAAAAACAGTTTTCTATAGTCAGCTCACTCAGCTGTCACGTGAGTACCTCGGTTCAGTGTAGCTGTCGCTCTCGTAGCAGGTGGGTGTTCTGTTGTTGGCGTTACTCAGATAGTCTAAACTATATTTCTTATATATTTTGCATTTCTGTATTGTGTTGCCCTAAGTTTGCCATGTACTATTAACTGAAATTAACGTATAATTGATATTAGCTCTTTCTTTTTCAGATTTGTATACTTTCAAAATGTCTCGAGTTTGTGCAAAATCAACCAGGGCCTCAACTGAGTGCCCCATGTTTGGTATGGGGGAAGATTTGTGGCACAGGAATCTTCCTACATACGAAGGAGTTTTTAAATATTACTTGTTTGTAAGAAACGATTTGAAACAGAATACTGATAAAGATCCTTCAATATCTCAAATATTAGAACAAGTTGTTGATAAATTGAAAACAATTTGGGAAAGTGCTTCCGTCCCAATTCTGTCAGACAGGCGAATTGAAACAATGTTCAGAAGCTACCACGAAAAGTATCGTGTCATTATGAAGCCATACCAAAGCAGAAAAAATTCTGAAGCTTACAAAGCAAAGATTGATATGTTCAAAAAAGAAGCACACACGAAACTTTTTGACATTGCAGCGTGCAAGTGCAAAGTACTAACACAATGTTCTTGTCCCAAAGAAAAAACGGTTCCAAAGGAAGAAGTGACGTTCCTCTTAGATCAAAGGAGTGAAAGAAAACTGTTTATTGATAGAGTAGATATTACACTCTCAAAGAAAAAAGCATCTACGTTGCTAAGAAAGCAAAAAGAAGCTGTGAGGCTCACCAAAGAATCTTCACAGGAGAAATTGCAGGATACAAATGTTGAATTATCATCATCGACATCAAATAGTGAAAGTGAATCTGGCGAAATATCAGACGATACATTTCCAGAGCCAGTTAGCTCGAAGAGAAAGCTCGAACAACCTGAAGAACAATTATTCAAGAAAAGGAAAACTACAAATCTACCTTCAGTGGCTACTGCTTGTGACAGGACTGCAGTTTCAGATCGAGCTGCAGCATTCATTGTTAGTGCAGTATTGCAAGATATTGGAGAAGTTTCTATTGACAATACATCTGAAGTAGTGGATAGGAGTAAAATCAGAAGAGAAAGACAAAAGAAGAGATCAGAAATTATGAAAGATCAAAATCAGGTCCCAATCAGAGGAATCTATTTTGATGGTCGAAAAGATTCTACACTCTTCCAAGAAAAAAAAGAGTCCAAAGTATATCAGAAGAAGGTAACAGAAGAACATATCACTTTAGTGAGAGAACCTGGTTCAGATTATTTGGGCCATTATTCTGTGAATTCTGGATCAGCTGAAGAAATATGTAAAGGAATGTTTGAGTATATTGGAAATAATGACATGAACCTGGAAAACCTTGTTGCCATTGGATGCGATGGTGCAGCAGTCAACACTGGAGAAAAGGGAGGCGTTATAAGGCTTATAGAATTGAAGCTGAAGAAGCCAGTTCAACATTTAGTGTGCCAGCTCCATGCCAATGAATTGCCATTACGCCATTTAGTTGCAAAGCTGGATGGAAAAACATCTGGCCCCCGCGGATTCACCGGTCCTATTGGCAGGGAATTAGAGAACTGTGAGAGTCTTCCTATTGTCGAGTTTGAGAGGATTGATGCTGAGGAACCAACTGTAGACTGTGAAGATCTTAGCACCGACCAAAAATATCTAATTAATATTCATCAGGCCATAACAAAGGGATATTGCTCTCCAGATCTTGCTCATCGTAGTCCAGGCAAAATGGCACATTCACGATGGCTGACTACAGCAAATCGTTTGCTTCGTCTATACGTTTCAACTGTAAGTCCATCTGAGAACCTCATGAACATTGCTTCTT
Source organism: Bathynomus jamesi (assembly GCA_023014485.1). NCBI lineage: Eukaryota > Metazoa > Arthropoda > Malacostraca > Isopoda > Cirolanidae > Bathynomus > Bathynomus jamesi. Next base: position 340,420 of record JAJOZX010000190.1, read on the forward strand.
TTATAATGAAGGTCTACATCCCAATGTGGTTTTCTATTAAGCAAAGTACGTCTTTTGTCAATGGCTCAAAACATGTTTTCAAAACTATTGAACTAACAAGAACACTGAATGACGAAGTAAAGGATATTGTAAACCCTGTCATACAAAGAAATGCATTTTTTGCAAATCCAGAAAATATTCTAGCATCAATGATTCATGATGACCGCAGCGCCATAAGAGAATTAGCGTGGAGGCGAATAAAGAAAGCAAGGCAAACAAACAAGGAAAAAGTTGTGAGGCGTTTCACAGTACCTGTTATTCAATTTGAAGCTACTGATTATACTGATTTAATTAATTGGCAAAAATGCATTGTCACTGAACCACCTGTGACAAGACACCTGACAGAAAATGAGATTGAAGAATTCATAGAAAACAAGAGTACCCCTCCATTCGAGAAATTCCCTTGTCATACACAAGTAGTAGAAAGAATGGTAAAATTAGTGACTGAAGCATCATCAAAAGTATTTGGATTGAACGCGCGAGATGGCTTCATAAGATCAACACTTCAGTCACGTAAAAAAATGCCATCATTCGAAAGTAAAGCTGAATATAAAGTTTAAATAAAACGTTAATAGAAAAAAACATGCGCAAGGATGGGTGGTTGGGAGGGCATGGGTGGAGCTCGACACGCAGCCACCTCCTCGTGGTGAGTTCTGGATTATTTAGATCATTAATCAAAAGAACATTGATCTAAATAAACTAAGAGCTGCGTAATTCAGTAACTATTTTGGTAATTGGAACACTTAATATATAATAATAACAAGTAAGTTTCAGTTATTGTACTAATGCAGAATATAAGAAAATCATTATATTTCACTTTTTTCGACGGCTTTGTGGCACCTGAACATATAATTTCGCAGGACTAATATTTATGCACAGTCATTATCTATAGCACCCACATATTTTCCGCACTAGCCATATTTGAATTTCGAAAAAAAGTTTAAAAACCTCATTTTCGATCCGCCCTAGTATAGAATTCGGAAGATTCGAGTTCGGGAGTACGAGAATATATATATATATATATACACAATGTAACATCCAAATATCCCATATCCCCAGTGGGGTTAGAGGCCCGAGCCAGGGCTACCTTGGCCAGAACCAATTAAATTGAGGTGGCCGGTCCCCCGCTTCGCCGCGACGTAAGACACAGAAAAGACAACTGCGTAACTGGGATTTGAACCCACGATTCAAGGAGTCTTAACACTGCTGAGCGATCTTCCGATCTTCTCCTCTCATATGTCGTTACATCATTCAATAAATCCATCATTTTGTTTATATAATCAACTTTATTCATGACACTTACCCCCTCCTTTGTCGGCTTAAGTTATAACTATATCCTGGCATTTGCCCAAATTGCTCAATGCCTCCCTGTATCTCTTGATGAATAAAGTGGATTATATAAACAAAATGATGGATTTATTGAATGATGTAATGGCATATGAGAAGAGACCTACAGGATATGCGGAAGATGAGGCAAAACGATTCAAACGGGAGGTGAGGAGAGTGTTGAACAGGTTAGAGAGGGGAAGAAAGCTAATGGGTTTACTGGAGGAAGCCCCCCCACCCCCCACCCGCCCGCCGAGAATGAGAGGCCTGCCAAAAGTACATAAACCTGGCACACCGATGAGACCAATAACATCTGGTATCGGTAGCGCGCCTCATAGGCTGGCCAAGAAACTAGCTAAGTCGCTTTCAGCCGCGCTTGGGTCAATAAATAAGGCTCATTTAAGAAACTCTTCTGACTTATTACAGAGGCTAAAGCACATTAATTTTGACGGAAAGAAACTAGCAAGCTTTGATGTTAAAGCATTATTCACAAATGTTCCGGTGGATGGAGCATTACAGGCGGTCAGAAGAGCGATAGAAAGCATCAAAGACAGCGTTCTTCCGGTAACAAGGGAGGATTACATGGAACTGGTTTCTTTGTGTGTGAAATCTGATGCATTTACATTTCAAGGTGAAGAGTATAGACAACACAGAGGCCTGGCCATGGGTTCACCACTCAGCGCTGTCATGGCTAGTCTCCATATGGAAACCTTGGAGACGAACAGATTTATTAGGATAATTGGAAGAGGTGCAGCTTGGTTTAGCTACGTTGACAATGTGTTAGTAGTGGTTCCAGAGAACACGGATATAAACAATAAGTTAAGAATGTTGAATGATGTGGATGGTCATATACAGTTTATAGTGGAAGAAGAAGAGAAGGGAAAATGGCTTTTGTAGACGCAATGATTTGGAGATCGGGTGAGAGTGCAAAATTTTTAATCTATAGAAAGCCTACAAAAATGATGACTTTGTTCATTATTTGTTTGCTCATAGTGAAAGGACTAAGACAGGTGTGTTGATTGGATTCTACCTGAGAGCTATTAGAATATGTAGTGAGGAGTATCTGGTGAATGAATTTGAATACATTATGGAAGCGTTTGGAAAGTTAGGTTATCCCGAAGGATTAATAGTTAAACTAAAGAAAAAAGCAATTAATATATCAGAACGGCGTGGAGGTGAGACTGAAAATAATGTAGATAAAGAGTATATAATGCTTCCGCATTCAAGAGGAGCCCAAATTATCGATAAATTCCTAAGAGGAGCGGGAGTTTATTTAGCCAATTCTTCGGGGATAAAGATAGGCGATATGGTGAGGACGAAACAAAATTAGTGTATTAATGAACGTAGTGTAGTTTACGAGATTCCATGTAATGGCTGCTCTGCCATTTATTATGGGGAGTCAGGGCGCGGCTTACCAAAAAGACTATCTGAACATAGAGCAGACATGCGTCTACATCGAATATCTAACTCACTCGTCTTGCACGCAGGTAGGTACGGACACCTGCCAAACTGTCAAGAAGCTAAGATCATTCATAAAGGACTAGATAAGGGAATGAAAAAACAATTGAAGCTGCATTTATAACGTCAGGAAACGTGGTAAATCATAGAGAGGGATTTATGTGTTTAGCCAAAATAACGGGAAAAATTATGGTGAAGTTAGCAGAAAGGGGCGAGGCCAAGGAGCATCAACAGTAACCAGTCAATCAGGTGAAGCCACGAATGTTCATCCAGTAGGTTTGGAAAAGATCGCCTGCATTTAAATATTGTGTGTTTAACTCATGTTGTTGTTGTTGGTTAGCCGATCAGCCCACCCTGATCGAAAAAGCCGGTGGCACGCAAGTAACCGATCGCCCTCTCCGGAGTGGACCAGAGGTTCAGCGCACTAGTGATGTTGTGTTGCGTTCTATGTTATGCTGGAGTGGTACCGTCTGCCATAATGTGTTCAATTGTTTGTGGTGTGTCCTGGCACAGGTGGCAGGTGTCGTCTGTGGAGTTCTCTAGTCTGTGTTTATATGTCTGTAAGTTGGGGTGATGTCTACATCGGAATCGTGCTAAGTTAACTCGATCCGATCTGCTCAGGCTGGTCTCTGACCTGTCAAGGGTGGCGGCTTCGCACCTAGGACCGCATTCGGACCGAGTCGTGTCAGTGCTTTGTGGGTTAGGTGTGTGTGTGTGTGTCTGTTTTCTGTGCTGTGTGATGTCTGTGGGGCGTGGTATGGAATGGAGTATTTGGTTATAATGTCTCTCTGGTGTTACCTTAATGGTGCGAGGTGTACATGATGGTACATGTAGTGTCAACTGGCAAGGGTGTTGTGGGTTAGTTGTCGCTGCTGCCATGAATTGTGTTCCCCTCATGTCGAAATGTTCTCTAACTTTCAGTATTTTTGTTTCTGTGTGCAGATGTTTTATTGGTGTTGTTTAAGTACATCCTGTAACGATACGAAATGCGTTGTTTTGTATTGTCTGTAAGGTGCTTATGTGTGTGTGTTTGAGATAATGGGTGCCCAGCATGGGCTAGCATAGTCCATAACTGAGCGAATATATTGTTTGTATGTGAGTGATGTTGTTTCCTGCTGGTGTCCAAAGTTTGTGCCTGTTAGTACCCTAAGCGTGTTAAGTCTTGACGTACATTTGTTTTCAATGTCCTGAATGTGGTTTGCAAAAGATAATGATGTGTTGTATGTGACCCCAAGTATTTTGGTCCTATGAGTATGTGGAATGTTGGTGTTGTTTAGTGTAATCTGTGGAGTTATCTGGTGTTCTTTTGTGTTGCTTGTTAGCAAGGTGATGGTTGATTTCGTGGGTGCTACTTTGAGTCTATTGTGTGAGAGCTAGTTTTGTATACTGTTTATATATGTTTGTAGGTTATTTGTAGCAGTGTCGATGTTGTTGTGGGTGGATGTTAGAGTGATGTCATCTGCATATGATGATAAGGTAAGTTTGTTATCTATGGGTGTTGGAATGTCATGCATGTATAAGTTGAACAGTGTTGGTGAGAGAACAGAGCCTTGAGGGACCCCGTTCGGGAAAAGCTTGTTTTTGGATGACTTGCCATTAAATGTGACATGTGAGTATCTTCCTGAAAGATAGCTGCTCAGCCACCTTTTGGTGTTATTGTGCATGTTTGTGTTGAATATTTTGTTTATGAGAGGGAAGCGTGGGATAGCATCAAATGATTTACTAATGTCTATTGTTGCTAATAGTGTACGTTGAGCTGGTCGTCTGGAGTTGATGCAATTCATGATGTGCTGCGTGAGGTTAGTGAGTAACGTTGTGGTTGAGTGGTGAGGTCTGAATCCATGTTGAGTAGGCGATAGTGGTATATGTGGGTTGGTGATTTGTAAGATTAGTCTTTCTGTTACTTTGGAAGGTGTGCATAGTAAAGTAATGGGTCTATAGGAAGATGGTTCTGTTGGATTTTTGTTTAGTTTGAGTAGTGTAATAATTTTACCTTGTTTGTCAGGAATAATACAGTGTTGGTATGAATATGTGCTGATGTTTGTGAGAGCTAGTATTCCCTGTGGGCCGAAGTGTTTAAGGTGTATGTTAGATATGTTGTCTGGTCCAGTAGCCTTCGAATTCTTAATGTTTTTGATGATCTTGGTGGTCTGGTCTGTATTGACGTGGTTGAGTGGTGAGGTCTGAATCCATGTTGCGTAGGCTATAGTGGTATGTGTGGGCTGGTGATTTGTAAGATTAGTCTTTCTGTTAATTTGGAAGGTGTGTATAGTGAAGTAATGGGTCTATAGGAAGCTGGTTCTGTTGGATTTTGGTTTGGTTTGAGTAGTGTAATAATTTTACCTTGTTTCCATATGTCAGGAATATACAGTGATGGTATGAATATGTGCTGATGTTTGTGAGAGCTAGTATTCCCTGTGGGCCCAAGTGTTTAAGGTGTATGTTAGATATGTTGTCTGGTCCAGTAACCTTCGAATTCTTAATGTTTTTAATGATATTGGTGGTCTGGTCTGTATTGAAGGGTGTAATGGTCGTGTCGAGTCTGTAGGTTTTCTTGTGTCTGGCTGTTTGTCTGTCTGCGTGTTTCTGGTTGTTGTCTCTGTTTAAGTGACTCATCTTTGCGTAGTGATTAACTAGAATGTTAGCTTGTTGTGTATATGTTGAGATATTATTTTGACTGCGACAGATAGCAACGTATGAGGTGTGAATGCAACTGTTAGAGTGGGTAATACTGTTTATCGTCTTGTACAGCCTGGATGTATCTGTGGAGTGGTTCAGTGTTGTTATGAATTCCCTAAATGTTTCTGTTTGTTTTTCTTTAAGTTTGTTGTTTATTTCTGTATTGAGCTGTTGTATCTGCTGTTTCATGGCTTCTGTGTGTGATATTTTTGTGTTATGTTTGAGGTTGTTACGTTGCCTTATGAGGTGGGCTATTTCTTTAGTGTAATTCGGGTTGTATTTCCTAATGTTGCCATTGGGTATGTATTTGTTTGCATTATTAATGATCTGATTAAATGTCTTGAGTGTTGTATTGATGTTTATGATGGGTGTGCTGTTTAATGTGGTGAATTGTTCCTCAGTCTGTATTTTGAACTGTTCCCAATCAGCTTTCTTGTAATTTCTGTAAGTGTGCCTAAGGCTGTTGGGGCAGAGTGTAGAACGTGTTGTAATGATAATGGGCAGGTGGTCTGACGACAGTTGTTTTTCTATTCTCCAGTGTGTATGTGTTGCTAGTGAGGAACGGAACGTTATGTCTGGGGAGGAGTTTGAGTATCCTGCTTGACGTGGTATGTGTGTATGTTCTTCCGTATTGTTAAGAATGAAGAGGCTGTTTAGTAGTGTGGCTATGTTGGCGCCTCTGGTGTTGCTTTGGTTGTGCAGGTACCAACTAGTGTCTTTAGCGTTGAAGTCTCCTCCTAAGATGACATTGGTGAGAGAGGCCAGATTATGTAACTGTGGATTGTAAATGGCTGGCACCTGAGGTGAACTATCTGGTGGGATGTAAATGTTGATGAGTGTGGTGTTGTGTTTTGCGCGTGTTTTAATGTTAACTGCCTGTATTTCTATCGTGTTATCTGCTTGGATTGTGTTTGTAATGTTTTGGATGGCATCAGTGTAGCTAATGCTTTTACATATGTAAGTGATGAGTCCACCCCCGTGCAGTGCCGGATTTAGCAATGTGGGGGCCCTGGGCAGCCTCTATTTTTCAGATAAGTTAATTGACTTACAGAATGATTTGCTTTTTCACAGACAAGGTGTGTGCTTAATTAAAATATCGGTGCTCTTCCAATACGTGCTCTACCGTAAAATTTACATTCCAATATGTGCTAACTAACGAAAATATCACGACCTAACCTAACCAATCGTCAAGGGCGTACAATTGACCTAACGATTGGTTAGGTTAGGTCGTGATATTTTCGTTAGTTAGCACATATTGGAATGTACATTTTACGGTAGAGCACGTATTGGAAGAGCACCAAAATATCTATATGTTCTGCATAAATACTGATATACAACATAATATGTTGTAAACATACAAAAACGAAATCAAAGGAAGCAGTAAGAGGCCTTGATCACTATAAACAATCTAGAAACTTTGAGATTTCCTCAGTCCCTAACCTCATGTTGAGCCCCTGATTGCAAACCCGTGCATCAAAACTAATAGTGCATCACCATATACATGATTATAAAAAAACTAAACAATATAAACTACACCATTACAAAATCGATGCATCAAACCTACTCAAACAATACACTCTTAATTACATACACTCAAAACATACAGAAACAAGTAAATTATGTTTAAAAATATAAATCTATTTATACTATTGTTCTTTTTTAACTAATCTATTTATACTAAAATATAAAAAATATTCTATTGGTACTCACCACAAAAGGCGCTGAACAAACGGCGCGGCACAATAGCAGCGTACGAAGTTACGAACGTCACGGATTACGAGCCAACGTTGCCAGTTTAGAGATTTTGTCGCTAGATTTAGCGACTTTGTGATCCAATTAACGACAAATGTTGGAATCTAGCGACTTAGCGATATTTTAGCGACTTGTTATTTTTGCAGCATTATTTAGAAATATGAATTATTTTCCGAAGATATTGAGACGAATTATACAAAACCATAAATTTGTTGATATTTTTACGCAAAATTAATTTAGACTAGGCAATAAATTTTATGTGGATACTGAAAGAAACCAAAACATTTCTTCGCAGTGTTTTTTTATGTCGATAAGACAAAAAAGTTTAAGGTACTTTGTGGGGGCCCTAGGCGAGCGCCCATGTTGCCCACCCTTAAATCCGGCACTGTCCCCGTGACCCCAATACGATCTTGATGGATCGCCGTGAAGTCAGGGATGGTGGGTGTTTTGTGCGTGCGTTTTAGTTTTGTTTCTTGTATAAGTGCTATGTGAATGTTTTGTTTGTGTACCAATTCCCAAAGCTGCATGATTTTGTTTGTGAGGCCTTCTACGTTGTACTGTAATATGTTAATATTATGCTTCTGTATGTGTCTCATGGTCCTATTGTGTTTATGTCTTTGTGTATGGTGACATGTGTAAGTTGTAGTGGGGCCTGGATTAGTCTTAATGTCGCCGGAGAGTAAGAGTAGTCCGGGGAGCACATCCGGCACGCAATTGCTCCCCGTAAATGAAAAAAATAGCACGCTGGTATAGGTCCGGCCCCGGGAGCCGATCGGCACTCTGATCGTGCTACGAAACAGGCCGTCGACTGCTAGTCTGGCCAAACGTAGACAGCCCGCTGCACGGAGATTTGAGGAAGTTTGGCCACCAGCGCGTAGATGTTTCGGTTTGACGTCGCCTCTTCTTCGCGTTGACGTTCCACGTTTTTTCGTTGACGTTGACGTGCTGACGTGTCCCGCGCTGGAGGATACAGCCACTGCTAGAAGCTTCCTCGTCAGCTGCTAACTTTTGGCTTTAATACTGTATGTAGATTTAGTTATTACTGTGAGTCTTTTAGGAGAACATTCTCTGTTATTTTGTGCTTATCCTTCGTTTGCAATTTTGTGTTGCTCTCTTTGTTGGAGTTCTGAAAATGTATTGCCCGCCTGTCTGCTAAATTGCTCTAATATGGACTCTGTTTCTTCTCTTTCTTCTTCCTTTAATTTTCACTAGAAATATGTCTAAAATCCAATAGAGAAATCTTCTTGGGAAGAATTTAGTACCACAAAGTTAATACAGTGAAGCACAAAATGTAAAGATTCAACAACATAATCAAGTACTTTCTTTATGCGAAGTTTCTTCAGAGTTTCTTCATATACTGTGAATATCTTCAGTTTCCTTGTTAATCAATCTGATACTTCTGTTGTTCGTGAAGCATGAAATCAAACCACAGTACAACCGTACAACCGTAGACTCATGTTGTCATTCTGTGTGAGCAAGTCTTTGTGCCGAAACGTAACGGAATATAACGCCATCTCTTATCTGTCTTTTTCTACCACCCTCAAACTGCTCATATATATATATATATATATATATATATATATATATAATATATATATATATATATATTAGGGTGGTTGTGAAAAAACTATATAGGGCTATGGGTTGATTGCCTGTGCCCTCATCCGTTGGAAATTTCCAGCAGACTTCAGTGGAGGGTTACCGACAAAAGCCCTATGCATTTTCGTTAGAGAGTTATGAATATGTAGGTCTTTAAAGGACCTCTTTATATTTATATTGATTACGGTAATTCTAGCGTCGGGATTTGCGCGACCTACAGTATATTAGAATGAAAATAATTTGCCTCACCTTATTTTGCTGGGTCTTTGTTTGTTTCGATGTAGGGCGTGACGGTCTTCTTAGATGTAGGGCTGTTACGATGGAGTTACGCGGCGAATTTACTTAAGGTAATTAATATAGGCAGTCACTGTATAAGCCCCTGAAGGAATAGGCCTATCCTTTTATAGTCATTAGGTTTTATATTATAGGAATTCACTCAGAACTTGAGGGAAAACTTAAACACGTCTTCCCTGTTTAAAGCGTTCGCTGTAACATAAACAGCCCTGAGCCGTTCCTTGGTTCGCTTGTATTATTTGCCGAACTAGCAAAATTTTGTTTGGTCTACTCCTCTGTGGTAGACTAAACAATAAATTGGGTTTTCTTGTTGCTATGTGAGGCTGATTCATACATACAGGTTCTTTGTACGTATGGCAATTCAATTATTTCATTCCCAATAGGCTGTCGCCAATCCCGTGGCAACTTTGTATAGATATTTAATTCAATTAATTAATAATTTATATTATTATGAAAAAGGTATCACATACAATACCATGTTGTAAGCGCGTATAGTTTTTCCATATACTGAGGGGGGCCGGAGAAAAATTTGTATGTTATAGATCAAATTTTTTGATAAACTGTGTTTTAAACCATGTGAAATGGATTGAAAAGAATGAAGTAGAAATTTAGGAAGAGAGAGGTTACTCAAGACCTATTTAAATATAAAAGTTCAAGAGGCCAACTTCTCAAGTTTAGTTAAAGTTATGTCAATCAGTTTGACTCCCTTTAGGTATAGGAAATTTATGGAATTAAAGTATGGTTATTAAGCATTTTAACTTTGCTCAATTTGTGTAAGGTTTATAAGTCACCAGTTTTAATTTTTTCTTGTAAAAGTTTTCTGGCTTTCAAAGCAGTCTTTCTTTGAGGTCTGTCTGGTTTAATCTGAGATACATCAGGTACATTGAGAGATTCCTCCCCAATAGTATGCTGATCCATCCTTTGGGGTAATGGTTCTAATTTAGCCCCACACTCCAAAGGATATGGTAATGTGATATCTCTGGTGGTTTCACCAGTTGCTGTTTTCAGTTTTGATTTCTGTTAGTTTGGTTTTCACAAATATGTTTTTGCAAGAAGTTGTATCTGTGTTGGTCACCCATGTTAGACAAATTTGACTGTCTGTACATAAGTAAATGTCTGTTATATTAACTTCTTTATACACTTGTGAGAGAAAGTCTTCTGTTTTAAGACCCAAAGGCATTCAAAGTGTTTTTGTGTAATTGTTTGGTGCAATGTTCCCATTGTTGTCTTTTGTTATTTGTTCCTTTAATTTAGGAGAATTAGAAAGAGTTTGTACTGTATTCAAACCTCCTACCACTTCAGACTAGTCAATACCCGTAGTTTTAGTGGAGTAAATTTACTCCTCCACAGGTAGATCTGGAGGGCTTGGGGCTTTGAATCCTGTACTGTTTTTGTGTTGTTTGGCCTATGGCCAAGGGGGGCCACAAGACCCTTTTTGTTTGGTCTCTGGCCAAAGGAGGCCACAAGACCCTTGTTGTTTGGTCTCTGGCCAAGGGAGGCCACAAGACCAATGTTGTTTGGTCTCTGGCCAAGGGAGGCCACAAGACCAATGTTGTTTGGTCTCTGACCAAGGGAGGCCACAAGACCAATGTTGTTTGGTCTCTGGCCAAGGGAGGCCACAAGACCCTTTTTGTTTGGTCTCTGGCCAAAGGAGGCCACAAGACCCTTTTTGTTTGGTCTCTGGCCAAAGGAGGCCACAAGACCCTTGTTGTTTGGTCTCTGGCCAAGGGAGGCCACAAGACCAATGTTGTTTGGTCTCTGGCCAAGGGAGGCCACAAGACCAATGTTGTTTGGTCTCTGGCCAAGGGAGGCCACAAGACCAATGTTTGGTCTCTGGCCAAGGGAGGCCACAAGACCAATGTTGTTTTGTCTCTGGCCAAAGGAGGCCACAAGACCCTTGATGAATATGTTGGGCTATGGCCAAGTGAGACCATCAGCCCCTTCATGAATATGTTGGGCTATGGCCAAGTGAGACCATCAGCCCCTTCATGAATAGGTTGGGCTATGGCCGAGACCATCAGCCCCTTGATGAATAGGTTGGGCTATGGCCGAGGTAGGCCATCAGCCGTTTGATGAATTTGTTGGGCTATGGCCAAGGTAGGCCATCATCCCTTTTGATGAATTTGTTGGGCTATGGCCAAGGTAGGCCACGGCCCTTTGATTGTTTGTTGGGCTATGGCCAAGGGTAGGCCATCAGCCCTTTGATGAATTTGTTGGGCTATGGCCAAGGTAGGCCATCATCCCTTTTGATGAATTTGTTGGGCTATGGCCAAGGTAGGCCAAGGCCCTTTGATTGTTTGTTGGGCTATGGCCAAGGGTAGGCCATCAGCCCTTTGATGAATTTGTTGGGCTATGGCCAAGGTAGGCCAAGGCCCTTTGATGATTTGTTGGGCTATGGCCAAGGGTAGGCCATCAGCCCTTTGATGAATTTGTTGGGCTATGGCCAAGGTAGGCCAAGGCCCTTTGATGATTTGTTGGGCTATGGCCAAGGGTAGGCCATCAGCCCTTTGATGAATTTGTTGGGCTATGGCCAAGGGTAGGCCATCAGCCCTTTGATGAATTTGTTGGGCTATGGCCAAGGTAGGCCAAGGCCCTTTGATTTGTTGTTGGGCTATGGCCAAGGTAAGCCAAGGCCCTTCGAGTAGAGTAGTTTGTTTGTACGTGTCGCTGTCTAACCATATAATTTTGGCACAAAATTATGTGCACAGAATCAGAGCGCAGCAATAAAAGCTTTTACTCTCCGATCCTTGGTTATGTTTAGACAGGTTGTTGTGTTTGAGACACATGGAAAGAGTAGTGTGTGTGTGTGTGGTGTGTGTGTGTGTGTGTTGTATTCCTCCGAATCCAGTTGGTCTTCAAAACTTGGATTCACCACTCCAATGAAGTTAATACCAGTAGTTATGAATGAGTAAATGTTGTGTATCCTACAGGTAGGTCTGGAAGGTTTTGGGGTTTTGAAGGAATCCAATCTGTTTGCAAGGAATGTATGTGTCTGTTGATGAAATCTGTTGTGTTTCTTCTTTTAAAAGAAGAATTGGATGTTTGAAGTCGTATGTATATATTTATATACTGTACCGTACGTATGTGTGTAAATGTGTATTTTGTTATAGGGTTTTATTTTTTGGGTTTTGGGTTAGGTTAACCAATTTGGCTGAGTAAAGATCCTCAAATGTTGCATTTGAGACCCTTATATCAAGCCTTGTCTGTTTTATGCCTATATGTCAAATAGGACTTAGAATAGGTTGTGCCTATATGTCAAATAGGATTTGGAATGTGTTGCGCCTATATGTCAAATAGGATTTGGAATAGGTTGGGCCTATATGTCAAATAGGACTTGGAATAGGTTGGGCCTATGTGTCAAATAGGACTTGGAATAGGTTGGGCCTATATGTCAAATAGGACTTGGTATGCCTATATGTCAAATAGGATTTGGAATAGGTTGGGCCTATATGTCAAATAGGACTTGGTATGCCTATATGTCAAATAGGATTTGGAATAGGTTGGGCCTATATGTCAAATAGGACTTGGTATGCCTATATGTCAAATAGGAATTGGAATAGGTTGGGCCTATATGTCAAATAGGACTTGGTATGCCTATATGTCAAATAGGACTTGGAATAGGTTGGGCCTATATGTCAAATAGGACTTGAAATAGGTTGGGCCTATATGTCAAATAGGACTTCGGAATAGGTTGAGCCTATATGTCAAATAGGACTTGGTATGCCTATATGTCAAATAGGACTTCGGAATAGGTTGGGCCTATATGTCAAATAGGACTTGGTATGCCTATATGTCAAATAGGGTTTGAAATAGGTGTTAGGTGGGTGTAGGTTTGAATTCGTGCAATTGCTTTAGGTCTTTGTGATGTTACAGTTCGAGTCGAATTTTGTGATGTTACAGGTCTGAGTCGAATTTTGTGATGTTACAGGTCTGAGTCGAATTTTGTGATGTTACAGGTCTGAGTCGAATTTTGTGATGTTACAGGTCTGAGTCGAATTTTGTGATGTTAATGAGTCTTATGAGTAAGTTAAATTGCTGAAATAAATTTTATAACCTACACCACAGGTTCAATTATAAATTTAGTGTTTTTAATTAGGATAGGCCTTGAGTGTAAAGAGTAAGGCTTACTTTAAGAGGTAGGCCTATTATGTAAGGTAAAGTTAGGTGGGCCTACTAAATAGGCCTATTTGTTGGGCCTATTATTTTTAGGACCTCAAATGAGTTAAGCCTGTTAAATTAACAAGGCTTAGTTTTGAGTTTGTAGAGTAGGACCTATTAAATAGGCTTAATGTTGCGGGCCTATTTTTTTAGGACCTAAAATAAGTTATGCCTGTTAAATGAACAAGCCTTTGTTTTCGGTTAGTGTAAAGGTAAAGGAATCGGTTCCCAGTTGCTTAGGCCACCATATGAAAAAACTATAGTGGGGTTACGGTTGGAATTGGGGTTAGGCCTAATGAGCTAAGCCTAGCCACTGCGTGTCAGTGTAAATTGTAGAGGGGTTAGTTCCCCATACACAGGGCCACCATGTGAAAAAACTATATAGGGCTATGGGTTGATTGCCTGTGCCCTCATCCGTTGGAAATTTCCAACAGACTTCAGTGGAGGGTTACCGACAAAAGCCCTATGCATTTTCGTTAGAGAGTTATGAATATGTAGGTCTTTAAAGGACCTCTTTATATTTATATTGATTACGGTAATTCTAGCGTCGGGATTTGCGCGACCTACAGTATATTAGAATGAAAATAATTTGCCTCACCTTATTTTTGCTGGGTCTTTGTTTGTTTCGATGTAGGGCGTGACGGTCTTCTTAGATGTAGGGCTGTTACGATGGAGTTACGCGGCGAATTTACTTAAGGTAATTAATATAGGCAGTCACTATATAAGCCCCTGAAGGAATAGGCCTATCCTTTTATAGTCATTAGGTTTTATATTATAAGGAATTCACTCAGAACTTGAGGGAAAACTTAAACACGTCTTCCCTGTTTAAAGCGTTCGCTGTAACATAAACAGCCCTGAGCCGTTCCTTGGTTCGCTTGTATTATTTGCCGAACTAGCAAAATTTTGTTTGGTCTACTCCTCTGTGGTAGACTAAACAATAAATTGGGTTTTCTTGTTGCTATGTGAGGCTGATTCATACATACAGGTTCTTTGTACGTATGGCAATTCAATTATTTCATTCCCAATAGGCTATGTCGCCAATCCCGTGGCAACTTTGTATAGATATTTAATTCAATTAATTAATAATTTATATTTAATTATGAAATAAAGGTATCACATACAATACCATGTTGTAAGCGCGTATAGTTTTTCCATAGTGGTCCCAAAAAATGAAAATTAAAAATATACTTCTCATGACATTTATTCATATTTCACAACCACTGATGATGTGAGAAATAAAAACATGGATCGATTCGTGTATATTTAGAGGTGGCGCAACTCGAAGCCTTAATATCATTATACGGTTTTGGGTGGTAAATTTCTTCAAATTTGCGTCACCTTTAAATATCAATGGATTTAGCTCAAAATCCGGTCTGAGGTTTTTTCCTTATAAGGAATGAGAAAATGCATCAGGAGCTCTTATTTCTGCAGTTTAATTTTTTACCATATACTGTATGTGTGACTCACCCTAATATACAGTATATAATATACTGTACACGATACAACTCAGAATGGTCACCTGAGAAACTTTTGTTACACAGACTGCGCATGGAACATGGAACTCTTCTGGGAAAATTAAATCATGACCCGGTCATGTTGCTTGTACCCTGTGGTGAATGGACGTGTTGTTTTGCTCTCTCTATTTAACACCCAAATTAGAAGGGAATAATCAACTCGGCGGTTTATTCTCTTGCACCCAAAAGTGTATAAAGTATCAGTGAATCCGTGCATATAAATTATAAAGCGAAATTCATTAAAATTAAGAAAGTGCAATACAGTTTACATAATTTATCACCAATTTTAACGTATACAGTATATTCAAAACGAAATACGGTTGGCATTCGAGAAAGTTTGAAACAAAGCAGGAAAAAGGTCATAAAACGAAAGGTCAGAAAACCCTCGAAATACCCTCGACCATCGAAAGGAAAGAAACAGGAATTAAAATAAATAAATAAAGAATTTGTGTGGGTATTTCTTCTTACACTAATTAAGGAATAGCATGGATATGGGTCCAAATTCTCACTTAATCTGTAAGTTGTGCAACTTAGTAACAACAGAAAGCCTAGCGATTAGATGTGATTTCTGTCAACGATTAAACGACTTTAACTGCATGAATTGGAATGAGAGGGAAATAACTCTTGTCTCGAACGCGAAACACGTCGTGGGGATCAAATTTCTATGTGACGTGTGTACACAGACCGTAAATTCTTTCGCGGTCTTTAAAGAAATGGAGATAGCAGACTCGAAAGTTACAAAAAAGAATGAAATAATGGGGACACATGGGTCCGAAATGGTCCCAACGAAAAACAGGGTGGATGAGAGAGAAGACGAAATAACGAATAACAGTATAATAACGAACAACAACTTAATAATAAATAACGACATAAACAATATAATACGGAAGGAAGACATAGATGAAAGGAAAGAAATAAGTAAAAGTGGCGAAGTAGACAAACGGTCCAACAAGCGAAACGATAAAAGGATAATAACTAAAAACGTAGGAAATAAGCAGCCAAAGAAAATTAATGATAATGCCAAAACTAAGAACTTGGAAAATAATAAGAAAGAAAGCAGAAGCGTAGAAAATATCATATGCAAATACTACGCGAAAGGAAACTGCAGATATCGGGATGGGCAATGCATATATGCACATCCCACATTATGCAAAATGCATTACACAAGTGGATACTGCAAGTTTGATAAGAAATGCATGTTCCACCATCTTACGATCTGCAACACTTATGAAAGATATGGGAGTTGCAAATATGAAAAAAAAATGCCGATACCACCACCCTCAAAGGAACGCAACGAGGGAACAGAAAAAACGAACATCAAAGAAGAGTGGCAATTTTTTAGACGCAGCCAACACATTTCAGCTGTTGAATACTCTCAAGCAATTACAAAATCAGCTGACAAATGCACTTCATGCGTCATCGGGACAACAGGTACCGACAAAGATAAAAAGAGGTAAATTCTCGGAGGACCACAAGGCAACGAAACCGGCACCCCCATTGGAAAACGAATCGGAACCACCTGTATGCGAAAAAGAAAGAGAAAAAATAAAAATAATCCTAGCTAACATACAGGGCCTCAAATCAAACCACTCCACAAACAAAGTTTTATACCTGAAAGGACTCATGCAAGAAGCCGGAGCAGACTTTACATGCCTCACGGAAACTCATCTAAAGGACTGCCAGGCGAACTGTGAAAATTGTGAGTCCTGTATTGACAAAAAAGAAATACAAATTGACAAATATAACATCCTCCGAGCCGACAGAACAGTGAGACGTAAAGGAGGATGTGCTATTTACACACACGAAAGGCACATAGCAGAAATGGCTATAAGTACCTCAAACAACTACGTAGAATGTGTGGCAGGAAAAATTGAAAAATTAAATATGGTACTAATTGTAATGTACAGACCCCAAACACACCAACCTCAAATTTTCAGATTCCATTACAGAGGTAAGAAACTTGGTAAAAGATCTACACTCTCCAACCCCAAATATTTTTCTCTGTGGTGATTTTAATTTCCCATTCATGAAATATAAAAGGATAGGAAAAAATATATGTATACACCAGGATAAGGGGGGCACACGAGAAGACCAGGAGCAGGTAAAAATGCTACTAGCTTTAGCTGATGAATTTATGTTAACGCAAGAAATAACAGAAAACACAAGAAAAAAACAACTGCCTAGATTTGGTATTCACAAACAACAGTAATCTAATTGATAATGTGGAAATATCCCCAACTAGGATATCAGACCACAACATCATTGAAATAACAACTAATATAAAGGCAACAGGAAAGGAAACAACACGCACAACAGAAAGAAGCAAATTCGAAATTTTTAATTTTCACTCCAAAGCTATAAACTGGGAAGATGTGACATCCAACATGGAAGTAATAGATTGGAAAACCATTTTCGAGGCCAAGACAAAGGAAGAGATGCTAATGACGTTAGAGGAGAAGACGTTAGAAATTGTGGAAAAACATGTCCCAAAGATACAACAAAGAGGAAAGAGAAGCAGGTTCGAAAGACAAAAGAGGGCATTGTTCCGAAAGAGAAAAAGAGTGACTGTAAAATTAAGTAATTGTAAAGATAACAACATCAGAAAAATTAAATGATAAACTGCAAAGTATCGATGTCGTCATACAGGAACTAATCGAGAAGCATACAGAAAAAGAAGATGACGCTATAGAAGCGATAAAGGCTAACTCAAAGTACTTCTATAATTTCGCAAAAAGAAAGTCGAAAAACTATGCGACTATCGGGCCTTTAAAAAATGAGAACAGTGTTTTATCTGATGATCTAACAGAAGTATCTGAAATATTAAAAGCTCAGTATGAATCATCTTTCAGTGTCCCAAAAACTGACAAACTGATATGCGATAGAAACGCGTTCTTTGAAGAAGAACCACAAGGGGAAAGTATAACGGATTTCGACTTTACGACGGATGATATTACACAAGCCATAGGGAAACTAAAAACACACTCAGCGGCAGGACCGGATAAATGGAATGCCACACTGATCAAAAACTGCAAGAATGCAATCGCTGAGCCCCTATACTGGATATGGAGACGATCATTAACACGGGAGAAATACCGGGCATCCTGAAGAGCGCGAACATAGTCCCAATATATAAAGGAGGAGATCGATCCGAGGCCAAAAACTATAGGCCAGTGTCGCTTACATCTCATCTCACTAAAATATTTGAAAGAATAGTTAGACAGAAAATCTATGACTTTTTGGAAACTCAGAAAAAATTCAATGATAACCAACACGGGTTTCGGTCAGGCAGATCATGCCTCACAACTAATGGAACACTACAACAACATTATTGATTCACTTGAAAGTAATGAAAACTATGATGTACTATACACAGACTTTGCTAAAGCGTTCGACAAGTGTGACCACGGAATCATAATACATAAACTGAAATATATGGGAATAACAGGAAAAGTAGGGAAATGGATATATAATTTCCTTAGTGAGCGGAGGCAAGTCGTTACAGTACAAGGAGTATCTTCATCAGAATCAGAGGTCCTCAGCTCAGTACCACAAGGAACAGTATTAGCTCCACTACTCTTCATAATCATGCTAACTGACATAGATGAGGACGTTACCAGAGACAGCACAGTAACATCCTTTGCGGATGACACAAAGATCAGTAGAAAAATAAAAACCAGAAGACATAGGATCTCTACAAACCGACATAAACAAATCTACAAGTGGACGGAAGACAACAATATGAAGTTTAACACCGAGAAATTTCAGCTATTACGGTACGGAAAAAGAGAAGACCTAAAGTCCATGGAATATTATACCCCAAATGGACAGGAAATTCAGAGAAATTCCAGAGCAAAAGATTTAGGGGTTGTAATGACAGATGATGCGAAATTTGAAACACAAAATAAGATAGCAGTAAACAGAGCAAAGAGAATAACGGGTCAGATATTGAGAACCTTTAAACGAAGGGATAGGAATGTAATGATTCCTCTACTGAAAACCCTGATAATACCCAAATTGGAATACTGCTCGGTCCTAACATCCCCATATAAAAAAGAAGACATTAGACAGCTGGAGGGATCCAAAGAAGCTTCACAGCCAAGATCAATGGGTGCAAAGAACTAAATTACTGGGAAAGGTTACGAGAACTAGACCTATATTCACTGGAAAGGAGAGAGAGAGATACACCATTATTTACACTTGGAAAATAATGGAGAAACTAGTCCCTAATCTTACTCTGAATCCCATAACTCCCCAAACAACGGTGGAAGTAGAAACGGTAGACTGTGTCGTATTCCCAAATTGAAGGCGAGACAGGGAACATCCTTAACCCTGAAAGAAAATAGTTTTGTAGTGAGAGGACCAAAACTATTTAATCAGCTGCCCAAAGACCTAAGAAACACGAAGGGAGTTGCAGTGGAAATCTTCAAAAGAAGACTTGACGCCTGGCTCAGAACAATCCCCGATGAGCCGGGCGTACCTGGCTATGTGAGGTGGAGAGTGCAAGAATCCAACTCACTACTTCACCAGGCCAACTCGAGAGGAGGGGCGACACGCTTGACCTTCGCGAAATGAGAAATCATCACGTGGAACCTTTGTAAGGTTGTAAGGTAAGGTTGACCCGTTGCTCACGTTGGGCTTCCATCACGAAAAAGAAAAAATTTAGTATTTGTCATTTACCATTATTTAATCAGACTATAGTGGATTTAATTTTCCCAGAAGAGTTCCTTGTTCCATGCATGGTCTGTGTGTAACACTATACATACGAGTATTAGGGATGTATCGAATATTAAAATTCATCGAATACCGAATATTTGGTGCGAAACTATTCGGCCGAATACCAAATTCCGAATATTAGTTTTATTTGGGTTATTAGGCGTCACTATAAAAAAGTGAAGCCTTTATCAGTTTGACAGCACATAGAATTAATAGTAAATGTGAGCAAAAGCAGCATGTTTTAGCCACCAAAAATCTACTAGATTCGCATACTCATGAAAAATTTGCAACTGCATTGACTTCTATATTGCAAGAATGGTCAATAGAGAGCGATCATGTGCATGCAGTTGTGCACGACACTAATATTACTAAAAGCTGTTAGCACAAAATTACTCCTGTTGCTTGTGCGAATCATACTTTAGCACTTGCAGTTGATGAAGACCTTCTTAGCCAGAAGTCTGTTTCAGAGATATGTGCTATTGCGTGCCCAATCTATTGCAGACTTAAAGAATTCCAGAAGCAACATAATTTACCCGAAAACAAACTCATAAGAGACGTTATCACCCAATGGAACTTTATTTACATTCTATGCTACAACGACTTCTTCAACGAAAAACTGCGGTTGTTGTATACGCCTCAGACTATGATATACTGTAACAACCTTCAATAAACATCAGTGGACTCTAATTCAGTGTGTTGGAAAGCTTCTTAGTCGATGTGAAAAATTAACGAATGACTTTTCCTCTGATTCTTTTTGTCCTCACATGGTGTCTCCCGATGTAACATGTCTCGTGGTATTTTTGCCTAACATAACTGATGATGCAAGTGTTCATACTATGAAAAACAATTTAATAGAAAATTTACAGAATCGTTTCAGGCAGTGGAAGGCAGACATTACTCGCATGATTTCTCACGTTTTAGATTCTCGTTTCAAATTTGCTTGCATAACAGTGCCTGAGTTTGTAAAGAAAATGAGATAATCATTATGTTTGCATCAACTAACGTTAGTCCTGCACGTAATATAACCTATGTCGATGAAGCAACTGATTTCGCTTCACGAGAAGATCAAGAACCTTTGAAAAAGAAGCCGAAAGTTAATTTATGGAGTTATTTCGATGAGGTTGTGCCTCCAGTCTCCACCTATCAAAAAGAGTTAGACATCTATTCAAAGGGGCCACGAGTCAGTCGCTACCCAGAGTGCCCATTTATCTACCAACCAATTTTTTTATTGTGTATAAGGATGAACAGCTGTGTTTTTGCCTGACGTCACCGGGTCTCGATCCCGGGGGCGATGGATTCGTAGTCAGTGATGCTAACCACTACAACACCGAGGCGCATATACAGGGTGGGTAAAAAAGAGTGACCCCTTAGAGGTAAACTGTCATATTAAAAAAGTAAGGGGACTAGAGCTCTCAAACTTCATAGATGCTTACCTTAGCACGTTATTCGCCTTAATTTAGAAGTTGCTCGATGTGTCCCCCTTCCTGCTCAACGCAGGCCTCCAAACGTGGACGCCACTGATCAATACACCTGTTTACTATCGTTGAGACACCTTCTCCCACCCGAGCAGAATTCTTTCGCGTAGTTCATCTATGTCTCTTATATTGGTACCAGGGATGTAAACTTTGGACTTCAGGGCTTCCCAAACACTACATCTAGTGGTGAAAGATCAGGCCTACTAGCCGGCCACATATTGGGTTCGATAAAATCCGGTGTTTCGTTCTCAAGGAATGTGACAGTTTGGCGTGCTCTGTGAGCAGGGGCTCCATCTTGTTGGGAAGTTAGATAAGTGAAAGATATACTTTCCAACAAGATGGAAACTCCTGTATTATTATTATTACGGGTATCATAGGGAATAGTTATTAGGGATTCGAACCCCCAGACCTCGATGTCTTATTTCGTTTATAGGAAACGGTGTTACTCACTGAGCTACGGACACTGGCTGCTAGTACATTAACCGGGTATTTCCACTTGGAGACCAAATGTAACTTGGTGGTTATGACCACACTGGAATGAGAATAGATTTATTTATTTAAGAATATAATTATACACATTTGAAAGTTCAAATTCGGATTTCTCCTGTCTGTTAGAATAAAATGAGAATGACGTAAAGAACGAACACAGGACCTACCTTAAACGCTTCAGTTTAAAGTAGGTCTAGCATTTAGCAGTCTTGATCCATTTTTTCATCTATCTCCATGACCCTTGTTCATACAACCGTCACCTCCCTAACCCGCTTCTTTCCCAGCTTTCCCGCAATAATGAATGAGCCTAACGATTATTTCTTCATTCTCTTCTGATGATTTCACTCATGCTTATGTCGTCTTATAATTCACGGAAGGAAGACTAAATCTGGTTCGTTTATAGTTTCCTGTTGGGTCGGGGAGGAGAGGGGGGGGGGGTAAGGTTATCTTGCATACTTTCTTTTACGTACGTGAAACCAGATGACGTACTCAAGTTGTTAGACAGAGTATATATTAATTGTCACCCTAATCAAATCATAAAGACTTTCTTTTCTTAAATATCGTTTTACATTAGTTATAAATCTGTTTTAATAGACTTCCACGGCAGAGAATGTGCACTTTCTCAGTTCATTTTAAATTACTTTAACTAAACATATTCTGCAACGAGGATGCCACCCAGAAGCTATTTGTGTTGCTCGGTTGCTTCCAGTTGCTTTTGCTATTACCGCGATTTTAATTTTTAATTTTTAATAATGTGGATGATATTTCGAGGGTTGTTTTGACTTCCTTCGTAAGGCAAAAGTCACGTGATAAATGGGACCCGCAGAATTACGTGGAATCCGAACCACGGGTCACTACATCATCTGGATGCGGAGGACGGTCTCCCATCCAACTACAGCCCAGACCCAATGTCGCTTACTTCGCTGATCTAGGGGAAACGGTGTTATTACGCCATGGCCACGACGTGTCCCCTAAGGTAGTAAAGGTGGCCCCAAAAAAGCCGATTTTTTGCTTAATTAATTATTTTTAGGTTTTAAAAAATTATCTTTCTATTGATAATTAAGTAATCTATTCGTTTCCATTACAGAGATGGAGTGACATCAAGACTGACTTCTCGTTATTGCTACTTTTCTCGTGTGTCGTCAAATACTTCTTTAATGAACAGATGTGCTATACTCACATTTATATCAGTCTTCATTGTAATATTATTAACGTCTCGATACTGAATCTGTTATAATTCGTCCTGTTCTCTCATCCATTATTTCATTAGAAAGTGCGGAAATTCTTCATTCGTGCAGATCCTTTCTATTAGTTCTATCCCCGATGCGGCCCATTGCCAAGTTTGTGCGGGTGCACCACGTGTCAACGATGGAACTTTCTGCTGACAAGTGTCCTGCGGATTAAGTTAGGTTAATCCCAGTCAGGTTTAAATAAGTTACATTAGGTTAAGTCAGATCACGTTAATAGGTTGATTAGGTTCATAAGTGTCGATCAAAGGTCACATCGATAAAATGGGTTCAGTTTGTGCATGACTACTTTCTTTAATATAAAGAAAGTAAACATTTTCAAGGGCAGAGACCTTTTGTCATACTTGTTAATATTTATTATAATACCTTCAACATTTAGATGTTAAAGGTAGGTTCTACAGTCTTCTTTCTCTGACATTATACCGGGTGTCCCATTCGAAATGAAACAACTTTGAAACCTTATAATTTTTTATTGAATGATGCAAACAATGTAATATTCACACAGTAAATAGTCAATGTCATAAAGTTTTATACGATATATGTGAATTATAACATTTAGATGCATTAGATACATTAGATACATTGTGCATAGCATAATGTTTCCTTTTGTTAAGATCTTCACATGTTATATGCTGAACAATTTGAAGCTTCTATGGATAGAGCTGCAGCCGCTTGCGCACGACTCTGCACAGTTGAACGAGAAATCTGCAGTTCGACACTGGCACGACGAAATGAACTTTCTCGGCTTCAACATCTTCTTCCGATCTTGTTCGCCCCCAAGTGTGTTCCTTTAGAACAATGCCAGTCTCCTCAAATTTCTTGGTCCATGCATATAGGTCTCTTCTGGTGGGTGGTTCCTTGTGAAGGTTGTACGGAATCGCCGTTGCACCAGAGTAGGGGACTTCAACTCGGCCATCCGTAAACACATTTCGCTTTTTCTTGTGGGGTAAACATAATTCAATCTGAAACAAACAAAAAACATTATGATAAAAACTTGTGCATATGGTGTAGTAACTGGCAAAGCTTCAACATTCTCACATTAATACTTTAAAATTTAGAGAGTTTCAAAGTTGTTTCATTTCGAATGGGACACCCGGTATATGGAGAACGAAATAAGTGACCTTTTCCATAAAATATCATTACAATTTTTATCTTTCTTCACATATTCATTGATATTAAAGTGCTTTTTACCATCTCACGCAGCGTAACTTACGATTTCATGCCATTTTTCTAACCTTTTGAAAAAGCTATTCATGCGTTAATAGACAATGAGAGTGAAGTTAAATAGAATGACTTTAATTTAACTTTTTTATGACATTAAAAACCTAATTAGTGTCATGGAGTATTCTCATTTACAACTTGACTTCAACGCTGTTATTAAATTTTTATACAACCTTAGAATAGTTAAAAAAAATGTAGACTATTCATTCTCTTCACAATTAATTTTCAATATTTTAATTAATATAAATTACCGATAAGATCACTGTTTTGCTCTTATTTTCATTAAATGTACGCGAACAGTTAAAAATATGGATCACCTGAAGATCAGGGCTCCCAGCCTCAATTTATTACCAAATGATATCTTCGTTAAAACTAACGAAAATATCACGACTTAACCTAACCAATCGTCAAGGGCGTACAGTTGACCTACCCGGGCATTCAATTTAATTTATTATTATATTTGGTACTGTAAAGCAAAAAATGAGAATACGTGGGGGCCCTGATCTTCAGGTGATTTAAAAATATTAAATGATTAAATCAACCCAGGATGTTGATTAGTTACTTTTTATTTATTGAATGAAGTGTTCGTAATTGAGACAGTTTTTACATTGAAAAGGGAGCTAGCTCATTGCATATTGCATTTGCTCTTGTAAAATTTGAAATTAATAAAAATATAAATAATTATTTCTTTCATAATGAAGTTTTTTATGGGTTAATAATATAAAACGTGCGCTAAAATACATTTTTAAATCAATAATAGTGACGTCATCCTACGGCAGAAATTGTTTTGATGCGTTGTCGTACGTGTGGCGGACGTACGATCGTGCACACAGAGGGGAACAAACAGGATCGTTAGATTAAAAGTTGGGATAAAAGTGTGTGAATAAATAAAATGAAGTTATCATAATTATGAGAACTAAAAGTGAAGTAGCTGAAAGTGATTCAATTAATGTCATCTTGTAAGGTGTAATTAATTATTAACTAAGCTGATATGAAAGATAGTATTTTTTTAAATACTACTGGTCGCTATAAGAAAAATCGATTGTGTTAGCCTCTCCATAATTTGCTGGGTGAGAAATTAAGATGTATAAATATAGCTGTCTATATTGGCTGGTCACTGCTATAAAACTGTGAATTGTTTACTGTAACAAAAAATATGAATTGACAATTATATCTTTTCACCGCCATGAGCTGAAATTTAGCTTCCAGTAGGCTAATTTTTTATCTTTAGCAGAAGCTTTTGTAACAAACGTGTTTGAACAATAGGTGTGAATAAGGATCTTTATAGGCCCAGTTAGTTAATAAACCATAAATACAAGAGCAATATATATTTTTCTCATGTTAATTACATAGTCACTAAGTAGGACTGAATTTAAATGTAAAGGCCGTAGGACCGTAAGGCCTATGTAGTTAAATTAATGTGAAAGAAAGGTAGCTTATTTTTGTAATTCATGGTTCTAAAATTGAAATTAACAAGATATCCGCAAAGAAGTCTCTATATATATATTGCATACATTCAGTAGTATATTTAAGTATTGGTCATTAAACTAGTTTTGTGTGAACAAACTAAACTGACAATGAATGATGTGTTAAGAAGTAAACATTTTTAAAAGGATATTAATGTCGTACCAAAATAATTGAACATCCTGCCTCAGTGTCTCCGAATATGCAGATCCTATATGGCTCTAGTTCTCTTATTTTAAAGGAGATATAAGGTTAGTAAATTATATATCACATGGGAAATAACTAACCAATCTAAAACGGCCACCTAACTTAGTGTAATTTGGTTTCCTTGAAACTCGTGTATATATATATATATATATATATATATATATATATATATATATATATATATCCGAAGCCTGGTGACTATATTAATAAAATAGATATTTGTATATATACAGTATATATTATGTAAATTAAATTTAAACATGGTAATTTATTGGCCCTAGGTCCATTAATGAGGGTGTAGGCTTGTGTGAACTGTTGACAAAAAGAACTACAGTGCATTATCAGCTACCAATTACCATAATTAACTGTGGTGAGAAATTAAATATTTGTTATTTATTGTACATAAGATACAAAATGTCCATTTAACCTAATTAACTTGAGTAACCTATTAGATATACATTTTGGTTATTTAAAGGTCGTGCCTTGCGTATTAGGGCCTACTACACTACTGGTGAGCTGCGAAATTGTATCAAAGCCTAACTATATCTAGTTGGGATCACCTGAAGATCAGGGCCCCATGTATTCTTGTTTTTTGTTTTACCGTACCAAATATAATAATAAATTAAATTGAATGCCCGGTTAGGTCAACTGTACGCCCTTGACGATTGGTTAGGTGGTGCTACTGTAGTATGCGGTCTACCTACGATTGGTTAGGTTTAATCATGATATTTTCGTTAGTTAAAACTAACGAAAATATCATGACTAAACCTAACCAATCGTCAAGGGCGATTGACAATGGGATGTAAACAAACAATTAGTAAACAAGATAAGAAGCTATAATTAAAAGGTAGACCGCCGAATCGTAGGTAGACCGCATACTACAGTAGCACCGGTTAGGTTAAGTCGTGATATTTTCGTTAGTTTTAAGGAAGATATCATTTGGTAATTGAGGCTGTGGGCCCTGATCTTCAGGTGATCCTCTAGTTGTACCAGGCTCGCATTATAACGTGTAAGTAATTCTGTATAAACGGTATTTAACAATTTTTCAAGCTAGTGAGACCTTAACATTTGCTTTAAGCACACCATCCATTTAAATTTTAGCTGCAGCTTTACAACTTTTGACCCACTGACTGAAAACGAAGCTCAAAATTTTGATGGCTATGATATTTTTGTAAATTTATGGACAGACTGAATTTTCCTTGGTTTCTCAAAAAGAATATAGAATTTTGTACAAGCGTGGCCTGACTGGATTTAGGTAGGCTTTAATTATACTTTAGTATACTGTAGGCCCAACCAGTTGCAGAACTTGCAGTATATAAATTGATGACAGTTGACTGGTATCTATAATTATACTATTGGCACTTATTCCTTTTCCCCCCGCAATTTCTTTTTTCCCGGTTAGGTCAACTGTACGCCCTTGACACTTGGTTAGGTCAGCTCATGATATTTTCGTTAAAATATTCCACTTATTCCTTTTGTTTTTTAACGAAAATATCATGAGTTGACCTAACCGGAAAAAAGAAATTATGGGGAAAAGGAATAAGTGCCATACTATTATTAAAAAAAACAGATTAGCCTAGTCCTTGTATGCAGATTTGAAATTATTTCTCTTAAGGTGTAGGACAGTAATGTTAAAAATATTAAAAATTATCATAAATGAGAAACAATGATAAAAAATAGACTCTGTAATGATCCTCTATAGCAGTGGTTCCCAAACCCATGGTCGCGACCTAAGTGAGGGTCGGGAAGGTGTTCCTGAGGGTCGCGGGACGGAAATTCTCAACGACTGATTCAATCAAACTATATGAATATAAACACAACGTATCAAAATGATTGGTCATTAACACTGCATGTACCAGCGTTTAGGGTCGCCAGGCCAGGACAATATTGTATTCAGGGTCGCCACCATAAAAGTTTGGGAACCACTGCTCTATACGAAAGCTTCAATAATAAAAATAATTAGTCTAGGGCTCTAGGCCATTTTACTCATAATAAATTTCCCAACAAGATAGCATAGAAGTTGCAGGTTCTTGGACTTTGTGGTTTCAGATTTCAGTGATTAACCCTTAATTTATAATCTGGGTAAAAATATACACTTTGTATAGTTTACCATGGTTGTGAAATAAGGGTTAAAGTGTTGTGTGTGTGTTCCGTGACTCGTCTGAACCCCGTATCCCCTCTAGCAATTTCGTCGACGGGAAATTTCAGACACAAATAGCCTAACTTAACCTAACCTAACCTAAATTAATCTAATTCCCAAAAGTTGTCGATAAAATGTTACAGCAACGAAATGTCGTTATCCCAGTTCCATGGTGGGATCGAATTTGATGTTGAGTTGTGGGTCCCTTCTGTGATAAATATAGCTCAGGTGTTGGTGAAATAGAGTTTAAACGCAGGTAATGAACAATCATAAATTGTAAAAAATAACTTAATGAAATATGAATTAATGCTTCATTCTTTTTCGCAGATGTTGCAACTCAGATGTTTCATTAATTGTTTAAGTGGTAACGAAACGCGTTGCTAAAAAGACTAAAAAAAAACAGAGTTCGTCTGTGTGAAAGCTTTAGTTATCTGACATCCTTTCCAAGTACATTGAGATAAAACGGCTTAATTAATTAAACAGGCTCCCTTTTATCAGCTCAAATAAATGGGGAATTCAGTTAACTAAAAGCATTCTCACCGGTACAGTCTTACGCTATAATGCATCCTGTACCTAGAAAGTTTATTGCATAATTAGAAGGGGTCGTAGCCAGGGACCTTAGAAATAAGTTCGAAGGGGTGAACGGAAATCCATATATATATATGACTGTAGGTCTCTCTCTTGAGGAAGGGAGCTTATCGTAGACTGTTCCCTTTAGAAGTGTAAGGGTAAATAGGCTGAAGCCCTATAATGATAATAGACCCAGCCCGAGCCAGCAGAAGGTCTATTTTGGGGAGTAGGGAAGGGCTTGTAGAAATATACTGTGTTCCATTTTAATTTCTTTTAGGAAAACGGAACACGTCTCCCGCTTGATCCCGTACAACCTTATAAACAGGAACGATAGACTCTCAGTTGAAACTAAAAATTTTGTCTCATAAAGTAGCCTTCATGTCTATAGGCCTAATGTTTTAGTAATAACGTGCGGTAGGACTATGGCTAGCAGAGGACTGCATGATCTCCCCAAATATAAAATCGCCTAGTGCAAGCCGCTTCACCATCGGTTTTGAACTTAGGCACGCCGCAACCATACAAATGTACTCCGTATGTGTTGTTGCTTGCGGACCGGACCTAATGTCTGTTTTGATAAATCTGAGCGTTTTTGGAGAATGTGGTCTTCATAATGAACAATTCTGGCACAATAAGATATGCTTTGGACATCTACAACCACCTTGGACTAACTTATTTGTTAACTATTCTACTTTTCTAAATGAATGAAAATACGTCTAATTACTTAGAGGCGAAAAATTAAGGAAAGATCTCGAATCTAGATCACAGAAATATGGGCTACGTCGTGGCCGATAACACCACTTCCCGTCGATCGGCGAAGTTAAACGATATTTGGTCTGGATGGGGGATCGTTCTCTGCATCAAGATTCAAGATGTAGTGACCCGTGGTTTGGATCCCACGTAAAGCTGTACGTCCCCTCCCTCATATGACCTTGATATTTTTTATGCAGGAAGGCGTGGCCAAGGGCAAGCGGCCGCAAAAATGCTCCCCCCCCCCTATATAAGAAGAAGCGATCCGAAATCAAGGTCTCAGAGGCTCACGATGACAGTTTTTAAACAAATTTTGAAAAGATTGTGTTATGTGTAAAATGCATATATATGTGTAAGGAAAAATAGAGAAGTGTGTGTGTGTGTGTGTGTGTGTGTGTGTGTGTGTGTGTGTGTGTGTTTGAGAGCACGCTGGACTGTTCACAGGGTAGATGAGACACGGAAAAAGATCAAAGATCAGCTAAAGGGGACAGTGACAGGAGAAATGGGAGTTCCAGCACTCCCTGTCTCCTGCCTAACGTCCCCTCCCCCTCCCCCTCCCCTCCCGGAGTACTTCCCTGCCCGATTTGTGTCTACAATCTTCTCCGCTACAATTTTATTTTTCATAGCAGTACATTGTCGTTGAAAAAGGTTGACTGTTGTTTATCAGTTTTAAAAATTAAGTAAGTACTACACCGTATAGGTGTACTGTACACTTGTCGGAAAAAACTGCCAAAAAATTTAAGTTTAAAAATTATTCCCCAAATTACTAATTAATTATTTTTAAATCTTAATTTTGGCAAAAGAAAATATATCAGAAAGAAACTTAAAATCTAATTAGTAATTTTTGGCAAATTTTGAAATCTTAATTTCTTCGAATTTCTTGCTGCAAGCGTACAGTCAGTTCAAAAAACGAAACGCCACTGTGGCGTATTTTTAGTTTTAGTTTTTATTATTACTAGCTTTATTATGGAGGTTTTGTTTTCTTCTACCAATAAACTTAAAAAAAAAATATATATACACACACACACACACACACACACACACACACACACACACACACACAGCGTGGTAAATAATGATTCCCCCCCCCCTCCTGCACAGATGAAACTAATAGAGGTACAAAAAAACTAATTGTTGCATCTTTTAGACAATTTAATTCTACGTCTAAACAAAACCACTCAATAGTTGGTGGTGTCTCCTTGTGCTTGGCGGACGGCTTCAAGTCGAAAAGGTCAGTGTCGTATTCAAGATTTCGGAGGATTGTTTCGATGTGCTGCTCCATGGTCCGGCGGCAGAATCTTTCAGGATCCATCCTGAAAAACCGAGTGGAATTCCTGATGCTTGTTGAACCACCAGCCACCCGATTCTGCCGCTGGACCACGGAGCAGCACATCGAAACAATCCTCCGAAATCGAGTACGACACTGACCTTTTAGAGTTTCTCCTCACCTCCTACCCTTGCCGACTTGAAACCGTCCACCAAGCACATGGAGGAAATACCTGATAAAATGTAGAATAATTTCTCACCTTCAATTTATTTAAGATGTTCCTCGCTTTATTCTCGCCAGTATTTAAGAAAGTACCCCCGCCCCGTGAATACCCAGAACAGCCGGCTATCCCCTAAATACCACGGTCTAGGTACCCCTTAGAAATAATGCTTTAGCTCTTCTTTGCAATAGATGATCTTGCGCTTCTTTTGATTCTTCTTTCTTTTTGGTTCTTATTATTCAGTTTTCCCCCTTGTTTAGAAAGGGTCTTTATTATCTCGTTTATTTATTCAATTTAATCTCTCTCTTATTTATATATGCGAGCCTGTCTTTGGGCATATATGCACCACCACCTGTAACAACAATAACACAATGAAAGTAATGTATTAACAATTCAAATATTAAAGTGTTACTCCCCTGAGTATGTGTGTCCTTTTCTTTGAACTACTGGACACAACTCCACCTCCTCATCTGTAGAATAAGAGCGATTTAGTCACTCTTATCCTCTTCTCTTCCTCCTTCAGTTTTTTTCAAACTCTCTCCTCCCACGTATCTTCTTATATTTTCTTCGGCGACTCCTCTCTTGGTCAACACATCCGCCACCTGCTCCAGACCTCGCACCCACTCCACCTCTGTCACTTCACCACTCTCCAAAGTTTCTTTAATTGCAGCTATATCAATTCTCAGCCGTTTACTACTGACACCAGTATTTGATTTTATCGCCTTCATTAGTGTTTTGCTGTCAGTTTTCACTCTTATTTCAATCTTTCTGCCCCCCACTATCTCCTTCCATAGTTGATTGTAGTAAATTCCTCCCTCAATAGCCTCTCCAACACTCAGTGCCTCAGCTTCAATTGTAGCTTTTGCCACTCTTTTTGCCTTCCTCGACTTCCACCATATTGGACATTTTCTTCCCATATCATCTGCTAATGATATTATGTATCCGATTTGAGTTTGTTCGTTCTCCACATTTCCAAACGAGGCATCTGCATATATTTCCCAAAATATTTTCTCTTCATCCAATTTTTCTAGGACGATTTCTCCCCTTGATCTTTTTGCCTTCTTCACGATTTTTATTAATTTTCTCATATCCTGTGTCGTTCCCTCTTTAAACGCTCTACTTAGATCACTTACATCATAAGCTATTTCTTTCGGGTAAGATATGTTGTGATATCCAATTCAGTTGTCCCACAATTGATCGATAGAGAGTCAACTCTCTCCTTTTTAGGACTCTAAGACCTTGATAAAGCTTCCCTTCGGGTTCTTGTATACTCTCGATGTATTTCCTTTGCTCAATGAGTATTCTCTTTTCTTGTTGTCTTATGTGAACTCCTATATACTTGAAATTCTGCCTTCCTTGATCTCCCACCTTCAATTTTTCTTTCATCTTCGTAATAACTGTCTTAAGAAAATTATCATCTCCTCCGTAACAAAAATCGTCTACATGTGCACATAGGACTCCACTTACACTTCCTTGATCATCTTTCCAATAAAACACGTTTGGTTCCAGTTTGCTTTTAACTCCTCCAAGCTCCACCACCACCTTCACCACCTTCATATACCATGCTTTTGCCGCATCTTTAAGTCCGTAAACTGCTTTCTTCAACTGCCATAGAACACCACTTTCTACTTCACTGGATGGTTTGACATACACTACTCTCTCTATTCTTTCTCCTTGTAAATATGCAGTTGCAATATCTAAAGTATGACATTTCCATCCCTTCTGATTAATTATGCATAGACACAATTTTAAAGTTTCTGGGTTACATGTGGGTGCATCTTTTTCCCAGTCTTCCATTTCTTCCTCGAATCCTCTCGCCACCAATCTTGCTTTACAAATCCTTTTACCTGCTTTCACTTTTTCAGTCACCACCCACCTTGTGGACACACTTTTCTGACCAACATCTTCTACTTCTTCATACACTTCGTTATCTAGCCAGCTTTGTAATTCCTTTCGTTTGGCTTCCTCTACCTTTTCATCCTCAAAACCGAGCAGGACTTCCTCCTCGTCATCTATCTTCCTTATCTCTTCGTACTCTCTCAAATCAATCCAATCTTTCCTGCCGGTATTTATTTCTTGTATATTGTAGCTGTATCCCCACTTTTTACTCGATCTTTTTCCAGCTAAACCCAAAATCTTCCATTCTTCTCGTTCGCCTGTTTCCTTATGCCGGGCCCTGACTCTATCTCCTTTTTTCAACTTAGGTATAATCTCTCTCTCTACCTCCTCCTCACGTTCATCTTCCTCATCTTCTACCTCATCTTCTGATTCCTCTTCATCTTCCATCGCCTCATCATCATCACACACTGGATCTCCTCCATCTTACAAGTCCCTAGTCAGGCCTCATTTAGAATATGCCGTTCAGTTTTGGTGCCCGTACTTGCGTGAGGATATTGATAGGTTAGAAAGGGTTCAGCGTCGTGCCACGAAACTTATTCCGTCATTGCGCAATAAGCCTTATGAAGATAGGATTAAAGAGCTAGACCTGTATTCACTCGAAACTAGGAGATTAAGGGGGGAGCTTATTGAAGTTTTCAAAATCGTTAATAACATCGATAACGTAAATTTTGACAAATTGTTCACTTTTGATAATAGTAATACTCGCAATAACGGATTTAAGTTGCGTGGCAGGCGTTTATTACTAATATCGCTAAAAACTTCTTTACGTTTAAAGTAATTGATAAATGGAATAATCTTCCCGCGTCAGTCGTTCATTCTACCAGCGTTAATATGTTTAAGAACCGTCTTGACAGACATTTTAAAGGTATTAACGTTGTTTAATTTAAAAAAACAAAGTTAGCAACGGAAGCTCTGGTGGTGGTGCTCGAGGATGAGTCTGTTGACGATGAATGCCAGCTTGTGACATGCCAGCGTGTGATGCCAGCATAAAATTATTAAAATAAAAATAAAAAAAAAAAAAAAAAAAAAAATTAGACTAACACGAATGTAGATGTAGCTCATAGCGTAAACTAACCCACTTTTTGTTTAACTTTACCTACTTTTTTTTTTTTTTTTCTCCTTACTTTGCATGTTTGTAGTTTGCATGGTATGACAGTGAGTTAAGACTGTGTTTGCATGGTTTGTAAGCGTTCTTATTTTACTTCTTTTCATCTTTCACCCCTCTCCTATTTCTCCGACTATTTTCTGACTTGTCGGCAGTGGCCGGCGGATGATGATGGTGAGACACTTTTCCTCTTTTTCTGAATGAATGTTAACCCATGAGTGATAGGTGTTGCTCTTACTTAACCCCTTATTCTCTTCTCTTCTCTTAACCGCTACTCTTTCCTTTCTCTCGGGCTAACCTTAGAGTGGATCTTAGGGTCTTTGTTAGCCTTAGCTTCTGTAGATCTGTAGATCTCTTCTCACCATAACCATGTCCCTTTCTTCTCTGTCAAAGTTGTTGTTATCGATCTCCTCTTCCTTTTCATTACCTCTTTCTCTCTCTTCTTTCATGACTTCATTTGTTCCTTGAATCCGAGTGATATGCACTCGCGCCACTTGCCTTAATGAATCCCCATGCTTCACAATCACAGTTTTCCCATCTACGCCAATTACCTTTGCTGGTCCTCTCCACTCTTTTTCATTTTCTCTTTTGTAGTAGACCTCATCATTGATAATCACATCTTCTATCTTATGTACCCTTATATTTTTCCTCAGAGCAGTCCTTATTTTTAAACAAGATTCATTCTTAATGAATATTTCTCTTGCCTTATGCATCGCTTGTAGATTTTCCCTCACCATCTGTTCTTCATTTCCTTCTACAACACCACCAATGCTGAAGCCATCATTCAGAAGGTTCGGGTGTATCGGATTATGCCCAAACACTAATTGGTTTGGCGAAAAACCACCATAATTACTCAGACAATTCTTTGCCAACACCACCCATCCTAGAGCAATCTTAATGTTTACTTCTTCCGCCATCTTCCTCAAACTCTCCTTCAGTAATCCGACAGTCTTTTCACACAGTCCATTGCTCCATGGACTTTCTGCTGGTGTAGTCATCATTTTTATCTGCCATTTTTCACATAATTCTCATTTTTTCGTTTTGAAATTCACCTCCATTGTCAGTCAGTATTTTTGCCGGTGTTCCGAAAATAGTCAACCATCCCTCCATCATTCCATTCATCACAGTCTCTGGTGTCTTGTCCTTTATCCACCTGGCTTGACAATATCTTGTCGCCATATCTACCATTACTAAGAATCTTCGTCCCTCAAGTTCTCCCAGATCAAGGGCTACCACCTCATTAAATTGTTTACTCCAACTCAAACCCACTACTGGCTTTGGTGGATTCTTCTTATATCTCTTACAAATATCGCACTCAGTTAGTTGTTCCAATAATCTGTTTTTCATCTTCTTTTTCTGCTCTTCCTCCAGTCCCTCACTCCATCCAGCATCCTCCGTCAACCTCCAAATTCTCTCTCCACTAGCGTGTCCGAATTGTAGATGTAACTTTCTTATGGCTGCACTAATCTCCTTATCTCCTTTTTCTTTCCATCCTTCTGTCCACACTTCTTCTCTTCTCCTTTGTGGTATCAAACCAATTCTCAGGTGTCCTCTTCTATCTTCTTTAAGCGTCACTTCTACGTTATTCATATCTCCTATCACCACCTTTTCCTCCTTCATGCATACCTTCATATCCATTTTACACATAGTTTCCTTCCCTATTAACCAGGGCACATCTCCTTTCAGTATTTCCGTTTTTATATACACTTTTTGTCCTCCTATATTGACAGGAATTTCCATGATGCCTCTTGATGGGAAGCTCGTCTTCCCAAAGGTAAAGACCTTTTTTGATGTTACAGTCTTTGCCCTCATTCTCTTAAGCTCCTCCTTATCCAACTCCATCACTATCTTTGATAGTCATAGTTCTCCACATACTGTTGATTTGCATCCAGTGTCTAAAATAGCTTCAATATCTCCCCATTCTTCTTCCTCAGTTATGACCCCACTCACGTAAATCTTCTCTTCTTTCTCCTCCTCCTGTTCCTCGTGTTTCTTCTCTTTATCATTATCAGATCGACTAACCATCCCTTTGTTTTTATAATGCTTTGGACAATCATAGGCCCAATGCCATTCGGATTTGCAGATTGTACATGTTGTTACCTTTCCCTGTTGGTTCATCGGGTTTCTTCTTCCGGCTCCTTTCCTGCTCCAATTTCCTCTCCATCGACCTCCACCTCTATTGTTTAATCCTCTTCCTCCACCATATCCACGATTCATCTGGTCATGTTCCAACCACTCCTCTCCTTTTGCTTCCTCCTCCAAGGTTTCAAATATCCTCCTCATTATTCGTGTCACCGTTTCATATTTCATCTCCTCCTTTCCACATGCTGATAAAACTAATTGTTTTTGTTGTTCAGACAGGCTCGCTTGTTCCAGCACATGAAATCCCTTCACTTCTCCTTCAAACATCTCTCTACCTAATGTTGTTTTACAGTCCTTCGCGTTTTTTTCATACCGGAAAATGTAGTCCTTCATCGTTTCACCCACTTCCCTCTTGATCTTGAAATACTTCTTCATATTTTCATAATTCTCCATCAAAGTCTCCTTTTTATACACTTTATCCAGAACTGACAAAATAATTGCTGCACCGCCTTCTTGTTTAAGACTTCCTCGACTAATATCTTCGGTCACCTCCCATGCCTTCCCTCCTAAATTCATCCTTATTTCCAAACCAGGGTATACCACTTCTTCGCACACGATCAACCAATCCTCTACTCTCCCTCTCCAACTTCTAAATTCTTCTTGCTTCCCGTTGAAATGTGGACATCCTCTTCTCATCCTCCAGTCTCCACTGTCTTTATTGCTCATGTTGTCGAATTCGAACCACGCTCTGCTACCAGTGATAAAAAGTAGAATAATTTCTCACCTTCAATTTATTTAAGATGTTCCTCGCTTTATTCTCGCCAGTATTTAAGAAAGTACCCCCCCCCGTGAATACCCAGAACAGCCGGCTATCCCCTAAATACCACGGTCTAGGTACCCCTTAGAAATAATGCTTTAGCTCTTCTTTGCAATAGATGATCTTGCGCTTCTTTTGATTCTTCTTTCTTTTTGGTTCTTATTATTCAGTTTTCCCCCTTGTTTAGAAAGGGTCTTTATTATCTCGTTTATTTATTCAATTTAATCTCTATCTTATTTATATATGCGAGCCTGTCTTTGGGCATATATGCACCACCACCTGTAACAACAATAACACAATGAAAGTAATGTATTAACAATTCAAATATTAAAGTGTTACTCCCCTGAGTATGTGTGTCCTTTTCTTTGAACTACTGGACACAACTCCACCTCCTCATCTGTAGAATAAGAGCGATTTAGTCAATACCAACTATTGAGTGGTTTTGTTTAGAGGTAGAATTAAATCGTCTAAAAGATGCAACAATCAGTTTTTTTGTACCTCCTATTAGTTTCATCAGTGCAGGGGGGAGGGGGCAATCATTGTTTGCCACCCCTTATATGCACTGGCTCAAGGGGTGACATTGGCACTTAAAAAAAAAGTTCTATATATTTTGTGCAAAAAGAAAGTTTCGTGGAAAAAAGCACTTATAATTTTTAATGTATGGAATTTTGGCCATATTTTTGTCTAAACACTTTTTTCTCGAATGTTCCTTAACGTACAAATTATGTTGTGACAACTGCCAGCGGAAAAACACCAGTTTTACTTTTAATACAGTTGGTGATAAAGTATTGCTGACAGTGTTAATAACTAACATACGAACTCGTAATGCGCATCGTGCTAAAGGCAGCTTACATTTGTACGCAATGTACAGTATGTGTCGTAATAATGGAAATAAATTCTATATATATATATATATATATATATATATATATATATATATATGGGATGAATTTCACAATAAAACACGTGAAATGAATGAATGCTGCAAACCCACAAGGAAAAAGAAAAACGATTCCAAGGCCTTTCGTGTATTCAAAGCTACACCTCGTCAGGGAATGAAGCTAAAAGGCAGATGCCCATAAATATATACAGCGTACAGGAAAAACAAAACAATTAGCACATACTTAACAAGGGTTAATGAGAGGCAAAAGAAATTTTAACATGATATCGTCAATTTTATACGTCCCCGCACTGTTATTGAAATTGTTTTTAAAATGAATAAATGCACATTCTAGAATATTTCGTTCTATTATATGTCTGTTTTTAACAAGCGCTTTAGTACTATCCCACTTGATGCTATGGTTACATCTATACATATGGTTAAATAAAGCATTGGAAGTATTAGCTGTTCTACAAGCATATTTATGCTGTTTTACCCTAATATCTAACGTTTTACCGGTTTGGCCTATATATACTGAGTTACATTGTGTACATCCGATCGAATACACACAACCAACAACATTATCAGGGCTATTCTTTATTAGGTGTGATTTAACAGTATTATTATACTTAAAGATTACATTAATGCCAATTGCTTTAAGTACAGTTGGAAGGTATTGAAAATTAACATGGTAAGGTAGGCTAAGGATATTTTTACGCTGAAATTCTTTTACAATTACATTATTATAATACCTATTCTTGGCTTTCTCTGCTATGTTTCTTCGAGCATTGAGAGTTGTCAGTCCTGAATTTTTAGATTCCGAGTTATGCTCTATCATGAATATTGGTACTAAATTATGTTATCCCATTTCATTTTTAGATAACTGTCTTAAGAAAGCCAAGAATAGGTATTATAATAATGTAATTGTAAAAGAATTTCAGCGTAAAAATATCCTTAGCCTACCTTACCATGTTAATTTTCAATACCTTCCAACTGTACTTAAAGCAATTGGCATTAATGTAATCTTTAAGTATAATAATACTGTTAAATCACACCTAATAAAGAATAGCCCTGATAATGTTGTTGGTTGTGTGTATTCGATCGGATGTACACAATGTAACTCAGTATATATAGGCCAAACCGGTAAAACGTTAGATATTAGGGTAAAACAGCATAAATATGCTTGTTGAACAGCTAATACTTCCAATGCTTTATTTAACCATATGTATAGATGTAACCATAGCATCAAGTGGGATAGTACTAAAGCGCTTGTTAAAAACAGACATATAATAGAACGAAATATTCTAGAATGTGCATTTATTCTTAAAAACAATTTCAATAACAGTGCGGGGACGTATAAAATTGACGATATCATGTTA
This sequence comes from Bathynomus jamesi, assembly GCA_023014485.1. NCBI lineage: Eukaryota > Metazoa > Arthropoda > Malacostraca > Isopoda > Cirolanidae > Bathynomus > Bathynomus jamesi. Next base: position 379,161 of record JAJOZX010000190.1, read on the forward strand.
AAATTTCTTTTGCCTCTCATTAACCCTTGTTAAGTATGTGCTAATTGTTTTGTTTTTCCTGTACGCTGTAGCGGCTGTATATATTTATGGGCATCTGCCTTTTAGCTTCATTCCCTGACGAGGTGTAGCTTTGAATACACGAAAGGCCTTGGAATCGTTTTTCTTTTTCCTTGTGGGTTTGCAGCATATTATATATATATATATATATATAGGGAGGGTGTCCGAGAATTATCTGTACAATTTTTGGCTGTTATTAAAAGTCAACCATGAAGTGTAGAAATTCCAGTGTTGTCCCATTTTACAGAGAATATCTAAGTTTTTTTCTGATACCAAGTTTTGACAAGTTTTTTAGAAATTCCAGTGTGTCCGAACATTATCTGTACAATTTCATCTTTTAATAAAATTCTTGATAACACACGTAAAATTCTCAAACAAGATTATTTAGAATCTGTATTTTCAAAAGTTTCTTTTATTAAAGTAACGTTGTTACAAACATTCGATATGTGCACCATTAGTGATTCGCAAAACATCCAATCGATACTCCAAATGTTGCCATGTACGCTGCAGCATATCCACATCAATTCGCTCAATAGCAGCTGTGATTCTTGCTTTTAAATCATCAATGTCTGTCACCCGCGTACATTTCTAAAAAACTTGTCAAAACGTGGTATCAGAAAAAACTTAATGAGATTCTCTGTAAAATGGGACAACACTGGAATTTCTACACTTCATGGTTGACTTTTAATAACAGCCAAAAATTGTACAGATAATTCTCGGACACCCTGTATATATATATATATATATATATATATATATATATATATATATATATTTGTAAATAAATAAGTGAAGAAATAATTGAATTATTGTTTTTTCGTTTCTCGATAATGGAGAAAGAGAACGGATGCTTTCAATCAGTTTTGTATTTAAATAAATTTTTTATCTTTGGATTGAAATAAAATAAAAATGTAAAATTGAAAACATAAAACTTTTATTTCTTAGTTTAGTTAAATATGGAATTAATTGGATCGAAAAATTAGTCCTTCCCTCGTAAACCTTTTTTTTTGTACGGGGTTTGTGATAACTGAATAAGAGAGATTAAGGTTTTTTTTTAAATATGTAAGTAATTGTTAAATTTTTTATTGTTTTATAGGTCGTATAATTGAGGGTGAAAATAGAAAGTCCATAACATAAATAATTATTTACAAATTTCTCTCCAAATCACAAAAAGAAATAAAAAAATAACCTAAAAAAAAATTAAAAATGGTGCCGAAACGGCACCTTCACTGATTTACTAATTCCTCTTATTATTTTGGAATACCGTTAACCTACTAGGAGTTCCCAAATAGTGGGATGTACAGATACCCCCCTGTCCCATAGATATACCCCCCCCCCCTTTGTCCCATAGGGATTTGCGCCCATGGATTGATGGAGGGCTAGTCAGGACAGAGTAGAAGTAATGTTCCCTTTGGCAATAAATGTAGTAGGAGGCGATATGATAAATTTTGAAAAAAGGAGTAAATTATTTTCGTGATGTGCATTTCCATGAGAATTGTTAAATTGGTGTGTGCTGCTAGGCTTGTGGTCGAGTACTTTTTCTCAAGTACGAGTAAAGTACAAGTACTTTTAGAATTTGCGAGTACAAGTACTTGATATAGGAAATTTGGTCAAGTAATTTCAAGTACGAGTACTTAATGATCAAGTAAGAGTACGAGTACTTTTCGGAAGAAATCAATAAATATGGAAATAATTTTTTAATTAATGATTTTATTGCAATACGCAAAAACGTTAAAATGCTTCACAAGGCCTATGTATTGCATACATCATGCGACTCATGGTTACATCAACAATAAACATGTGTGTTTATCAGTAAAGAACGTGTACACTATATCACCTATGGCTTACTAGTGAAACTATACATCAGCTAAGTATTTAAAACGGGGCTGAAAAAAGTTGCATTGTATCTTAAAGTACTTGAGAAATACTTGAAAATACTTGATTTTTTTCAAGTACAAGTACGACTAATTACTAACTGTGAAATGTCAAGTTGAAGCACAAGTACCTAAAAACTGGTACTTAAATATCAAGTACAAATAAATACTTGACTCCAAGCCTGATGTTGACCAGCTTGAGATACCTCTCGATCAGTGCTCTCCTAAGTAATTACAGTGCGAAAAATGGCAATGAAAAAAGTAAAATTTTAAAAGCAAGTCTCTCACCACAATGGCTTCGACACTGAACGGAGGAAAAAATGATGCAATGATGAAATGATGACTTCTTGTATACGAGTATAATAAAAAATAAAAAAAACTTAAAAAATGCATGGTGTAGGTTAGATTAAGTAGTTTAGTGTTCATACTATCCTTTATTTTCCACTATCCTCTAATGCGTAATTGGGTACACGAGATAAGTGTACGCGTGGTGTGAATGAACTCTGAAGCCATTTTCCTACTTTCCTATAAATTTTCTTTCACAGCTTTTTCTGTCAGCAGTCTGTTCTGTATTTTACTATTACAACTATTCCTGTGTAAAAGCTTTACACGTCTATAAGTGCTTTTTGTTTTTTCTCTTTCTTATTTTCTCTACTTCTTTCTTAGGCTAGCCTAGAGTGGATCTCTCTCTCTCTCTCTCTCTCTCTCTCTTATATGCCATTCCTGGTTTCAAGGAAAACACGTGAGCAAGGATAAGAATATATTGACATCGACCTTGAACTGTCTTTGTCTAATAATAGTGGATTATATATTTATTATTATTTGTAAATTTTTAACTTAAACAATGAATGTTGTCTGTGAATGATGAATTTTAGTAAAGAAGTGTTTATAAAGAATAAGCGATTGTAAAAATAATTAACCGTAAAGTTAATGTAAAAAAATAAATAAAATGTAACAGAACTACGCTTACGGTATACACCTTTTCTTTATAACGGCTAAATTGTGAGCATTTATAAAATCTTTATTACTGGGACTATTAAAATTGTGGTTATCTTGGTTGAGTCCGATGATAATTAATTATCGACGCTTGCGGACTTTATTGAAGAATTGTACTGTATAAGATTTAGATTCATTTAGACTGGACTGTAATTTTATTGTAAAGTTATCTGAACAATTTAGAATGGAATGAAAAAGGAGGGACAAAACGTAGGCTTCAGTTAATATAAAATCAGTAAAGCTTTGGGTATAATTTTATTAATACTCTTCACCCGTCCGGTTGTAACGTTGTTGGGTTCCGGTATGGTGTTTGTAGAGTCGTATAGGGAACGGTTTGGTTGGGAGATGTTGCGTGTTGAGTCCATTGTCCATCATCCACATTTGTATCAACATACTCTCTCGTAGAATGGTAAGAGTGTATCGCTCATGAATTATTAGCCTATTAGAACCCTCCCTTGTTTACAGGAGCATGAGTCGCCTGACGTAAGCCTTGCATTGAAAGGTTTCTCAATCCTCTTAATACTAAACTGCCTCCACACTAGGGTGCCACTTATTTGGGGTGTTTTTCATTTTTGGGGAATTTCTATCAGGACGGGCGCATTTCTGGTGTCATTCCGTCTAAAAACATTGTGTGTAAAATATTTTTGAAATAAAATAATAATTAGAACTGCCTCAACGAGGTCAAAGTTTATACTTTTTGTCGAAAAGTACTCATGGCGTTCTGTTATCATGTCAGTTTTCGTTTCGATAGCTGCTGTAGTTTCTGAGTTGAAAAATGATAACAGACAGACAGACGGACGGTCAGAGTCGTTGGTTTAGTCTTCCGCACTGGTGTACAGAAGACTAAAATGAGGTATTATACAGGGTGTAACACGAGTTTATCCAAATATTGATACAGGCGAAAGAACATGTTATTCTAAGTAGAAAATGGGTTGGGACGAGTTTTGCCAACACTAACAGTGTTTCATTCTCTTTTTCAGTGAGTTCTGAAACGACGTGATGGCTTCGGCAACAAGATCTAAAACAGCAGTCTATCTCCTGGGGACCGTGGACCACAGCATCACAGGAAGCATGCTGCCTACGGGAAAGCAGGCGCTTCAGTACTTTTTCCACCTTCACCTTGACGTCAAGAAGCCGATCAAGGAAGCAGCCGCTGAGACAGTGACCGCAGTCAAGGAATTCTGGGAGCGGTCCCGTATTCCTACGCAGAAAGACCAACGCGCAAGGGACAAGGTTCTCCGAATGTACGAGAAGTGGCGGGCTCTGAACAAGAACTCGAAACGGCGCACTGTGACCCAAATCAGGAACGAGGCCGAGTTCCTCTCATCCCTTGACCGCCTCTTCGACATCGCACACGAACAGGCGATGTCGATGATCACAATCGAAGAGGACAGGGAGTTCCTGACGGGACAAAGGGCCGAGGTGCGGCGCGGCCGCATCTCCTCCACACGTGACATGACGCTGCACACTGAGGAGGAGCGTGCGAGGAGACAGGAAGCGGAAAGGAGCCGCCGGCAAGATGATGAAAGGGCGAACAGAGAGAGAGCCGAGAAGAACTCGTCGAACTGGCATCGAGCTCCAGCTCAGGTGCAAGCAGCCCGACTCGGTCACCGACACGGCGTCGTCGCCGAGAAGAAGAGGAAGAGCTCTCTCTCCCGGGCCCGTCCACGTCGAATGCAGAAGCATCTACGACCCCTTTACCACCCAAGCGATTCCGCGCGTCGAAAAAGATGATCACCCCTGATCTCTCCGCAGCGATGGATCGGACGAAACTTACCGACCGAGAAGGTGTTTTTTTGCTGTCGGCGGCTGCGAGGAGCTTGGGCCACGACCCTGAGGAGCTGGTCTTGAACCGCGAATCCTCCCGCCGCGACCGAGCAAAGTTCCGTGCTATGGCAGCAGCGGAAATGAAGGCAGCCTTCCATCCTACTGTGCCGCTGACCGTTCACTGGGACGGGAAAATCGTACCAGCGGCTGACGGAGGCCCTGCTGAAGATCGCCTTCCAGTTCTGGTGTCTGGGGAGAACGTCGACAAGCTTCTGGCTGTGCCCAGCCTCCCCGACGGCACCGGCCGCGCCATGGCGGAAGCCGTCCTCTCTGCCCTCGAGGATTGGGACATCAAGGGACGGATCTGTGCCCTCTCTTTTGACACCACCGCCTCAAACACAGGACTCTCAGGAGGAGCTTGCTATATCATTGAGCAGAAACTCGAGAAGACAGTGCTTCATTTGGCTTGCCGCCACCACATCCACGAACTGGTGTGCGAGAAGGCATTCACGGCGTGCCTCGGTCCCTCTACTGGTCCTGACATCCTCCTGTTCAAACGATTCGCCGCCCAGTGGGACTTCATCGATCAAACCAAAGCGAAGCCCTTCGAGGATGGAACCATGCCGCAGCACCTGAAGGACGCCCGCGACGACCTGCTGATCGAATTCAGCCGCCTCCTCGACGGTCAACATCCACGTGATGACTACAGGGAACTTCTGGAGCTCTCTGTAATTGTGCTGGGGGTCCGAACAAGCGGGGTGCCCGGTTCGCTCGTCCCGGCGCCTTCTATCGCGCGCGCTGGATGGCAAAAGTCATCTATGCCATCAAACTGTTCCTGTTCCGGGAACAGTTTCAGATGTCGTCAGGCGAAGCGGCTGGAATCCGGCGATTCACCATCTTCGCCGTGTCCATCTACGTGACGGCCTGGTACAAAGCGCCGCTCCCGGCAACGGCCCAGCCGCGGACCTCGCGCTGCTCAAGGCCCTCGTCTATTATCCGGACTCAGCGGTGGCCAAGGCGACGGCGACAGTCTTCGCCAGGCACCTATGGTACTTGAGCGAGCGCCTCGTCACCCTGGCCATCTTCGACGAGGGTATCGACTTGGCGACAAAGCGGGAGATGATTAAAGCGATGGAAGAAGAGGAAGGATCGGAGGATCCCCCGCGGCGTATCAATGTGGACCTGTCCACCGCCTTCCTGCTCAAGGATCCGGAGGAGTGGCGGACGGACCCAGCCTTCATCGCCGCATCCCGCCGAGTCCAGGCCCTTCAAGTTGTCAATGACTTCGCGGAGCGCGGGTGGCGTTGATGCAGTCTTTCAACCTGGCCCTTACCAAGAGTGAAGACCAAAGGCAGTTCCTCTTACAAGTGGTCGAGAAGCACCGCTGTGACTTCCCAACCGCCCGCAAGTCCACCGTGACCTCTGCAAAGTAGGCAACAATGAGAGGGAGATGGGCGCCCCGATACCCCCCCCCCTTGAGGGGCTAATACTCGAGTTGAGGGGGACCTAGAGTTGAAAGTATGAAGTCCAGTTTATATGTTTTAGGTCAAGATTAGTAGCTTGAACAAACTAGAAGTGATATTTTATTTGCTAGAGGCATAGAACATCATGATCTAAAATTTCTACTTTTCGAGAAAATATACAAACTTTGACCGTATTGAGGCAGTTCTAAATATTATTTTATTTCAAAAATATTTTACACACGATATGTTTTGACAAAATGGAACCAGAAACGCGCCCGTCCCGATAAAAATTCAAACTTTCGAAAATAAGTGTCACCCTACTCCACACTCTAGGTAACCTGTAAATCATTCGGATTGCAGTTATGGCAAATGGAGAAGGCTATATGGCCATAGTATGATAAATATAGGAAACGCGGTTACATAATACATTTGAGGAGGAACGCAGCATACAAAGTCCAAAACTGTTTAGGCTATATACGAGTATACTGTATACATAGCTGTGTGTCACGTTCACAAGTAGGAGTAAATTTTGATGCAAAAAAAAAAAAAATAACATTAAATAATACATATAAATATGATTAAACGTGTACATATATTTAGAGAAAAAAAATGGGTCGGTATAGAATTTAATTTATTTCAAGAGAATCTCTTAATTTTCTACCATCCAATTAATCGAATGTTTGGGGACAGCTTCACTGCAGAGTGCAGTCACAATGTGCTTGCGTCCGAGTTAGAACTTAGGGTTCTGGATTATGGCGGCTCTGCACTCAAAACATGAAAGACGGTCGCGTTTAAAGTAAATGCTAAGCTTTTGTTCAGGGTAAATTAAAATGTTGAAGACCCTATATGAAAATGAAAAGGTTTATTGGCAGACTATAGTCCATATGACAAATATTATTAATGCAATGACAGTTCACATACTAGGGATAGAAATATATACAGTTGATTAGAAATAATACAGTAATGTCGAAGTTAAGTGGAGCTACAGACAGACGTTTTTGTACCAAAAATTCCATAGCTTAGAAGATAAACGGCAGGACTCGTGGATAGCTTGGATAATCGGGTTGGTTGATTTTTTAATTCTTTGCATTAGACTGTATTGAGCACGTCTTGTTACCTCCGGGAAGCTCGGTACATTTCGGGTAGCAAACATTTGCAAATTTAGGGTCCTGCCAGAACCTTTTTTTATAATTCACCCAGAGTTGCTGTCCGTATATATTACTGCAGGAAGTATGAAAGTGAGTGTCTTTAGCTTCACTTGTACAGACCCGAAAGTTCCTTATAGTCATATTCGCCTTAGCACAAAGGCTTCGAGATTGTTTTCTTATATCCGAGTCATCACTCAAGGAGCTGGTGATAGTTTGACCCAAATACTTAAACTCTTGTACCTCCTCAATTACTTCACCGTTCATTTTAAACCTAATATCAGCTGGCTGATTACAGCTTTTAGGATGAAATTGCATAGCCTTAGTTTTTGTAACATTGAAAAGAATATCATGTTTCTGCGAATACACTTTAACAGAGGGACTTATTAACACCATATCATCGGCATAAACTAAGTTATTTATCCTTGTGTTATGTATACAACATCCCACTGTTGCCTCATTAAGTGAAGCAATTAATCCGTCGATATAGACATTAAACAGCACAGGGGAGAGCAAGGAGCCTTGTCTCACCCCGCAAGAAGGGCCAAAACACTCGGATAGTACATTGCCCCACCTAACAGTGAAAGATTGGTGGGAATACCAAAATTTCAATAAATTTAATATGTACATGGGAACCTTCCTGTTTTCTAGTTTTGCAAATAAAATATTGTGGTTCACCCTATCATATGCCTTACTTATATCTAGGAAACGGCTATAAATAGTTGAATTACTGTCAGTGTATTTAGATATTATTTCTTTAAGTACATAGATACACAGGTCAGTTGAGTGGGACCTTTTAAAACCAAACTGATTAGGAGGTGTCCATAGGTAATCATTTAATCGAAGTAACAAGAGTTTTTCTAGTAGTTTCGAGAAGCAGGAAGCGACAGCAATAGGCCTGTAATTATTGCTGGACAGAATGTCTCCATACTTATTTTTGACCAGAGGCAAGATATATACCCTCAATCCCTCATAAACTCTGCAGGGTTAAAATATAGCTTTAAACTGCTTATCTGACTTTGATAACCTTGATAGGCCTGTGGGCTTCATGTTGTCCGGATGTAATGTGTCGGGAAATGAAAACGCTTAAAAAAAAATATAAAATTCTTGCCGTTTATGTATCCTGTAAAAATTTTTGTCGAGTCATTCGTGCAGCTGTATGTAAAATCTGTATGAGAAATAACAGTAACTTTTATAGGAATTTAGTATACGCTTGACAGAAGAAGTCTTTTATTTTCAACATAATTTTTTGATTGTTTGAAGCGAGAGATATTTGTAATATTCAACTTCACAAACTTCACGACTCGTAATGGAAACTCAAATCTATCGAGAAATTTCGTCATACCAATCGTATACAGTATACTACTGCGTGCGTCATCTATGCAATTTAAATGATATGACCATAGTTTGTTCCGTGTATATAACCTCACCTCCAGTTAAAACTCCTCGACCCAAAACTGTCGCGACAAACTGATGATGATGATGATTATTGACGAAATTCTGTGATGTAAAATAGGCCTAAAAACAACCAAAAAAAGTTTCGTTAAACTATTTTAACCATTTAATAAATAAAACCACTATTTTTATTATTTTATTTTTCTGTTCATATGACGAAATGAAAATGAATTTAGCAAATTATAAACTCTGAATCGAGAAAATTAAGTTTATGAATAAAATAATAATAAAATGTATGAATCTGTGAATTAGACATTCTCAGTGATTTACTCCCATTTTAAAATTTGTCCGCGTTTGTTTATACAGGGTGTTCATAATGTCTCGTCACTCCAGTAAGATACTAACTGATTTTCGTTTTTCTTTCAGACCCATTTGAAATGCGCGATAGCGGCAACTATACGATTGAACGACGACGCGTATTGGCTAGTACCCGGGACCATGAGCGACCGCGTAATGGCAAAAAACATCGAAAATATTCGCGCAGACTTACTTCAAAAAGGAGCCGTAAGATCGAATCAGTCCTGGCAGTTCGCGCGAATATTTTCGATGGTTTTGCCTTTACGCGGTCGCTCATGGACCCAGGTATTAGGCAATACGCGTTATTCAATCGTATAGTTGCTGCTGTCACGCATTTCAAATGGGTCTGAAAGAAAAACGAAAATCAGTTGGTATTTTACTGGGGTGACGAGACAGTGTGGACACCCTGTACTGCGCATTCCCGATAAAAAAAATGAGAAGCGTCGTATCTTTGCCCTTTCTTCTCAGTTTGCTACCTCGAATAACAAAAAAATAATTTCAGTATATTTTGCATAATAATAATATATGTTATGGCTTATGTAAACTTTTTACGAAATAAAATCTTTGGTTTTTATTACTCTCTCTCCTCCGTTGAATCTAAAGAAAGTTGTAGTACAATCTGAATTTTAATTTAATTCATCAATATGTAATCGGAATAAGTAACGCATATTTATTAATACTTAGTTTATCGGATTAGTTAAGTAACATAATCCTACATTTCTTTTTGCGTTTTTCATCAGCCATTTTTGTTTCATCGGATTTGGGAGGTTTTTACATTTACACCCAACTGATAAATTTCTCACAAATGATGACAATAATGTCAATAACAGTTTAATAATAATAATAATGGCACAATGCACATTCAAACGGTGTTTATCGACATTCGTTATTACATTTGACGCGAGTAGTATAGCCGAAAAAGGGGAGTGCAAGAATGTTGCAAGTTATTATGTAATATTGCAAAGGGGGGTGGGGGTGTTGCAAAAAAAAGAAAAAAAATTCCCCCAAAGGGGGGGATGCTGCGGGTGCAACAAGGAAAACTTGGAGGCGGCGTTATCCCCCAAGAGAAAGAAGGAGGAGAGAAAGGAGGAGAGGTGTTCACCTGGCAGGAGCCAAGTGCATATTAAGACCTGTTGTTGTTGTTGTTGTTGACGTTATAAGAGGTGAAATTAGAGTTGTAGGAGTGATAACAGAAAGTGGGGAAATGGGAAATATAGATGAAGAGTTGATAGGTCCTCGGGCTCACCAAGGATGCGCAGGTTTTTTTTTTTTTTTTTTTTTTTTATGGGGGATTTAAGGTCTGGTGATAAGTGAATCACCTTCCTTGCGCGTTCAAGCTTTTGTAGGGTGCTTGACTTGTTAGCTTAGTTTGGGTTTTCTACCTCTTTTATTTTATTTATTTATTTATTTATTTTTATTTATTTTTTTTTTTATTTTTTATTTATTATTTTATTTATTATTTATTTTTTTTATTTATTTATTTATTATTTTATTTATTTATTTTTTATTTATTTATTTTTTTTTTTTTTTTTTTTTATCTTCTATACGGTACAAAAAGTGCCGTTGGTGGGGGGTGTCTGCTGCGGGGTAGACTTCTCTTGAAATAGAAGTACTCTCTCCCGCGCTGAGGTCCAATATCGAGTTCTTCATAGGTCTGTGGAGAGGTGTTTTGTACCTTCCTCCAAGTTTTCTCCGCCCTGCTGTGCAGGAGGACATTGAGGGCTGGTAAGTTTGCTTGTTGGTGCAGTGCCTGGGATGATATCCTGTCGCTGAGTCGTTTTCCCAGGATGAATCTTGTTCCAGCGTTCTGTATTTTTTGTAGCAACATCAGATTTGTGTCGCTCGTTGTGTGCAGTGGAATTGCCGGGTATTCGAGGATAGACCGTACCAGCGCCGTGTACAGCATCTTCTTATTTTTTACCGAGAGTCCCCTGAAACGGTAGAGTTTACTGAGCTCTCTTCTCGCTTTGTTTGACCTTGCTGTGGTATGGTTTTTATAGCCAAAGCTGTTGATGGTCAGGCCGAGAGCTGTGCCTTGTTGCTTGTAAGGTTGGACTCGGTTGTTTATTTCTAGTGCGTGAACGTTCCTGTGGCCAATGTTAATAACTGTGAATTTCTGTTGGTTCGTCTGAATTTTCCAACGTTCCTCGAATTCATTGATTCTTTCAATTTGTCTCTTCAGCCTGTTGGCGTGTTGCTCTTTGCCGAGGTTTGATGTTACTATTTGCGTGATGTCGTCCGCGTAGATGACTTCTCGGGTGTGTGGTGGGGGCGGAGGCAATTGGGCGATGTACAGGTTGTACAGAGTGGGCGAAAGTATCGCTCCCTGTGGCACTCCCGCCTGGATGTCGAAGAGCTTGCCAGTGTGGGTCTTGTGTTGGACGTAAGCTTTTCGATCTTTGAGGAAGCTGCAAAGGATTTTCCCTAAGTTTGCGTCCATGTTCTGTTCGAGGATGCGGTATTGTAATCCTTGGTGCCACACTTTGTCGAAGGCGGCCTTCACATCTCTCAGTACTATCGAGACTCTTCTGCTGAACGCTAGTTTGTTTGCCACCGCTTCGTGCAGAATGGCGAGGGCTGTGGCTGTGCCTCTCTTTTTCCTGAATCCATGCTGGGCGTCTGAAAGTGCACCATTGACCGTGAGGTGGAAATTCAGTTTCGAAGGAGTATTTTTTCCAGGGTTTTGCCGAGTACCTCTAACAGGCTGATGGGTCTATAGTTCTCGATGAACTCTGTGGATTTCCCTCCTTTAGGGATCATGATGATTTTTGCGGTTTTTAATGCTTTTGGGAAGTATCCGATGGAGAGACTGGCGCTAAATATGTTTGCTATCTCTTCGTGTATGTTCGGGGGCGACTTTTGGATCAGGGTTTTCGTGATTCCGGAGGGGCCTGGTGCCTTTTCTTTAAAGAGGCTGATCGTGTCAGTGACCTCTTTCACCGTAATTCTGAAGTTGGCATTTAGGGGTTCTGCCCTATCCGTTGGTAGGATCCTTTCGTGGTTGTCTTCCAGCCACTGTGTGACCCTTGCTTCATTGTCTTCGTCGAACAGGTCATTTTCTTCATCGCTTATGTTGAACGTTCTTCTGAGACGATTTCGAAAGCTTTCCGCTATTTCTTGGTCCGAGATGAGAGGTCTTCCGTTTTCATTCCGGAGTGTCTTGAATTTTTCAGCTTTGGGTGTTCCTTTTAGTTTCCTTATCTGTGACCAGAAGGTTTTAGGGTCTCTTTCTACGTCTATCCTGTCGACGAGCGCGTTCCACATGTCGTGTTCTTTTTCAATCCACAAGCCTCGTAGTCGGGCTCTGAGGATGTTGTATTGCAGTTTGTTATGCAGGTAATTTATGCCGCTGTCCATCTGGTTCCTGACGACGTTTAATTGGCGTGTGGCGGCGACGATTTCTTCGGAGGGGGAGGGGTGTGGCAGAATGCGGTGGGTGATGGTGGGTACGTGTTTTTCCTTGGCAGTCTTCAGCGCCTTCAGAAGGTCTGCCGTGGCAGCTTCAATTGCTGCTATCCCCCCACCATTCAGTTCTGAGGGCTCGTGTTGGGCGAGGTCAGCCTGGTACTCCTCCCAGTTCGTCTTGCGGATGGAGGGCGGGGACGGATTGGGACTTGTAAAGGAGCGCAGGCAATCTTCATGATGATAGGGACGTGGTCGCTGGGTGTGGCTGGGCCCGGATAGTGATGAGTGTTGAGGTATGCCAGATTATTGGCAATAATTTTGTCGGGCATCGTTCCGGCGTTCCTGCCGTAAAAAGTTGGAAAATGTGGCCCTAGCCACTTCATTTTCCCCCTTCTGTTTATTTCCGCCAGTTGTTTCCCGTAATGGTTACTGTAGTTATCGTCGAAGTCCACATGTCTGGCATTCAGGTCTCCGATGATGTAAACTGGGCAGTTGTAGTTCAGAAGTTTGATAATATCTGCTGATGAGATGGTGCCCCTCCTCGGGGGGCAGTATGTCGTCCCAATGACGAGGTCTTCGTGGCCCAGTTTTAACCTCACTGCCAGTGTTTCGTCTTCGAAGCTTGTGATCTCTTCGAAGCGAAGACCACGTTTGACGGCAATTGCAACACCGTCATGCAGTTCTTGCGATCTGTTCGATTGTATGATGTTGTAATTGAACAGTTTTATTTGCTGGGGGCCTTTAGGCTGTGTGAGTTAATGAGGATGATGTCTGGGTCGATTAGTCTGTAGGTATTGGCCAGAGACGTCTTGTGCGTTTGCCAATGCAGTACATTTTGCTGAAGAATCGTTAGGTTAGATTGTTGCGCGTGCATGTTGATTGTGTTTTGCTTTTTGGTTCAGTGCCTGTGGGGGAGCGCGTCGCATTTCCTGAACGAATTTTTTTGAATGCCTGGTCCGGGAGAACGTCGAGGTCCTCACCGATGACAGCGATTTCTTGTCGTTCGATCAAGAGTGGGATGTCATAAGTGGTGTCCACATTCTCTTCGAAGGTGTACTTATAAGATCCCTCTCTCAGCCCTTTCACCAGTTGGGATAGCACCATGGGTTTAGGGAAGGGGTTGGTGGCCTTCGCGACGATCCTCAGCCCCAGATCTGAGGCCTTGAGTTGGGTATGAGCAACCTTCTTCGGTAACGGCTTAGAGGATTCAGTGTTCGGCTTCTCAGGAGATTTGGGGCAAGAGGTTTGCCCGGTTAGGGGCTTCACTTTCGGTGCCTCCCGTTTCCCGCACGAGTGCGGCGGGGTCGTGGGGCATCCGTGTAAGATTCCGCTTCGTTGTCTGATACTGGGGCAGAGACGGGTTTGGGTACGGGTTCGGGCTCAGGTTCTGATTCACTGTCTGATTCGTCGGAGGCGGCAGTTGTCCTTTCTGGAAGTCGTGCCGCGAAGATAGATGCCGAGGGGACATCGTCGGGGGCGTTGACTTCCGGCATGCCGTTTCTCCTGAGCATGTCATTTAGGTGCTTCGAGTATGTGCCTGGGGTGCCCATATTGAGGAGATGAGCGTGTATGACGCACGTCAATAGGGTCAGGCTGTTTGAGTTTTCAAGTACGATTTCTGTGGGACTGAGGTGGGAGCGAGCCTCCTCGATGGACTGTTTGACTGCAGCTCTGTACGGTTGCAGCTCTTTTACGGCCGAGTCCTCCTGAGTTTTTTCCTTCCTCAGTCGGATGGCCTCCTTCTTCTTCGGGCATGCCATTGCCAGTGTACGGTGCGGGCCGTGGCAGTTGATGCATTTCTTTTGTGTGGCCTTACATTCGGTCCACTTATGTCCCACTACTGCGCACTCGGAGCAGACCGTGATGTGTTTGGTGGGACAGTCCTTCGAAGGGTGCTCCTCGAATTTATAGCAATTGAAACAAGTCAGGACAGTAATAAATTCGTCCACGGTGATCTGAGAAGGGGTCACGAACATGTGGAATAGTAACAGTCCTGATTCCGCTGCTTTGCGCGCAATCTCGGGGGTCTTGAATTCAACTTTAACGACGTGGGTGAAGTCTTTGATTTTTGTGACTTCTTCAACTTTGGCCCACGTGTTCTCCTTTTCTAGTTCCTCTTTTATTTCTTCCTTAGACCGGCATCCGATGTGGCGGTCGAGTTTTCTCATAAAGACAGAGCTCTTGGCTCTGATATTAGGGGGCACCTGGATTTGTATGCCCGCGGTACGAAGCGACTCTTTAGTTTCAGGCGCCAGAAGCTTCGACGCGTCTTCCTCCCTGCATACTGCGGTGAACGTAGGGTGCTCACCGTAAATTCGGATGAAGGGCACGTGTGCCCTCGTGAAAACTTCCGAGATGACGTAGCTTCTCGTAGCTTTCTAGATGTTGCTTTGATTTTTAGTCGCATTTGTTTTTGGGGCGTTGCGGTCGCCATCTTGTAAAATGTGTCGCGAGATAGGGTCGCCAGGGGTCGGCCATCGGGCAGGAGGGGGGGGTGAGAATGGTGGTGTATGATATGGGCTCTGGCCGCATCTCCTGAGGGGGATGACTCATGGCGGACTTATGAGCGCCGCCTCCCCTCAGGCTTGGTTATCAGGATTGCAGTTTCCATACACGGAGACGGGGTGATTAGTGTCGCACCGTGGTCTTGGGAAACCTCTAGCCCTGACATGCATTTCCCCCGAGAGGTGATGTCATGCCAAAGTTCGAGTGCAATTCTGGATGCAGTTCGAGCGAACCCTGATCTGGTCCGCAGCGGGCTAAGCCTCAGACCTCCTTCGTCAGATCCTATTGATGCACGCATCGATAGACGGGTTCTGGTGAAACCCCCCAACCTGGCCCTCCGGCTTGGCCCCAGCAAGCCCTGGTCTCTAGTGAAGACACATACTATCGTAGAACGCGCTCAAATAGAAGTAGTCTTATTTCTGCGATGTCCTGGGTTTATACTTTTTGGCGCCAATACTACTGAAGCGTGCACTTCGGCGAACGCTCAAATAGAAGTAGTCTTATTTCTGCGATGTCCTGGGTTTATACTTTTAGGCGCCCGAGTAGGCGTTGTTTTATAGGCTCCTAATCAGCCAGTTGGCTGTAAATGGCTTGAGTTGCCAGATAGCGCCATGTATTCATTTAATTCTAATCGAAGACTGAGTTGCCAGATACCATTGTATACACTATTATAGACTCCTAATCAGCCAGTTGTCTTAGAAGGCTTAAATATTGCCAGATACTGCAATACCATTGTATGCATTATTATATTTCTTAAAAGAATACCGGTAGTAGGTTTAGAAGGCATAACATGATATAATTAAGTAAAACAACATTGCATCATTCTGTTTATTATAAATATATAGAAAATAAATATACATTTCAATTGAGGAATATGCATATAACAGTAGAGGGAATATATACACACAATTATGGAGATATATATAAAATAAAATATACATTTCAAATAGAAATAAATATACATTTCAATAGAAATATGCATATAATCGTACAGGGGAAATATCACGCAAAATATATATAAATACAATTCAATAGAAATATGTACATAATCGTACAGGAGAAATATCAAGCAAAATATATATAAATACATTTCACTTTTTTTCAAAATACTAAACTCGGTCTTAATCGAGTTTACAATTACATCACTATTGCTCTGCATTACGCAGTATATGCGGATTAATAATATTTCACCGCTTAAAGTATAGGGAAACCTGTATTCGATATGAAGGGCTTTCATATCGTTCAGTACTATTTTTGTTCCCACTTTACAACCGGTTGGTAAGTCATCTTTAAATACGTCTAGAATACAATCAAAAGCACGCACAAAGAGTTCATCGTTAGCTACATTATTAAACACAAGTTTATAAACACGCTTTTCCAATCGAGGGTTTATTTCTACCGACTCGAGCTTTTCAATCGTGAACTCACTCAACATAGCGGCAATTGAAATAATCTTCTAAATCGTACGACAACTGCGTTTACGACAACTAAATAGTTCTTCAGGGTGAACGGTGTAGGTGAGCTCAGCCTTGTACCGATCAATTGCTTTGTACCAAAGTTCATGGTATTTCAAAGAGTCTAAACTTTTTAAATAAACGTCCAGCTCTAGACCATTCTCACCAGCCCTACACTCGGTAAACCCATCGAGCAGAGCGGTGTAGGCGTATTCAAGTACTGTATCAAAATAAAGCATGTCCGTAACACGCGCGTCTAATATAGGTTTCAGCTTGCGGAATCCGACGATTTCAAACATTCTGTCGAGGATGAAACGGTTTCGCGTAGGAACAAGAGCGTTATTATCAGAAGCATTCTTCCACATCAGCCGTATATCAATGCACGGCCGATCGTTATTTATACACAACGTACATACAACGGCGTATGAGGGTGCGTCACTAATCTGCTCTCTTCTTGTACCTACGTTAGCAGGTATTTTATAACGATCTTCACTCCACTTCTCAACTATCACGAAGATTCTATTCATCTCCTCGATACTTAAATAAACCCGTTTGTTTGTCGGTCTACATTCCGTTTCCAGTACATAGCTAATGGTACCGGAATTACGCCTGAACACGCGCAACGATTTCGTCACGGACACATCGTACGAGGCGTTGAGAATGCTGCTCAAAGGAAGTTCCATCGTATTCGAGGAGCGCACGTCCACTCGGCTCAAGCTCTGAGATAACTATGAGCCGTGTGAGGCACGCAGGTAGGCAGGAATGGTTCGACGGGCGGCTGACTCGATGATACGTGAATGGGCTTGTTCGTATGACCGCGAGTCGAATTGTTGTACATATTTCGGTACAAGAATTAATTTCATCACTACCAGCCTACGCACCAGACAGTTTGGATAAGAACTAGGAACATTTTATGTTTTACTAAACATCACACACCGGCGCACTATTTGAGAGGAACATATGTTCATATTTTTCCTTTCTGCCCATGAAACGATACTCGTCTCTAAACTCTGTTAAAAATTCACGCAGGGCACTAGCCACAACCTCACTACGAACCTCATCATGATATACGTTAATATAGTGATAAAAATACTTAAGATTGTCCATGATCACGAGATTCACATTTTCAGTCGTAGGGTATGAGTAATCGACATGGTGTAGCATGACGTAATACCGCTTGTCACACCACCCATCAGCAAGACTCATTATCCATACCTGCTGCTTCCCTTCTGCACGCGTTGTTTCTTTTACTTCACGGTGAATGTGAGACTTTATAAAGTTTAGCTCTGCAGTATACTTCAGCACATCGTCTGTGCAACGAAAGCCTTCAACGGTCTCACCAGAACATCCGTAGAGTATTTGTACATCTTGGAACTTCGCACAATCCAATGTGTTTTTAAAAGAGGCATAGGGGGGAGGAATAGGAAGTTTTTCGGTATCCACCACATCCTGGCACTTTACTGAATACTATTTCGTAAACGTTGTGCAAACAATATTAAAGGTAGCCATTTGAATACACGTCTGATCTGAATACACGTCTGATCTCTCGGGCTTACTGCAGTCGACTGACCACGCAGGGACTCCCAGATAGTAGCATGACTCACGGTCTTACAGTGGGCGGAGCTTAGAACTTTCACCTGCACACACACACACACACACACACAAAGGAGAAAGTGAAACGCTATTTGAAACATGATTTATTTAATAAACGAGATATTCAAGTTATATATATATATTTACAAATACGTGTAATAAATCAATTTTACAAATACGATTTAATGAACGAGATATTCAAGTTATATATATATATATTTACAAATACGTGTAATAAATCAATAGATACGATTATATACAAGACGTGTGAGTTAACAATAGAAGCATCATTGGTATCCAAAGGGTACGGTATCATAGGTACCAGGTAACTGGTAACGTTTCCTATAGGTGTTACGGCACACCTTCGTACCCCTAAGTTCCTTCACGCCCCCAGCTTCTGCGCCCAAAAATTGTGGGTGCCTACAATTAGTTGGGGAGGTTGTTCATCATCGTCCAAACATACTAGATCCTTCAACGACTCAAAGTTAACAACCTCCCGATTCGCATGGTTGAGCGTAATACCCTTTGCCTTCACGATATATTTCATTTCCTCCCCCACCGACCCTACCCCATAAGTCTTAGGTCCTGTTGAGGCAAAAGAGTCGGCGTATGCGTTGTCCCCATACTCATCCTTGATCTCATCAGTGAGCTCGCCGAGGAACTCCCCAATAGTGGGCATGTATTCACCCTCCCTCTCTGTGAATATCACGCTATCTGTATCGGCATACAATATACTCTCCGCCCAAGAGAATGCAATAGACCCCAAAGTTTTATACGGGCGTAGGCTGTTGTGAAGCTGGCCACAGGTATGTTTGTAACCCTTGAGGTATCTGTGGCAAATTCAGTGTTGTTGTACTTTATTACGTAAGTATTACCTACATTCACGATCTCCATGACCTCTTTATCGGGGCATTGGCATAATCCCAGACATCGCTATAACTTTGTGCCAAATGAATGCTCCCTTGCCGGTATTCTGCGCAAATTTTCCCCATAGACTGTTTAGACACAACTTTGCACTAAAGCGCTTGCCAGGATTCTTTACAATTTGGACACGATCAAGTTGTATACCTTCGCGGTCGCGGTAACGTTGAATATAGGCAGACTTTTCATCTTCGGTATCAACTCCTCGCGGATACCCTGATGCCTCAACCTTATCCTTCAAAAAGGTGTTTATATATGGTGTGAAAAGGTTGGGTAGCTTCTGAAACCTCCACACCTCATGTATCTTCAGTATTCTATAACCATGGCGTACGGCTAGGGCCAACTCAGGACTTGTATATACGCCTCTGATCTTACGCTGGTGGGGTATATGGTTACATTCGCCGTTATCCTCTTCCGCGCACTTCACGCACAGGGGAAACATGAGCTTGTCGTCGATAACGACAGGTAAGATCGGCATCCATAAATTGCGTGGGGGGAGTACGTCTACGAAAGAGAGCCCAAAGTAACGATCATTCAAATTTTTGAAAATTCATTGATGGAGGGTAGGCTAGGTCCCACCAGTTTCTCAGGAGCGCCCACGGGGTACGGATTGTCTCTTCATCACGTATGGGTATAAAGAACAGAAATCGTAGTAATGGAGCTTCACGCCCTCCGTAGGTGGAAAGTATAGTCTGAAAGGATTTGTACGTCCTCCAAACAAGCTATCACCACATTTGAGAGGATCCAGCACCATTGAACGCTTGATCGTTTTATTTCCTCACGGTACACTCGTCTGTCTCCATCCGTGCATCATATTCATGCTCCCACAAGACTTTGTGAGTGAACTGTGATCCTATAAGTTGATCGCGGGTGCGGGTCGATGCAGACAGTCGGCAGGAGACCTACCGTGGATATCTCCGGTGATTCCGCACTCAGGACGGGGGCATCCATGCCACCAGCAACCGTTAAAGGAGTACACAGTCTTCACACCAGTGACACGGTTTTCACTTAACCCATCAACCCAAAAAACACGTCCATTAATCTTAATGGGTACTTCACCCGTGTTGCGGGCGTGCTTTATGTATACACCTGTCTGTTGCTGTAGGTGTATGAGCCAGTAAATAGCCTTGTGTCCGTAACTGCGGGGGTTGTTTCGGTGAATAATGGCTAAGGTGTCTTTAGGCATGAAGTTATTCTTGAACACCGTAAAACATAATGATGCGATGGTGGTTGCGACTTGCAGTGGATCGCATTTGAAACGGGCTATGTACATCCTTCTAAAGGCCTGGAAAACTACTCTAAGCACGCGCACATCATTCACGCAATAACGCTCACATTCATCAGCTATATTATAAGGGTTACTTTCATTAAAACTGTCGTAGTATCGATCAAAGTCTTCACGTTCATCCATACAGTCAAAATAATGTTTGGGGGGTGGTGGGCCTACGTAGTTTAAAGTCTCGCTGGTGAGGAAAGTGTAAGGGAAGTATCCTTTGGAAACTTCAGCTGCTACTCCCATCACCTTGGGTAGCTTTGCTAATTTACAAGGTGTGAATAATAAAGTATCTTTAAATTGTACATTGCCTCTTATCTGCATCTGTATTAATTTGTTGCCTCTTTTCAATGGATCACCTGTAAATATCTCAGAGGATTCGTGTTCAAGCAACTCCTTATAAAGGAACTGCGTGTCAAACTTTGCCCCGTTATGGGCGAGAATATACACAGTCATTTTTTTGAACTTGTCGGCTAACTTGACAATATAGGACACAAATAGTTTCACAGGACTATCGCGGACATTCGTTTTAAAAACGTTTGTCCGTTTACCACATTTGGGGCACTCGTCACATTCGATACCATACACTCATCACAGATGGTCTGGCTCACAAGTAAATGTGGAATTACCTCTTTGGTTTCAGCGTTCGTATATGTTTCTATATCGTAGTATACAGTTATACAAGGGTTATTTTTAGGCTTAGCATCTTTCATATAACATACATGCTTTACTCCATCCGCCTTATATTCCTCCTGGCATGTAGGACAGTGAATTACGTCACACTTGTGCTTAAATTTCCCCAATTATCCATTGTGTGAAACATACCACATTCACAGATTCTCATTTTCCTGCACGTGCCAATTGATTTATGGAAATCAAAACAGTATTATTGAAAATGTGCGTCTACACACATCACAGTCTCTCTTCTCAGCTTCAACTACACGGCTTTCACATTTGGTGCTTTTACACTGCTCACATTACCATGTGACATTCTTTACAATGTCTCACTATATTATCCGCAAACTTGAGGCACCCCTTACACAAATCATGATGTCTCCAATATTTTCGACTTTTGTCATAACTAGCGTAAAGCCCCCTTATATTACGGATGGGGAGATACGTTGTCCCTGACAATCCTAAAATAAGTAGGGGTCTTGTACGATCTCTCACACAGCTTTTAAAAACATACACAGTCCTACGACGATCATCCAACCCAAACACAACTATGCGGACATTCATTTCCTGTTCTACCCTTCTCAGCTCTTCAGGACCATATTACAGTCAAATTCAAGTTCACAGTCTACAGCTAGTTTACGGGGACGCTCCACGACTGTAGGCAACCAAATTTTTTGAGTTCGTGTATTTTGTACAGTAAACATACGTGCTAAGAGTACTGCTATAAAGCCGCAACCACGATCGACGTTTATATGCTTTCGGTAAATAGTCGGAGTATTGAAGTTAAGAGTATACGGTATGGCACTATGACCCGCAACACGGTATACATGGTCAATATTTACCGTGAAGTTGTCCATATTGAAGGCTATACTACTTTGGGCGGCTTGCATTATACATCCTAATATATATTCTACATCTTCAGCCGCCAAACGTCTAAATGGCACTATCACCCAATAATCGTCTACATCACCGTCATCTGACCCGAATCCAAAGGACAGACTCGTCCTGACTTCACGCTCGTCACGATTCTGAAGAGCAAACTATAATATGCTGTACAACCCGGCGTAACCCGCGTTCAATTCCATTGCTATACATGACTCTAGGGTCGACCCTGACTCTATACCGATTTCTAGTCAAGGCTGGGGTGGGGGCTGCGGATCGCACCAATTCGAGCGTTATACCATCCTCAACAGAACGGGGGGCGGCAGATGAATTAGGGGGTATATTAGCGGAAGGTGCTGCTGGGGGGTCTGTTGCGTAGGAGGTTGAGGGTTGGGGATCTATTACCGCTGCAACAGGCGGGTATTTCGGGCGCTTTATACCTGACGTGGGGTTCTCATACCTCCGCTTTGGACGTGCTACCGGTATCGCTGGTGAGGGGTCGTTGGCAGGGGAGGAGATCACAGCTACACTGTCGTCGAGGTCATCCGTAATGTCAATGATGGGCTGCTCTACCTCATCGTCATTCACGGTTCTGTGCGAGAAGAAATATAAGGAACAGCACTCAAAATTTGTAATATTTTGTAAATGACCCACTTAGGAGTGTGACGTGTTAGAAATGGACTCTGTAGAAAAATTCAGATTCACGAGTCCATCCACATGTATTATATCTGGACCTACAGGATGTGGTAAAACTGTGTTTATGCTTAAAATCATTAAAGAAAAGGGAGAGATGTTCTCAAAATTTGTACATAAAGTTATATGGTGCTATTCGACGTATCAATCAGTGTTCAACGAGTACCAAGATGATATTTTGTTCCACAAAGGCGTATATGACGTTAATTCGTTAAAGGGAAATGAACATACAATCATTGTAATTGACGATCTCATGTTGGAGATGGATAAAACGTTTGCCGAGACATTTACATTATTCTCCCACCATCTTAACATAAGCGTGTTCTTCATCAATCAGAATCTATTTTTCAAAAATAGATACATGCGCGATGTGTCGTTAAATACGCAATATCTAGTCTTATTCGCGCAACGTAGAGATGTATCACAAATTAGGGTATTAGCCAATCAAATGTTCCCGAATCAGCGTAAGGAGTTTTTGGAAGTTTATAAAGAAGCTACAAGCACGCGTTACGGATATTTGCTTTGCGACCTTCATCCGCGAAACACGTTTAGAGTGCTTCTGCGAACGAATATATTTCCAAACGAGCCTGAAACGGTGTATATTCCAGAATGACAAAGAGACTAAAGAAATACCGTGAATTAATAAAAATCTATCATCGACTGCCCCGGGCATTGCAGCAGATGTTTATTAAAAATATCGATGCCGACTTTTTAAAATGCATCTGTGAAATCTGTCTTAACGTTATAAATTGCAATGTATCAATGAAAACACATCAGAAGGCTCGCCTACGCCGCTACAAGAACATAATACGTGCACTCGCTCGTAAAAGCCAAACTGTAGCGAAGAAAAAACGAATTATTGTACAAACAGGAGGGTCATTTCTCCCATCTTATTTTCAGTTTTGGGTCCTTTACTGACTAGATTAATATAATGAAGAAAGTGGTAGTGATTCCCCACGAGGTGTACGCTTCACTGCAAAGGAATCCAGACACGTATCTAGATCCCCGTAAAAGCAGACTTAAAAGAATGGAAAGCGAATTGTTAGCCCTATTAAACAGTGAAAAAACACCTGATGAGAAAAGAATCTCATACCAAGAAGCTCTGCAGAAATTTCTTCACGAGTACGAAAATTATAAGAGCCCTACAGAGATTCCTGTGGTTATTAGGCACAGCACGGGGGACGATGGACATGGCGACATAGGATCTGAGCCCGACGATACAGCTGACCAACCAAAAAGATTAGCCACACAACATATCGAACATGTATTAAAAAATACCCTCCCACTTACATTGAGGAGTAAAGGCTTAAGTCTTTATAATCTATTGAATGAGGATCCCGCCATACAATGGACCGATACAGGGGAGATCATTGTGGAAGGATCAAAGGTACAGGGATCGAATATCGTAGACATTGTCCATGATCTGGTGAGAAAGTGGGATAGGCCATCACCATCAGGATGGAAGCATATTAAAGCAAGACTACAACAAATAAATGTCCCTAAAACGTTGATAGGAAATCTGAACAGGTTAAAAGACTTGGAACATGCAACGCCTGTGACACAATTGAAGGCGCCGTCACCCCCGGCGGTAACACCTTTGAAGAGGAGCAAGAAGAGGTTAAACCAACCCTACCCACGTGCCTCTAAAATACGCAAATGGCTAACGTATTAACTAAACGCTATTATGACATTTCTACCCCATCCTCTTACGGCGGCGTAGATAGACTGTACAGAAGTGTTTACGGAGTAGGAAAAAAAGATGTTGAAAGATTTTTGAGGGAGCAGGACGCTTATACGCTTCATAAGCCTGTGAGAAAAAGGTTTAAAACAGCCAAGACAACGGCTTCCTCGATTGATTCTATTTGGCAAGCAGATTTAACAGACATGCAAAGATATTCTGTGTATAACGATGGTTACCGCTACATTCTATTCATAATAGACGTATTCTCTAGATATCTGTGGCTAGTTCATCTGAAAAATAAATCACCTGAAACAGTTGCTAAAGCCACCAAAACGCTAATGTTAAAAGAAAACAGGGTTCCTGGCTATTTTTGTACGGATATGGGGAAGGAATTTATAGGCCGTGCTTTTCAGAACATGTTGACAGAGTTTAATATCAGCTATTACACAACCAATTCTATACATAAGGCTTCTTTAGCTGAAAGAGTTCAGCGCACCATAAAGGAACGCATGCACCGTTATTTTACACATAAAAACACATACAGATTTCTAGACATTCTGGAATCATTGGCATCATCCTACAACCGCTCACACCATCGCACGATTGGGGCAACACCTAACGAAGTTTTAGAAAGAGGTACGCTCCCGAGGAGAGATGGATCACCACCACCACCACACTCTGCGCGCTTCAAAATCAATGATTATGTTAGCGGAGGTATGAGAACCCCACGTCAGGTATAAAGCGCCCGAAATACGCGCCTGTTGCAGCGGTAATAGATCTCCAACCCTCACCCTCTTACGCAACAAGCCCCCCAGCAGCACCTCCCGCTAATATATCCCCTTATTCATCCGCCGCCCCCCGTTCTGTTAAGTCTACAATAATAGAGCCCCAACCCTCAACCTCCTACGCAACAGACCCCCCAGCAGCACCTTCCGCTAATATACCCCCTAATTCATCCGCCGCCCCCGTTCTGTTGAGGATGTATAACGCTCGAATTGGTGCGATCCGCAGCCCCCACCCCAGCCTTGACTAGAAATCGGTATAGAGTCAGGGTCGACCCTAGAGTCATGTATAGCAATGGAATTGAGCGCGGGTTACGCCGGGTTGTACAGCATATTATAGAGTTTGCTCTTCAGAATCGTGACGAGCGTGAAGTCAGGACGAGTCTGTCCTTTGGATTCGGGTCAGATGACGGTGATGTAGACGATTATTGGGTGATAGTGCCATTTAGACGTTTGGCGGCTGAAGATGTAGAATATATATTAGGACGTATAATGCAAGCCGCCCAAAGTAGTATAGCCTTCAATATGGACAACTTCACGGTAAATATTGACCATGTATACCGTGTTGCGGGTCATAGTGCCATACCGTATACTCTTAACTTCAATTCTCCGACTATTTACCGAAAGCATATAAACGTCGATCGTGGTTGCGGCTTTATAGCAGTACTCTTAGCACGTATGTTTACTGTACAAAATACACGAACTCAAAAAATTTGGTTGCCTACAGTCGTGGAGCGTGCCCGTAAACTAGCTGTAGACTGTGAACTTGAATTTGACTGTAATATGGGTCCTGAAGAGCTGAGAAGGGTAGAACAGGAAATGAATGTCCGCATAGTTGTGTTTGGGTTGGATGATCGTCGTAGGACTGTGTATGTTTTTAAAAGCTGTGTGAGAGATCGTACAAGACCCCTACTTATTTTAGGATTGTCAGGGACAACGTATCTCCCCATCCGTAATATAAGGGGGCTTTACGCTAGTTATGACAAAAGTCGAAAATATGGGAGACATCATGATTTGTGTAAGGGGTGCCTCGAGTTTGCGGATGATATAGTGAGACATTGTAAAGAATGTCACATGGTATGTGAGCAGTGTAAAAGCACCAAATGTGAAAGCCGTGTAGTTGAAGCTGAGAAGAGAGACTGTGATGTGTGTAGACGCACATTTTTCAATAATATCTGTTTTGATTTCCATAAATCAATTGGCACGTGCAGGAAAATGAGAATCTGTGAATGTGGTATGTTTCACACAATGGATAATTGGGGAAATTTAAGCACAAGTGTGACGTAATTCACTGTCCTACATGCCAGGAGGAATATAAGGCGGATGGAGTAAAGCATGTATGTTATATGAAAGATGCTAAGCCTAAAAATAACCCTTGTATAACTGTATACTACGATATAGAAACATATACGAACGCTGAAACCAAAGAGGTAATTCCACATTTACTTGTGAGCCAGACCATCTGTGATGAGTGTATGGGTATCGAATGTGACGAGTGCCCCAAATGTGGTAAACGGACAAACGTTTTTAAAACGAATGTCCGCGATAGTCCTGTGAAACTATTTGTGTCCTATATTGTCAAGTTAGCCGACAAGTTCAAAAAAATGACTGTGTATATTCTCGCCCATAACGGGGCAAAGTTTGACACGCAGTTCCTTTATAAGGAGTTGCTTGAACACGAATCCTCTGAGATATTTACAGGTGATCCATTGAAAAGAGGCAACAAATTAATACAGATGCAGATAAGAGGCAATGTACAATTTAAAGATACTTTATTATTCACACCTTGTAAATTAGCAAAGCTACCCAAGGTGATGGGAGTAGCAGCTGAAGTTTCCAAAGGATACTTCCCTTACACTTTCCTCACCAGCGAGACTTTAAACTACGTAGGCCCACCACCCCCAAACATTATTTTGACTGTATGGATGAACGTGAAGACTTTGATCGATACTACGACAGTTTTAATGAAAGTAACCCTTATAATATAGCTGATGAATGTGAGCGTTATTGCGTGAATGATGTGCGCGTGCTTAGAGTATGTTTCCAGGCCTTTAGAAGGATGTACATAGCCCGTTTCAAATGCGATCCACTGCAAGTCGCAACCACCATCGCATCATTATGTTTTACGGTGTTCAAGAATAACTTCATGCCTAAAGACACCTTAGCCATTATTCACCGAAACAACCCCCGCAGTTACGGACACAAGGCTATTTACTGGCTCATACACCTACAGCAACAGACAGGTGTATACATAAAGCACGCCCGCAACACGGGTGAAGTACCCATTAAGATTAATGGACGTGTTTTTTGGGTTGATGGGTTAAGTGAAAACCGTGTCACTGGTGTGAAGACTGTGTACTCCTTTAACGGTTGCTGGTGGCATGGATGCCCCCGTCCTGAGTGCGGAATCACCGGAGATATCCACGGTAGGTCTCCTGCCGACTGTCTCGCATCACCCGCACCCGCGATCAACTTATAGGATCACAGTTCACTCACAAAGTCTTGTGGGAGCATGAATATGATGCACGGATGGAGACAGACGAGGTGTACCGTGAGGAAATAAAAGATCAAGCGTTCAATGGTGCTGGATCCTCTCAAATGTGGTGATAGCTTGTTTGGAGGACGTACAAATCCTTTCAGACTATACTTTCCACCTACGGAGGGCGTGAAGCTCCATTACTACGATTTCTGTTCTTTATACCCATACGTGATGAAGAGCAATCCGTACCCCGTGGGCGCTCCTGAGAAACTGGTGGGACCTAGCCTACCCTCCATCAATGAATTTTCAAAAAATTTGAATGATCGTTACTTTGGGCTCTCTTTCGTAGACGTACTCCCCCCACGCAATTTATGGATGCCGATCTTACCTGTCGTTATCGACGACAAGCTCATGTTTCCCCTGTGCGTGAAGTGCGCGGAAGAGGATAACGGCGAATGTAACCATATACCCCACCAGCGTAAGATCAGAGGCGTATATACAAGTCCTGAGTTGGCCCTAGCCGTACGCCATGGTTATAGAATACTGAAGATACATGAGGTGTGGAGGTTTCAGAAGCTACCCAACCTTTTCACACCATATATAAACACCTTTTTGAAGGATAAGGTTGAGGCATCAGGGTATCCGCGAGGAGTTGATACCGAAGATGAAAAGTCTGCCTATATTCAACGTTACCGCGACCGCGAAGGTATACAACTTGATCGTGTCCAAATTGTAAAGAATCCTGGCAAGCGCTTTAGTGCAAAGTTGTGTCTAAACAGTCTATGGGGAAAATTTGCGCAGAATACCGGCAGAGGGAGCATTCATTTGGCACAAAGTTATAGCGATGTCTGGGATTATGCCAATGCCCCCGATAAAGAGGTCATGGAGATCGTAAATGTAGGTAATACTTACGTAATAAAGTACAACAACACTGAATTTGCCACAGATACCTCAAGGGTTACAAACATACCTGTGGCCAGCTTCACAACAGCCTACGCCCGTATAAAACTTTGGGGTCTATTGCATTCTCTTGGGCGGAGAGTATTGTATGCCGATACAGATAGCGTGATATTCACAGAGAGGGAGGGTGAATACATGCCCACTATTGGGGAGTTCCTCGGCGAGCTCACTGATGAGATCAAGGATGAGTATGGGGACAACGCATACGCCGACTCTTTTGCCTCAACAGGACCTAAGACTTATGGGGTACGGGTCAGGGTGGGGGAGGAAATGAAATATATCGTGAAGGCAAAGGGTATTACGCTCAACCATGCGAATCGGGAGGTTGTTAACTTTGAGTCGTTGAAGGATCTAGTATGTTTGGACGATGATGAACAACCTCCCCAACTAATTGTAGGCACCCACAATTTTCGGGCGCAGAAGCTGGGGGGCGTGAAGGAACTTAGGGGTACGAAGGTGTGCCGTAACACCTATAGGAAACGTTACCAGTTACCTGGTACCTATGATACCGTACCCTTTGGATACCAATGATGCTTCTATTGTTAACTCACACGTCTTGTATATAATCGTATCTATTGATTTATTACACGTATTTGTAAATATATATATATAACTTGAATATCTCGTTCATTAAATCGTATTTGTAAAATTGATTTATTACACGTATTTGTAAATATATATATATATATATAACTTGAATATCTCGTTTATTAAATCGTATTTGTAAATATATATAACTTGAATATCTCGTTTATTAAATCGTATTTGTAAATATATATAACTTGAATATCTCGTTTATTAAATAAATCATGTTTCAAATAGCGTTTCACTTTCTCCTGTGTGTGTGTGTGTGTGCAGGTGAAAGTTCTAAGCTCCGCCCACTGTAAGACCGTGAGTCATGCTACTATCTGGGAGTCCCTGCGTGGTCAGTCGACCGCAGTAAGCCCGAGAGATCAGACGTGTATTCAAATGGCTACCTTTAATATTGCTTGCACAACGTTTACGAAATGGTATTCAGTAAAGTGCCAGGATGTGGTGGATACCGAAAAACTTCCTATTCCTCCCTCCTATGCCTCTTTTAAAAACACATTGGATTGTGCGAAGTTCCAAGATGTACAAATACTCTACGGATGTTCTGGTGAGACCGTTGAAGGCTTTCGTTGCACAGACGATGTGCTGAAGTATACTGCAGAGCTAAACTTTATAAAGTCTCACATACACCGTGAAGTAAAAGAAACAACGCGTGCAGAAGAGAAGCAGCAGGTATGGATAATGAGTCTTGCTGATGGGTGGTGTGACAAGCGGTATTACGTCATGCTACACCATGTCGATTACTCATACCCTACGACTGAAAATGTGAATCTCGTGATCATGGACAATCTTAAGTATTTTTATCACTATATTAACGTATATCATGATGAGGTTCGTAGTGAGGTTGTGGCTAGTGCCCTGCGTGAATTTTTAACAGAGTTTAGAGACGAGTATCGTTTGATGGGCAGAAAGGAAAAATATGAACATATGTTCCTCTCAAATAGTGCGCCGGAGTGTGGAGATGTTTAGTAAAACATAAAATGTTCCTAGTTCTTATCCAAACTGTCTGGTGCGTAGGCTGGTAGTGATGAAATTAATTCTTGTACCGAAATATGTACAACAATTCGACTCGCGGTCATACGAACAAGCCCATTCACGTATCATCGAGTCAGCCGCCCGTCGAACCATTCCTGCCTACCTGCGTGCCTCACACGGCTCATAGTTATCTCAGAGCTTGAGCCGAGTGGACGTGCGCTCCTCGAATACGATGGAACTTCCTTTGAGCAGCATTCTCAACGCCTCGTACGATGTGTCCGTGACGAAATCGTTGCGCGTGTTCAGGCGTAATTCCGGTACCATTAGCTATGTACTGGAAACGGAATGTAGACCGACAAACAAACGGGTTTATTTAAGTATCGAGGAGATGAATAGAATCTTCGTGATAGTTGAGAAGTGGAGTGAAGATCGTTATAAAATACCTGCTAACGTAGGTACAAGAAGAGAGCAGATTAGTGACGCACCCTCATACGCCGTTGTATGTACGTTGTGTATAAATAACGATCGGCCGTGCATTGATATACGGCTGATGTGGAAGAATGCTTCTGATAATAACGCTCTTGTTCCTACGCGAAACCGTTTCATCCTCGACAGAATGTTTGAAATCGTCGGATTCCGCAAGCTGAAACCTATATTAGACGCGCGTGTTACGGACATGCTTTATTTTGATACAGTACTTGAATACGCCTACACCGCTCTGCTCGATGGGTTTACCGAGTGTAGGGCTGGTGAGAATGGTCTAGAGCTGGACGTTTATTTAAAAAGTTTAGACTCTTTGAAATACCATGAACTTTGGTACAAAGCAATTGATCGGTACAAGGCTGAGCTCACCTACACCGTTCACCCTGAAGAACTATTTCTTTATATAACGCGCAGTTGTCGTAACGATTTAGAAGATTATTTCAATTGCCGCTATGTTGAGTGAGTTCACGATTGAAAAGCTCGAGTCGGTAGAAATAAACCCTCGATTGGAAAAGCGTGTTTATAAACTTGTGTTTAATAATGTAGCTAACGATGAACTCTTTGTGCGTGCTTTTGATTGTATTCTAGACGTATTTAAAGATGACTTACCAACCGGTTGTAAAGTGGGAACAAAAATAGTACTGAACGATATGAAAGCCCTTCATATCGAATACAGGTTTCCCTATACTTTAAGCGGTGAAATATTATTAAGCCGCATATACTGCGTAATGCAGAGCAATAATGATGTAATTGTAAACTCGATTAAGACCGAGTTTAGTATTTTGAAAAAAAAGTGAAATGTATTTATATATTTTGCGTGATATTTCCCTGTACGATTATATGCATATTTCTATTATTATTGAAATGTATATTTATTTCTATTTGAAATGTATATTTATTTTATATACTCGATTAAGACCGAGTTTAGTATTTTGAAAAAAAAGTGAAATGTATTTATATATATTTTGCTTGATATTTCTCCTGTACGATTATATACATATTTCTATTGAATTGTATTTATATATATTTTGCGTGATATTTCCCCTGTACGATTATATGCATATTTCTATTGAAATGTATATTTATTTCTATTTGAAATGTATATTTTATTTTATATATATCTCCATAATTGTGTGTATATATTTCCTGTACTGTTATATGCATATTCCTCAATTGAAATGTATATTTATTTTCTATATATTTATAATAAACAGAATGATGCAATGTTGTTTTACTTAATTATATCATGTTACGCCTTCTAAACCTACTACCGGTATTCTTTTAAGAAATATAATAATGCATACAATGGTATTGCAGTATCTGGCAATATTTAAGCCTTCTAAGCCAACTGGCTGATTAGGAGTCTATAATAGTGTATACAATGGTATCTGGCAACTCAGTCTTCGATTAGAATTAAATGAATACATGGCGCTATCTGGCAACTCAAGCCATTTACAGCCAACTGGCTGATTAGGAGCCTATAAAACAACGCCTACTCGGCTGGTCTTAATATGCACTTGGCTCCTGCCAGGTGAACACCTCTCCTCCTTTCTCTCCTCCTTCTTTCTCTTGGGGGATAACGCCGCCTCCAAGTTTTCCTTGTTGCACCTGCAGCATCCCCCCCTTTGGGGGATTTTTTTTATTTTTTTTTTTTATTTTGCAACCCCACCCCCTCGCAACAACCCCCACCCCCCTTTGCAACATTACATAATAACTTGCAACATTCTTGCACTCTCCCCTTTTTCGGCTATACTACTGACGCGTGTTTTGCGTAAATCAAACGTTTTATAATGGTAGAATCTAAACTAAATTATTTTGCAGTATCGTATTTTTCACATTTTTTGATCAGGAGCTATAGGTAGATAATGAAGATTTGTTTAACATTTTTTCTTTTTTTACGCTTCAAACACTTCAAAACGTTTAACACACACGTGTGAAAGGTGACGAAATGCGTTTACGAGTTAACAGTGCTCAATTCGAACAATTATTATAACCCCCATTAATAAAATAACTGACGTGGCTCTTGACTTTTCCTCATACTGTATACCGTTTAATTTGTTTACTAAGAATTGTCATGCAATATATAAATGCCTCTTTTTACATTGCTCAATATTACTCAAATTTTTTTTTTTTTAATAATTTTTATTGCTGTTTAAATGGGGTGAATTTCATTGTATACATTATTTCCTTAATTTTATTGTGGTTTATGCATTGGGGTGCTTTTAAGGGATTACTCACCAGCTTTGTTAAATCTATTTATGATGATGTGATTGTATCATGCAACATGCGATGTGTGATACTGCAATTTATACAGTAAATGAACCTCTCTTATTATTATTATTATTATTATATATATATATATATATATATATATATAAATAAATAAATAAAATAAAGGTTTTATCGAATAATAAGTAATCGGTCTTTTCATTTTATTAATCGTTGTTAATCGAGAGTAATCGTATTGAAATTTACAAACGTTATTCACTTTCATAATCTTCGTATTTATTGAAATCTCTTCAAAAGGAACGACTCAAAAGTTGTTCCTTTTTATAATTAGTAAATATTGTTTATGAATGAATTAAATATTTAAATGGCAGACATTCGAGCATTTGACTTATTTTGAGTGCGTATTAATGGAAAATAAAGATTACGCTTATAAACTGTCAAGGTAAATAGGAAACTATACAAGGTGATAAAGGAAAAAGGTGCTCCCAGAAATAACTTACATATATATATATATATATATGTCATGGGCTCGAATCGCTGCTTAGATTTTACACTTCAGCGACTGAGGTGCTTCTCTAGATCTTTCTTGGTGGGATAGTGATTCGGATAAAGTGGTACAGTGGTAAAGCTGTCGGGCCCCTCTGTCATATGATCTTAGATGTTACGAAGGAGGTTAAACAATCCCAAACGTGTTGTTGTTGACTAGGATTATGGCATTTGATCGACAAGTATATTGTGGGTTAGACTAAGTTAGGTTGGGTTAGCATAGTTTAAGTTACGCTAGGTTAGATCAAGTTCAATTAAGTTGTTTTTTAGAGTGTCAAAGTTAGATCTTGTCGATCCGATGGGTAGAGGTCCTTGATGACAGTACTGGAAGCAATATGGACTCTGTGGTGATTGAGAATATTGATCTATAGGCTATAACAATTAAACGATATAATTTATAATAATAATTAGCAAGCATCAAGATATAAAAGGTTGGGAAAAGCAGACACCTTTGTTTTTCCTAATTTTTTTATTTGATTATAAAAGTCAATAAATAATAGCAAATTAATTGAATCAATTTATTCCAAATTGTTCCTTTCTCCTTTGCATTTATTGATTTAATAATAAATTTATTTTTATTAACTTTATAATCAAATCGGAAGGTTTTTCAAAAAAACAAAGGTGTCTGTTTACTTCTGTCAGTCCCCTGTCGTTTGCTGAGGTTATACAAAGGAATATAAAGGACACCAAACAGCAACAGACCGGCTGGTCCCTTTTATATTTTGTGTAGGTGTGGCTAATGATACTCATTCGCTACACCTGTGATTCATAAAGGGTATGCCGCCATAATTACGAGTCTAAGCCTCTATTTTGTGTATTACTCATATTGAGCGTTCTTACGGTAAGACAGTAAGTCAGCTAATACGAAATCTTACAAGTGAGGAGTATAATTGCATAAACCCTTGTCGGCAAAGTGCACCGCACCTTTGAAACTTCGCCTCCTGTAGTATATAGTCGAACATTCTATATTATTATGTTTAGAATTGCCATTTTTATAGAAAATTAAGTTCAAAAACTTCTGACAAAAGTAAATATTCACCTTTGGTTCTTCTATACTTTTTGATTTGATAATAAAAGTCGATAATAATAGCAAATTTAATGAATTAATATATTTATAATGGTGTTGCTTTCCCCTTTGCATTATGTAAAAGTGACACATCTGGGCTCAACTCTAGGAAGGCGTACGGTCCTGATGGTGCCCCTCCTGTTGTTCTCAAGAACTGCTTCTATGCTGACACCATGCCTATGGAAACACACCCGTCTTTGTCTTTCATCTGATACTTTTCCTTCCTGCTGGAAGTTCGCTTTCATTCAGCCTGTCCAAAAGAAGGGTGACCGCTCTCAACCCTCTAATAATTATCGTCCAATTGCTTTGATTTCTTGCCTTTCTAAAGTTTTTAAATCTATTCTTAAAAGGAAGATTCTTAAACACCTCTCTTCTCACCTTCTTTCAGATCGTCAGTATGGATTCTGCAAGGGACTCTACTGGCGATGATCTTGTATGTCTCTCTGACTCTTGTTCTTTTTCCTTTCGGAATTTAAACCTTTGCTATTGCGCTAAACATATCAAAAGCTTTTGATAGTCTGGCACAAATCTTTAGCTTCCAAACTGTCCTCCTTCGGTTTCTATCCTTCTATCTGTGCCTTCATCTCTAATTTCCTTTCTGGACGATCTATAGCTGCGATTGTAGATGGCCTCTATTTTTCTCCTAAGCTATTAATAGTGGTGTTCCCCAGGATTCTGTCCTGTCACCCACTCTTTTCGGCATTTATTGATATCAATGATCTGTTGTCGCACTTCCTCTCCTATCCACTCCTATGCTAATGATTCCACTCGTCACTACTACACCCATTTTACAAAGCGTCCCTCTCAACAGTTCATGTTTCGCGTGAGACTACTATGGTGCACCTGACCTCTGATCTTTCTACTCTCTCTGACTACTTCTTCTTTGTCTTCTTTGTTGGCAGCATTTTCCCATGCCTAAGTGGGGTCGCTGTTCCTAATCCGTCCAACGCCACATCCGCCGCCAGATTTCGCTCCCTCATATCACCCTCCACACACACTCCATCTCATCCTCGGCTTTCCCCTTCTCCTTCTTCCAGGTGGTTCCATCTCCATAACTCTCTACTCTCTCTGACTGGGGCAGAGAAAACCTTGTGGCTTTCAAGTGGCTCCTTCTACTTGTCACAGTCTTCCACACGACTCTATCCCCTTACCTTCAACAATGCACAATTCAATCTTTCCCTTATCTTAACATTCTTGACGTTTGCTCTTCTCGTGATCTTTCTGGAAAGATTACATATACTCTTTCCAAAACAGCTTGTAAGAGGTTAGGTGTGATGTACTGGTTCCATAGTTTCTTCATCCCCACTTATTTGCTGTCCCTGTACAAGGGTCTTGTCCGCCCCTGTATAGGGTACTCTTCTCATCTGTCGGGTGGCTTAACCCACACAGCTCTATTTGACGGGTGGAATCAAAGGCTTTTCGTCTCATCCCTCACCCGCCTCTTACTGATTGTTTTCAATCCCTCTCTTCGCCGCAATATTGCCTCACTCTCTCTTTACTGTCGCTTATTATAACGGACACTACTCTGAACTCTCTAACTGCATGCCTTCTCCTTTAAGGAGAGCACGCAGCACCAGACTTTCAATACATTCTCATTCTTTTTCTGCCCACCTTTCTAACGTAAGGGTTAATTGGTATTTTCAATCTTTCAACTACTGAACCGGTCAATTTCTTGAACAACCTTTCTCAATCCATCTTTCCCCCAGTCTATGACCCCCATCCAATCTTTCAAACGCGGTGTGTCTAGGCATCTCGGAAACCCTGAACCTTGATTTTGGCTCTTTTTCTTTTTTTCCTTTTTCCCTTGTTCCCTCTTTCATGCATAAAAAAAAAAAATTCTGGCATTCCATTGATGAATTTTGCCATTTGTTCTTGAAGACAATCATTGTGGTGTCTATTTACTTTTGTCAACACTTTAATTTTACGAATGAATAATCTCGTCGCAGTTTACGCTTTTCATTCGAGTTTTGACAATTTGAATGTGACAATTTAAGTGATATTTACTTACAATGCAAAGCTTTAACTGAAATTTTAAATGTTATTTTAGTTATATTGTATTGCAGACGTGGATAAGTCTGTAAAAAAAAGGATCGAAAACTGTAGAACGTGCGTGTGTGAAT
Source organism: Bathynomus jamesi (assembly GCA_023014485.1). Taxonomy (NCBI): domain Eukaryota; kingdom Metazoa; phylum Arthropoda; class Malacostraca; order Isopoda; family Cirolanidae; genus Bathynomus; species Bathynomus jamesi. The sequence goes on from JAJOZX010000190.1 coordinate 415,528, forward strand.
TTCCTGATGCGAGTGGATCAGTGAACAAACGTGTTAAGGGGAATCGATGAATTTGCGATTGAAAGTGAAGTGGTCTACATTAATTAGCTCGGCAACTAATCGTGCTTGCCGTGAACGCAGTGATACATACTGTAAGGTGTCCTAAAAGTTCCTATCTATTTTGTAGAAGTAATGATACTGTGAATAGATAGGCACTTTCGGACACTCACTATAGATATTTAAGATCCGAAATAGCAAAGAGTGGGAAGGAAGGTTGTACTGTATTTAAGTGCGTCGTTTCATTGATTATTTTAACCATCTCTCAGAATTCTGAACAAGATCATATTTCACACCCAAATGATGTGCGAAAAATCCTAAAATTCTTAATGACAGGAAGTACGTTCATCAAGCTTGTTTTCATCATACTTGTTTTATAGGAAAGCTTTTATACTTTATAAATCGGAAAAAAGGCCTTTAAAATTAAATTAATTTTTTTAAACGTGTTAAAAGTTACATTTTATTAATGTAATTGTAATGTGTTAGGTAATAATAATAATAATAATAATTAAAGTATGGTTTTATTTTTTTTAATGCATTATTTTTTGAAGGGTGAAATGTGCACCGTCAATTTTTATTCCTAAAATGTGCCTCGTGATAATAAAATTTTGGGAAAAATTAAGCCCAGCTTTATACCTTAATCAAGCTTTTTAAAATTTAAAAGTTTACAAACCATTTTATATTGCACATTCTTTGACTAAACGATGTGAATATACGAATATATATATGCAGGCCTGTATACGGACGGTTTGCGATTGCGGATACTTGTGGTTTTTGGTCCAGTTTGTGTAGAGCAAGTCTAAGGTAGTGCGCGTGTGACTGATTGATGCGGATAAATTTGTGTTGCCTTGGGGAGGAAACGCAAACTTGCGGGGCACCTTGCTCCTGAAGAACCATGCACCAGGACTGATAATAACTAGGGGTGTCTGCAACAGGGTTGGCAAAAACCCAGCAAAAACCCAACTGGTTTTTGCTGGGTTTTTGCCAACCCTGGTCTGCAATACAAACTAACGAAAATTGCAATCAGTTGAATACGGATATGGACTAACTAACATGGAGCATTGATGCTTTCAGTGGTGATGAACCACGTACGAAAGCCTCGTCAGTACTTTGACCCCCCCCCCCCACAATGCTGCTACGAGCTGTTCGTACCCTGAAATGAGTGTATGGGTGGAATAGTGATCTATGTAAAAAGATGTTTAACTCTTCATACTTCCACTTAAACTATGACTGCATCGATGATTATACTGTATACCTAAGGGACAGCAAGACATATTTTGAAAACATGAATCTGTTAAGAGCATAGTATATCGTAAACCCACATTTACGGGCTTGGGCCTTAGATTTGATTCATTTGCCCCTTTGAAATACAAGAAAAAATAAATTTTGACTTTATTGCATAGAACTTATGAGATTTGTTCTAACTTTAAGCTTCTTCACAATGAACTTGAATTCTCTAGACATTTTTTACTTGGAAACGGTTTTGGTACAAAACTCATTAACTATGCTATTAACAGGTTCATGTCTGCAAAATATGTCAATAAGATGGAAGTGGTTGGTACCGGCGTTGCCAAGAAAATAATCTAATTTGAGTTGCCATACTATGGCTTTGATAGTTTTATCATTAAGAATAAAATTACTAAACTAACAAATAGGTTCTATCCACAAGTTGTTGTTCCATGTATATTTGCTTTAGATCGGAGGCTGAGCTCGTTTTTTTAAAATAAAGGATAAAATCGTAAGCAACCCGGGTTCTTCCCTCGTGTATAAATATACGTGCGACGGATGCACTTCGTCCTATGTTGGGGCAACTATACGTCAGCTTCAACTACGTACGGATGAACAGACGGGTGCAAGTACCCGTTCTGGAAATAAACTTACTCACCCTTCGTTCTCCAGCATTAGAAATAATTCTTATGCATTTGAACATTCTATAAAAACTAATAACACTGAATAAAATATAACTTTTTTCCTTCGAATGAATTTGTGAGTCCAGTGTACTTTTTTATGCAGATTACGAATTTGAAAACATAATTTTTCTATCACCCACCAATTTCATAGGAAATGGAAATTGACAGATTTTCTTACTCTTTTGGTATATTTAATCGTACAAAAAAGAAGAGTACCTTACCTAAAATGTTTTTGCAGCTGATTTTCGCTTATAACTAGCACTAGGGGCTTCTATTATAAGTGTCCAACAGTAGTCGGCCAACATACTGGGGCTATATCTTCCTTGGTACCGCTTTTCCATGGTTGATATATCCTGGTGAAATCTTTACCATGCTCATCGCTGACAGCGCCCATGTTTGATGGGAAGAAGTCCAAGTGAGAGTGCGGAAAATGCATTTTCAAAGACATGTTACACCACATGGCTTGGTAAGCACTAAGCATTTGCTCCACCAAGGAAACATAATTTTCTGATTTGATGCTGCCGAGGAAATTCATAGTGACTTCTTTCAAAGCTTTCCATGCTGTTCTTTCAACCTCATTCAAAGTCTCATCAAATGCAGTGTCTTTCATCACTTCTCTGATCTGTGGGCCCACAAAAATGCCGCCTTTGAGTTTCGCTTCGCTGATTCTAGGGAACTTCTATTTTAGATATAGAAACCCAGGTCCGTCTTTATTCATGGTTTTTACAAAAATTTTCATCAAACCAAGGTTGATATGGAGAGATGGTAAGAAAACTTTTACTGGATCTACTAGGGGTTGATGGGCAACATTTTTATGTCCTTGAACCAAATTTTGTCGAAGTGGCCACTCCGTGTATAATGACCCCTTAGCTCGGCTGTCCCAGTCGCAGAGGAAACGAGAGAACTTTGTGTATCCTAACTGTAAACCGAGAGAAGTGCAGTTTGAAAAGTAACTGCATATTGTTATATGATTCCTTCATACGAATTTTATGTGCAGTCAGAACCGAACGATAGACATTACCGTTGTGCAATAGTACAGCTTTCAAACTCAACTTTGATGAATCGACAAAAAGCCTCCATTCCTTAAGATTGTGCTCTCGACCAAGTGCCTCACTGAGAGCGTTCACATCATTACAATACACTAAGTCGCTTTCCATAGAGAAAAACGATGTGAAGTGTGTTTGACCCTTACGAAATGATATTTTTACAGTCTTTTGTAAGAGATTACAACCTTTTAATTAGAACCTAAGAGCTCAATCTGATTTTTAGATAGATTAAACTCTCTGACAAGATCATTTAATTCTGACTGAGAAATTAAGTATACTTAAATAAATATATGCATATTATATATAAGCATAAATAATAATATGCATAATATAAAGATTTTATAAAAAATAAATGACTAACAATAAATCTCGTATAATGATGCAAACTGAGGAATGCTATCTCGATCTCGAAGGGTTTTAAATTGCAAATCCCTCAAAAACTGTTGGTGATAGAAAAAAAATCTGTTTTCATTTTCGTAATGAGCGTAAAAAATAACATACAATCACCCACATTTATCAAAAGGAGAAAAAACTTTGTTGAACAGTACTTGTTCCGATATTGCAAGGGGGAATAAATTAGATTTAGCCCTTTTGCAATCTACAGTATTTGTATTTTTAAAATTAAACCCACATTAAATGAGTTGAATCCATTTAATTCTCTTAATATATACTAAGATAATGAACCAGCTAAATAAAAATACATAACCACCACCAGTTCTGAATTTTTAGTTATTTTTCGCGCTATTTTGAAAATGCACCATGTTCTTTGTAGTGATTTTAGTTTATATCTTAAGAATTTGTGTATTCTGTAATGTTGATTATATATTTTATAACCATTGTATATTTCACGGTTCTAGCACTGAAGATGGTGAGAGCCACACCGAAAACTTTATTATTAAGAATAAAATGTTCGTTCAAGGACTTGCCTTGCTGTCCCATATTAACCTTAGATTTCCATCTACAAAATCGTTGAGCACACACACACACACACACACACACACACATATATATATATATATATATATATTACATATATATATATATATATATACACACACACACATAAAAACTCTAGTGCTTGTAAACACAAAGAAACTTCCTTTATAAAAATAGATAAGCTTGTTTCATATTCTGGTTTCCTGTTGGGAATTTTGAAAAACAAAACGGTCTTTTCAATAAAAGCTCTGAAAGTAAATTATCAATGGAGAATATTTCGTTTGAAATTGTAGAACGTAACACAGGTTACAAATTTCAAACAAAAAATGCTTAAAAGTTATTATTATATATACAAGTATATATACACACCTTGTTAACCTTGTTAGGGTTCCGTGCGTCGGTCTTTCTTCACACGAAAGTCAAGCTGGTGGCCCCGCCTCTAGTCCTGGCTTGGTGGAAGAGCGAGTTGCTCTCTCGCGCTCTCCACCGTACATAGCCAGGTACACCCGGCTCATCTGGTACCGTCCTGAGCCAGGCATCTAGTCTTCTCTTGAAGACTTCAACTTTGACCATTGTAACGTTTCTGAGGTCCTTTGAAAGCTGGTTGAAAATTCTTGGCTCCCTGACGACCAAGCTATTTTCCTTCAGAGTTGAGGAGGTCCTTTGTCGGGCCTTTAATTTGGGAACACGACACATTCTGCCTTTCCTATTTTCCAGCGTTGTTTGGATGATAATTGGGTTTAGTTTGAGGTTTGGTACCAGTTTTTCGATCATTTTCCATATGTAGATTATGGTATACCTCTCTTCTTTCCAGGGAGTACAGATTTAGTTTACGTAGTCTTTCCCAGTAGTTGAGTTCTTTGCAGCCAAATCTTGGCTGCGAAATGTCTCTGCGTTTCTTCTAGTTTATTAAATTCTTCCTTTTTATATGGGGACGTCAAAACTGAGCAGTATTCAAGTTTTGGTATGATCAGTGTTCTCAGCAGGGGAATCATTACTGTCTTGTCCCTCCTTTTGAACGTTCTTAGTACCTGTCCCGCGACTCTTTTTGCTTTGTTTATCGCTATCTGATTTTGTCTCCAATTTGGCAGCAACGGTCATTATTACCCTAAGTCGACCGCTTTCGTGCTTCTCTGAATTTCTTGTCTATCTGGAGCATAATATGCAGTCTGTTTAAGTTCCTCATTTCTACCATATCTCAAGAGCTGAAATTTCTTGGTGTTAAATGTCATATTGTTGTCTTCTGACCACTTGTATATTTTGTTCGTGTCCCTCTGCAAGGCCTCCACTTCATTTGCGTCGCTGATTTTTCTGCTGATCTTTGTATCGTCCGCAAATGATGTTACTATACTGTTGTTGTTTACTCAACTGTCTATGTCTGTTACCATGATAATGAACAGGAGTGGGGCCAGCACTGTACCTTGTGGTACTGAGCTGCGTACTTCTGATTCTGATGATGATACACCTTGAATTTTAACCACCTGTAGTTGTTTTCTGAGGAAGTTGTAGATCCATTTTCCCACTTTGCCTGTTATTCCCATATGTTTCATTTTATGTGCTATTATACTATGATCGCATTTGTCGAAAGCTTTAGCAAAATCCGTGTAATGACGTCATAGTTTTCATTGCCTTCAAGTGCATCTAGGATATTGTTATAATTCTCTATAAGTTGTGATAGGCATTATCTTCCTGATCGGAATCCGTGCTATTTTCATTGAATCTTTCCAGTGTCTCCAAGAAGTCATAGATTTTCTCTCTGACTATTCTTTCAAATATTTTGGTGAGGTGGGACGTCAGGGACACTGGTCTACAGTTCTTTGCTTGAGATCTATCCCCACCTTTATATACAGGGACAATGTTTGCTCTTTTCAAGATGCTCGGTATTTCCCCAGTGTCTAGGGATCTTCTCCATATCCAGTATAAGGGTGTAGCTATTTCATTTTTACAGTTTTTAATTAATAGTGCGTTCCATTTGTCCGGACCTGCAGCTGAATGTGATTTCATTTGTCCTATAGCTCTCGCTACATCTTCTTGGGTAAAATCAAAGTCTGTTATACATTCTCCTTGCAATTTCTCTTTGAGTATCGCTTTGTCACTTTTTGGGGTACTGAAGACCGATTCATACTGGGCTCTCAATGTTTCAGATATGTCTTTTAGATCGTCTGTTAGTTCATTATTTCCTTTCTTTAAGGGCCCGATGGTAGCGCGCGTTTTTGTTTTTCTTTTCGCATAGCTGTAGAAATATTTTGGGATTTCTTTGTTGTTTCTCCCGCCTTTTCCTCTTCCATCTCTGTATGGCCCTTTATCAGAGTTTGTATTTCTCAATCGATCCTCTCCAGCTTTTCTTTTATTACTTTCCTGGCATTGTTGTCTCCGCAATTAGCTAACTTCGTCGCTACTCTCTTTCTTTTGCGGAATATTCTTCTCTTTTGCCTCTCTCGCCAGTTCCTCTTTCCCTTTGGCTGTGCTTTCGGAGCATACTTTTCCAAAATTCTCAGCGTCTTTTCTCCCAAGGTTGTTAGCATTTCCTCGGTTGTTTTATTCTCTAAAACTGTTCTCCACTCTATTTGGGCCATGTGTGATCTGATTTCTTCCCAATTTATGGTCTTGGAGTTCAAGTTAAAAGCACCAAATTTGCTTCTTTCTTCCATTGTGTATTGTCTTTTAAAGTTATCGCCATATTTGTTGATAATTCGATTATATTGTGGTCTGAGATAATAGTTGGAGTTATTTTTATATCGGCAGTCAAGTTCATGTTATTTGTGAATACCAGATCTAGGCAGTTATTTTTCCTGGTATTTTCTGTTATCTCCTGTCAGCATAAACTCGTTTGAGAGCCATCAGCATTTTTACTTGCTCCTGGTCCTCTCTTGTGCCTCCCTTATCTTGCTGTATAAATATGGTTGTAACATAAATTCTGCTCGATTAGAAAACGGACGATAGATAATAGAATAACCTCAAGATAATGTGAAATTTTTAGAAATGTTGCAAAATACACGCGGCGACAGGTTTGCACAGGTTTTATCACGATACAGAATGACTTAGGCTAGTGTAGGATTAGGCTAATGAATATTTTCTCTGGTGTTTTTCATACAGTTACAACGCATCCCTACGATATTACAGTAATTGAAAAAACATGGAGCCCACGAAAGAGTATATTCGACATGTGATGTATGAATTCCATAAAGGATCTAACGCTAGTGAATCCGCAAAAAACATTCAGAGAGTTTATGGAAATAATGATGTGAGCGAATGGATGCGTAGGAGATGGTTTGAGAGTTCAGAAATGGAGACTTCAGTCTGAAAGATTAGCAACGAACAGGACGACCAAATGAGTAAGATGAAGAGTTGCTGAAAGCAAGAGTGGAGGAAAACCCAAGGGTAACTGTAAGAGAACTTGGCCTGCAACTCGGCGTTAGCCATATGACCATTCATCGTCATTTGAAGCTGTTAGGAAAAGTAGTGAAGGTTGGAAAATGGGTTCCGCATGATTTGTCACAAGCGAATCTTCAACATCGAATCGATATTTGCACATCACTGCATTCTCGGCAACTGCAGGCACAGATTTTGAATCGGATCGTCAATGGGGATGAAAAATGGGTCCTCTATAACAATATTAAGCGTCGACATCACTGGCTCAGCCAAGGAATGTATCCCATCCAAATAAAATTTTGCTATGCGTTTGGTGGGATATGCAAGGAATTATTCATTTTGAGCTTCTGCCAGATAACCAAACAATCACAGCTGAAGTCTACTGCCAACAACTCCAACTATTGAAGATGGCATTACAAGAAAAACATCCTGCATTAATTAATCGCAGAGGTGTTCTTTTCCCCTTTGCTTTGTCCGGAGCGATAGGGCGCGTCCCTCTGTGGCGAATGTGGGAATACACCTTTCTTCGGTGTAAGGGCTTTCTCTGCCCTCGTGGACCATTGGGCCCGTTTGGGGACCCGGCTGATCTCCTGCTTCTTTTTCTTTCTTTCTCCTTTAACCCATTCTTTCTGGCTTCTCTCTGTTTTTTGGCATCGTTCTTTGGACCTTGATTTTGACCCCTTCCTTGGCCCTTGGGTGTGGGAGGTGGTTGCCCTGCACCCTTGTCGCTTTCCAACCAAACCCAAACCCTGTCCCTGCCACTTTTCACCGCGCGTTGGATGATAGTGGCCGCCTTTCAGGCACAGGGACTGGGTGCGGGTGTATCTCCCCTGCGTGACATCTATCGGCGGTGGGACCAAGTGTGCCCACGCTTCGCCTTTCCCTTGTTGGAGTCGGTGGTGGCTGGATGCGCGCGGGGGATGAAGTTATTTTTTGTTTCGCTATGGACACTTCTCCCCTCGGCTTACGACTACTGCTTCTCACTCTCGGACTACTACTTCTCTCAACACTCGGGTGGTGGGCAACCAGGCCCTCGAGTCCTTTACCGCTGGAAGACCGCAACCTAATGGGGTTGACCCCCCTGTGGAAGCGGAACGCTTGCACTCTCCTTTTCCGTTGCCGACCCCAGTCCGTCCCTCGACTATGCCCTTGGACCTACACTCTCTGGAGCAGGGGTCTCGCCCCAGCCCACTTCAGCCACCTTCGGGCAAGTCAAGTTCCACCGAGGACTTGCCCCCACAACCCGGCTTCTTGCTCTCCCCATATGCCCCCCTCACCCGCCGTCAGCCCACCTCCCCACGGAGAGAGCCTCGCGGCGGACGGGGGAGCTGGTATTCACGGCCGTCCTATCGACCGTTGAATATCCCAGTCCATTTCGACTCTACAACCTCCCTCTCCCTTCCAAGTATCCACAAATTCCTGGTGATTCGGCCTACATCTGGGTCCCTCCCGACCAACTCTGAACGGACGTTTCAGGCGATCCGAACCCACAGCAACTCCAGCCGCTATGACGTACGCCCACAGAGGGATGGCTCCCTCCTCGTAAAATCACGTTCAGCCGCAGAGACAAAAGCCCTACTCTCCGTCACTGAGGTCCTTGGATGCTCGGTGTCCGTTTCCCCACACCCTCGCCTGAATCAGAGTCTCGGCACTACGCCACCCGCCTATTGTCGATCGCAGTGAACGAGCTCCTGGAGGACCTCGCACCCCAAGGAGTCACTAAGATCTATCGTTTCACATCCCGACAGGAAGGCACCCCCTCCCCCACCCCACGTCTGCTCCTTACTTTCAATACACTAATTCCCCCCGGCTGCATTGTATGGGGTATGGGAGACCGCGCGTCATGCGAGTTTTCTATCCGCCCATACATCCCAGACCCGACCCGTTGCTTTAAATGCAATAAGTTTGGACACGTTAGCTCCGTTTGTCGACAGCCGCATCAATTGTGTGTGCACTGTGGACGACTCGCTCACCCAGACAGGTGCCCCAACACACCCAAATGCTCCAACTGTGAAGGCGCACACCCCTCTTCATTCCGCGAATGCCTTTTCTTCAAGTTCGAGAAGGAGGTCCGCGGCCTACAAGTGTCGGACTTCCTTAGCCCCCGTGAGGCACGAGACAGGGTGCGGAGTCGGGAGGTGAGGCCGGGGGTCTCCTATGCCGCTGCTCTCGGCTCTATCATCTCGGCACGCCGCCCTGGCGCCGCCCTGGCACGCCGCTCTGGCCTGCCGCCGACCCCCCCCCCAGCCACTGCTCCCTGTTCCCCACAAAGCAACTCCTCGAAGGTCCCCTGTCCCCCCACCGTTCCTCTTCTTCCCGCACCTCACCTGCCACGAATCCCCCAGGAGTCTGGGACCAGGGCACCCAGGTCCCAGCCACCTCAAACCCTGCCTTCTCAGTACTCCCTGTACACGCCCGAACCTGCCGCCCGGAGCAAGCCGTCGAGGCGGAGACGCTGGAGCGTGTCGCCAGACCCTCCGGCCTTCCAACGTCTCTCTCCCTCTTCCCCTAGGACCAAGAAGACGGCTCGGACCCTTACACCGCCCACCACGTCTACTATGTTCATCTCTCCCCATCGCAGAAGTCCCACCGCTCTACCCCCACAGACTCTGACAATAGTGGCCGAAATCCACGACCCGCCCCGTACGACGAGACCCAGCCCAGTGGATCCAGTGGATGCGGCTCTGGCGCAGCTGCACGGTGTGACCGATGAAAGCTCGGCCGCGCCCACGCCCACGATCTCATGGATCTGCCCTTGCCTCCTGGTGCCATATTCTCCACCCCTCCACGGGACCACTCTGGTTCACCTCCTTCCACCCCCATAGTACCTACCCCCCAACATCCCCGGCCCCCTCCTTATCAGCTACCTTGAGTACGCCCTCCCTCCCACCCGCCCGGTCTTTTTGGTACCCCCTGTCACCACCTAGGGTCCGCCGTGAGACCCCGGACAGGCGGGGTAAACATGCCCCCCCCCCTGGCCCGACCATAGAAGCCCGTCAAGGCACTTCTGACCCGCTCAGCCCACGATGTTCCTCTGCCTGCCGTGATCCACGCCTCTGGTCTCGCTCGGCCGACTCGACCCCGCAACCTCCGCGGGGTTCGACAGGCCGACCGATTCCTTCCCTGGTGAACGGTAGATAGCCAGCCATGCTCCCGACCCAGCCTTCAATTTCGCGAACTCCAGATCTCCCTTCACACTCCAACCTCCTAGCGCCTACACCTTTCCCCATCCCCCTTCATCAACTAATGGGTCCCCCGAAAACCACAATAGTCCACTGGAACTGTCGAGGAATATTTGCAAATTATGAAGGCCTTAACTCCTTGATTGCCACTTCCCGTCCGGTGTGTGTGTGTCTCCAGGAGCTAATCCTGGGGACCAGGCCCATGCCCTGCCCCACTGGTTATTTTTGCATCGCCACCCCGCCTCCTACCTGCACTCGAAGGGGAGCTGCCATCCTCGTACACCACGCAGTCCCCTTCTACAATCTCTCCATCCGGTCCCCGCTACAGGTGACTGCCGTCCGGCTCTCCCTGGATAGACGGTACACCATTTGCTCAATCTACCTCCCCCCCCACGCCCAAGTCTCCCGCGACGACCTGGTGGAAGTCGTGGAACAACTCCCTAGGCCCTTCCTACTGCTGGGCGATTTCAATAGTCGTCACCCCTTGTGGGGCGACACACACTCCACCTATATGGCCCCAACCCTGATATCCGTCATGACCGAGCTCTCCTTCGAGTGCCTCAACGATGGCTCTCCTACATTCTACCATGCCACCACCTGCACTCCATCCTGTATAGACCTGTCCCTCATTTCAACTGATGCCCTCCTAGACTTCACGTGGCAAGTCCTCCGAGAGGACCATGGAAGTGACCATCTCCCCATTCTACTCACCCTCAATCGACCCGACCAGACTGTACGGGTACCGGTAAGGTGGGTTACCACCAACGCGAATTGGGCCCGCTTCCGCGACAACACCTATACCACCCTTACAACTGCCCACTTCTCATCCATCGACGAGTGCATCACATACTTCGAGTCCGTCGTTCTAACGGCCGCAAGCACAAGCGTACCACAATCCTCCGCCTACCCCCGCGCCCGACGGGTTCCTTGGTGGACCCTGGAGTGCGCGGAGGCCGTGCGCGCCAAGAAGAAGGCAACTCGGCGCTTCTACCGGACGCGACTCCCCATCCATCGCACGGAGATGCAGCGGGTCAGGGCCATCGCCCGCCGCACAATGAAGACAGCGCGCCGAGCCTCTTGGCGTGCCTTTGTGTCCGGCATCATCACCAACACACCTTCGGCTACCATCTGGAAGAAGGTGCGGCGTCGAGAGGCGACATGTCCCCTCCCGACCCCCGGTCCTCCGGACTAACGACGGACTCATATGTGAGCCCAAGTCGGTGGCAGACCACCTTGCTTCTACCTTCGCCGCCGTTTCTTCTTCTGCAGCCAATTCCGTACCCGCCCTGACGATAGCCCCTCTCCACCGTCCATAGACAGCACCTACAACCGATTGTTTACCATGCGTGAACTACAGGCGGCATTGGCCTCTCGACGATCCCCTTGTCCCGGTCCGGACGGTATTCCGTACGGCATGATCCAACACCTCCACTCTACCCTACAAATTTTCCTGCTAGACCTATACAATCGCATATGGATAGAGGGCGCCTTCCCCTCTAGGTGGAAGGAGGCCCACGTCATCCCTATCCCCAAACCCGGCAAAGATTCCCTGGACCCCACAAACTACAGACCAATCGCCCTGACGTGTTGTGCCTGCAAGATCCTCGAAAAAATGGTCGCTACGCGATTATCGTTCGTCCTTGAACGTACCAATTCCTTCCCATCTACCCAGTCCGGCTTCAGACAATTCCGCTCCACCACTGATCCCCTCCTGCTTCTCAGCCGAGACATACAGGATGCCTTCGACAATAGACAGTTCGTACTGTCAATTTTTTTTGACATCCAAAAGGCCTATAACACCACCCGTCGAGCAATGATCCTCGGTCAGCTCCGACATCTGGGCCTCGTCGGAGCCATGCCTACCTTCATCAGGGGCTTCCTTCTTCTCGGACCTTTAAAGTCCGGGTGGGCTCAGTCCTCTCTGACACCTTTGTGCAGGAGGACGGGGTCCCACAGGGAAGCATCCTCAGTGTTCTCTGCTTCTCCGTCGTGATGAACACGGTCTCACAATGCCTTCCACCCACCATCCGCTCTTCCATTTACGCGGATGACCTTGCAATCTACTTCGCAGGGCGAGAACCGTCTGTCGTTCAACGGCAAATGCAGCTCGCCATCTACCGGGTGGAAAGGTGGGCGACGTCGGTGGGTTTCCGCCTCTCCATCCCTAAGTCCAAGTGTATGGTCTTCAGTAGAAGAAGACCCACAACCCTTCCTCTACCCTCTGTCACATTATACGGCAGTCCTCTTGAGGTGGTACCCTCCACGCGTTTTCTGGGCATGACCCTAGACCGACGGCTCAATTGGGTTCCCCATCTCAAGCACCTAAAGCAATCCCTTCGACGCCCCCTCGCTCTCCTGGATCACCTCTCTCACACCACATGGGGTGCAGATCGACGCTCTCTTCTTCGCCTTTATACTTCCATAGTACAGTCGAAGCTGGACTATGGTAGCGCAGTTTACGGTTCAGCCTCCAACGCCCGCCTCCGTATCCTGGACCCGGTACTTAATAGAGGCCTCCGCCTCGCCACCGGTGCTTCCGCTCCTCCCCAGCCTCCAGCCTCCATGTGGAATGCGATCATCTCCCTCTCGCCCTCCGACGGGGTCTACTCCTCATGAGGACATACCTCCGTGCACAGAGGCTACCTTCTTCGCTTCTGGGCACGGCGGTTTCAGAACTACCACCTCAGGGACGGAGCTGGCACTTCACTGAAGCGGTCCGCTCTTTCCTTGATCTTTTCAACATGCCCGCCCCCTCAGTTATCCCCATTTCATTCAGCATCTACCCCCCTGGATCCTAACCCCTATCAAGTTTTGCAAAGATCTGTGTTCCCTACCGAAGACTACCACGAGCGCCATGATATACAGGTCACTCTTCCGCGAACACGCAACCCAACACCCGGACGCAATCGCCATTTACACGGATGGTTCCCGCTCGGAAGCTGGTGTGGCCTCCTCAGCGGTGATTCTGTCCCAGCCGCTCTCCCGGGGCGTCGGCCTGCCCCGCGAGGCCTCCGTTTTTTCGGCGGAACTTTTCGCCATTACGGAGGCCCTCGATATTGTGCGCACCCACTCTGCCAGCTCTTTCATCATTTATTCGGATTCCCAAAGTGCACTTCTCTCCCTAGAAAGATTTAACTCCCCTCACCCGCTCGTCTGTACCATCCAGCAAACCTTCCACTTTTAACGACCTTCCAACACAAGACAATCGCATTCTGCTGGGTCCCGGCTCATGTCGGCATCCAGGGTAACGAGGCGGCGGACCGCACAGCAAAGACGGCCTGCACTGCCGGCCTCCTCCCGACCCCTCCCCTTCTCCGACTTCTTCCCGGCTTTCCGCTCCCACTTCCGCTCCATATGGCAGCGGGAATGGGACCAGGCCACACAAAATAAACTCCACACGATCAAACCGCAAATAGGATACTGGGCTCTTCATTCCACCGGTCCCGCCATAAAGAAGTAATCCTAGCCCGTCTCCGCATAGGTCACACCCGCATCACCCACGGACACCTTATGGCGAAATCGCCAGCCCCGCTTTGCCTACCTGCCATACCCCTATCACTGTCTTACACCTCCTGGTGGAATGCTCAAAGTTCCGCGCTCCGTCGTGCAGGTGTTTCCCTCTCTCGGCCGAAAACCCCATACCCAACTGCCTACGATCCATACTCGCCGACGGCCCCCACTTTTCAGCGGAGGCGGTTCTCCTCTTCCTTACTCACTCCCATCTGCTCCATCGCATCTGAAACCGTACCCCTCCTACCTACTATCCATCGACTGACCCTTACTCATTCCCCTGGTCTACCACCCCCAGCACAGTAACATCACCCACTCACTGCCTCGCCGAGATATGTACCGCCTCTTTAGGTACGAATCGGCGAATCTGGGGGGAAAAAAAAAAAAAAAAAGTCCTTTTCCACCAAGATAACGCGCGCCCTCACACTGCTCGAATCACCACTGCCCAATTGGAGGCATTTGGTTGAGAAAAAATGCCTCATCCACCTTATTCTCCGAACATCACACCTTCAGACTACCATTTATTGAGAAGTCTGCAACACCACCTAGATGGACAAAAGTTGCAATCCAGGGAAGCTATCGAAAACGAAGTGATCGCTTTTTTTAACTCGAAACCAAGGGATTTCTTCGAACGTGGCATAAAAAACTTTTCTACAGGTGGGAGGAGGTTATAGAAAAAGAATGGAATTATATTGATGATTAGTTTGTCATTGTCATTTAATTTTTGTTGTGAATAAACTAAAAAATCGAGCAGAATATATGTTACAACCTTATATATTTCTACTCACCTTTTTGTGTTTTATAAATAGGAAATTAAAATCGCCGCAGAGTATTATATTAGGGGATGGAGAGTTTACGGACTTTATTAGGGTTCTGATATCATCAATGGCATCCGAATTTTTTTAATTTGGAGAGTTATATACAGGGTGTTTATAAAGTTCCTATCTATTTCGGTGAAAACGTAGCAAAAAGGGTAAAATTCAATAACAATATAATAGAAGACATACATTTAATGAGTTCGAATCTGTCAGCAGCATTGCGGAACACATTTTGGAGCATGACAGGGGTTATTTTTTTAACTGCTGTTACGATACGAGCACGTAAATGTCTCTGCTTCATTCAGATGGCATTTTAAACACCATCGTCTTTCAACAAGATGGGGCACCTTGTCATTACGCAAGCATTGTTCGGGAGTAGCTAAATGAACGATTTCCAAATCGGTGGATCGAACGTGGAGGCAACAGGCCCTGGGCGGCTCGATCTCCTGACCTAACGCCTTTGGATTTCTTTGCATGGGGTTTTATCAAATCAAACGTCTATCAAACGAGGGTTACAGATCTGCAAGATTTACGTGCTCGTATCTTAACAGCCAGTTACAAAAATAACCCCTGCTGACAGATTCGAACTCTGTAGAGATACTGATGGTGCTCATGTAGAATCATATGCTTAAGTATTCATTAAATGTATGCCTTCCATTATATTATTATTGAATTTTACCCCTTTTGCTACATTTTCACTGAAATAGATAGACTTTATAAACACCCTGTATATATATTAGGGTGGTCCATAACTATATAGGGGAACTTTTTTTTAATATTTCCTAGCTCCCACCCACTGAAGCTGTGAGGTTCTGTGAGAAAATGTTGCAAGTAAATTTTCGTTTCGATCAGTTCATATTTAGGGGTCGATCACGAGTTTCAAAATTTATCCTTTTATGACTGTAATAGGTATTATATGGTATGCACTACAGCTCCACCGCCTCTGAGTTCCCCCCATCCACAAGCTGATGGACGAGTACTATCCGTTCTATGACCGGGGTATCATGTTTGGCAACCACTCATTGTCGCCCAGTCAAAGAGCTTTTTCTGGCACGCAGAAACTTCCGGCAATGCTCCGACACTACTTGCATCAGATACTGCAGCTTCTCCTCGTCTTTGGTGTGGCGGCCGCTGTACTGTTGGACGAAGGCCACAGCTCGCTCGACGTGGTCATTCACCACCCTGAAATTCTCCACAACCCTAAGCGCCGCCTGAAACTCCCAGTTTTCCCATTCATCCGGATCTCTGTTTAAGAAACCTACAGACAATTGCAGTCTGTTCGAAAAACCTCATCAAATTCTTCGTCACAAGGCTCTTCAAAAGCGAACTGAGAGTTGGGTTGAGACGCTTTGCAATCTGCTCTCCACCCTCTTTCTTGTATAGGGCTGCGACCATCTGACGTTTCGTTGCAGATGGAACATCGGCATCGAAGAAGGCCAATGAAATCATTTCTTCAGAGAGGTACCAAAGCTGTCCTGCCAGCTTCTGACTGGCTGCTTTGGAGATCTTTTGCTGTGGATACGACCTCAATGATTCCAAGAGGCAAGGGTTCTGGTCTGGAGCGGAAGCGACCATCGGAGCAGTGAACCATACCTTCAGGTAGACTGTCGCAGCGAAGATGCTCATGTCTTGCAATCATGTTTTCTCTTTTGGTGTAAGATGTTGCAATTGCTCCCGGAACATCCACATCTTGATAGAATACAGGACTTTGCACATCCAACGAGCGTGATGCATCGCACCTGGGCGCTTGAATTGAATCGGCGATTCGAGATTTCCACAAGGAAGACAATGGCGAGTTCCAAAAATTCCTTGTAATCGTCTCGGTACGTTTCGCGCTGGATTTGGTCTTTGGCGAACTTCAGAAGTTCTTCTTTGACTGGTAATAGGGATGGATCAACAGTGGGGTTGTCGACACCTGTTTGGAACTTGCTTTTGTTGATGTAGTTCCACTGTTGCTGGAATCTCTTGAATAACAGAACTTTAGGACCAGAAATTGCGTCATGGCACGCCATGAATGCGACGGCAACAACTAGCTCCATATGATGATGCCTGCATGCAAAGTAAAGCAGCTCTTTCTGCAACTTCTGCTCTAGGAGCAAAGAACATCCTGAGTGACGGCCAGTGTTAGCAGCGGCAGTGTCGAAACACATCCCCACCACTCTTTCACTTAGTCCCCAAAGTTGCAAGAGATCGAACACCGCTTGTGCCTGCTAATGCCCATTTTCCGAAGCTATTTTTGGCACTCCCAAGAACTGGCAGTTGCCATCTGAGGTGGACACTAAGACGGGAAGCTGGTCCACCTGCGCGTTGTTGGTAAGGTCTAGCAGAAGCTTCCCGTCCCAGTGCACCACCACTGGTCCGGAATGGAATCCTTTTTGAGCCGATTCAACCTGCTGCCTGCGATGATGCTCTCGGCTGCCTTCACAGAGGATCGGCTGAGAGTCAGTTCGTCGAGGTTTTGGCCAAGGCTGCGAGCTGTTTCCGATACAATGTAAAGCGCCATCCGGTCACTCACCCCCGTCCTGTCTAAGGCTGAAGATAATTCGGAGTTGAAAATATTCTTGGTCTGGCGTGTTCTTATTTGGGGGGGGGGAGAAGGACAACCTCCAATGGCTCCCTCAAGAAACTCGTCATCGGTAGAGTTTGAAGAAGCAAGTTCGGCTGTTTGGGGATGTCGAGGCTTGTTCTTCGACTGCTTTCCTCTTTCGGACGTCTTCCTCTGCTTTCCGCTTTGTAACCTTCTGCTCCTTCTCTGCCAATTTTTTATCGACGGAGCCCATTGTGCCACGCCCACCGGGCTCTCTTTCAGCGAGAACGAAGTCGTGATCTTCTTGAAACTGGGTCATCTGGGGAGCGTTTCCATGTGCAATGTCGAACAAATTGTTCAGCTTGCTTTTGAAAGACGTTTCGTTTTGGACTTGTTTTGGATTTCCCCTTCCCTTGCTCTTTTTCAAAGCCTGCCACTCTTTGAACAAGACCAAAAGCTTCTCCAAACAGTGGTCCTTTCGGCGTGTTGGTATGCGGCTCTTTCCCAAAATGAGAGAACTTCCTCCAGCACTTCTTCAGCGCTTTGTTTGGTGTCTTTCTTATTCACAACATGATGGTGCAAAAAAATACCTAGAACCTGGCCATTTGAAGGCAGTTTACTGCCTAAAATCTTTTGGTCCGGTTTGTCTAACAAGTAAAAACCATGTGTTTTTGACATGACCGTCACCGTAAGTAAATATAACGAATATAAGCCAATGTATGGTATACCAATATCTATTAAAATCTATTTCATATAGCTATGTTTAACACTCCAACCTGTGAAAAGAGCAGAAAACAGCATTAATTAGCACCTGTAATAGATCATAGTAATGAGTGACTCAGAGAAGAACATATAACCCCATGCGCGACCACTAATTACACTAGGCAACAAATTTCAACTTTTGTTTTGTTACAGACACGTGAACTACTGATTCCTACTAAAGCGCTGATGCTGATTTCAGATCTGATATCAAAATTTTTCTATCACGTCCAGATTTTGTGTAACCGAAAACCCCTATTTTTCATTTTTTTTTCTCACCCGCTTCTATTACGAAAGCCGTCTAAGCTACTTTTCCGTGCCACGTTTTATGTTAAGCATACTTAAATAATTAGTGAACAGGGATGTCTTTCCTCCTTTATTCTGGCTTAAGACAGACAGCGGAATTCCGCTGGCGGAGTTACCACCCCTGCGCCCAACCATCCACCCAGAGCGCGTTAGTATTTTATTGTTACTACTGAAAGGCAAATTCCTGTTCTTAAGTGAAACTTTGGTGTGTCCTCTTCCTTTGTCGCTTGTAGGATGACGAGCTCTCCTTCTGCAGGAACCAACAATAATCTCCCATCATATTTGGGTTGAAATTACCTTGGTATCTGTTTTCCATAACTGAGATCTGTTGGTGGAACCGCTCACCATGCTCGTCACTTACAGCCCCAAGGTTGGCCGGGAAGAAGTCAAGATGAGAATGTAAAAAATGAATTTTCAAAGACATTCTGTATCCCATTATTTCATAAGATTTAAGCATGTTTTCTACGAGTTTACGGTGGTTTTCAGCTTTGTGGTTTCCAAGAAAATTTTTGACAACTTCAACGAAAGATGTCCATGCTCCTAGTTCATTCTCATTTAGGTTAGATGGAAACGATGAGTCGTGGATGACACTGCGGATCTGTGGTCCAGTGAAAACTCCAGCTTCTAGCTTAGCATCTGTCAATATTCCTTTGAATTTATCCTTTAAATATTGGAAACCACTACCTTGATGATCCATACCCTTCACGAAATTTTTCATAAGGCCAAGTTTAATGTGAAGTGGTGGAAGATGTACTTTCTGAGGGTCAATAAGTGCTGGGTGTTTCACATTGTATTACCAACATGTTCAGTTCTAGATGGCCAATCATGTTTTTTGTAGTGGTTCTTGTCATCTCTGCTGTTCCATAGACACAAAAAGCACATATGCTTTGTGTAGCCCAACTGTAACCCAAGAAGTAATGATACAACTTTAAGGTCGCCACAAATATTCCATGTGTGGTCCTTATATTTGATGAGTCTTTGCAGCAGTTTCATCGATTCATAAGTCTCATTAAGGCCAGTGGCATGTGCTACAGGTATTGAAGGTTTTTCATTGCCGTTGTGCAGTAATACAGCTTTAAGGCTAGCTTTACTAGAGTCAATGAACAGTCTCCTCCATTCTTTTGGATCATAGCGACAGCCAATCCCTTGCATCAGACCACTGATATCGTGGCAGAAACAAACGTTTTCTTCCTGTAAGTAAAATGATGAAAACTGCAAATGGCGATGGCGGAAATGGGAAACTTTGGTGTTTGGTTGGAGAAGATTAAATTCTTGAAATCTTGAACCAAGCAACTCTGCCTTTTCTTTTGGTAGTTCCAAATCGCGCACTAAGTCATTTAACTCCGCTTGACTTAACAAATGTGGGGAAATATTTGCATCTGGAACATATATGCCATCTTTCCCTGTTTCTATATCACTAGCAGAATCTTCAGATGAACTGCTGTCTGTTATCGTTGCTGGTGGAACTGGTGGTGGATTTGTTTCATCATGTGGTACTGGTTTCATTGCTGATTCGCAGTTTGGGTACGTGATCTTTGATTTGTTTTTCTTTGTGAAACCAGCAATCTTTGTCAAACAAAAATAACAATCATTGAAGTGATTTTTCGGCTCACGCCAAACCATGGGGACTGAGAACGGCATAGCTTTTCTTTTACCATTCATCCAAGCTATTAACATTGCATTGCACTGTGCACAGCAAATATGTGGTGCCCAGTCCCTCTGTTGGTCTCCTAACTTACAATCAAAATAACACTTGTAGGCAAGTTTAATCTTTGTTATGTTTCTACGTTGTGGCTTAGGTGTATATTGTCCACAGACAAAGCAGAAGTTGTCTGGGTGATTTACACAAGCACGTCTATTTGATGCCATTTTGAATTACCATACAATATCTGAAAAAACGTAGAAAATAATTATTACGATGTGCAAAATAAAAAGAAATACACACCGTAGTACAAAACAAATGCTATAAAAACACACAAGTCACCACAACCTGTCACTTGCTCATCAGCAGAGAGCTTCAACAACCGTTCTGCTTGACTGTCACGTAGCGACTGACCGTTGGGCCGTTTCCCGTTACTATGCTCTTGACTCAGTGTTGCCAACTCGGGATAAATTTTATTTATCAAAATTGTTCGAATTTGTTTATAGTTGGCAAAAAAAATTGCTTTAACCTTGAAAAGCAAGTTTCATATTACTGGCATTAAGCCGATTAAAACCAAAATCTGCACGTGGTAGAAAATTTTACTAAAAGTGATTTGCATTTTACACAAAATCTAGACGTGATAGAAAAAATCTAATTATAGATTTGAAATCAGCATACCGAAATTAGCTAGGAGCACCTATTTGGTCTTCTGTAACAAAATCTTTGTTGCCTAGTGTTATGCACCGATGCGAGTGAAATTTTCCATAATTTATTTTCTGCTATAGTGACAGATTAGGCGGGTGGGAGCTGGAAAAATCGAAAATTCGATTTTATGACACACACACACACACACACACACCACACACACACACACACACACAACACACACACCAGGTGTCCCCAAAATATGTTTCTATTTCTAAATAAATGTTATAAGTTAAAAGGAACCTGGACACAAAGACAAACGTACTAGGTACGTAAAACATACGAGTTTATTAACTTTAATTGAACAACTGTTCAGTGTAATCGCCATTTTTTCTAATATAATACTCAACCTTACACAAATTTTTGACGTAATTTTTGGAAATAGTTCAGCTGGAATGTTGATTACCCCATGAAGTTTGGTTTTTAGGTCTTCCAGTGTCTTAGGCTTGGTAAAATAGATCCTGTCTTTTATGTAACTCCACAAAAAAAATGTCATTGGGTGTGAGGTCAGGGTGAGTATGGTGCCATTCCACTAGCTCATAAAGGGAGATTAGTCACCTGGAAAAAGCTTCCTCAAAAAGGTGCGAGTTTCATAAGCAGTGTGTGTGGAGGTGCTCCATTCTGCTGAAACCACTGTGAATCTGGAGTAATGCAGTTACTTCTTTTACGGGACAAACTAATTAGTTGTGGTAAGTAGAAATCTTGTATTCTGTAGCATCCGCTTTCCAGTTTTATTCTCAAAGAAGTAAGGACATACTACAGAAGACAAACTAATTAGTTGTGGTAAGTAGAAATCTTGTATTCTGTAGCATCCGCTTTCCAGTTTTATTCTCAAAGAAGTAAGGACATACTACACCATACCACCCAACAGCGACCCAAATGTTTAGTTCAGCAACACTACGTGGAAGCTCTATTGGAGCACCAGCATGACAAAAGTTTTTGATTATTAATCTCCCAAGACTTATATAACACTTGTCAGTGAAGTGGATAGTGGATTTCTTTCAAAAACTTAGGAGCTTGTTCTAGCTTTGCTAACATCCATGTTGCGAATTCCATTAGTTTTTGTTTTTTAACATTAGTCAGTGAAGTTTGTGAATGATTTTTGTAGGAAAAAAGGTTTAATTCGGTACGAAGTATTAAAAAACTATTTAGGGCTATGGGTTGATTGCCTGTGCCCTCATCCGTTGGAAATTTCCAACAGATTTCAGTGGAGGGTTATCGACAAAAGCCCTATGCTTTTTCGTTAGAGAGTTATGAATATGTAGGTCTTTAAAGGACCTCTTTATAGTTATATTGATTACGGTAATTCTAGCGTCGGGAGTTGGGAAAGCTTATGTTAATGAAAAACTGAAATTGCTCACCTTATTTTTGCTGGGTCTTTGTTTGTTTCGATGTAGGGCGTGACGGTCATTTTCGGTGTAGGGCCGCCACGATGGGGTTACGCGGCGAATTTACTTAAGGTAATTAATATAGGCAGTCACTATATAAACCCCTGAAGGAATAGGCCTATCCTTTTATAGTCATTAGGTTTTATATTATAAGGAATTCACTCAGGACTCTAGGGGGGACAAAGACATCCTCCGCGTTTAAAGCTTCGCTTGGAATAAACAGCCCTGAGAGCCGTTCCTTGGTTCTCGTGTATTATTTGCCGTTCTAGCAACATTTTGTTTGTCTACTTCTTTGGTAGACTAAACAATAAATTGGGTTTTCTTGTTGCTATGTGAGGCTGATTCATACATACAGGTTCTTTGTACGTATGGCAATTCAATTATTTCATTCCCAATAGGCTATGTCGCCAATCCCGAGGCAATTTTGTATAGATATTTAATTCAATTAATTAATAATTTATATTTAATTATGAAATAAATGTACCACATATGATACCATGTTGTGAGCGCGTATAGTTTTTCCATATACTGGGGGGGGCCGGAGAAAAATTTGTATGTTATAGATCAAATTTTTTGATAAACTGTTTTAAACCATGTGAAATGGATTGAAAAGAATAAAGTAGAAATTTAGGGAGAGAGAGGTTACTCAAGACCTATTTAAATATTAAAGTTCAAGAGGCCAACTTCTCAAGTTTAGTTAAAGTTATGTCAATCAGTTTGACTCCCTTTAGGTATAGGAAATTTATGGGATTAAAGTAAAGTTATTAAGCATTTTAACTTTGCTCAGTTTGTGTAAGTTTTATAAGTCACCAGTCTTAATTTTTTCTTGTAAAAGTTTTCTGGCTTTCAAAGCAGTCTTTCTTTGAGGCCTGTCTGGTTTAGTCTGAGTTACATCAGGCACATTGAGAGATTCCTCCCCAATAGTATCCTGATCCATCCTTTGGGGTAATGGTTCTAATTTAGCCCCACACTCCAAAGGATATAGTAATGTGATATCTCTGGTGGTTTCACCAGTTGCTGTTTTCAGTTTTACAACCCTGGTAACTTCGTCTTCACCAGTTTTGAGTTCCAAGACTTTTCCCATTGACCAATGTTGTCTTGGTGTCTTGTCATGTATCAACACAATGTCCCCAATTTTGACTGAATCATTCCAACTTTGTTTTGTTAATTGTTTATGTCTTTCTCTAAGACTTGTTAAGTATTCTTCTCTCCATTTTGTTATAAATTGAGTTTGATTTGTGTCAAATGTTGGTATTTTGTGTTGAGTTCTTTGTGTCCTATTTCCCAATCTGGATCCTCTGTACTGTTATGTTCAGATTCTGGTAACATGTTTACTGTTTCTCCCTTAATTAGGTGGTTTGGTGTGAGAGGTTCTGGCTCATTAATACCATCTCCCACATAAGTTAATGGTCTGTTGTTGACAACATTTTCAATTTCTGACAGAATAGTCATGAGTTCAAAAAGTTGTAGATGTTTTGTCCCAATAGTCTTTTTAAGGCAGTTCTTTACAGTTTGTATGTTTCTTTCCCAAATTGAACCATACCATGGTGTATTAACAGGAATGTACTTCCAGGTTATGTTGTGTTTGGTTAAATGAGTTTGTACTGTTTCACTGTCACAAATCTGATGAATAATTCTTTCACCAGATTTGAAGTATGTGGCATTGTCTGACCATATAGTTTTGGGTACAGAATTGTGTGCACAAAATCGTCTGAAAGCAGCAATAAAAGCTTCTGCTGTCAGATCTTCTACTATGTCTAGACATATGGCACGTGTGGCAGCACAGGTGAAGAGTACAATGTACACTTTGTATTCCTTTGAATCCATTTTGTCTCCAAAACTCACATTTACCGCTCCAGTGTAGTCAATACCCGTGGTTTCAAATGGCCGAGTAAATGTTACTCGTTCCACAGGTAGGTCTGGAGGGCTTGGGGTCTTAAAGGGTCGTGAATGGATACGTTTACAAGGAATGCATGTGTTTAAAATTTTCTTTGTTTCAGTTCTACCCTTTGGTAGCCAGTAAGTTTTTCTCAGCTCTGTCAGGGTTTGTGGGACTCCCATGTGGTGTATTTTGTTGTGGGTATCCCTGATGATGAGTTTTGTGAAGTGATTTCTCCTTGGAAGAAGAATTGGGTGCTTAGAGTTGTAAGTCAAAGTTGACTTGTTAAGCCTTCCTTTACACCTTATCAGACCCTCTGTATCCAGGTACAGATTTAGATCCATGACAAGTGAAGGAATACCTTTGTTTAATGTGCTACTGGACCTAAGATACTTCAACTCCTTGTCAAATTCTGAAGCTTGTATCTGTTTGAGCCAGTATTTTGTTGCAGTTTCTGTTAAGTTAGAAAAGGCTTTCTGAGGACAGTGTTTGAGAAGGTAGCTATTGACAAACTTGCAGCAATAGACTGTAATTCTCAAGAGTTTGTTTAGGTCTGAATAAAGGTGATAGTCAAATATAGGTTTGTCCTCAGTGATCTTTTCAGTTGTTGTAGAGTTGAGTGTGAGGTTAACTACTTTGGCTGGCCAAAGATCCTCACATGTTAGCCATTCGGGCCCTTCATACCAGATTTTATTTGTTTTCAACAGCTTGTAAGAGAGCCCTCTTGTCAAAAAGTCTGCAGGATTCTCCTTTGTTTTTATGTACCTAAATTTGATACCAAGGTTTGTGTTTGCAGTTTTGATTTCTGTTAGTCTGTTTTTCACAAATATATTTTTGCAAGAAGTTGTATCTGTGTTGGTCACCCATGTTAGACAAATTTGACTGTCTGTCCATAAGTAAATGTTTGTTATGTCAACTTCTTTATACACTTGTGAAAGAAAGTTTGCTGTTTTAACTCCCAATGAGACAGCTAATAATTCAAGTTGTGGTACAGTTTTCTTTTGGTTTAAGGGTGCCACTTTTGCCTTTGAATAAACCAAGTTACTTTCATTTTCACTTGTTAAATAGGCACAACACCCATAAGCTTGTGTGCTGGCATCTGTAAAAATGTGTAGTGTTTGCGATTTCAATCTGTAGCCAGCACATCTTGGTACGTAGATGTCTTGAACTTTGTTCAAGTCTGTGGCTAATTTTTTCCAATGAAGTTGGTCTTCCACTGAAAGTGGTTCATCCCAATCAATTTTCTTTTTCCATAAGTCTTGCAAAAGGATTTTGGATCTTATGGTTGCTGGTAAATATAATCCAATGGGGTCAAAAATTTTGGATGATTCTGAAAGCACTTGTCTTTTTGTATTGGCATTTGGATTTAAGTTATAACTCTTCGTGCAAAGAGTGTCATCGTGTTCAGAATTCTGTTTTAAAAACCAAAGCATTCCAAGTGTTTTCGTGTAATTGTTTGGTTCAATGTTCCCATTGTTGTCTTTTGTTATTTGTTCATTTAATTTAGGAGAATTAGAAACCCATTCTCTCAATCCAAAATTTCCTTGCTTCATTATGGGTTGTGACATTTGGTAAATTTCAAGCAATTCCTCTTCAGTTACAGTGGAACCAATGAGGTTATCCACATAAAAGTTTTGTTTTAAAAACTGAACTGTTAAGTCCTCTTGAAATAAGTTTAGGTGGTTTCTAATTGTTAAAGCAAGAATACTTGGAGAGCAATTTGCTCCAAAAATAATTACTTTAAATCTGTAGGTTTTGAAACCTTTGTTAAGGTCATGTGGATCATTCAACCACAAAAACCTGAGATGATTTTTATCATACTCAAGCTTCAAATTTATACAGAGGAATGCTTTTTCTATGTCACTTTGTACTGCATAATTGTCTAAACGGAAGCAAAGGAGAATTTTTACAAGATCTGAGACAAGGTTTGGGCCTTCCATGAGACAATCATTTAAACTAACAGAATTTGTGTCTTTTAAACTACAGTTGTATACTATTAGTTTAGTTGTGGATGAGTCTTCTCTGTAAACTCCCCTGTGTGTTAAATAATGACAACCTCGTTTTTTAAAGGGTTCATCAGTAACTTCTTCAATGAAGCCCCTTTCTATTTGTTCCTTGAATATGTTGTTGTATTGTTCTAAAAGATTGTCATTTTTTAGTTTTCTGTAATTTTTATACAGATGTGCCTTAGCTACTTTCAAATTGTCCATTATTTCTGGACAAGGTGTTTTCCAAGGCAGCTCCACATAGTATTGATTGTCTCTGTGTTGTAATGTATCCTTAAATTGTTCTGTCATCAATTGGTCTTCATGTGTAATAGTACTGTCCTTTATGCCAACTGATTCTAATAGTCATAACTGCTGTAACCCTTCATCCAATGTGGAATCATTTTCATTCAAATGATGTGGGATTATGACAGTGTTTTTGTAGTTCGAGTTTGTCACATAGTCAGAAATTTGTGACTGTGGTGATTTTGTTTTGCGTAAATTTTGTTCATGTTCTGTGTTTTCTGTGTCAGTAGTAAGATGGTATTTAGTTATGTCACCCAAAAGAGCAATACCTGTGGGAGTTTGTATGGCTATTCCATCTCCAATTTTAATGATGCCTCTATGGACCAGATGAAGATAGTCAGCCCCCATGAGCATATGTATATCATCAACTACATCTGCATTAAGGGTTTTATCAGCTATCGTGTATTTATTTTGAAGTTGGAGCAAAGCTTGTTTTAACCCAGCTATTTGTATTTTTTCTTGTTCTACTTTGTCCACAACAACAACCTTAAGGGTTTTAAATGTTTCATCAAGAGTTAAAGTTATATTTGCAGTTTTAAAACTGGCTTGTACTGGGTTTTTATTGATAAATGATGAAATAGAGAGATCTTCATCTCCTTGTTGGTTTTGAAGTCCCAATTTTTCTATCAGTTGTTTAGTTACAAATGTTTGTTGTGAGCAGGTATCTAAAAGACACCTAACCTGTACTATTTGTCCTCTTTTGTTTTGGATTTCCAAAGTTGTGGTTGGTAAAAGAATTTTTGAATTGTGGTTAATGCTAGATGAACTGATATGTCCATTCATAGCATTTTTGGTTTGTTTCTGTTTGTTTTGGTTTGATTTGGGTGTTTGTTCATAATGTTTGTCAGTTTTTCCAATGTCTGTGTGTGTATTACACATAGGGGTAACATGGTCAAAACTGTTGCAAAACTTACAATTGTATATCAAATTTGATTTGCAATTTGACTTTTGGTGCCCTGATCCAGTGCATTTTTTGCATAAGTTTAGTTGTTCACAACGTTTTGACCTTGCTGTAAAGTCTTTGTATTTGGGACAATTTGTAGAATTATGTTCACTGCTAAAACAAAATTTGCATGGTATGGGATTATACTCAAAAGTAGCTACATTAAAGTTTTGCAGAGTAGGAGTCTTTGAGTCTTTTTCTGTCACTTTATTTTCTGCAAATTGAGTTTTGCGGTTGTGTTTTGATGTAACTGGTAAGTGTTGAAATCTTTTGTTAGGTTTTTGGTTTTCTGCATTGTTGGTTTTTTCTTGTTCTGTGTTAAATTTTGGGTGTGTGTAACTTGATTTGTAAAGTAGTACAGTTGGGAAATCTTCTCTTAGTTTATTAAGGCTAGGGTATATGTCAGTTGTCCTCTGATGAAATATCTCTTTGACTTTAGAAGGGAGCTTTTCAAAAACAACAGCTTGAATGATCCAAGCTGTTTCTGCAATGTTTAAATTATTGTTTTTAAGTTGTCCCATGAGACATTCAAACTCACAGTAAAAATCAAAGAGGTCACCATAGTTGTCTTTTGGGGTTCGCATGTTCATGACTTTAAGAGCCAAATCATGTATAATTTCATCCTTATTCATGTAATTTCTGTTAAGTAATTCTATTGCTACAGAATAAGAAGCACCTATGGCTGGTAGTGATTCCACTAATCTTAAGGCTGGGCCTTTCAGATAGTTCACTAAATAACTAAATTTATCAACATCTGTAATGTAGTTTTTATTACCTATAAGGCTATGAAATTTTTCAATAAAAGATTGAAATTTGGCTCTGTCACCCTCAAAAGTGGGTACTGCAAGTGTAGGCAATTTTGATTTTAGTTCATTGCCCTCAGCCACATTGGGAGGGCTAAATGAAGCATTTCTTGTAGCTTCTAAGAAGCTTTCGTATGTGTCTTCTTTTTTGCACTCATCAAGTTGGTTTTGAATTTCAGAAATATAGTTGTTAATTTTTGTAATGTAATTTTCATTGTCAAGTAGGAGAGTAGAATACTCATCATCTGTTAGTTCAATTGTGTCATCAATTTCTGTAATTATGTCTTCATCTAGTATGAAAATTTCTTGTTTGTAACGAGTAATAGAATTTAATGTTGTTTCAAGATCATATCTTGTAGGTTCCTTTTGTTTGAAATCATTGTACAGTTTGGTGATGACACCTTTACGTGCTGATTTTTTCCTCATTAATTTTTTGTGATTTTGAGATGGTGCCGTAGCCCCAAGGTCTGTGTTTTTGTTTTCTTGGTCTGGGTTTCTTACCCTTTTGTCCAAGTCTTCCATAATTGTTGTTAGTGTTAAAGTTCTGAGTTTAATTTTTATGATGTTGAGCAAGTTAAATTACTGTACAGTAATAAGTTTTTTATATAACCTGCGCCACAGGTTAAATTAAAAATTCACAATGTTTTTAGTTAGGATAGGCCTTGAGTGTAAAGAGTAAGGCCTACTTTAAGAGGTAGGCCTATTATGTAAGGTAAAGTTAGGTGGGCCTACTAAATAGGCCTATTTGTTGGGCCTACCAAGTAGGCTTATGTTTGGGCCTATTATTTTATAGGACCTCAAATGAGTTAAGCCTGTTAAATTAACAAGGCTTAGTTTTGAATTTGAAGAGTAGGACCTATTAAATAGGCTTAATGTTGCGGGCCTATTATTTTTAGGACCTAAAATAAGTTATGCCTGTTAAATGAACAAGCCTTTGTTTTCGATTAGTGTAAAGGTAAAGGAATCGGTTCCCAGTTGCTTAGGTTGAAATTGGGGTTAGGCCTACTGAGTTAAGCCTAGCCACTGCTGTGTCAGTGTAAATTTTAGAGGGGTTAGTTCCCCACACAGGGCCACCATTTGAAAAAACTATATAGGGCTATGGGTTGATTGCCTGTGCCCTCATCCGTTGGAAATTTCCAACAGATTCAGTGGAGGGTTACCGACAAAAGCCCTATGCTTTTTCGTTAGAGAGTTATAATATGTAGGTCTTTAAAGGACCTCTTTATATTTATATTGATTACGGTAATTCTAGCATCGGGAGTTGGGAAAGCTTATGTTAATGAAAAACTGAAATTGCTCACCTTATTTTTGCTGGGTCTTTGTTTGTTTCGATGTAGGGCGTGACGGTCATTTTCGGTGTAGGGCCGCCACGATGGGGTTACGCGGCGAATTTACTTAAGGTAATTAATATAGGCAGTCACTATATAAACCCCTGAAGGAATAGGCCTATCCTTTTATAGTCATTAGGTTTTATTTATAAGGAATTCACTCAGGACTTAGGGAAAAGACATCCTCCGCGTTTAAAGCTTCGCTTGGAATAAACAGCCCTGAGAGCCGTTCCTTGGTTCGTGTATTATTTGCCGTTCTAGCAACATTTTGTTGTGTCTACTTCTTTTTGGTAGACTAAACAATAAATTGGGTTTTCTTGTTGCTATGTGGGCTGATTCATACATACAGGTTCTTTGTACGTATGGCAATTCAATTATTTCATTCCCAATAGGCTATGTCGCCAATCCCGAGGCAATTTTGTATAGATATTTAATTCAATTAATTAATAATTTATATTTAATTATGAAATAAATGTACCACATATGATACCATGTTGTGAGCGCGTATAGTTTTTCCATACGAAGTATACGATGCACAGATGTTCGTGAAATTCCTACTTCTGCTGACAAACGTCGAATTGACTTCTGCGGACTACGCGTAATAATTTCATGAACCATATTTACGCGTTGTAGTTCTTGTGGATCATCGCCTACCACTATACTCTTATGTTGATTGCTTACATTTCCTTTTGTTTGAGATTTTCTAACAATTCGTGATATCTTTCTATCGGGTGGATCTCTGCATCCATGTTCTCTGCAAAAGTTCCTCTGCAAAAGTTCCTCTGCACCCGCATCACACAATTTGTCACATGAAACCACTTAAAGATCTTGATTTTCTGTTCCAGCTGCGAACGCGGCATCACTGTTTGAGGGTTTAGTCATATTGTTTCGTGTAGACTAGCTCCTTAACAAGGCTTAGTCAAGACTCGGTTTTCCTTAAAGACTATAGCCTAGTAAGGCCTTCTATAGCCTTACTAGGCTATAGTCTGTTGGTAGCAGTATTGTTTTTCCTAATTTCGTAGAAATTAGGAAAAGGTATTGCTTAAAGTATGAAATGGTAAAAGAACGGTTTTAATATAAAATATTTATTAGTTATTAAGTAATGAAAGATTAAAAATGTACAGATATACGCATATAAATATATACGAAATAAAAACCCCAATCTGTTACCTTTCTGAAGGAGAAACCCCAATAATAAAGTATACATCCATTATAAAATAACAGGCAAATAAAAATAGGAGTATGTTTTAGGGACACCCTATATATATATATATATATGAGTATACGAACCCACCGGCTCCGGGTTCGATTCCCCGCAATGGCAGGCAGCGCTAAGGTCACCCATCTGTTCATCCTTCCATACAAAAATATTGGCTGGTTGGTAAATGGATGCCATGGGTAGCCTAGTGGTTATGATGCTGGGCTGCTGATCAGGAGGTCATGAGAGCGAGTCCGGGCGAGGACTTTGTAATTTTTTACTACCCTTTGCTGGATCGTGGTACGAATTTCACATTAAGCTCAGGGCTAAGGTGGGGCAACAAGCTTGACCTTCATCAGAATGAATAGTTCGGGCTAAATCAAAACCAAGTTTACGAAGATTATATATATATACTAGGGGCACTGAATGTATTTTGCCCCCACCCTTTTTTCTTAGCTAAATAATAGGCCATGGGGCTGAAATGTCTTTTGGCCCGTAAGTTTGAACTTTCGGCGCTTTACATAACCGGATTTTTCCAGTTTGAACCTCCCCTCCTTGTATAAAACCGCTTTTAAACGCCCTTTTATAAAACCGATGGTTAACGCAGTTTCGAAAATGGCGTCTGACAGTGATGTGCGTCGTAAACAGAGAGCTGTTATCGAGTTCTTAACAGCAGAGAAGGAAACAGTTGGAAATATTCACAAACGTCTACAAAACGTTTACGGAGATGCTGCTGTTGATCGAAGCACAGTTTCGACGCTGGTCTAAACATGCGAGATCATCGGAGAGAGGGAGAGCCAGCCTCGATGATGAGCCACGCAGCGGTCGCCCGTCATCGGCCGTGACATTTCACACTGTGCAACGCGCTAACAGCATCATTCGATCAAATCGGCGCGTCACATACAATTAGTGAAGGAAGTGTGAAAACGATAATTCAGCAAGTGGAATACTCAAAAGTGTGTTCACGGTTTGTTCCTCGCGAATTGACTGAAGATCACAAAGTTCAAAGAAAAAAAATTGCTTCTGAGTCGTTGGTTCGATACGAGACAGAAGGGGATGACTTCCTTTCACGAAGTGTGACTGGGGATGAGACTTGGGTACACCACTTTGAACCTGAAACAAAACGCCAATCCATGGAGTGGCATCACGCAGACTCCCAACGCAAGAAAAAGTTCAAAATGGCTCCTTCTGCAGGAAAGGTTATGGCCACCATCGTGTGGGACATGAAAGGGGTGATTTTGGTGGACATTACGAAGAAAGGACAAACAATCAATTTAGAGGCATATATTGCTACCCTACAGAAACTCCAGAGACGTATAAAGCGAGTTCGACAGGAGAGAAAACTGGAAGACATCATTCTTTTGCACGATAACGCAAGACCATACAACAGTAGGGTGTGTCAATTTGGGAGGTGAAAATTATTTTTTGCAAATTCCTTCACTGAGGGGTTTTAAAAATATGTTTTTGGATGTGAAGAATTCAAATCTGCTATTATTTTTGTGATTGCTCAACACTTAGCTTGGTAAATCTAAGTTTGATTAAAAAGCACATAAATTGCTCTCGGAAAACAACATTTATTAATTTTACCTTCTCAAAATGTCAGGTAATGCTATAAAAATTTTAGTTTCTCTGCATAAAACATATCCTAGTAATCATAAAACATATCCTTGTAATCATAAAACAACATTAGAAAGTAATGACATCAGTAAAAAAAAATATTTAAACAACAAGTTTCATCAAGTCTTGCTTTGATTCGTTCTTGGACATCAGCCGCCGACTTGCTTCTCGGCCTCTGATATAGCCCTCACGTTTCTCATGTGTATACACCGCCTGCTGCCTCTGTGACTTGTTTCACACACCTCTCTATTGACTGAGCATGACAGGGCCACTGTGGAACTTGCATAGGCTTGTCAAAGAACTTCTTTACTTCCGCTGTAGTCAGTTTACATGTCAAAGGAGGTTCAAATACCCCGTCAGACCAGTCTGTCAGCTCCAACACGGAAGAAGCACTGGGGTTGATGGAAGGTGTCTCCCTGGGACGTACAGAAAGATCTCCAAGTGTGTCATCATCTCCACCCGTCATGTCAACAATCTTTTGGACACCAGCTCTCCTCTCCTCACTGTCATCTGAGCACAAGAGTGTCTGGATTATCATTTCGCTGAATGCATACCATACTGATCGCTTGATGGTTGGCAAAACAGCATCCACTACAGCCTTCTTTTGCAGCCTAACTAGCCGCAGCTGAAACAAGATGTGGCGTGGGCCTTCCACCCAAGAATGTTTTACTTTGATGTTGAACCAACAGGGATAGTACACACCAACAATGTATTCCACTATCAGTCTTAAGTTGTTGAGGGTTTTGCCTTTAAGGCCATGTTTTGAAACCCATATGCGACAAAGCCTGTTTGCTGTTGTCAACCACCTTGAATGGCTCACTGGACCAATTTCAAGAAGGGCCAGATCTGTGGGAAGTTCTCCTGTCCTTATGGCCTGTGTGATCCTATACCCGTACGCTTGATCAGTAGAGATATCCTTTACGACATTGTCACTCAGTGAAGTAAGAAGCTCTCCAATTGAGAGTTTGGTGAATGAAGCATCAATTTCAAGTTCGGTTGCAGTGTTTAGCATCTTGCCAATGTTACCTGTCTACTTGTTGTTAGACAAGGTCTTCCCATCCAGTGCTGTGATCAAGTGTCGCAGGGGTAACTCGCTAGTGTGGAGGGCACAAACCAACCAGATCAGCTTACGGCAAAGCTTGACCTCTACCCAATGCATGGAACCACCCTCCCAGCCAGTGTTAACATTTGTAGAATCACCTCCAATGGCCTGCAGGCTTTTATCAATGCCCTTCTTCTTCATGAAATCTACAAGATTATCAGCAATAACTTCAGCAGGTTTTTTTTCTTGTTGAGCCTTTCTCAGGAGTGAAGTGGTAGAGATAACTTCCACCTGGCTCACTGCACACAGAATAATATAATGCTCTTCTTTGATGATGCTGGGGAACTGACGATCTGAAT
Organism: Bathynomus jamesi; assembly: GCA_023014485.1. NCBI lineage: Eukaryota > Metazoa > Arthropoda > Malacostraca > Isopoda > Cirolanidae > Bathynomus > Bathynomus jamesi. Next base: position 449,125 of record JAJOZX010000190.1, read on the forward strand.
TGTCTGCTTTCAGCATAACTTTAGTTGTATCTTGACGGCCGTCAAAGAAGATGCAGTCAATTTCACCCTTCTTACAAAGATCATCAAATTCCTGATCCAGGGATCTCATAACTTTTTCTTGGGCCCTCTTGACTTTATTGTGATCAACTACAAGTCTCTTGTCTTCTTCAGTGATCAAGCCAGCATCCATAAAGGCAGCAGTGGTGATGGCAGCTGTGGCACGCAGGCCAACACCATATCTGATGCTATGCATAGCAACATTAGATATTTCTAATGTGTTGTACTCTGGCTTTTTATTGGAAGTTGAAGACGTGCTTGGTATTTCTAATGTAACTTCATAACTTCCATCCTTTCCATCTTGAGCATCAGCTATTTGTTCTTCATTTTCATCATCAGAGAAAATTATTTCATTTGATGGCATTGAAACACCCTGCTTACTTGTCTGCTTATATTCAGCAAGCCTTCTTCTTTCGTCTTCTTGCCGCTTCTGCTTTTTGACTTGTCTGTTGTGCTCAGGTTGATCTGGCAAGCCAATCTGATGTGGTCCAATAGAACCAGACTTGTCTCTCTGACCTTTAATGAAAGCAAGTTCCTTCACAGGGATCTTCATCTCCCTAGGGCATGTACAGTTAATGTGAGTTTCGTTTTTGCAACCAGCATCTGCAAGGCAGCCAAATTCAGAGCAGAGAACAATTTTACACTTGCAACTGAGGATGTCAAAAAGCTTGTCAAGTTTTGCAATGAAAGCCTCTTTGACATGTAGCTTTCCTCTCCCAAGAGATATGTTTTTGGCCTGCTCCCAGCTCTCTTGGATCTTGTTTAAGATTGTGACTCGTGAATTTACAACGGGGGCTACAAAAGAACTGTTTGCTCGTTCCCACTTTTCAAGCACTTTAGGGTAAATGTCCTCTGCAAGACTGGCTGCTGGGTAGTTTCTCACATCCTCACCACTTTGTTCTCTTAGCAGTAGCCCATATTTCAGAACGTCTCGCAGAGTTGGGAGTTCAGAGGGCAACAACTCTCTACCAGTTCCAATTAGGTTGCTCATATGTGTGAATGTCCCCAGTCTTGTCCTCCTTTTAGAAGCCATTGTAGGTAAATTCCCACTGGTTAGGATGGTAGCACTGACGGCCAAGTAATCTTCAGCACACTGATGAATATGTTTCAACCTGTGAAATAAGCAAAAACAGCAGTGCATTATATATACAGCATATATAATTATTAATATAATAATTATTATATAATTCCACAAAAAAGTAAAAAAAGTCACTATTTTTATGTAGCTTCTTACCAAGCAAAACTAAATTATATTAAATTAACAAAAATATCTTTAGAATTCCTAAGTCATGCTGCAACTTTTTAGCACCCCTCATATTTGGAATTTGAAAGTTGAAAAATTCGACACACCCTAATACAACAGTTTGCAAACAAGAGAGGCCATCACAAAAATGCGCTTGACTCTGTTACCCCACCCTCCATACAGCCCGGATGTGGCACCTTCAGACTTCCATTTGTTTGGGCCAATGAAGGATGCTATTCGTGGAAGAAAGTTTCAGTGACGATGAGGTTGTTGAGGAGGTTAAGAGGTGGCTCAAGCGGAACCCAGCAGACTTTTACCATAAAGAGTAAAGGCCCTTGTTTCGAGGTGGAGGAAAACCGTAGAAAAGAATGTAGACTATGTGGAAAAATAAAAACTTGTAAAAAAGGTATGTAACTACTTGTGTACAAAATTTCTGGAACTTACAAGGAAACTTGGAAAGAAAAAAAAAAGTGGGGCAAAATATACATATTGAATGGACCTCGTTGTGTGTGTGTGTATATAATATATATATATATATATATTTAGTGGTGGAACGGATATCCGCATCCGCATAATTTTTAACATCCGCATCCGCACTTCTGACTGCGGATGTTATGCGGATATTACCTCCAATAAATTATGCAATTTACAATTAAATTAGCTTACAAAGTAGCTTATAAGGCCCAGTCATGCACATTTCATGTAAAGTATTAATTATTAATGAACAAACAAATATATAAACTTCAAAATATAAATACCTAGTAACAGAAAATTTAATGAAACTTGTTTCAATGAATTTTCTGTGGCTGAAACTCTTGAGAAAGTTATTATTTTTATCATAATGAAAATATTAATTTTAATTCTTATGCATTGCCTACCATAATAGTAATATCACGAAATTTGAAAAATTATGTCATATACAGTAGGGTGGAGCGAAAAATACTCTTTTTCTAGTATGAAGTTCTAATAGTGATTAAAAGTTGCATCTAGTGGATGAAATATGCCTGCCAAAATATGAGTTCATTTGTTTAAAATTTTCAGCTGCCACCAGGGGGCTAAAGTTAACACAATTTTGTGTAAAAAGGAAAAAATGCTTCTATTTTAGGTTTGTCAAACTATTATAAAATTTATCTTAGAATTATCTAATAGTTTGATTAAGATTCTTAAATGATAGTAATTCGTTTTGTAAAAATGCCTTTTCATATGCTTAATATCTTCAGCTGCCACAAGAGAGCTGAAGTTAACACAATTTAGAGTAACTGAGTCATGTTGAGACTACACTGAATGTTGTGGGGGTATGGTTTGGGGAGGGTTGTGGGGGAGGGTTTTGGTGTGAAGGAATTTCTTTCTGTGAGTCATTAGAACAGTGTGTTAACACTTGTCTTCTTAGGTAGTAGGCCTAGTCGCTCAGTTGATCGGACAGTTTTTTAATATGATCGGAATATTATAAAACTTTATTTTAAAGTGATTTATATAGAGATAATATTGATTTTATTATAAAATGCTTGTTATAATGTATTATATAATTTTAGTTTATTTTATAATATATTATATATTTATATAATTATTATATATACTTATAAAATATATTATATATATTAATTATATAATGTTTTGATGTTACAGGATTTTTGTGATTGTGAATTTTTCTTAAAAATATTATGGCATCAAATACTAAATATAAACATTTCACTAGAGAACATATGAAGTGTGCCATATTTGAAGTACCTTGTGACATGAGTGATATGCAACTACCAACTTATAACTGCATTATGAAAGATTACCTGTTCACACAAACATTTAGTGAAGGAGCAGATGAATAACAAGGAGCCTTCATTTTCTGAAATAGCAGAGGCAGTTTCCAAAAAGGTAGAAAATATTTGGAAGAAGGCCCTTTGCCAATAGTTTCACATACACGCGTTTTACAGATGATGCGAGTGTACCATGATAAATACAGGTCCTTATTAAAGCCATACAAGTCACGCAAGGATCAGCCTAAGTACAAAAATCAGCTTGAAGAATTTGAAAACTCTTCAAAATGCACTTTGTTTGACATCTGCACCTGCAAATGTAAGGAGTTTAGGAGATGCTCATGTGAAAAGAGTAAGAAAGTCCCTCCAAAAGAGCAGGATTTTTAAATGACCAACGAACACGCAGAATAATGGTGATATGAAGCATTGACATAGCACACACAAGACGATTACAAGCAAGAGAACATCGAAAGGAAATGGAAAAAGCACGTCTGGAATCCTCACAAACAACTAGTGCTGCTATACCAATACGTCCAACTTACAAATCGAAACAGAGACAAGTGAACTTCACAACTAGAAGAGATATCTGAAGATAATGAGGAAGATACACCTCGACTCAATATGTAATATCAGAACAACAGATGCGTGAGCCACTGCCTTCATTAGCAATTACTTGTGATAGATTTAAAATGTCGGACAGAGCTGGGGCTGCTATTGCTTCTGCAGTATTGGCAGATCTTAAAATTGTTACTCCGAAGACAAATGGAATATTATAGACAGAAGTAAGCTAAGACGTGAAAGACAAAAACGGAGAAAGGAACTACAACAGATAGGAGAGCCAAAAACCATGCGGGGATTATACTTTGATGGCAGAAAGGATAAAACAATGATTCAAGTCCAGGAGAGTGATGGCTCTAACCACCAAAGAACCAAACGCGAAAGCATATCAGCATAATATCTGAACCACACTCTCTGTACTTTGCACATGTGACACCTTCCAGTGGCAAAGCTAAATACATTTGCACAGCGCTAGTGAATTGCTTGAAAGAAAGGAATGTTGATATAGGGAACATCGTTGCAGTTGGCTGTGATTCGACAGTGGTTAACACTGGTAGTATTGGAGGCACAATAAGATTACTGGAAGAAGCCTTAATAAGCCATTGCAGTGGCTGATATGCCTTTTACACCTTAATGAACTTCCATTGCGCCATCTGTTTCATCACTTGGATGGTACCACTACTGACCAAGAGCATTTTCAGGAGAAATTGGCCGAGCACTTTCAGACTGTGAAAAGCTTCCCATAGTTAACTTCAAACCCATTGAAATTCAAGAGGACATGTGTGAAGTTGATGTAGATGACATAAGTACTGACCAGAATACCTTGAAATTCACAAGGCTATATCAAGTGGAACATTCTCAAAGAGTCTTAGTCATAAGAGTCCAGGCAATATATCACATTCAAGGTGGCTCACCACAGCAAACAGGACTCTGCGGTTATATGTAAGCACAGAGAATCCTTCAGGCAATTTACAAGAATTAGCTACTTTCATTGTTAGGGTATACGCACCAACGTGGTTTCAGATAAAGCGTAAACCATTATGCCAATATGGTGCTAAACATATGTGGCATATGATTGCAAGAAGCCGGTATCTCCGTGAAGAGCTTAGGAGAGTACATGACTCAGTCATTCAGCGAAATGCATATTACGCAAATCAAGAAAACATTCTCATTGCAATGATAGCTGATGAAAGGGAGCATGTGCGTCAGTTGGGATTTAGGCGTATCATAAAAGCAAGGGCATGCATTCAAGAAACAGATGTTATCAGGTATTTTAAGGTGACAGAAATAAATTTTTATGCCAAAGACTATACAGATCTCATTATGTGGCAAGATTTTCAGATAGCAGAACCACCGATAACCAAAGGAGTTTCTCTTGATGATATTGAATCATGCATCAAACATGGTACTACTCTTCATTCAGAATTATTTCAGTTTCCATGTCATACACAAGCCGTAGAGAGATGCGTCAAGCTCGTTACAGACGCTGCTGGATCAGTCTGCGGACCTACAAACAGAGACGGTTGGATTCGTGCTACATTAGAATCAAGGAAAAAACAGCCAAAATTTGACACAAAAGCAAATTACTAAATAGTCTTCAGCAAGAACCCTTTCTAGAGGGAGGTTGGTTGGGGAAAGGGTGGTACTCCGCTAAGGCACGAAATAACGTTTCTTAACTGTCTCAAGTCAGTATAAAGGAGGAGACATATCCTAATTTTTATTGTTCCCTTTTTCAAGTAAATACAGAATCATACTTAATTGTCATTTTTAAGTTAACTTCAGCCCTCTTGTGGCAGCTGAAGATATTAAGCATATGAAAAGGCATTTTTACAAAACGAATTCTTATCATTTAAGAATCTTAATCAAACTATTAGACAATTCTAAAATAAAATCTTACAATAGTTTGATAAACCTAAAATAGAAGCATTTTTTTCCTTTTTACCCAAAATTGTGTTAATTTAGCCCCCTGGTGGCAGCTGGAAATATTAAACAAATGAACTCATATTTTGGCAGGTATATATCGTCCACTAAATGCAACTTTTAATCACTATTAGAACTTCATACTAGAAAAAAAGTATTTTTCGCTCCACCCTAAATTATACAGTATTCATAATTCTACATACATATTATATTGATAGATTAACTAAATATCCGCATCCGCGGATATTGAAATTAAAGATCCGCAGATGTTGAAAAACTGACATCCGGTCCACCACTAAATACACACACACACACACACACCTTTGGTTTGCTTCCGCCCGAATTGTTCATTCTGACGAAGTTCAAGCTTTTCACTCCACCTTAGTTAGACCTACAGTTTAACGTAGCAGCCCAGCGTCTTAACCACTAAGCTACCCAGGGTACCCATTTATCTACCAATCAATTTCTTTATTGTGTGGAAGGATGAACTGCTGGGTTTTGCTGCGCGCCGCCTGCCGTCACCGGGTCTCGATCCCGGGCCGATGGATTCGTAGTCAGCGACGCTAACCACTACACCACCGAGGCGCTCGGTGTTATATATATACAATTATACACACGTGACAGGAAAAGCGGCCAGATGTTGATATCGCAGTGAAATTATTATTATTATTATTATTATTTTTCAGTATAGCTCATTATGTGTGTCGAACGACATCCGTTAGAAGATAATAAATGGGAGACAGTAATAATCTGTGCATGTTGTCACCTTCCTCACATTTTGAGAACATCTGCGATTGTATTCTTGCGTTCAGGTTAATTATCATTCGCGCCCAGTTTCATTCAATGAATTCATGCATACACTCAAGACTCATACTTATCTTCTCTAGAAAGACGTTAATCCAATCTACTGATCTCTGCAGCTAAGGATAGTCTTGCATATCTATGCAGTAGCTTTGCATAGAATGTGCGTACATAATGTTTAATGCGGTAATTTGCCAGATCGGCACGAGCGCATGCGTGCATGCGTATCGAGTTGCGAGTAAGCTTGTTCTTGTCAATCTTGAAAAGGAACCTTTCTGAACAACCTTTTAATCGTGTGATTTCTACAAATAATAAAATGAATATTTTTCTTTCATTCTTCTTTAATATGTTAAGTGAACTCTTTTTCAAGTGAATGAAGTATAAGATGTTCGTCTTCGAATTGCATTTACGACGCACGCATCACTATCGGGATCGACTTTTAAAATATCTGCTCTCGGTTAGGCCTGGTTGAATTTTTGTATTGGAAAGATCTAAAAACAGAATATCGATTGAAAAGCAAGTATATACCAATAGATATAAAAATTATATAAGTTTATAGTATTTTATAATAATATAATAATAATCTTTATTCATAAAGAACGCATTACATAAGATATACATTACATCCATACTGGTTCACACAATGTTGGGATTAACGTTTGATTTTTGTAGTTTAATTACAGTATTCTTATCTGAATATGCCGTTGGGAAGCATGACAGCTTTTCAGGCAAAAGTCTTTGAGATTCATTTCTATTTTGACATAGGAAAATGTCAAATATAAATAGAATTTGTGGAAAATAATGTTTTTTTGATTTGATATGGTGTGAAATAATCATTGAAATAATAGAAAATGATAAAAGAGATAATAATAGAAAAGAAATATGATGAACAATACAATTCATGATACAATCTTAGTTACAAAGATACGTATGAGTGAGGCATATTATAACTGGCGTAATATATTGGAAACTTTTAACATCTAATTTATATGGTTTATGATTACGTACACCCATTTAAGATTGTGAATTTTGCATATATAATAGGTGATTTTCATTGTTTAGTAATATTTGAAATGAAATGAAATGAAAAGGTTTATTGGCAGACTATAGTCCATATGACAAATATTATTGATACAATGACAGTTCATATACTAAGGATAGAAATATATACAATTGATTAGAAATAATACTGCACTGTCGAAGTTAAGTGGAGCTACAGACAGACGTTTTCGTACCAAGAAGTCCATAGCTTAGACTTTACATTAGACTGTGTTGAGCACGTCTTGTTATACTTATACTTGTTATATTTATACACACGAACATTAGTAGGAGTTTATAAAGTGTTTCTTTAGTGAGTTGCGAAATGAAATTAGTGATGGTGCTTCTGTGATGTTTGTGGGTAATAGCGTTCCTGATATGAAACCCCTTCGTGGGAGAGAGCATTTCCTGCAATTTGCATGAAATAATTTGGTTTATGTATGAAATCATTGGGAAGCTTTGTATTATGATTATGGTTGAGCTGATTGGGGTAATCGCCCTGTGAATGGGCGAAGTATAGTTACTATTATCAGCAACTTTGTACAAACTGATACCGACCGACCGACACTAAGTTTATACGGGTCATTTAGTTTTAGAATATTTAAGTTTCTGAACATTGGAGAGGTATGGATCGTCTGTTATCATTGTCCGAGAGAGTTCGTAAACATTGTTTATGGATTACTTCTAGCTGATACAGAGTATAATTCTTTGTACTACCCCATGCTGCGATTCCATATTGCGAGTGTGGATGGATAAATGAGTAATACAGTGTGAGGAGGGCATTTTGGGAATTTTATTTTTTGAATTTAAACATCATGTAGAGAAATGTAGATATTTTTTATTTGATATGTTGTGTGTGGCTTTTGAAATTTAATTTTTCACCTAACTTGATACCAAGAACTTTAACTTCATTTACTTTTGCAAGAGAAGTGTTTCCAATTACAATGAACAACAAATTTTTGCTTTTGTTCTGTCTCAGCAACAAACAAAGTTGGTCTACTGTATATGAAGTCGACGCTGCTGATTCCGAAAATGTTATTCATTTTGGCGTATCACGCATAGTTTCCATGAAAAAATATTATACAATTATTGTATATAATATGTATAATATTGGATATAATTAATTAAATATTATACAAAATATTAAAAAATTAACATCACACATACTATAAGAGTAGCAATACACACGACGTAATAAGACAAACATCACATGTGGTCAGAGTTGCGAGATAATAAAATAAATGAACAGCTTTCACTAAAAAAATTGAATATTTTTCAAAAAAAAAAAATGAAAATTTCTCAAAAACTATACGTGATAGGAAAATAATAAGACCATGTTTGTAATCGGCGTTAAAAACTCTATAATAATGACATAAAACTTTTCCCGAGACAAAATCACTGTTGAACAGTGTATTAATGGTGTGTGAACGATTGCAGTTTTTTAGTTACGATCATATATGATGATTTTGTCAAGTTTAGTAAAAGCTTATTTGCACATATCCACTTATAGACGATTTAATTGCCTGTTCACTTCATTCACTAGGTAAGTGATATCGTGGTGTAGAAGTGAGTGTTGCATCATCTGTATGTTGAATACAGTTTAATGTTGTTGATCGATAAAAATCATCTGCATGCATTAAGAAGAGTAAGGGTCCAAGGATTGATCCTTGTGGAACCCCATTTTCCAATATAGCATATTCTGATGAAATGTCATTTACTTTAACATACTGGTGACGATTAGAGAGATATGACTTAAACCAATTTAGCATCTTTCCCCTTATGCCATATGTGTTTAATTTGTCTAGTAAGAGGTTAAGGAAAACTAAGATTGTGTTTTTTGTAGTTTAGATTTTTATAGATATTTTCTAATAGCATGTTAATGGCGTCTTCTGTGGTGTGGCCTTCTCTAAACCCAAAGTGTTTTTGTTAGGACGTCGTATTTAGCTAAGAATTTCACTTCACTTGTATACGATTCTTTCAAATACTTTACTCAGAATTGGTAAGACGGACATTGGCCAGTAATTGGATGGAGAATCAGGGCTGCTTGATTTGAATACTGGACAAACCCTGGCTATCTTCAGGTGATCAGGGAATACACCTTGTACTATTAACTCATTCATAAGTCTTGCTAGTGGGGTTTTTATATCATCTGATATTAGTTTATACGAGGGGCACTCAATATATTTTGCCCCACCCTTTATTCTTAGCTAAATAATAGGCCATGGGGCTGAAATGTATTTTGGGCCGTAAGTTTGAACTTTCTGCGCTTCACATAACCGGATTTTTCTAGTTTGAACCTCCCCTCCTTGTATAAAACCGCTTTTAAACGCCCTTGTATAAAACCGATGGTTAACGCAGTTTCGAAAATAGCGTCTGACAGTGATGTGCGTCGTAAACAGAAAGCTGTTATCGAGTTCTTAACCGCAGAGAAGGAAACAGTTGGAAATATTCACAAACGTCTACAAAACGCTTACGGAGATGATGCTGTTGATCGAAGCACAGTTTGGACGCTGGTCTAACCGTGTGAGATCATCGGAGAGAGGGAGAGCCAGCCTCGATGATGAGCCACGGAGCCACGGTATCGGCTGTGACATCTCACACTGTGCAACGTGCTAACAGCATCATTCGATCAAATCGGCGCGTCACATACAAGGAGCTATCACTGGAGCTAGGAATTAGTGAAGGAAGTGTGAAAACGATAATTCAGCAAGTGCAATACTCAAAAGTGTGTTCACGGTTTGTTCCTCGCGAACTGACTGAAGATCACAAAGCCCAAAGAAAAAAAAATTGCTTCTGAATCGTTGGTTCGATACGAGACAGAAGGGGATGACTTCCTTTCACCAAGTATGACTGGGGATGAGACTTGGGTACACCACTTTGAACCTGAAACAAAACGCCAATCCATGGAGTGGCATCACGCAGACTCCCAACGCAAGGGACATGAAAGGGGTGATTTTGGTGGACATTATGAAGAAAGACCAATCAACTAACTTAGAGGCATATATTGCTACCCTACAGAAACTCGAGACGTATAAAGCGAGTTCGACAGGAGAGAAAACTGGAAGACGTTCTTCTTTTGCACGATAACGCAAGACCACACAACAGTTTGCAAACAAGAGAGGCCATCACAAAAATACGCTTGACTGTGTTACCCCACCCTCCATACAGCCCGGATGTGGCACCTTCAGACTTCCATTTGTTTGGGCAAAGAAGGATGCTATTCATGGAAGAAAGTTTCAGAGTGACGATGAGGTTGTTGAGGAGGTTAAGAGGTGGCTCCAGCGGAACCCAGCGGACTTTTACCAGGAAGGAATAAAGGCCTTTGTTTCGAGGTGGAGGAAAGCCGTAGAAAAGGATGGAGACTATGTGGAAAAATAAAAACTTTTAAAAAAGGTATGCATCTACCTGTGTGCAAAATTTCTGGAACTTACAAGGAAACTTGGAAAGAAAAAAAAAGGTGGGGCAAAATATACTGAGTGGCGCTCGTATATTTTCACTGGAATTGAACTGATATTAGCGCTTTTATTTTTTAAGTTTTTCACTGTAGCTGATGTTTTGTGGCAGAATTGGTTCAAAGAATTTGGTGTGGGTTGTGGCATATATTGTTGGTATTGACTGTCTGATTCTGGAATGGCTGCTGCCGTATTGCTTCCTATTTGAAAAGAAATTGTTTAATAAATTGGCCATGTCTTTGGGATCACTGTAGGAAATTCCATCCTGTTTGTTAACGAATTTACGACATTTCTCTCTTCTTTTTTGGTGTTAACTAAAACCTTTAAAGTATTCCATAATCTTCGGGATTAAATTTTTGTTCGGTAATTTTAGAACAATAATGGTCCGCTTTTGCCGTTTTTATGAGCGAATTTATTCTGTTCCAATAATTTTGTTTGTTTATTGATATCATCATTCTTCCATAGTTTATAGAGAGACTGGTTTATACTTACAATGAGGGATGGAGTGATCCACTGATTGTTACAGTTCTATTTTGACACGAGTTTCGACTTTATAGGAAAATTAATATGAAATATATCCATTCGTGTGTTTGAGAATGTTTGAAATTTTGTTTCTATTTCACAGTTACTTTGTTATTCTTGACCAGTCAAAACTTGATATCTCTGATAAATTTCAATTTCTTATTATAGGTGTAGGGTCTACAGTCAATTTTTATTTTCTCCTGTATTTGTAAATGGCTAATTAGCATTGTATATGTAGGCAGATGGTTCGTAATGTGTAATAGGCGCATACCTGACATACAGTTAAGGGGAGATCGCACCCAGATTTGCTCTAATAAAGTGGTTTTCTATGGTATTATGTAGTTGGCTTAGTTATAGTTAAATTAAAGCCATTTGCGGTAACGAGATTGTAGGAGTTAGTATTATTGTTAGTTTATTTTAACGAGATCGATGTTTAGATCTTCCGCCATGATGCCGTTATTGTTGATGTGATTAGAAGTTAGTTTTATCTATGCTTGCGATAAACGATGGCATATACATATAAAATGCGTCATCATAAAGTTTATTATAAAATCTAAAATTGGAGATTATAGAATTTGAAAGATTGTGTGAATAGCAAAATAAGATAATAAGGATTATAAGATTTTAAGTTAAAAAGTTGTGGTATTATATAAGCTTGAAATTAAAATTTAAGTTAAAAATATGTAATTTTTAAAATCTTCAGCTCAGCAATTACAGAATTTGAAGGGAAGTGAGAAATAGCAGAATTATGGGATCATAAGGATTATAAAATTACGAAGTTTTTAAGATTGATTTACCTAACAGGTGGGTTATGCCGAAGGCATTTTATTTGTAGGTGCTGCTGAAAGCTACTTTAAGTTATAAGCTACTTTAAGTTAAGCGAATTTATATTTATTGTCTTTCCCGCGTCTTCGGGCTTATATATAGCACGTATATAGCAGGAATAAAGTATTTTTTCTTTCTTAAACTTTAATAGTTTGTTAAAAATTTCTTTTCTCTATTTACCGTGATTCATTAACATATATATTAGGTTTAATATTTATAATTGCACTTCTTATTTCAAATTTCCACAGTCTGTCACTCAATTTGAATTTTATGATTCTTTTGTCTGCTTCATTATTATTTTTTCCCACTCGGTGAGCTTCCTTAATGACACTTTCAAGAATGTTAATACAGAGTTTGTCTCTGATGGTGTTTCTAACAATTTGAGTGGGATTTTCATTTGGCGAAAGTTTGTCATTATAAAATTTTAAAACTGGAGATTATAGAATTTGAAGGATTGTGAGAATAGCAAAATAAGATAATAATTTAATAATTTTAAACAGTAATAGCAGTATTAATTATTTTTATATTCATTTTTTATTACAGCATATAATTTCAATAATAAAATTAATCTTTTTAATATTTTGACACTATTTTCTGAATTTAAGCTGTAACTTCGCGAAACAATTTTTAAATTAGTTTCACCAATGTTGTTTTTACTTAATATTTTGTGTACTTTTAATTATTAATTCAATTAATTAGAGAATTATTTTGATTTAAAGTTCTTTTGGATTAAAACTGACGTGAGAAAACTTTTGACCGATTGAACGCGAGACAAGGAAAAGTGAGGGGAAAAAAATAGGTGGAAGATGGGAAGGGGAAAAATGAGAGAGAGAGAGAGTTACAAGGAGTTACAAGGAAAAGAAGTACCTCAAAAGGCCTTGCGGCCCATACCGAGGAGGTACCAATGGCAACGGATGCCAGGGAAAATTTTCTACACACTCAGTACAAGATTTGGTCTAACCTTTTCTTGAACTGATCCACAGAGGAACTGTTCACAACTTCTGAAGGTAACCTGTTCCACGTGTCACAGATCTTATACGTAAAGTAATTCCCACACACACTAGTCCTAAACCGTTTCAAATCCAACTTCCAACCATTGTTGCGAGTTGGGTTATCATTTAAACTAAACATGCTTCTAAAATTGACATCGTCGAACCCGCGTAAGAGCTTGAAAATCTCGATCAGTTGACCGCGCAGCCTCCGAGTTTCCAGCGAAAACAAGTTCAGGGCGCGTAACCGTCGATTGTAGCCCATATGCCTAACGGAAGGGATTAATTTTGTGGCCCTCGCCTGCACTCGCTCCAGCCTCTCAATATCTTTCCTGAGGGTGGGCGACCAGAACTGCACTGCATACTCCAGGTGCGGCCGAACCAGGGAATTGTACAGAGAGAGCACAATCTCTTTGTTTCGAAACTGAAATTGCCTCCTGATATAACCCAACAGCTTCTGGGCTTTCTTTTCCACCTCTACGCACTGTTTCGTAAACTTAAGGTCGCTGCTGATTAGCACACCCAAGTCCTTTTCCAAATCAGTCGCCTCGATATTGTTTCCCAACATCGAGTAGTCCGACTTGGGATTGGCGTAGCCAGTGTGCATCACTTTGCATTTACCCAAGTTAAACGGCATTTGCCATTTTTCGGACCACTCTCCTATCCTACCTAGGTCCGCACGGTAGTTCCTCGATCGCTTCGGGCGTCCCAACATTGGCCCCAAGCTTGGTGTCATCATCGAATTTGGCGATCCGACTGACGATGCCACCGTCGATATCATTTATATAAATTATAAACAACAGTGGCCCCAAAACGGAACCCTGAGGAACCCCACTAGTGACCGAGGCCCATCCCGAACTAACCCCTTTAATTACAACCCTCTGCCGCCTATTCTTCAGCCAGTTTTCAATCCACCTACCTATTTCCCCACCGATACCCAGCGCGCGCACTTTCGCCATTAGCCGGCGGTGAGGTACCTTATCAAAGGCTTTCTGAAAGTCGAGATAAAGTATATCAATCGCCCTACTCTTATCATACTCACTCAACATGACGTGGAAAAACTCGAGCAAGTTGGTGAGACACGACCTATGCCGTCTAAACCCATGTTGGGAGTCCCCAAGCAGCTTGTAGGAATCCAAATGGTCAACGATCCTATCCGCTATTATCCCCTCTAATAATTTACCTACAACTGAAGTGAGACTAATGGGACGATAGTTCCCTGGACTTTCGTGATCCCCTTTCTTAAAGATATGGGTCACGTTGGCTTCCCTCCAGTCACCAGGCACCTGGCCCGTCTCCAACGATTTGTTGAAGACTGTAGCCAGGTGGGGAGCCACCTGGTCGCGCACCTCTCGCAACACTCTGGGGAGAAACTGGTCTGACCCAGGAGCCTTAAACGCGCTCAGTTTGTCTATTCTATCGGCAACGACTGTCGCGGTACATCGAACACTATCCAGGCCAGCACCTTCGTGCCTGACGCCTGCGGGGATGACGCGGGTGTCCTCCCTGGTGAACACTCCCGCAAAGTACTCATTAAGCACATTAGCGATGTCCGCGTCGGACGTCCGCAGAACGCCGCTTCGGTCCTTTAACGGAGCTATCATGCTTCTAATGGGCTTTCTACTATTAACATAACTGAAGAACTCCTTAGGGTTCCCCTTGCAGAGGCTTGCCACCCGTAGTTCTTCGTTACGTTTCGCTAGCCTAACCTTCGCCTTCACTTCCCGACACAGCCGGACATACGCTTCACTGTTTTCATGGGAACGATTGGCCTTCGCCCTCCTATACGCTACTTTCCTATTTCGGATAGCCGAAGCGATGTCACGATTGAACCACTTAGGCTGCGTTGAAGCAGGGGTGACCGGTTTTGAGGGTATGACAGCAGACTGCAGCACCATAAACTCGTCCCGGAATGCACTCCACACTCCCTCAACATCGCCGCCGACCTCTAACCAGAGCTGGGCAGTATTTAAATACATTTGTATTTAAATACGTATTTAAATACATTTGTGTATTTAGAACTGTATTTATAAATACATTGTTTTTCATGTATTTAAATATAGTATTTAAATACTTTAATGAGTATTTAAATACAATGTATTTAAATACTAAAAATATAAAAATGTAAATACTTTTACTGGTTTAATACACGTTCTGTACTAGCACAGTACGACGCGTCGACAGTGTAGTACAGCATGGTTCATGTTTCAACGTGTCAGTTCAATCAGTTGTGTGCCACTCTTAGTCGAAAGCGGTTGATTTCTTTATCGTGTGCGTGTCATGGCTTCAACAAGCAAATCCGGTGAATCAAACAGTGATATATCTGCAGATAACAATTTAGTGCACCCTCTGTTTGATGGAAAATACTTTAAAATTAAATCTAAAGACGGTAATAAGGTAAAGTGCACTAAAGTAGAAATTTATCAAAACATGAATTAGTGAATGCATATGTTAAAATTTGTATGTATTTAAAATGTATTTACAAATGTATTTAAATACAATTGATGTATTTTGTATTTAGTATCTAAATACATTCGTAAAATGTATTTAGTATTTAGTATTTAAATACATTTCTCCCATGTATTTAGTATTTAGTATTTAAATACATTCAATGTATTTATTGCCCAGCTCTGCCTCTAACCCCATCTCACCTACGCTATCCCGGAGGCTAACAAAGTCCGCCCGCCGGAGATCGAGCTTACTGCCTCTCGAGTTACTACGCTTCACCCGAGGGACGCGCACACGGAACCTAATCAGACCGTGATCACTCCCGCCCAACGATTCGTCAACGGTGAGGCCAGTGACGAGGTTGTCTTCGGTCGTGAATACTAAGTCTAGAACGCTTTCGCCTCGTGTAGGCTCATTGACCCACTGAGTGAGGAAGTTCTCATCAGCAAAGTTAACTAGCCTCCTCCCTTCAGCATCAGCAGTCCTGTCTTCCCACTTTATGCCGCGACAGTTGAAGTCTCCTAAAACTACACACACCCTATCCCCTAGCAGGCTACAGAGTTCGGTGTACAGGGCTGTATCCTCCTCGAGGAGGAGATGCGGAGGTCTGTACACCTAGATTAACCTATAGTTCGTCCCTCCCACATTCAGATCGACGCCAAGCAGCTCCCGTTCCGACCGGAACTGGCAGTCAACCGGACTCAACGTGTCCCTGACGTATATTAGTACCCCACCCCCCTCCCCACGGGTGCGGGCTTTACAAAACATTCTATACCCGGGAATTTCGAACTCCCCAACATAGTCCCTACGATCAATATGAATCCAGGACTCGGTGATAGCAACGATATCTTGGTATTCTGATGCTGAGAGAGAGTGTGAGTGTGAGAGTTACAAGGAAAAGAAGTTACAAGGAAAAGAAGTACCTCGAAAGGCCTTGCGGCCCATACCGAGGAGGTACCAATGGCAACCGGTGCAAGGGAAAAATTTCTACACCCTCAAATAGTGTGCAAGATTCGGTCTAACCTTTTCTTGAACTGATCCACAGAGGAACTGTTCACAACTTCTGAAGGTAGCCTGTTCCACGTGTCACAGATCTTATAGGTAAAGTAATTCCTACACACACAAGTGTTAAACCGTTTCAAATCCAACTTCCAACCATTGTTGCGAGTTGAGTTATCATTTAAAGTAAACATGCTTCTAAAATCGACATCGTTGAACCCGTGTTAGAGCTTGTAAACCTCGATGAGTTGACCGCGCAGCCTCCAAGTTTCCAGCGAAAACAAGTTCAGGGCGCGTAAGCGTCGATTGTAGCCCATATGCCAACGGAAGGGATTAACTTTGTGGCCCTTTCCTGGACTCGCTCTAGCCTGTCAATATCTTTCCTGAGGTGGGCGACCAGAACTGCACAGCATACTCCAGGTGCGGCCAAACCAGGGAATTGTACAGAGACAGCACAATCTCCTCCTTCCAAAATCGAAATTGCCTCCTCGAATAACCCAACAGCTTCTGGGCTTTCTTTTCCACCTCTACGCACTGCTTGGTAAACTTAAGGTCGCTGTTAATTAGCACACCCAAGTCTTTTTCCAAATCAGTGGCCTCGATATTACTCCCCAACATTGAGTAGTCCGACTTGGGATTGGCGTAGCCAATGTGCATCACCTTGCATTTACCCAAGTTAAAAGGCATTTGCCATTTTTCGGACCACTCTCCTATCCTACCTAAGTCCGCACGCAGTTGCTCGATCGCCTCCGGCGTCCCAACATTGGCCCCAAGCTTGGTGTCATCAGCAAATTTGGCGATCCTACTGACGATGCCAGCGTCGATATCATTTATGTAAATGATAAACAACAGTGGCTCCAAAACGGAACCCTGAGGAACCCCGCTAGTGACCGAGGCCCAACCCGAGCTAGCCCCTTTAATTACAACCCTCTGCCGCCGAGAGAGAGAGAGAGAGAGAGAGAGAGAGACCCGCTCTCTTTAGAGAAGAAAAAGAAAGTTTGCACGGGAAAGTTATTTAGAGGCAAGGCAGCATTCCGCGAATACTTTCGACTCTCTCTCTCTCTCTCTCTCTCTCTCTCTCTCTCTCTCTCTCTCTCTCTCTATCTCTCTATATATATATATATATATATATATATATATATATATATATATATATATATATATACACTTTTAAATCCTAAAATGTTCAATTATATTTTATTCTTAAATTACTGCGTCATTTGTATTTTCTGTATTTGCAAAAAACAGAGAGAGAGAGAGAGAGAGAGAGAGAGAGAGAGAGAGAGAGAGAGAGAGAGAGAGAGAGAGCACGCATATTATTATATATTTGTTTTTATCCTATAAAAACGCATCTCTTGTGTCAACGTGTTTAAACACTATTTTGTGTCGGGGTTATCTTCTTTCTCATTCCCTTATCATAAAATTGGAAAGGTTGGTAATTGTGATAACAATTTTCATATTAATTACCGGATGCAAATATGAGTGATTCTATCGTTCACACACACACACACACACACACACACAAAATCGGGTTAATAGTTTGAACCTGTGTTTGTGGTGTCAGTGAGGCCTTTCGTATGTACAGTATGTTTGACCTCGCAGGAGAGATTTTTAAGCGTTTATCAGTCGTCGAGGTTTGCGTTTTTCAGCGCTTAATTCGGGCATGGTGTTAATGACTTATTGACTCAAGAAGTGAGCCATGAAATGGCATGTTGGTTCGTGCGTGTGTGCGTGAAATGGAAAAAAGTCATTGCATGAATGCGGATGAAAGTCTTAACTTCGTATCATATGTCATTGAAGAAGGAGCGAGTGGGCACGCATGCATGAGCACCTGTTTCGGCGTATCCTAGGCCATAGATGCATAAACTTATTCTTTCTACCTGCCAATCCTTGAATGGACAAACCCATTCACTTCCGATTAAAACGAGGAACTGCTTAGCGTGAAAAAGCTCTATATATAGATTTCAGGGTTTCAGGGTGTGTGCGTGTGTGTGCGCGCGCGCGCGCGCGACTGGGCATAAGTGAGGTCGAGTATGTGATAATTCACAGATATAGTGAGATAATTTCCTTTGTGAGGTAACACTTTTGTTACCTCGGAACATTAAAAAAAAATCGGATCACCTGAAGATCAGGGCCCCAGCCTTCTCTAGTTAGCCTTATAAAGCTAACTAACGAAAATATCACGACCTAACCTAACCAATCGTTAGGTCAACTGTACGCCCTTGACGATTGGTTAAGTCGTGATATTTTCGTTAGTTAGCCTTATAAAACTAACTAAAGAAGGCTGGGGGCCCTGATCTTCAGGTGATCAAAAAAATGTATAGACATATTTATAGTCGGAAAAAGATGTTTGTCCTAATTAAGTTGGGTTAAGCCTAGGTTAGTTTAGTTAAGGTTTGGTTAGGTTAATTAGGCTGGATTAGCGAGTATCTCTCTATTTAATGACTACTGTAAGTGAAAAATACAAAGCGTAGCCTATACCTGTAGGGATTAATTAACAAAACTGTCAGGTTAAGTTAAACTGTAGGTTAAGTTAAACTAAGTTTGGCTGATTAGGTTTTTAGATATATGGACTTAAAAATGTTGGTACTTCGCGTATGCGGAGATGCGCACCGTGTGTGTGTGTGTGTGTGTGTGTATCTAGAGAGATTGCTTGCGAAAGAGGGAACGCGTTTGAGAGTATGTTCTGTAAATATGACATCATACACACACTTGAGCTGCGACCTGCACGAGCCTGTTTTAGGCGTGGAAAGAAGGGAAAAGGCATTTTAAATGTTTGCTGTTCGAAATTTGCGCATAAGAATTTCTTCAAATTTGAATTAGGAACTAAATTTGGAGCGTTTGTATTTGGGCATTTCCTTTTTTCTTTATTTGTACCCTAGTTTGGATCACCTTCAAAACTTTATAATCAAGGCTGCGTTAATAAAAAGATTCAAAATACTTTATTAGGTAAACATTCTCAATTAGGAGAAATCGAATTAAGGGAATAAGCTACAACAAGAAATACAAGTAATAATAAAAAAGAGCGTTCCCACCCACTACTCAAAAAATTTAGCATTTTTAAATTTTTTTTTTGGGGTGGGGTTGGGGGGTCACCTTTTGGGATCACCCTGTGAATTTATTAGAAATGCAGTCTTTACTTATTCTAAGATCTTCGTCAGGTATCGAAAGCGCGCGCTTCTAATAAAGTAATTTCGTTGTGTGACAATCTCTTCCTTTATAATAATACTTTGCCGCGCAAATGATTTTCATATTTTAAATTGAACTACGAGTCATGCGGGTAATAATAGCAAGAAACGCTATTGCATGATAGAACGACTTCATTTTATTTTAAGTTTTAATAGTTACCTTTTTTTTTTCTATCGTACGCAGTTCCTGTTGTGAACCACTCCTTACTGCGAGGTGGTCGTAACTCGTTTGCACGAAATAGTTTAACATGTATACTTAAGCAAACCACAGGCAGTTTCGCGAACGCTGTGGACGAAGGTGGTTGCGTTGGAAAACATCTCCCACCGCAACTTGTGAATGGAGTAAACAAATATATATATATATATATATTAGTGGTTAATGAAATAAATTTTCCAGATCAAAATGTTTCTTAAAAGTTGAGAATTCCATAAATGAATGAAGGAAAAAGATCAGTATATATTTGTCATTTGTGTAGGTCACATTAATTATTATTATTATTATTATTATCGATAGATTATAAATGAAAATGTGTCAGGAGGCGAACAACGAATTTAATTGTGGAGACTTCAACGTACTCAAATTGAGTAAAAAGTGATCCAATTATTTTTTTTTCTTTTCTTTTCTGTAACAATGGTAAAAATGTATCAAATGAGGACTTTTTTCCCGGAGGTAAGTCCGATATATATATATATATATATATAATATATATATATATTATATATTATATATATACTAATAATAATAATTATTACATACGCCTACTTATTTATAACTAAAGCTTATGAAATATCTTAAAAAAGAAATACGAGTATAGTTCAGCTTTTAAACTTTAAATGAATACTGACGAGGTACAAAAATTCATATTTATTTATACAAAAATCACGAACTAAAAAAATGTCAAATTTATATAACTGTTTTTAGTTACAAAATCAAGTTTAAAATCCATGAAGGAGGTCTGAAACTCGCTTATGAATTTTTTAGTTACATTTTTGTCCCTTCATGAAAAAAAAGTTACCTCTGATATTTAGTGGCTGAAAAATGAATGGAAAGCGGGGCAAATGCCTTTGCTGTTCTCTTTCTATATATATATATATATTAATATATATATATAAGCACACACGGACAAAAAATTAGTCACCCCTCTCAGAATGTACCTAATAACGTGTGACGGCGCCTCTGGCCTTGATAACCGCACGAATCCGGCGAGGCAGAGACTCTACGAGGTTGTGCATGTACTGAACATCGATTTGCTGCCACTCGTTCATCAGCCGGTCCCGAAGTTCCGCCAGAGTCCGTGGGTGTCTATTCCTGCGCTTCACTTTCTGTTTCCAGCCTGAACAACACCTTCGACGCATTCAGGATTAAAGGCTTCATTGGACCTGCGATGTACTCGTTGCCTCCCATCATTGGAGAACAAACAAAAACGGGACTCATCGGACCAAATTACACGTTTCCAATCTGCCGCAGTCCAGTTTTTGTGCCTCTGAGCCCATTTATAACGTGCCAATTTGTGACTTGCTGTTAACAGCGGCCTCTTCCGTGGTACCCTGCTCCAGATGTCCATCACATGCAGTTCTCGTCGCAATGTCCGTTCGGAAATTGGTCGCTGGAGAACCTCATTGGTTTCTTGGAGCAATTGTTCTCTGGTTTGAAAACGATTTGCAGTTACTAGACGAGAAACATGACGGCGGCCCCTATTGTCGAGAATTGTTTTCCGGCCACAGTTACGCCGTCGATTGTCAGTTGATTGCGAACTACACCACTTTTTGTAAACTCGCTGACAGTACGCGTTGACACACCACAAATTGGGCTACTTCAGACATTTTGTGTCCGTGGGCTCTGCCAAACACGATGGCTCCTTTTTGCCACTGAGTAACGTCTGCCTCAAGACCCATTTTGCCTATATCCAACACACACTTTGTTCTTCACCACCTCACGAAACAGATCTGATCCTGTGTGCTACGTCACCGCTACTTGTCACTTACCAATGCTACATCAGCGCCCTCTGTGTGACCTTGAACTTCCTACTATCGGTGCTATTCGGGGTGACTAATTTTTTGTCCGGTGTGCTTTTATATATATATATATATATATATATACACACACACACACACGAGTATATTGTACTTTTTTAATTGAGAAAATAAAAATTCCCATTGCATTTGAAATTATCATAGGCGCGGTTTTGGTTTCTCTCACGCCACGCATGAATGATATATATATATATATATATATATATATATATATATATATTTCGTACTTTCTGCAGTAATATATATAGACAGCAACTGTGGGTGAATTATAAAAAAGGTTCTGGCAGAACTCTAAATTAGCTATACAACAGGTCTTTGACCCTTACAAAATTACCCCCGAGATGCTCAGCTTCGCAAATGTTTGCTACCCGCAATGTCTCGAGCTTCCCGGAGGTAACAAGACGTGCTCAACACAGTCTAATCAAAAAATTAAAAAATCAACCAACCCGATCATCCAAGCTATCCATGAGTCCTGCCATTTATTCTCTAAGGCTGAGTCTAAGCTATGGACTTCTTGGTACGAAAACGTCTGTCTGTAGCTCCACTTAACTTCGACATTACAGTATTATTTCTGATCACTTGTATATATTTCTATCCTTAGTATATGAACTGTCATTGTATTAATAATATTTGTCATATGGACTATAGTCTGCCAATAAACCTTTTCCTTTTCATTTCATTTTCATATATATATATATATATATATATATATATATATATATATATATATATATATATACACAAAACTCAGAATGGTTCCCTGAGAACATTATATGTTAAACACAGACCGTGCATGGCACAAGGAACTCTTCTGGGAAAATTAAATCCACTATAGTCCGAATAAGTAATGGTAAATGACAAATACCATAGTTTTTTTCTTTTTCATGATTTTAGCCCGACGTGGGCAACGGGTCTCTCGCAAAGATCCCATAAATATAGCTTCCCTCACCAGCTATCTGCAAAGCAGACAGGATCCAGCTTTGGGACGTGGATCTAGGGTTTAAAGCAAACCTAGATCCCTACACTCAGAACCTCTATATAAGTAAAAGACTCGTTGCATTCACGTCGTGTTGAATAAATCAAAGAAAAAGGGGGTAACTATTGTATTTTTAGCCAAAAAAACCAAAACTTAAACCTCAACCGGGACATTGAGCGTCCACTTTTCAAGGCACGAAACACGTCCGTTTAGTATACACAAACTCAGAATGGTTCCCTGAGAACATTATATGTTAAACACAGACCGTGCATGGCACAAGGAACTCTTCTGGGAAAATTAAATCCACTATAGTCCGAATAAGTAATGGTAAATGACAAATACCATAGTTTTTTTCCTTTTTCATGATTTTAGCCCGACGTGGGCAACGGGTCTCTCGCAAAGAGATCCCATAAATATAGCTTCCCTCACCAGCTATCTGCAAAGCAGACAGGATCCAGCTTTGGGACGTGGATCTAGGGTTTAAAGCAAACCTAGATCCCTACACTCAGAACCTCTATATAAGTAAAAGACTCGTTGCATTCACGTCGTGTTGAATAAATCAAAGAAAAAGGGGGTAACTATTGTATTTTTAGCCAAAAAAACCAAAACTTAAACCTCAACCGGGACATTGAGCGTCCACTTTTCAAGGCACGAAACACGTCCGTTTAGTATACACAAACTCAGAATGGTTCCCTGAGAACATTATATGTTAAACACAGACCGTGCATGGCACAAGGAACTCTTCTGGGAAAATTAAATCCACTATAGTCCACTATAGTCCACGTGTTTCGTGCCTTGAAAAGTGGACGCTCAATGTCCCGGTTGAGGTTTAAGTTTTGGTTTTTTTGGCTAAAAATACAATAGTTACCCCCTTTTTCTTTGATTTATTCAACACAACGTGAATGCAACGAGTCTTTTACTTATATAGAGGTTCTGAGTGTAGGGATCTAGGTTTGCTTTAAACCCTAGATCCACGTCCCAAAGCTGGATCCTGTCTGCTTTGCAGATAGCTGGTGAGGGAAGCTATATTTATGGGATCTCTTTGCGAGAGACCCGTTGCCCACGTCGGGCTAAAATCATGAAAAAGAAAAAAACTATGGTATTTGTCATTTACCATTACTTATTCGGACTATAGTGGATTTAATTTTTCCAGAAGAGTTCCTTGTGCCATGCACGGTCTGTGTTTAACATATATATATATGTATAAATTATACATACAGGATGTCCCATAAGTCCGGCATCATAGGAAAAATTATAAAAAAAAGGAAAAACAAAAGCTCTTATTTACGGAACGTGCTCAATATGTCCACCATTGTTTTCAATACACAAATTCAGACGTGATACCCAGTCAGCAAGCACACGGTGAATGATGTCAGGAGTAATGGTGTTACATGCCCCAATAATGCGCTGCGCAAATGTTCAACACTCCTAATTTTCTTTGCGTATACCAGCGCTTTCAAGTGGCCCCAGAGATAAAAATCTAGTGGCGTGAGATCCGGGCTTCTAGCTACCATTCCACAGGCCCTCGACGTCCTATCCAATGACCAGGGAATTGTTGGTACAGGTCTTCCCTTACTTGGGTGCTGTAATGTGCAGGAGCGCCGTCTTGCTGGAACCATGTTGGGAAATTTCCTTCTTCGTTCAAGACGTTGGGAAATGCTTCTTCCTTGAGCATACGTAGGTAGGTGCCTTCAGTGACATGTTCATCGCAAAAGAGGGGGCCTATGATGCGATCTTTCCAAATGCCACACCATACCATACCATCACCCGAGATGCACCTTGTTCCTTTGAAGAGGTATACCAGTGAGGGTTGTTTTGAGACCAGTAGCGGGTGTTCTGTCGATTTACCTCACCATTTCCATAAAAAACAGCCCCGTCACTGAACAGAATGGTGGGCGGGAAATTAGCATCCCGAGCATATTGTTCCGTAGCCCATTCACAAAATTCCATCCGCCGGTCGGGATCATCTTCGCTTAATTTCTGTAGGATCTGAAGTTTATATGGATGCCATTTGTGAGCCTGAAGAATGCGATGGACGCTACTTTTCGACACTCCTGTCTCGGCGGACAATCGCCGAAGAGACTTATTGGGACTTCTGTTAAAATGAGCCAGGATAGCAGTCGCTGTATCATCGTCAGTGGACTTTCTTGAAGGTCCACTGCGTGGTTTATCTTCTATGGATCCTGTTTCCTTAAACTTTGCAACAAGTCTGCTAACACAACTCTGTGTTATTGGCTCGCGGTCTGGATGCAGTCTGTTAAATTCAGCAGCGGCCTCTCTCTGACTCCGATTTCCTATGAGTAGAATTATCTGGATTCGTTCTTCCTTGCTCACAGACATTATGGCCTGTAGAAAGAGAAAATATGAATTATGGTTTGTAGAAATAGAAAAATATGAATTTCTCCTATGATGCCGGACTTATGGGACACCGTATAATATATATATATATATATATATATATGATTATTATATACAGGAGGGAATTTATTCTTTTACGAGTGTTGTAAAGCAGTCATCCTTTCCTCAAATATTACTAATTGACCTTACGAAATAGCGTTACTACCTATGTAATTTTTGAAAATGTCGTCCAGTATAAAAACAATGGTGAACTATTAGTTCATTGTGAGGTAAAGGCAAAACAACTAATACCTATTACACTAGATTACGTGTGAAGGAATTTTAATTATTGATCTTCATTTTATAACTCTGATATTTAATAAATCTGACTTTTTCCGTTCTATGGGCACCATTGAAATGAGAGAAATTAATATTTTGTAAACTTATTTTAAATTTTATTAATAATTATTCAGTACATTTTGGATAGGAGTAATTTAATTTATTTAATTTAACAGCTTTAATGAACATAAATAAAAACAAAAAATATTTGTCGTTTCTTCAAAAAATTGACTATTCATTACATTATCATTGGTCAAACTTAACCTAACCTAACCTAACTTAACTTAACCTAACAACTTAACCTAACTTAACTTAACCTCGTTGGTCCCCATAGAACGGGAAAGCCCCAATAAATCTTTCTCTTGTATACCATTTCTAAACTGCGTATAAATGGCTACGACACTCGCGCTTTATGCCCACTCGTAATCTGTATACCCTGTATGCTCGTTCTTCATACTTCCGACAACTCCGTGTGGGTTGAGGACTAATATTACATTACTAAATTTGAACAACGTGAAGGCACTCAAGCCTATTAAGTTATCCGAATCTAAAGTTATATTTTATGACAGAATTTTGCAAAATATCAATTTCAACTATCCTTAACTATTTACAGAACTGCTGAAGTAGTTTAAGTTACTTAAGGTTTAGCTAAAATATACAATATTTACACAATCGACAAACTGTTTTTCATTCGTGAAATCGTCTAAATTTTTGATAATACTACGCGAGGAATAGTGTCATCCCACTCAATGTCATTCCCATTTCATTCTGCGCGCAAGAGTTAGAAAACGGAATGAGAATATCACGGGAGGCATTTTCAAATTGCTCTATTCCCAATTCATGCCATTCTTATTCTCAATCACGGCTTTTCTACTTTGGGCCAGGCTAGGTTAGTTACCATAAGTTAGGTTAGGTTAAGTTAAGTTTAGTTTAAGAAATATTAGCCATTCCCATTTGACGCCTTTACCGCCAATGGGAATGGAGTAACATTGTTTCCGAAATGAAGAAACTTTTTTTTCAAATATGGATTTGTCACTTTGCGCATTTTCATTTGCGAACCACGAATGAGAATGGGAATGACATTGAGTGGGCAATAATCCAAGGAACTACTATTTTCCACATCATATGACAAGTTATTCCAAAAATCTACTATTCCATGACTAAAATATAGTTTCTTAAATCCAGTCTACGAGTCTGTTTTCTAATTTTCTTATGCCCTCGAGTTCTTCTGTCACTCTAATAAGGAAAAGTTGTTTACATTTATATTGTCTGAACCTGAAAATATTTTGAACAGAGGTACATCATATTTGCCCTCAAACAGCGTCTCTCAAAATTAAAAATACTCAATTCATTTAATCTTTATTTAAGCTTAGGGAAAAGTTCGGTTGTCCTACGTTGTACACCTTCAAGCATATCTGTCTATGGTGAGGAAACCAAGCTTGAATGCAGTAGTCTAAGTGAGGCCTAACATAAGAAGGTACTTTCCTGTTATCCCGGACCCCGGACTTTTTGCCAGATTTGTACGCCACTTGCCAGATTGCCAAATTTCATTGCTAATTTTTTTTTTTTTAAATGTTAAGTAACTAACCTAACCTAACCAGGGGTTGAGTTAGGTTAGGTTAGTTACTTAACATTGCCAAATTTCATTGCCAAAGTTTTTTATTTTTAATCTGGCAAGTGGCGTTCGAATCTGGCAAAAAGTCTGGGGTCCGGATAACAGGAAAGCACCTAACCTATTCTAGCCTAACTTAATCTAACCCACAATAACTTGTCGACTTTGTCCTGTCGATCAGATGTCGTTAGCCAGTTTATCTAATTCATATAGCCAAATTGGTGTATTTCATTTTTGTACCAGGTATATCTAACGAGTAAATAACAAAAGTAGAAATGTTAAAACGTCGTGAAAGGAGTGAAGTCGATGGTCTTGCCCCATTCTAGGCCATTTCCATTCCCATCCGTGTGCACAAATGCAATTTCCATTCTATACCATTCCCATTCTATGCCATTCCCACTTCCCAGATTCTGATTGGTTAGAATAATATTAGGTTAGGTTACGACTGGTTAAAATAAGTTAGGTTAGAAAATATTAAATGACCTTCCCATTTGGCGCCGTTTCAGCGACGAAAATATTGTCCCAAATCGAGACGCGCTTTTGTCAAATATGGATTTTTCTCTTTTGGTCATTTTCATTTGAGGACCGAAAATGGGAATCGAAATGGCACAGGATGGGGAATACATTCGTCTCCGTGGCTTATCGTATGAAGAGAGATTTGTGCGAAAATTCACAGAACCTGGTCCGATTTACTCCCACTGAACGTCATTCCCATTTCATTCCGCGCCCAAGAATGGGAAAGTGAGAGAGAATTTCAAACGAGGCATTTTCAAATCGGTCTATTCGCAATTCATGTCATTCTCATCCACGGGCTTTCCCACTTTGGTCGGGTTAGGCTAATGTTAGGTTCTGATTGGTTAAAATAAGTTAAGTTAGGAAATATTAACCATTCCCACTCGGCGCCGTTTCCGCGAGTGAGAATGTAGTGACATTGTTTCCCAAATCAAGAAACACTTTTTGTCAAATATGGTTTCTTTACTTTTGTACATTCTCACTTGTAGACCGCGAATGGGATGGGAATGACATTGAATAGGAAGTAATTCCTGGTCCAACAGATGCCAACATCCGCTGCTGATGAACGAGTTCGTCAAGACCGAGTTTGTTGCAGGTTTATCCGAGGGAAAAATCTCACTGTTGGTAAAGCTTTTGAACGCAGTCCAAAGAAGTCCATGCTACGTGCATTGTCTGAACTGAACATTCCACTATCCGCATTCCAAAAGATCTGCGGTTGTATCTCGCGCAACACGAGCGCGGCATTCGGGTCATACTGTGAGACTAAGGGTGTAACGACTTCAGTTCTCTTATGACTCGTTATCATTTTCACTGTTATGTAGTATGTACAGGTGGGGTACTACGCCTCATAGGAAAATGCATCATTATTAGAAATACGCAATAAATAACTGTCTATAATAAATTGTTCGCGTAAAAAATCAACGAAATAGATTTAAAGTTTATAAAGACCCCGTAAGTTCAAATACTTGGGATAGTAAATCGCGGATCTCTCTGAAACCTGAATTCAAAGCAGAGACTCGAATCCAAGACCTTCATGCAAATTAACCGCCCGTTGCTCTCCCCTGGGTTACACCGGCGGATATATGGGTGAGGAAACAACAACAACAACAACAACAACAACAACAACAACAACAACATAATACTGTAGATGATGTCCCATCCAACATTTTTAAACTTGCAGCAGTTATAGCTGCTGAAGTTCGTAACAAATAAATTAAACTCGTTCATCCTCACTTTAAGAATTTGGACTCTCTCTGATTGCAGCTGACCGACATAGTGATTAGATATTAATGTTTGTAAGGGAATGTCGTCTGATGACATCATCCGATTAAAACATGTTTAGTAAAAAATTCTCTTCTTGATTGTAGTGATTAGGTGAAATTTAGTATAATTTGTCATTTTAAATTAGAGTATTTTACGCGTACTAAAATTTACACCGATGATGAACAGTGGGAAAAAAATTCGCCTACAAACGACATTTCTAAAATGCGTAAAAAATTACTAATTGGTAATGAGCCAGTTTTGTTCTTGGAATTTTATTAGTGCCATCAAAAACAATATTACCAATTAGTTTTTTTTTATGGTTTTTAGAAACTTTGTTGCCCGACGTTTTCCGACTACAAACTACTAAATTTAAACAAACCACTTTCTATTTATTCTTTCATAATTTACAGTTCACACATTCTTTTATAATAAGTTCTTTTTATCTATTATTAAAACTACAACTTTAAATACAACTTTACATATGAAGCTACTCGTATATTAAAACAACCCACACGACTACTTTTCATTTGGGTTATATATATATATATATATATATATATATATATATATATATATATATATATATATATAGCCACTTTACTAAGCACGCGAGGGGGTGATCCGTTAGGGTACAATAATGGGCAAAATGAGAGTTTGATTTAGCAGCCCCCAAATCCCATCATTTAAACAAAGAATGGTAAACTTATGAGTAATCCTACGTCAGTTAGAAGGTAACTTTGATAACAGCTTTTTATGGCGGAAAATTTATTATGGCGATTTTTTATTAGGTATCTGCAAGGGAGCCAGGCGTAGCCGGCCACTGCAAGAGCGGTAGGGCTGCTGGCCTATAGGGTTGAAGAAGCCAAACCTTCATTTAGTACAGTGTATTATTATTATTTATATATATATATATATATATATATATATATATATGCTGCAAACCCACAAGGAAAAAGAAAAACGATTCCAAGGCCTTTCGTGTATTCAAAGCTACACCTCGTCAGGGAATGACGACTCATACCATTCCCTGACGAGGTGTAGCTTTGAATACACGAAAGGCCTTGGAATCGTTTTTCTTTTTCCTTGTGGGTTTGCAGCATTTATTCATTTCACGTGTTTTATTGTGAAATTCATCCCATATATACAGGGCGTCCCAAAAAAATGTATACACACTTTAAATAATTATAAAGGCAGTGTTTATTAAAATACATTTCATTTTCAAAATGTAATAGAATCTACAGACATTATTTAATTGTTTTGTCAACGCCTGTTTTCAAACTGACGTCCGTTCTGGTCCAGGCACTGCTGATAACGCGAAGCAATGGAATCGCAAACATCACGAAACATTTCGTTTGGTATTTGTGTGCATTCTCGTTCATGGCTGCTCTCAATTCAGCGACTGTTGCAGGTTTTATAGCGTAGACTTTGTCTTTTAAGTATCCCCATAAAAAAGTCTAGTGGTGTGAGGTCTGGTGAACGCGGAGGGTATTCTACGAAACCCCTTCGTCCAATCCACATCGTGCCAAGTACCACTCGCAATACTCCACTCTTCGGTCCGGATCATCATCTTCATTAATAGCATGGACTAATCTTGGAATGTAACTTTTCCATTGACAGCGCTTCAAAATGCGTTGGACAGACGATTCTGAAATTCCTACCTCACGACTCGCTTGCCGCACAGATTTTCTTGGACTTTGGTGATACGTTTCCAGTACTCTTTCTTGCTTTGTGGGGCTTGTCGATGTCCGTGGTCTTCCGGAACGCTTCTTGTGGACATTCTGAACAGTTCCATCGGCTTCAAACTTATCTCTAATTCGAGTGATGGTAAGTCGCGTTGGTGGATCTGTTTGAAACTCCCTCCTAAACTGTCTTTGCACTTCAACTGCGTTTTAACACTTCCAGTAGCATTTTAGAATGAATTTCCTTTGTTCAAAGCTTAGTCTGACTGCCATTATTAATTCTAATGGGTTTAACTTGGAAAGAAAGAAACATCAATTGAGCTATCAGCTGTTAAAGTGTGTATACATTTTTTTGGGACGCCCTGTATATATATATATATATATATATATATATATATATATTAATAACAACAACAATGTGTGTGTAAATGGATGGCAGTCACTAATACAAAAATAAAGATCCGACAGCCGACATGAGACTGTAGCAATTAATTAATTATCAATACAATAATACGTACACTTTTTTGCAGTCAATAATTTGTACAAGATTTAAAAAAAAAAAAAATGCGAGTGAATGACTGGGGCGTTTCACATTTGATGGAAGTGAAATGATATTTGATATTAGTTGACTTGACCTTTTTTTTTAATTATTATTTTATATATATATATAGGTACAGGGTGAACCAAAAGTAGGTGGACAGTAGGTTGAATAGGGTTTGTGTTATATTATATTATAACTATGGTGTTCATTATAACTATGGTGTTTGTGTTATATTATATTAAATATTATAACTAAATTTATTTAAATTTAATATTTTTTCTTTTCAGATAGTTCAAAGAACCCATAATGGCAAATAATCTAAATACTGATGCCAGAAAATGGGTGTTAAAAGAGTATTGGAAATCTCAAAAACTGAAACTGTTAGAACAAAATGGGTTAAAACATTTGGTACTCAAGCCCCAAAGAGACAAACCATTTACCGCATTCGTGACAATTTTGGTGCCACTGGCTCAATTCTTAATGCCCCAAGAACTGGTCGACCCAAAACAGTTTGCACAGAGGACAATAAGCAACTTGTTGCCGAAGCATTTGTTCACAGTCCCAAAAAGTCCACCAGAAGAGCCTCAGCAGAACTGGACATTTCACAAACCTCTATTATACGAATTCTGAAATCTATTGGGTTGAAAGCTTATCGTCCACGGCTAATTCATGGCTTATTGGAGGATGACCCAGACAGGCGGCTGCAATTTAGTGAGATCATGCTGAACGAAATTGAAGGAAATCCAATAATTTTAGAAACATTGTGTGGACCGATGAGGCTTCTTTCAAATTATCAGGTCATGTTAACCGACATAATTGTGTTTACTGGTATACCTGTAGTGAGAACATGCATTTAACATTAGAGCAGCAACTAAACCAGCCTGGTGTCACTGTTTGGGGTGGTATTTCAAGTTCTGTTGTTTTAGGACCAATTTTTGTTGATGGAACAGTCACAGGTGATAAGTATCTCGAAATTCTAATGAATGAAGTTGTTCCACACTTACAACAACAGCCTAATTCACATGACCTCTATTTCCAACAAGATGGGGCCCATCCACATTATTCAAGAGCAGCCCGTGAGTATCTTGATGAAACATTTCCCGAGAAATGGATCGGCCGAAGAGGTCCAATTGAATGGCCTGCACGTTCACCTGACTTTACCCCAATGGATTTTTTCTTTTGGGGAGTACTCAAGGACAAAGTTTATAGTCGAAAACCACGAAGTGTTGGTGATTTGAAAAATTACATAAGAGATGCATTTCAAGAAATTAATGCACAAAGAAACTTGTGCAAAAATGTTTGTCAAAGTGTGAAAGGTAGACTTCAAAGCTGTGTAAATTGTGATGGACAGCAATTTGAGCACCTGCGTTGATAAAATTTTCAGTGCTTTTGTATTGTATTGGTATAAGTTAATTTTTTTTTTTATTTTGTATTATACAGGGTGGGCCGTAAGTTTCCATACATAGGAAAATTTAAACGTTTGTTTTTATGTTTCAGATACCCTAAGAATATGCGTTTGTAAGATCTTGTTTACTGATGAAGCAAATTTTTACGTCAATGGAGAGGTTAATCGGCAAAACATACGTTATTGGAGTAATGCTAACCCTAACTGGCTGAGTCCGACGAAGATGCAAGGTGCCGGTAAAGTGATGGTGTGGGCCGGGATATGGGGTGACAGAATTATTGGACCAATTTTTGTCAGTGGAAATCTTAATGCCGAAAGGTATCTTAACATGTTGCAAGAAGAGATTTTCCCATCCCTGCTAAACGAGGAAGGTAACTTCCCAGTTTACTTCCAGCAAGATGGAGCTCCACCTCATTATGGTCTTCACGTGCGTCGGTATTTGGATCAGCAGCAGTTTCCGGATGCTTGGATTGGTCGGCGTGGTCCTGTGGAGTGGCCTCCCAGATCCCCAGATCTCACCCCCCTTGATTTCTATCTTTGGGGGCACTTGAAGGCCATGGTGTATCAGGAAAAGATACGAGACATAAATCATCTAAAGGAACGTATCACCAACGCCATTACAAGCATAACGTCAACTGTGCTAATGCGTGTTCATCAACAGTGGGGAACACGTATTGAAATGTGTTTTCAAAACAATGGCAACCATGTAGAGCATATTATATAAATAAAAATGGTTGTCCATAAAAAAGTTTATTTTTCCTATGTATGGAAACTTACGGCCCACCCTGTACACGTAGTATACAAAAAAATTAAATATAATTGTATATGTATTCTCAAAATAAACGTTATCATTTACTGTCCACCTACTCAAAATAAACGTTATCATTTACTGTCCACCTACTTTTGGTTCACTCGGTATATATATATATATATATATATATATATATATATGAAAAATTATTTCACGAAAGTGACACGTGAAAAGTATTTATGATGAATTGGTAGACTCCACTTACAATATTTATATTTATTTTTATTTCTTTTTATTCTTTTGTGACCTGTTCCATAAAAAAGCCATTTGAATTTATATGGAAGGTCGGCCAAAGTGCTAAAAGTGTCTTTATATATATATATATATATATGTATGTGTATATATATGTATATATATATATATATATGTATGTATATGTATTTATGGGTTTTTTTATTTGCCTGTTTATTTCTTTATGATTATTTAGGCTGTGACATATATATCACTAAGGCACTATTTTGTAATTAATTTTTTTCTCAATTTATATTTATATTTATTTTTATTTCTTTATTCTTCTGTGACCATATAAATGTTGGCTCCTCCCACAATTTTTTTTCTATGCTTTATATATATGTATATATTTATATATATATATATATGTATATATATATATATGTATATATATGTGAATGTGTATGTATGTATGTTTATTTTTGTAACCTATATATTGCCTTGATCTGTCCTTTCACTCCAGTGTTCTGAGGATGTCATTAGACGAAAGCGCTTGAGCACCCATTTGTGTTTCTTTTTCCTTCGTGGTTTTATTCATCATATATATATATATATATATTATATTATATATTATATATGCAAATATTTAACAATGGAGGCTGTTGATATGAATGTTTTAAAGACAAAATCGTTTGCCTGAGGACCATTTATACATATACGAATAATAATAATAATAATAATAATAAACGTAACGTCCTTGTATGACTTGGATTGTATGAAGGAGAATGTTATTTTTCCCGTTTTCCCAAATGATAATAGTCGTTTGTTGCCTTGAAACCTTTGTTTTATCGTGGGAAGAAGAATGTCGTCCTCATATTATACGCATATTATCGTTTCTCACCATTCTCGTCATCTTTATTTGAGAGATCGATACGAATGTTTTGCTAAATCCCAGATCGTATTTTGTTTTAGACGTCTGTCGTGTCTCATACCATTGTTATAGCTATCAAAAACATTTCCGCCGCTGAACGTTTTCGTGTTATTAACGATATTATGTCGAGAACATTCGCGTTCTAATATGTTTATGGCGGTTTGCCCCATTCGTGATGGAATAAATTAAAAATTGGTCTCGGAAAAGATTTAATTGGTTTCGAAAAGGGCATGATGGTAAGAGCTAAGAATGTCCTCCATAAAACCATAACCTCGAGGACTGTTCCTCCGGGCACGCGAACAAACTTGGTGCCTTTTGTCCCCGAGGCACCATCCAAACGGTCACCCTACTTTCATGCTCCTCTCGAAACCAATTAAATATTTTCTAAGTGCCATTTTTAATTTCTTCCTCGAGAGCGGAGCAAACCATATTACGCACAAATCTTCTCAACATAATGACGTGTCCATGTATCGATTTCATTAAGAATATGACATCGACAATGATATCGCACGAAAAAAAAAAGTCTCTGCAAGTTTTAGAATAGAATTAAATTTAAATAGTGTTTTGAATTAAAACACGACCCTAACAACAATTGTTTTTAGTGCGAAAAATACAGCACAGAAAATGGAAGTGATTTAATTTCTCTCTCTCTCTCTCGTGTATATATATATATATATATATATATATATATATATATATATGTATATATATATATATGTGTGTGTGTGTGTGTGCGTATGTAAGAAAGAGAGAGTACAAGGAGTTAGAAGGACAAGAGGAAATCTTAGACCTTTCGGTCCCCTTGGGGAGATTCCTGTTATTAAACTAGTTCATTTCTTAATTATTTTAGCAGTAGTAGAAAACTGGATAGAAAAACAAACTTCTCTCTCCACCCTCCGCTCCCTCCACGCCAGATGCGGGTACAGAAAAAGGTTGAAGAAAATACCTTGACCCTGGATAAGTAATCAAGGAAACTTTACAGGAAAGAGAAGAATACAAAAACTAGCTCAACAATTATGTTATGTACACGCATAAGTCATACATTAGATAGTACCGTTGTATAAACTAACATAATATATTTGTGCTCATCGTATATCAACTACTTGGTATCGTCACAAAAACCTCGAACATATGGTTTGATTTTACACAGAATATTTACAAATGTATCTTGAGATAGTTATAGGCTAATAAAGACCCTAAGATTCTCTCTCTTGAGAGAGAGAGAAAGAGAGAGAGAGAGCCCGCAAATAAAAGGGAAAAAATGATTCAGAGCGCTTTGTTTTTTGCTTTACAAGACCTTGTAAGATACAAAAACGCTCGGAATCTTTTTTTTATTTTCCTTGCGTGTTGTATGACATTTAATAAATTTCAATTTCAAGTGAAAATTGCGAGTTCTTCCCTGTATACATACGTATATATGCTATAAACCGTAGGAAATCTGTTGGACAGGATTCTTCCGTCGAAAGTATCGTGTAAGTATCGTGAACTAAGAGGACATCACATACAGCATGTTTTGCACTTGGGGGGCTAATTTTCCATGTTTAAAGAAGCATCCCACGCATGCTCAATGGGTGACAAGTCGGGTGAATATGCAGGCCAATCCATGTGCTGAACGTTCTGCTCCTGCAGGAAGTCGGTCACCACCCTGGCACGATGAGGTCTTGCGTTGTCGTCCTGGAACCAAGCTCCTGGTCCAATCCGCTGCAGAAGTGGAATTACCAGAGGTTGAACAATCTCATTGAGATAACGCTGACCAGTCAAATTTCCGTTGACGACGTACAGAGGTGTTCTGTGGTTCATGGATATCCCCGCCCACACCATCACACTTCCTCCTCCAAATGGTAGACGTTGAGCAACGTTGACATCAGCAGATCTCTCTCCTTGACGACGATAAACACGAGCCGGCCATCATTGAACTGGAGCGAGAAGCGTGACTCATCTGTGAACATTGTCTCTGCCCACTGACCACGGTTCCACCGGATATGACGTCTGCACCAATCTCGGCGAGCCCTTCTGTGACGGTCAAGTAGCGGTGGTCGGACTGCAGGACGCCGGCATCGCAAACCTCGGTCTCGCAGACGATTCCTAATGGTCTGGTCGGACACGTTGGTGCCTCTGGCAGCTTTGAGTTGATCCCGAAGATGCCGTGCGGTCACAAAGCGCTGTCGCAACGCCGTTATCATCAGGAAGCGGTCTTCTCGTGCTGTTGTTGATCGGGGTCTTCCAGAACGGGGGCGATTCTGAACAGCATTAGTTGTCCTGAACCTCTGCCAGAGTCTGCCGATAACGCATTGGCTTACATTTAGACGCTGAGCCACAGTTCTCTGAGTTTGTCCATCTTGTAGCCAGCCAATGGCCCTTCCCCTGTCTTGGATGCTGAGTTGTCGTCGAACCATCTTCAAATTTCAAGTGATGATGAATGGAAAATGCTCAGCCCTTTTATTGCTAAAATTGGCATGCATGGAATGACACTCATGCACAACACGTGCAAATGGTGCATGAGGTGTCACAATGGGTGTTTCGAGGCAGTTTGTCAGTAGTCTGACTAAGTTCTTGCTTCAAATCTATGAAAAGGAAATCTGGGTTAACTTAAAAAGTTTCTAAAGATAAGTGCAATGATTGCATGTCCCATAATAACGTGATGGCTGTAGTCCAAATGACAACCCAAAGGGGGATATTCTAACCCTATCTGGCTTAAAAAGACATACTTACAAAAATGATCAAAAAATTTCCTTTGACCCTTAACTTCTTTTGAGTAGTATATATATATATATAAGTTCATTTCAGCGAGCCATTTTCGCAGTTGAATTAATTTGCTTACGGTATGTTAAAAATTCAGCTTTCTTGCTGTCTGGTCCTCCTTACAACAAACGGATTCGTTGTAAGACGCTCGGAGGCACATGCGGCCCTGTTATTTACATATAAGGCTCACCTCAAATACATTTAAACTGTATATTGATATATCTACTTGTCTTTATATGCATGTATGTTGTATATATATATATATATGGGTAAGTGGCACTTCACATTCTTCGTGGCACTAGTGAACACAGTCATGAATTCCATTGCATGACATCGGCGGCTTCACTCTGACACTATAACAAATGAAAGTGGAGCACGCAACGTGAAAATGCCTTTGCGGGTAACCTGTTTGTAAGCCAGATTGCATCACACGATTGGTGCACCTACAACACCCGCGCCTGGGTTAAGTTAAGGTCGGGCAGGATGTAGGTTAGGTAAGGTTTGTTTAAACTAGGTTATAAGGCTATGAAGTATAAATGGATTGTTCTGTAATTGCCAATTACGATACGGAGCCAAAGTGCTTTTCTTCACATACTTCTTTCCACCTACAGTAAGACCCAAATCAAATAAACGTTTAAGTAGTAAGTTTAAAGCATACATTATTCTAATTCTTATTTAGTTGATATATTTAGGAGGGAACATTTTTATACAATTTCATCGCGAAGCTGGTTGAACATTTTCATATAAAGATTTATAGTTTCATTATAATTAATTATTAGTATATTTGCTAAACTCTTGATTATTTATTTATTTATTTTATTTTTTTTTGCCACACGAGTAAAGATAAACATCATTTTATAAGCAGCATTTCTTTCACTTTTGAAAGTTATACGATATAAAGTTCACTATTACGCTTATGAAATGGAGGATCCGATATAATAGTACTTCTTAATGAATCTTAACTGATGAAAGTGAGTGGGACGTATCTGAAATGTTAAGCCTCAGTTAAGGAATTTACTGTGTAGAGGATTATGACGTTTTAAACAGATCTTCAAATATATATATTTACGCATAAATATATATATATACACATGGGGTGTCCCGTAAGTTTGGAACCATAGGACAAAATTATAAAAACGGCAATAAAAACGCCGAAGAGACTTTTGGGGACTGTTTGTGAAATGAGCGAGGATGGTAGCGGCTGTGTCATCGTCGGTGGATGTCCTCTGTCCTCGGAGGTCCACTGCGTGGTTTATCTCCTATGGATCCCGTTTCCCTGAACTTTGCTACAAGCTTGCCGACACAGCTGTGTGTTATCAGCGCGCAGTCCGGATGCAGTCTGTTAAATTCCTCAGCGACCTTCCTCTGACTCCGATTTCCTACGAGCAGAATTACCTGGATGCGTTCTTACTTACTCAAACGTCATGGGCACTTGCATAAACGGAAAACATGAATTACTTATTTTGCTCTATGGTTCCAGACTTACGGGACACCCTGTGTATATATATATATATATATACACACACACACACACACATATATATATATATATATATATATATATATATATATATATATATATAGTTGGTAGCTGCCGGGGGAAGGGAAAGGATTTCGCTGTACGCGATAGAAAATCAGTTTGCATATGAAAGAAATATATTTTGAATAAGTTATTTTTGTATTTTGTAGAACGTAAAGACTATTTTGTATGTGTAGTTTAAATATATGAAATAAACTTTAATTTCATTAAACAGGTTACAACATAAGTTTCCTAACTACTCTCAGATTCTTTTACAAAACTACAGTTTTAGTTATATATATATATATATATATATATATAAAAATGTGTGTGTCCCATAATTCCGGTCTCATATGAAAATTTATATTAAATTAAATTTACAAAAGTAATGCATTGGAACTAAAGCAAATGTTCAAATTGATGTCTTGTTTTGGGATCTTTTCGGCTGATAGGGAAGCGAGTTACCGGAGGCCTTTTCCTCACCAGTGTAACTCGCTTCCATATTAGCCATTGGGTGGTGTTCTACCCGCAACAAAAAAAAAAAGGTCTCAAAACAAGACATCAATTTGGACATTTGATGTAGTTCTAATGTATTACTTTTGTAAATTTAATTTAAAAGTTTTTTCCTATGATATCAGAATTATGGGACACA
This sequence comes from Bathynomus jamesi, assembly GCA_023014485.1. Taxonomy (NCBI): domain Eukaryota; kingdom Metazoa; phylum Arthropoda; class Malacostraca; order Isopoda; family Cirolanidae; genus Bathynomus; species Bathynomus jamesi. The sequence continues at coordinate 488,441 of JAJOZX010000190.1, forward strand.
CACACACACACACGCAAGGTGTGATCAAAAAGTTTGGTAAATAGTCCCGCAAGTAATGAACGCGTGTCACTAGGTGATGTCAGTGTGTATGGCTGATGACGTCACCTTGGCCACTTGTCAGATGCCGACAAACACCATTCAACTACGCACCAGTGCGCCGTGTCATTGCTTTGTGTGAGGGCGTTTTTGTGGTGTCTGGCGATTTTGCAGAAAATGTCGAAATTTGAGCGTGCAAACATCAAATTTTGTTTTAAACTTGGTAAGACTGTTACAGAAACGCACGGAATGCTTGCAGCTGTCTACGGAGATGGTTGTTACAAACAAGACTGTTTGCGAGTGGTTTGGAAGGTTTCGAGAAGGAAATGAGTCTTTGGAAGATGATGAAAGAAGTGGTCGTCCGTCCGTCCGTCTTGTTTGTAGCAACTTCATCTCCGTAGACAGCTGCAAGCATTCCGTGCGTTTCTGTAGCCGTCTTAACAAGTTTAAAACAAAATTTGATGTTTGCACGTTGCTCAATTATCGACATTTTCTGCAAAATCGCCAAGCGCCACAAAAACGCTCGCACACAAAGCAATGACACGGCGCACTGTTGCGTAGTTGAATGGTGTTTGTTGGCAAGTGGCGAAGGTGACGTCATCAGCCATACACACTGACATCACCTAGTGACACGCGTTCATTAGTTGCGGGACTATTTACCGAACTTTTTGATCACACCTTAGTATATACAGGGTGGTGCAAAAGTCTGGACCCATAGGCGGTTTATATGGAAAAAAGTGTGGCCTGCAGGAAGTTTATTATGAAATGAAATTTAATTAATCATACACCAGTGACTAAATTATGTTAAATTTAACGTTCTAGTTCAGAATTTACAATAAGTGTTCGAATTGATGTCCATCTTCTTCCAAACACTTTTCTACTCGGTTGACACAAGACCTTTGCACATTTGTCAGCATAGTAATATTCGTTCTTATGGCTTCAATGTCTGTTGTGATGTTATCCTTTAGCGCTTGTATTGTTCTTGGTTTGTTAACGTAAACCACTGATTATAAAAATCGAAAGATATTTTTTATATAGTAAATTGCCTATGGGTCCGGACTTTTGCACCACCCTGTATATTACTATGAATGCAATTTTTTCTTCTTTATCGTAACTGTTTACACATTCCATTTAACTTTGTAAAAGAGATTCCAAGAAACTCGAACCCGAATTCGTAGTTTTAATTTTCGGAGATGAAACTTTATTGAGGAAATACGTTTCCTTAATTGCAAACGAAAACATACTGATAAGTTCATGATATTAAATATAGTTTAAAACGATTAGTTACAAGAAGGAAGTAGTTTTATATCAATTATTCTAGTTGAAACAAGGTTGTTAGGCGAGTACACACACACACACAGACTATATATATATATATATATATATATATATATATATATATATATATATATATATATACACACATTAGGCAAAAGATTGCATAGCTCCCCAAAGCATTACTCCAATTACACTTATTCAGATAAGTAGCTCGCAGCATCATTGCCGAATATATATATATGGAGGGTTAGTGCGCGGAAAGACTTTCGTACACGTGTGGTTAATCGCTACTAAAAGTAATATTTTTTTATTGCATTCAAAGTAGCATTCTTATTCATAATACTTTTATGCGCGTTTGGCGTAGGTTTTCATTATAGACTCCGTAGGTATTATTAGACCCAGGCGCATAATTCCCCCCCGAGACCGCAAAAATATACCCGTTCCAGTCACAAATGTATTCGTATAACCTCTGACCTATTCTACCCAAACTGAGCCCAAAACCGCAAATATCTCTAATTTGAAACATTCCGTCCGTACGGGTTTGTATATTGTTTAAATATTTCAAAATTTAGATTAGTTTTAATAATAAAACCTTCGCGGTCAAATGGAAGTCTATAATAATTAAGATTTTACTTCCTACTCTCTCCTATTACTTAGTACGTAATATTCAATAAATGAATTAATGCAAATTATGACTTAGAAAAACGTGATTTGAGGTCGAAATCATTATCCCTTTAAAAGGTCTCGACGTATTTTTATTTACTGAATAGTAGCAATTAAATCACTTATTGGTACGTATTAAATTGTTCACTAGCATTTACTTTATTTACTATTCATAAATAATGATTTTAAAATTTTATAATAGTGCTACATAAAAAATAATTACTCTTTACTCTTAATTAACCTAAGATTAATATACCAGTATTTCTAGTATTAACTTTCAAAATATATATATATATATATAACCTTTGGTTTGCTTCCGCCCGAATTGTTCATTCTGACGAAGGTCAAGCTTTTCACTCCACCTTAGACCTACAGTTTAACGTGGAATCCGAACCACGCCCCACCAGCAGCCCAGCGTCTTAACCACTAGGCCACCCATTTATCTACCAACCACTTTCTTTATTGTGTGGAAGGATGAACAGCTGGGTTTTGCTGCGCGCCGGCTGCCGTCACTGGGTCTCGAACCCGGGGCCGATGGATTCGTAGTCAGCGACGCTAACCACTACACCACCAAGGCGCATATATATATATATATATATATATAAGGGTTGTCCTGAAATTTAAGTTTTTGTAACTATTTTTGGATTGCAAAGCCAAGTGCAGAGTAGTGTTGCATGTCTGAACATGTTCCCCCACTCTGCAGTTACTCCTCTTCAGCTGTTTCTAGCTACGACACTTTCAACCGTTTTTGTAATCACTAATCTTTCACTTAGGGGCCCCATTTCTCGAGTGACTTCGCCACATTTAAATTCTGTCTCCATTATATATATATATATATATATATATATATATATATATATATATATATATATATATATACTGACTCCTTACAACGTCATCGAACATCGCTTTAAGGTGCTGGTGAATTGGTATATACCCCAGCACGAGAGCACTCGCGTTCGTGTCAGAAATCCATCATAATATTATACGCATCCAATAACAGGTTTTATCCCTTTTCATTGCATGTACAGAGTGTTCGAAAAGTCCCGTCACCCCCTACAAAATGTACATATTGTAATACCAATTTTATTTTTGTGTGATTAATTGTATTTATACTGTATGTGGTAGGTGTAATTTAAGAAGCAAGTCACCAGCAACAATTACTTTAATTACAGTAAATACAGTTACTAATCAAGAATATCTGTATGTGCACACCATCATTTTCGTAACAAAGGATTATGCGCCTCCATGTGCGGTGTGAGAATCGACGTAGCATTGCTGGAGTGATTGCACCAAATGCATCTCGAACAGCGTGTTTCATTTCCTCTGTTGTGCGGTAAAGCACCGGCAATACGTTCTGCTTGACGAAACCCCATAACTCATTGTCACATGAAGACAGATCTAGACTTCGGGGCGATTTTTTTGGTGAACGAGTTACCGATGTAATCGCACCACCCAGAAAGCAAAACTGTGGTAATAGTACACGGGTCGGTAACACCAACCGAACCTTTGCCGCATTGACGGACCCTTTATAAAAGGGAACCTTGTTTCAATGCATCTTTTCTGAAGCGTATACATCTGAGTTCATGTACAAGGTTTAACTTTACTACTACTAAATAGTTGACTTCATCAAGTTCGAGGTAGGATTGAGAATAAGTACGCAAAGGTTATCACAGACCTCTCTACAGGATGTCCATAAAGTCACGCATCATAGGAACATAAGCAATGTCTTTATTTGTCTCCATCAGGCCAAATATGTTGAGGAACATTCAAAGAAACCTGCTTTTTCGTTTACAAACATGTTTTGAGATTGGTGGGAATCATTTCGAACAAATAAATAAAAAAAAAAAAAATAAACATAAATGAATTTTCCTATGATGCGTGATTTTATGGACACCCTGTAGTTTGCTTACGTATGCTTACGAAGCGTACCACTCTATTTCAGAGATGCTACATTGCTACAATAATTCCCAAGTGATGGATTAAGTAATTAATTTAAACCCACAGTTAAATATATTGACAATTTTTTTTTTTATTTATAATAATAATATAATTAATTAGATTTATAATATTAAGCTATATATAGAATATTTGGCACAAATTTATTGACACGAGGGTGAAATGGGGTTGGTAAAATAGGGGGAGGGTATGAGAAGAGTCAATATGAAAGGGATACGCCACTATAAAAGCTTTAGAACATTGCTCTAAGGGATTGCAAAGCAACAAAAGGAAATAACAGAATTTATAAAGTAAAATTAAGAAACTGTTACTGTACCCACACTGTAAATTAAAGTAATTTGTGATAATTAATTAATTAATGGTCGTAAAGTAATTTAAAATTAAATCTTACCGGTAAAGTTAAGCTTACCGGTAAGTGAAATTAAAATGATGAAAAATTGAATTAGATTTAAAATTCGTTGAAATTCACAAAGATGATGAGTCATTATTGTCTTGCACGAAGTATTTTGCATTTTATTTTTGATTAATTACGATTTAAACTTTTATACCCATTTTTCTTTCATTAATACTGCGCAAACTAGAGTGTATATATAGTAATAATAATAATACGTACACTGGTGCAGTGATATAGTACCTCATGAAGCGTAAATTTAAGAGGTTAAATAGCGTACAGCCGAAGTTTTAATTCGACTGATGATCATTGATGAGACTTATTATTGCCACATGCGCAAAACGGCGCTTTGCAAAACTTTCACTCGCCGCCATGTCTAATGTTTGGAAAGGCCGGAAAACGTTACACACGTTACGCACAGTCTACTATTTATGCGTTAATTGTGTGCGTGCAGTTTGTAATACGTACAGGCCTCGGTTCACTTCCGTGCGTTTGGCATATGCTTTGCGAAAGAGCGCGCAATAATTGCGTGCGTGCGTGCGTGCGTGCGTCTGTGTGGACAATAAGTGGGTCATGAAACTGTGTTGGATTTGCCCTGTGGGTAAAACGACCCAATTGCGGAGAGGTGCCGCTTTCAGAAGGACGCCAGCCAACCTTCCTTCCTTTTTCGGGTGAAGCTCATTCACTCGCAAATGCAAAGATTGCATACTTCGAAGACGTTTATATATTACACAAACATTTTATACAGTTTCTCTCTCCCTTATATGTTGTGTGTAGGTAGGTGTATGTGGTAATTAGGTAGCAGTGAGGTCGAATGTGATAATTGGCGATGTACAGAAGTAATTTTTTGAGAGGTGGGGAACATCAAAAACATCTTAGACCTACAGCTTAATGTAGAATCCGAACCAAGATCCAACACGGGTGGTCAGAAATTATGAAGTCCTTGCTCGACTCCATCTCATGACCTCCCGATCAGCAGTCTAGCGTCTTAACCACTAAGTCACCTAGGGTACATATTTATTTGTCAACCTAATTTTATAGAAGAATGAACAGCTGGGTAAGCTGCGCGCCGCCTGCTCTTACTGGGAATCGAACCCGTGATGGTGGATTTGTAGTCAGCGATGCTAACCACTACGCCACCGAGGCGCATATATATATATATATACAGTGGTGGGCACCGTTAACCAAAAAGTTAACTTCGATAACGATAATCCGTTAACCCCAATTTTTAACTCCGATAACGATAATCCGATAATTTTACTACAAAGTTAACGGAAGTTAACGATAATCCGTTAACGATAACCCGTTAACGATAACTATTTCTTTACTAACATTTAAAAAAATCAAGGAAAAAAGCTTTAAAACCCATAGAAAATGTTTGTTTATGCAAAATCCAACAATAAGTAGGTATTTAACTGTATTTTTATCACGTTTTGCAACTTTTTTGCTTAATAACTTTTTTTTTATTTTTAATAAAAAATGTACTGATTACATGTTTTGAAACCCTTGTAACCACTAACCATTAACTAAATTTTAATTTACCAGAGAATTATTATGGCGGGAACTGAAAGGTAAAATTAAATTTTAGGCACATTTATTAAAGACTATGACACAATGTGCTGGTTGCCCTTCAGAAAGACCAACTTCTCAAAGTTAGGCCCAACTGCCAGTCTTGACCTCTTGGGCCTCAGGATGTCCTTGCCGAGAGAGAAGAGCCGTTCCACTGCGGCAGAGGACGGAATTGGCAGACTGAAGTTATGGCGGTTTGAATTCATTCGCGGAGCGGTGATCTTCCGTGACTCCTCGCAGTTAACGTGTTAACGGACTTTAACAGACTAAATATCGAGTTATCGGAAGTTAACTGGTCCGATAACGATAAATGGAAATTAACTTCCGTTAATAGTCCGTTAAAAAAAGTTAACTTCGTTAATTAACTGTTATCGGATTAACGCTTTAGTGCCCAACACTATATATATATATATATATATATATATATATATATATATATACTGTGTATATATATATATATGTGTGTGTGTGTGCGCGCGCATGTATACGTGCTTATTCAAATATGAATTAAACATGTTTATAATCATGATCTCAGCATATTTTGGAATTACTTTTCTTTATTATTACATTACAGTGATCCACGTTAGCATGACAATAAAAACATAACAAAAGGCCTTTAATGATACAAGCCAGTTTATTTGCATGCGAATCAAGGTAATTTTAAGCAATTCCTTTCCCTGGACGTACAACTTTCCTAAAACTCGCTTTTGTTGTGTAAAACAGAAGACCTTTCTCGCTATTACCGGCGCGTTATTCGTGACTGTATGCGCGGATAAGGTGTACACAGGCTTTACAATACATCGTATTGAATAATATTTAATGTGTCCTAATTATGACGAAATTTAAGACTTCCCTCACTACTTGCAACAGGGGCCGTGTGTGTGTGTGTGTGTATATATATATATATATATAATGAATAAAACCACGAAGGAAAGGAAACACAGTGGTGCTCAAGCGCTTTCGTCTAATCACATCCTCAGGAACAATGAAGTGAATAAAGAGTTCAAGACTATAATAATTTATATAGGTTACAAAAAAAAAAATATATATATATATATATATAATAAATATAGAAATAAAAATTGTGGGAGGAGCATACAAATTTGTAAGGAAAACTACCAATTTTAGCACTTTGCCCAAATTCAACACAAGATCAAATGGATTGTTTACAACCAATTTTATAGATAATGCCTGAATGATATATAGGTCACTAAAAAAAATAAAATGAAAATAAATTGAAAAATAAAAATTGTAAGAGGAGCATACAAATTTATAAGGAAAACTACCAAAGTTTTAGCACTCTGCCCTTCTTGTGTAAATCCCTTCTGAACGAATTCAAAACAACAGGATCAAGTTGAAAAACACCTTGGCTCATGTTAAAGTTATTTGTAAGTTGGATAATAGCAGACTCAAGAATATTTCTGTTAACAATGTTGCTAAAGTGAAACAAAACTGAAGCATTATTCCAATCAATACAGTGGGATAACTCTGACAAATGGACAAAAAGGGCACTGGACGACTGTCCCGTTCTAACGGAATATTGATGCTGTTTTACACGCGTGTGCAAATCCTTTCCCGTCTGACCAATGTACAGTAAAAGGAATCACATTGTCCTTTGCAACCGTATATACAGTGTGTGTGTGTATATATATATATATATATATATATATATATATATATATATATATATACACACAGTGTGTGTGTATATATATATATATATATATATATATATATGTATGTATGTATGTATGTATGTATATATGTATTAGGGGTAGCCAGTGGTAGTTTTACATACGTTAGTGATATGAGTGGTACCACCAGGTGGATTGATCATTCTCACTAGTAATAATCTAAAGGATCGAATTGTTAGAGTTCATATTCTGCATGATTTCCTTCTTTCTGTTCATAGACCATTAGAAATGTTAATTAACCTTACCAATTTATGCGCAACACGACTTAACAAGAACTCAAGAGGTAAGAATAATCGCGTCGATTGGTCCAATGTTAGGATGCAGCAGAGAATAGAATACAAAGACAGAACAAGTCACCTCTTTAATAATTTAGAAATTTTGCACCTTGCCTGTAATAATCCTTGCTCAAATGATTCTCACTGTAAACTCATAGATAGGTATAATAGTAAGATAATATCCCTGTTAAGAGAAGCAGGAAGCCCCCTGATTAAATCCTACAACTCATACTAAGATTATTCCTGGATGGAATGATTTTATTGCCCCCCTGAAGAGGGAATCGAAAGACGCCTATGATTTGTGGTATTTTCATGGTAGACCAAGATTAGGACCAGTATACTTGAATATGTGTAGAAGTCGGGGTCAGTATAAAGTGGCCATAAGGCGATGTAAACAGGAAGAAGTCTATTCGAGCATCAAAAGCCTGTGAAGCTCGCATAAATAACGATAATAAAATTTTTTGAAAATTTGTTAAGAATCAAACGGGTGTCAAAAATGCCCTCCCTCCGGCAATCGATGGGGTGTCGTGGGAGGATGAAATTGCAAAGCTGTGGAAAAACCACTATTCTAACATTCTTAACAGTGTGAGTAGGGATAATCTTAAGATAGATTGCAGCGAAACGATTGTGGGAGGGACAAGGGAAAATACTTTGATATCATTTTCTGAAGTAAAGAGGTTAATTAAAGAGTTAAAGACTGGTTCTGCGGCAGGGGTAGATGACTTATCGAATGAGCACTTAAAATTATGTGTGTGCATATATCATTGCTCCTATCAGCCATGCTTGCTCATAGCTATATCCCTGCAGAGTTCATGAGGGTATATATCTTGCCCCTGGTCAAAAATAAGTACGAAGACATTCTGTCCAGCAATAATTACAGGCCTATTGCTGTCGCTTCCTGCTTCTTGAACTACTAGAAAAACTCTTGTTACGCCGATTAAATGATTTCCTATGGACATCTCCTAATCAGTTTGGCTTTAAAAGGTCCCACTCAACTGACCTGTGTGTCTATTTACTTAAAGAAACAATATCTAAATACATTGTCGGTAATTCAACTATTTATGGCTGTTTCCTAGATATAAGTAAGGCATATGATAGGGTGAACCACAATATTTTATTTGCAAAACTAGAAGACGGGAAGGGTCCCATGTACATATTAAATTTATTGAAATTTTGGTATTCCCACCAATCTTTCACTGTTAGGTGGGGCAATGTACTATCCGAGTGTTTTGGCTCCTCTTGCGGGGTGAGACAAGGTTCCTTGCTCTCCCCTATGCTGTTTAATGTGTATATCGACGGATTAATTGCTTCACTTAATGAGGCAACAGTGGGATGTTGTATACATAACACAAGGATAAATAACTTAGTTTATGCCGATGATATGGTGTCAATAAGTCCCTCTGTTAAAGGTCTGGATCGGCTACTGAAAGACTGCGAAGTGTATTCGCAGAAATATGATATTCTTTTTAATGTTACAAAAACTAAGGTTATGCAGTTTCATCCTAAAAGCTGTAATCAGCCAGCTGATGTAAGGTTTAAAATGAATGGTGAAGTAATTGAGGAAGTACAAGAGTTTAAGTATTTGGGTCGAACTTTTACCAGCTCCTTGAGTGATGACTACAATATAAGAAAACAATCTCGAAGCCTGTGTGCTAAAGCGAATATGACCATAAGGAACTTTCGATTCTGTACAAGTGAAACTAAAGACACACTCTTTCGTACTTTCTGTAGTAATATATACGGACAACAACTGTGGGTGAATTATAAAAAAGGTTCTGGCAGAACTCTAAATTTGCTGTACAACAGGTCTTTTAGTCTTACATAAATTACCCCCCGAGATGCTCAGCTTCGCAAATGTTTGCTACCCGCAATGTCCCGAGCTTCCCGGAGGTAACAAGACGTGCTGAACACAGTCTAATGCAAAGAATTAAAAAATCAACCAACCCGATCTTCCAAGCTATCCATGAGTCCTGCCATTTATCCTCTAAGCTATGGACTTCTTGGTACGAAAACGTCTGTCTGTAGCTCCACTTAATTTCGACATTACAGTATTATTTCTAATCAATTGTATATATTTCTATCCTTAGTATATGGTATATGAACTGTCAGTGTATTAATATTTGTCATATGGACTATAGTCTGCCAATAAACCTTTATATTTTCATTTTCATTTCATTTTTATATATATATATATATATATATGGGAATGAACTCAGAATGGTTCCCCGAGGTTTTTTTATGATACACGCAGACCGTGCATGAAACAAGGAACTCTTCTAGGAAAATTAAATCCACTATAGTCCGAATAAGTAATGGTAAATGACAAATACTATAGTTTTTTCTTTTTCATGATGCTAGCCCGACGTGGGCAACGGGTCACTCGCAAAGAGGTCCCAAAAATAGAGCTTCCCTCATCAGCTATCTGCAAAGCAGATAGGATCTAGCTTTGGGACAGGATCTAGGGTTTAAAGCAGCCTAGCCCAGCTACATTTATAACCTCAATATAAGCAAAAGACTCGCTGCCTTTACGTCAGATTGAATACATCAAAGAAAAAGGGGTAACTATTATACTTTTTAGCCAAAAACCAAAACTTAAACCTCACCTGGCAGAATTGAGCGTCCACTTTTCAAGGCACATAACATGTCCGTTTCATGAGGGAAGCTATATTTTTGGGACCTCTTGCGAGTGACCCGTTACCCACGTCGGGCTAGCATAATGAAAAGAAAAAACTATAGTATGTTATTTACCATTACTTATTCGGACTATAGTGGATTTAATTTTCCTAGAAGAGTTCCTTGTTCCATGCACGGTCTGTGTGTATCATAAAAAAACCTCGGAGAACCATTCTGAGTTCATTCCCATCATGAAACGGACATGTTGTGCCTTGAAAAGTGGACTCTCAATTCTGCCAGTTGAGGTTTAAGTTTTGGTTTTTGGCTAAAAAATATAAGTTACCCCTTTTTCTTTGATGTATTCAATCTGACGTGAAGGCAGCGAATCTTTTGCTCATATTTTGGTTTTGGTTAAGTCTTTTGTGCGGTACGGTGTCAAACGCATTTCGAAAATCTAAATACACTACATCAACCCCCGATGACTATCGTAAACGTCAACCACGCTTTGAAAAAATTCTAAAAGATTAGTTAAGCAAGATTTGTTTCGCCTAAAACCGTGCTGCGTATTTCTAATCAAGTTATGCAATTCTAAGTTTTCGACTATACGATCCCTAATTATTGATTCCAGTAGCTTACCTACAACAGACGTTAAACTGATTGGTCTATAATTTCCCGCCGCACCTTTATCGCCTTTCTTAAAGATAGGTGTTACGTTTGCTAACTTGAAATTATCTGGTACGCACTCCTCAGAAATAGACGCATTAAAAATCTTTGTTAGCGGGACAACAATGCTATCTTTTAATTCTTTTAGTTGTATGGGATATTGGAATCCGGCCCCGGTGATTTACGCATTTTTATTTTATCAATATAGCGCCTTACCTCCCCTTCATTAACCACAATATTATCCAAAATATTACCATTATCAAAAGGTATTATGTCTATGACCGTAGGGATATTAGTTACATCTTCTATAGTAAAAACCGACGTAAAAAATTCGTTTAGCAAGGTAGCCATTTCCTTGTTTTCAGAAACTAGCTCTCCGTTAACATTTTTCAACGGCCCCAAGACACTTTTTACTGGATATTTATTGTTGATGTATTGACAGAATCGCTTGGGGTTTTCTTTACCGTCACGAGCTATGGAGATTTCAACGCTTAATTTTGTGCAGTACACATTCCTCATTTATAGTCCTAAATACGGTTTCAAACGATTTCCACATTAGTTTTGCGTTGGAGATCCCCATTACGTTTTCCCAATTGACGTGTGACAATTCATTTCGAAATTTACAAAAGTCTGCGTGCTGGAAATTAGGAATTTTAGTCGAGTTAGCTGGTTTCGAGTGACTTACTGAGAGGACAAACTCTACCATATTGTGATCGCTATTGCTTAACGGTTCTATTACTTGGAGATCAGTAATTAGCCTATCATCTGTAGTTATTACTAAATCTAAAATACTGTCCAACCTCGTAGGTTCCCCAACCTTTTGAATAAGAAAGCTATCCTCGAGAAAATTAACTAAACGATTACCTTCCGCGTCTCCCTGCATTATATCGTAATTCACGTTAGCGCAATTAAAGTCACCCATAACTAAGGCCTGCTCACTATTATTCTCTCTTGTTTCTCGATATAACGCTTAGTCCGTATCAGCTGTTTGATTAAGGGGCTGATATATAACTGCAACAAGAAGTTTGAAATCGTTCAATTTAAGTTCTGCTATAGTCGAATCTATGGTTCTGAAATTGTGTGCTTTACTTCTATAACATTCGCAATATTATCTTTGATATACAACATAACACCGCCTCCTCGCCTACCTATTCTGTTTTTAACAAAGTCTATAACCTCTAATTTGATACTACCCTACAAAGTCACGTGTTTCAGTGCTAAGCCACGATTCATTTATCGCAATTAAATCATAGTCTTTACAAGCAATTAAAGAAAAAATTCGTTTTTTAATTCGTAGGCTACGAGCATTTAAGGATAGAACCTTTAAATTGTTTGTAATCGCGACACCTTCGCGAGCGCAGGGGAAATTTGTGGAAATTACGCTGGGACGGTTCGAGTTACGGCAGCCTGAAAAGAAACAACCGTATTATGAAATAGTCTTCCTAAACGCGCAGCTCCAACGTCATTAAGATGAAGTCCATCTCCGAGGAACAAGTCCCCTCCTGCCGTAGAAACTGTTCCAAAAATTCGCAAAATGCACTCCTTCCTGTTGGCAAAGAGACTTTAGGTTATTGTTGATATAGGTCGCCTTGCTGTAGAAATCGCTACGTTGGATAATTCGAGGTGCCATGCTCTTAATTAGTTAAAAAACAAAAAACAAAAAACGAGCGTTGGGAAATTAATAAATTACAACGTAGGTCTACCGCGTTTTTATTGTGCCGTCACCTGCGCAAACCCGCAAAAAATGTTCTTGAAACGCAGAAACAGGTTCTTTTAAAACATTTATACTAAATGAATATATAATTAAGCTACGGACGAAAGATCTGTAAAGGAAAAAGTATTAATAAAACTTATCTGTCCGCTATTCGACCGACTTTTTTCCTTTTTTCCCCACAGTGGGTGACCACACACTACTTGATCCCCCGAAGGAAGGAAAAATGAACCTTATGAAACCTCGTTTTCTGATAGATTTGAAAAACAAAAAAGGCAAACCAAGGGAATTTCAACCTTATGAAACGTCGTTTAGTAATAGATTCGGGAAACAAACAAGGCAAGCCACGTGCACTAGCCTTGGTTTAATCAAATAATATAGTAATGAATAAAGTCAATAAATGAAATATATTCGTAAATGAATGATTAGTAACACGAAGTAATTTATCAGGTCATCCCATAAGTAATGTTGTTTTTTAGATCGGAATTCGAAGGACAAAAAAAAACAACTGAAACTTTTTAATCTAGTATATATTTTCCATCGGAATCAATGACACGCTGCCAACGTCCTACAAGCTTTTCAATGACATGTTTATAAAATTCAGACGGTTTTGAGGCAAAAAAACGTACAAAGACTGGTGTGCAGGTCATCTAAAGAAGTATACTGTTTCTCGTCAAGATAGTTTTGCAGACTCCTGAAGAGATGATAATCTGAAGGCGCAAGTTTCGGGAGAATATGGAGGATGTGGAAGTTTTTCTCACCCAAGCTCCTCAATTTTTGCAGAAGTGATCCGAGCGGTATGAGGACGTGCGTTGTCGTGGTGGAACACGATTCCTTTCCGATTAACCAAAGAAGGTCTCTCTTCGTTTAGTGCAGTGTTCAATCGACCCAGTTGTTGACAGTAGACTTGAGTGGTGATTGTTTGGTTGTGTGGTAAGGTTTCAAAGTGTATTACACCACCTTTATCCCACCAAACACTAAACAACACCTTCCGAGGGTGAAGATTTGGTTTTGGCTGTGGTGTCGCTGGTTCTCCGGCACAAACCCACTGTCGACGGCGCTTAACATTCTGGTACAGTATCCACTTTTCATCGCCAGTCACTAAACGGTGCAAAAACGGATCTTGGAGTTCACGGGAATGAAGAGCTGTGCTAATGTTTACCCGCACCCTCAGATTGTCGACCGACAATTCATGTGGCACCCATTTTCCTAACTTAGGCACTTTCCCGAGTTGTTGCAAATGTCGATGGATGGTGGACGGGGATGAATTGAGTTTCTGGGCCAATTCTTCGACAGTTGTTGAACAGTCTTCTTCAAGTGCGGCTAACAGCAGGTCATCATCAAACTCAGCAGGGTGTCCAGAGCGTGCTGCATCTGTCAAACAGCAGTCACCATTCCTAAACTTTTGAAACCATCTTTGACATTTCCTCACATGCAGAATATCGTTGCCATAAACGTCCTGAATGTTTCGCGTTGCTTCAGTAGCACTATTCCCTTTTTTGAACTCGTAAAGCATTATATGCCTGATATGCTCTTCTGATACCGCCATGTTTATGAGGGGTTCACATAAAGCAAAACACGTCTTCACTGGTCAAGGTCTGTAAAGTATGTAGTGAAACACGATAGCTCTCCTCTTAGATATAACCTTCGGAAAATTTATGCTTAAACCGAGTAGGACTAGTTTAAACTTAATCTATCGTAAAAAACGACATGACTTATGGGATGACCTGATACTACTCCGATTGTCAATAAAGTTACCAAGGAGTGAGTAAAATCTAGTATCGGTATCGAGGGGCTGAACTGGAGGTCTATAAACAACAACAAATTTAAAACTAATACTACGTGCCCTAACTTCAACGCATATCGCATTAATTGCTGCCGGAAAATCTATCTTAACCTCGATAGCCCTAAGGGAATTACAAATGTACAGCAAAACGCCGCCACCAATCCTATGTTACCTATCATTAGTAAAGAGTTTAAAACCCGGTATATCAAGTTCCTCCAACAAGTCCCGAGTCAGGGTATTTAACCACGTTTCAGTGATAATAAATAAATAAATAAAATAAAAGAGGTAGAAAACCCAAACTAAGCTAACAAGTCAAGCACCCTACAAAAGCTTGAACGCGCAAGGAAGGTGATTCACTTATCACCAGACCTTAAATCCCCCATAAAAAAAAAAAAAAAAAAACCTGCGCATCCTTGGTGAGCCCGAGGACCTATCAACTCATCATCCATATTTCCCATTTCCCCACTTTCTGTTATCACTCCTACAACTCTAATTTCACCTCTTATAACGTCAACAACAACAGCAACTATATCGTAGTTGCCGGAATAAATTATCGCCTTAAATTCGTTTAATTTATTTCTAATACTACGCGCGTTACAATAAAAGACGTTTAAGTTATTTTTTACCACGGGCTGGCGTTTTAAACTATTTTTCACGTCAGAATGATGGTCAGAATAAAAATGCACATTAGAGTTATTATTAGTAGGCTTACGATAGACTTCAAATTTGAACTGATTAGAGCATCTCCAAATTTTTAGATCCAGTAAAGATAGGCTTCCATCATTTTCTTTTTCAACTGTGAACTTAATAGATGGGATCAAATTGTTGAGCCTACCAAGAAATAAGTCAACATCCAAATTATTAGGCCAAAGGCATAAAATATCATCTATATACCTGTACCAAACAAGGTTAAAATTAACAATCGTAGGCAAAATTCTACTTTCAAAAAATTCCATATATAAATTAGCTAGTACAGGTGAAAGGGGATTTCCCATCGCCAATCCAAACGATATAGCGTAAAACGTAAAACTTATTTTCAAACTTAAATTTACTCTTGTTAAGTATGTGTTAATTGTTTTGGTTTCCGCTACGTTGTATATATTTACGGGCATCTTGCCTTCTCTCTTCATTCCCTGACGAGGTGTAGCTCTGAATACACGAAAGGCCTTGGAATCGTTTTTTCTTTTTCCTTGTGGGTTTGCAGCATTCATTCATTTCACGTGTTTAATTGTGAAATTCATCATATATATATATATATATATATATATATATATATATATATATATATATAGGGATGTACCGAATATTCAGTATTCAGCAAAAAATTAGGATATTCGGTATTCGATCGAATTGTTTTTGTTTTTAACCGAATAACGAATATCTGATAATATAATTAAAGTAAATAATGTGGTTTATGAGACGGAACTTAAAATGTATTTTTTATTTCAAAGAATAATTAGAAACAAATCTAATTTTGTGTTGTGATATTAATAAGTAATAACCTCACAAAAAATGAACACGCAGTACAGTAACAATAATTATTGCGAAAACAAAACCTAATAATTAAATTTAAGGCAAATAGATTACCGTGTAGAAAAATTAGTCGTTCAGTAGCATCAGGAGCTAAATGATTACCTGCGTTGGTAATTACATTTTTCGCAGAACTGAACAGCCGTTTACTTCCGACACTTGCGGGTGGCGTGGTGAGATATTTGTGAGCAAGAACTAATAGTTTTGGAATCTTCCACCATTATGACACCACCAATCAAGAGGATTCGTGTCGCGAATGACTCGTGGCTCCTTTGAATAGATGTCTAATTGTTTTTCAACTTTGCTAGCTACTTTTGATAGGTGTATCACCTTGAATCAAACATTTTTTTTTTTTTATTCTCAACATGGATTCCATAGATCTTGTCTAATAAACCTGTTAAAATTTTTAAATAATATATATGCTTTATACGACTCATCTAGAGCAAGAGATGTAGTGTATCTTGACTTTCAAAAAACCTTTGACAAAGTTAGATGACTAGGAATTATTGGACTCGTTTCCAACTGGATTTAAGATTGGTTAGGAGATGGAACGTAGAGAGTGGTAATAAATAGAGTGGCTTGTGGGGTTCCACAAGGTTCCGTTCTGAATCCTTTACTTTTTATCATCTATATTAACGACATAGACGTTGGGCTCCTAAGTACAAATTCTAAATTTGCAGACGATACCAAATTAGGAAATAGTGTAATTAATGAGGAGGGCGTAAGAACGCTTCAAAATGATCTTGATAGGTTGGGCGAATAGTCTGCTACTTGGCAGATGCCATTCAACTTGGACAAATGTAATTACCCTACATTTGTCCAAGTTGAATGGCACCTAGGTTACAAGAACCCGAAGACCGATTACCCTGTTTGGGAAGGAACTTGATTGAGACTGATTTAGAGAGAGACTTGGGAGTTATATGTGAAATAAACTCAAACCTTCAAAGTACTGTGCAGAAGTCGAAAAGAGGGCCTTAAAAATACTAGGTTATATTAAAAGACGGTTTCAATTTAGAAACAAGGAGATTGTATTCTCTCTACAATTCACTAGCTAGACCTCAACTCTAGCAGTGTGTGCAGCTTTGGTCTCCGTCCCTTAGGAAGGATATAGAAAGGTTGGAAAGGGTACAAGCAAGAGCCACAAAAGTGATCCCTTTAATGACACTGCAAAACTACTAACGAGTAACGAAGATTAGAACGTTTAAATCTGTTTATTGCGCCGTCAGCTTTTTCAAGTTGCTCACTGGAATAGACAGGGTAGACTAAAACTATTCTCATTTAATACCAATCCGACAAGAAATAATGGTCTTAAATTGGAACTTAAAACATTTAGTACCTCCATCTGTGGTAATTTCTTCTCCTATAAAATAGTTAATATCTGGAACTAACTTCACTTGGAGGTTGTTTCAAGCGAAGGTATAAATGTGTTTAAAATTAAGTTTCAGAAAGTTCTGAATACAATCAGGGTTTAAGACTGTCCTCAATATAATATAATTTAAGAAAATACTATTATAATGTAACCTTGCTGGAGTTTTAAACACTTTCTCCTACACTTAACTCTCTCCCCACTTTAGAGAGACGTCTCCAGTTGATTGTGCCCACGTAGCATGATCAGCCATCGAGCAATTCATTTTTATCACTTGCCTCATAAACACCTCTAAGTGGGGGAGACTTGAATTTGACGTAACAATAACGGGCGATCACCCGCAAAACACTTTCGTTCTCTTTAAGGGACAAGTACATGGGAATATATACAGGGACCTCCCACTGATATTTCTCGCCGGAAAGAGATTTTCTCTACTCTCGTGGTGGGACAACACCGGGAAGTATGAACGACTCAATATATCACTTGATGCATAAGCACCTTTCACGGCGGGAGACCCAAGTTGAAACGGCGACATTCAAAGAGTTGGCAGACACATTCATCGTGACAGACATCGTTACAGAAAACACGCTAACACACTTGCCTGCCTTGTTAATATGTCTAAGAATAGAGTAGAAAAGTATTTTGTAGAAATAACGAACAATTTTTTTCTTTTTAATGCATGGCATGGATTAGGTGAGGTAGAATCGCTATTTCTTTTTTTCTCTTTCCTGTAAAATTTCCTTGGCTATTTTTCTGGGATGAAGGTATTTTCTTCAACCTTTTTCTGTACCCATCCCTGGCGGTGAGGGAGCGGAGGGTGGGGAGAGAGCCTTATGCTTTTTTCCATTTTTCTACAACTGATAGAATAGGTTAAAAATGAACCAGCTTAATAACAGGAATCTCCCCGAGTGGACCGAAAGGTCTTTAAGGCTCAGGTTGCAGCTCTCCAAGACGACTGTGCATTGTTCTCACGACTATATATCGCATGCCAATCTCGTGATGGCAACTTGGAAGAATTTTTCAAATATGAGAACCAATTATGGCCTCCCCCATCTCTCTCCAAGTTAGGGGAAATGCGATCCGGCAACAAGGCAGACCTTCTCGCATGCCTTGAGGTCTTGACCATGCACCGGAAGGCACTCCCAAAGTTGAAGCTGTTGTCATTGATGGAGGAGTCCTTGTTCACATGCTCTCTCCGGGCACAGCAAAAACATTCCAGAAGTATATGGACAGTATATTCATACCTTACATAATGCGACATTTGCAGTCAGCAAGCAAATGGACATCATCTGAGATATATACAGAGCCTATAGCCTGAAAGAAGGCTTGAGAGAAAAACGAGGATCTGGAATCCGCCTACTTCACAAATACCAGGGAACTGGCAAATCTTTTTCAGAGTACAGTAAGTGAGAATAAATCTGAAATGTTCCTGCTTCTTTCAGAACAAGCATCACATATCGAAATCGTTGGAAAAGTGGTGTACTCTACATTTGTGGAGCAGATACTGACATCTACCGAAGTGAATATTGATCTAGTCGAGCCTTGCACCCAAGAGGAAGCTGATACACGCATCTTCGTTCATATGGCTGATGCAGCGCGTCATGGACACAGCAAGTTCACGATTCGCACTGATAATACTGATGTACTGGTTCTTGTTATTGCCCACCTACACACACTACCGATCACCGAAGCTTGGGTTACTTTCGGGGTCGGCAAAAGCTTTAGGTATATCGCTGTACATGAGCTCTGAGCACAGCTAGAACCTCGGAAATCGCGGGCCCTACTGATGTTCCATGCATTCATCAGAGTGTGATACTACGTCATTCTTTATGAGGAACGGCAAAAAGTCAGCTTGGGACACAGTGTGTGTATTTCCTGAGGTCACTGATGCATTTCATGTATTAGCCTTTAGTCCAAAGCTGGGCACTTGCGGTATTTTTTGCGGTACTGCCATTATGGCAGAAAGTTCAGGTGCGAAATCGCCGATATGCAATTTCTGAAAATATGTGCTATTACTTGTGTTGTTCTTGTGTGCAGTACCGCAGTACCGCAGTACCGCGGAACGCACCAGGGGGACCTGAAAAAGTACCGCAGTACCGCGTAACGCACTGGGCATGCTGAGGTACCGCAGTACCGCGTAACGCACCCCCAAATTTTGGTACCGCGCCCACCACTGGCCTTTACCCCATCCCACATATCAGATGATGATATGGCACTTATAGAGAAGTTTGTTGTCCTTTGGTATGATCGAACCAGTGCACTCTCAAAGGTAAATAATGCCAGGCAGCAGCTATTATCAACACAAACATGTGCCTTGGAAAACATCCCACCAACCCAAGCATCTTTGATGCAGCACACCATGCGCGCAGTTTACCAGGCCGGTCATGTGTGGAGCCAGGCCCAAGACAAGAGCCCTAGTAATAATAATTCAGAGCTGGGCACTTGCGGTTTTTTTTTGCGGTACTGCGGTACTACCGTGTTGGTCGGTACCGCGGAAAGTACCGCGGGAAATTTGAATGCGGTAGCGGTACTGCTGTACTTTCAGCGATCCTTTGCGGTACTGCGTTATGCGGTACCGGTTTGGTAGTGCGGTAGTAGTACCGCAGTACCGCAAAAAAACGCGCAAAAAAACGGAAGTGCCCAGCTCTGCAGGCTAGTATACCAAGCCTGTCTGAGTTGGGTGGGGGAAGACAGATGGAAGTCGATGGAGGCTTGTTTGAACCAATCTTCGTCAGGCACAAGCTATGTGCTATGAACTCATACACTGTGGCTGCAAGAAGGCATGCCGTCCGTGGTCATTGTAAATGCTTTAAGGCTAGCCTCAAATGTGCATGCCGTCCGTGGTCATTGTAAATGCTTTAAGGCTAGCCTCAAATGTGCATACCGTCCGTGGTCATTGTAAATGCTTTAAGGCTAGCCCTTTGTGCATGCACAGGAAATTGCTACCAGAAGTAATGACATATGTTCCAAAAGTACATGACATACTATGTAATTAAATAGGAACTATTGACATGCACGCCTAAAGTTGCGACATCACAGTATTTGTTTTTGAACTTCTACAATATTTCTTTGGCAATTGTAAGGGGTTTTTGTTTAAAAATTGTGGAAAATATAAAGAAATGCTAATATGACTATCATTTTTAGACAATAATTTGTACCAGTTTGAGAAGATTTGGCATGTTTTTCATTTTGATTTATTGGTTATATGTTCAACATTGTAGCCTATAAATATAAGATGATCTATACGGTGCAAATTTTTGATAAAAAATATGGTACTTTTTGTGTTTATTTTGCTATTTATGAGAAATGCACTTAATCTATGTGCAATTTTATATAAGATATTAACTATACATATAAATAGCTACAATTTGGTATATAATGTGTGTCCCTGTGTTATTTGATGTGACTACAGTAGGGGTTAATGCATTTCACGAAAATCCCTCTAATTTTGGAAATAGCCCACAAACTATTTTTCACACCTGTGGCCACCAGAGGGCGCAGCCAGTTTGGTTTCATATAAAAAAATGTTCAGCATGGGTCAAAGTATTCATATGCCAAATGTCATACTTTTAACAAAAAGTGCATGATTTGGCTCATATCTATGGGTTAGCCGCCCCGCTATAACAGGAACCTTCCCGTCTTTGACGCTTCCTCTTGTCCATGTAATTCCTCCTCCCCCTCCCCCTCCCCCTCAAGAAATACAGATTTAACTGATGCAACTTCCCCTAGTAATCTAGTTCTTTGAGTTCACCACATGATTTGACCTGCAAAGTTTCTCTGCATTTCTTCTGAATAACTAATTTTTATCTTTTTTATATGGTGACGTTAAGACTGAGCAGATATTCCACTTGAGGTATTATTAAGGTTTCAACAATGGATTATTATTTTTTGTCACATTTTTTTGAAGTTTTCAACATCTGTCCTATTATTCTTCTGGCTTTTATTTATTTATTTATTTATTGATATACGTATTATGATGCGTTTTCAAATTCGTATCGTCTGCCATCGCCACTCCCAAATCCTTTGATTCTGGGTTTCCTATTTATTTGCGAGTACAGTAGTCTGCTCATCAATTCCTAGTTTTTGCCAATATACTTAGAGTTGAAAATTACTTTTGATGTTTTTCTGACCATTTCGTAAATACTGTTTGTATTCGTTTGTAAAGGCTATCTCGCTCGATTTTTTTAATTTTTATGATGATTTTTATATCATCATCAAAGGATATTACTGTACTATTACTGGTTAATTCATTATGCGTATCAGATATCATTATTATGAATGGCGGTAGAGCAAGCACTGTCCCTTGTGATACTCACCTCTATGCGTACTTCCGATTCTGATATATCCCTTGAACTGCAACAACTTGGTAATACATTCTGTAAGGAAGTCGGATATTCGTCTGCCTGCTATGTTTATCCGTTATTATTACATGATCACACTCGTCAGCTGCCTCGGCAAAGTCTGTATTATATATTATAGCACAGTTGGCATTATTTGCGAGCGCATCAGTAATATTGTTATACTGCTGTATCAGTTGCAGTAGACATTATCTTCTTAATCTGAATTAATGTTAATTCTTATTGAATATTTCATTCAAAATTTTTTTTAGACATTTCCTCTAATTATTTTTTTTAATATACAGGGTGATCCAAAAAGGTGTAACAAAATAATGTGCAGTACCTTTTTTTTTTAGGGGGGAACCTTTTCGGATCAACCTGTTTGGGGTTGCGAGTGAGTGTTTCGGTAGACCGTCCATTGACTCGTCCGTGGGTTGGTGTCGACTACACACCCACAATCAGGATGATAACGTGACCAATGATGCTTTAACTGTTAGTTTCACTTTTCCACTGAACCACAACTAAGTAAATTACGATTGTTTATCAAACAGTTGTATTAAACTCATGAATTTAATTTTGACCAGTAATATAAATTGTTTTCTTACGAAACACCAATATTTTTATATTTTTATCTTGTGTTCAGAGATTAATTTAACTTTACACTTACATTATATAATTCAAGAGAATGTTAAGCCTTGACCGAAAATCAAGTAGGCCTTCAAAAAAAGCTTAAGGCTTGGAAAGAATATTCTCTCGTCAGTAGTCCTAGGAGGTAATGCATTGAATATACTGACTTAAGCTCATTTTAAATATATGCCCTACTTCCCACGAGCTTAACTAGAGAAATTGACATAAAATTAACAAGGGAGAGGAAAACGATTTTAAGATGGACAAACTGCTTCTGACGACTCTGTCTAACTCTCTCGACTCCACCTTAACTCTCTCTCTCTCTCTCTCTCTCTCTCACCGGAAGGTCTTTGAGGCTTCCTCTTGTCCTTGTAACTCCATGTAACTCTCTCTCTCTCTTTGCCTTTTTCATCGTGCAGATTTTGCGGTTCCACTCTCGCTTGGCACCTTATTTGTCTTTTAATTATCTACGAGCATAAAACTTAAAAGACGCTAATTAATACACGAACTTACTAACTTATTACTTTTTTTACTTACGTTCTTTCTTAGTTTTACTTCTTTCTTACTTTTACTTTTTTCTCTACTTTTACTTTTTTCTTTCTTACTTTTACTTTTTTCTTTCTTACTTTTACTTTTTTCTTTCTTACTTTTACTTTTTTCTTTCTTACTTTTACTTTTTTCTTTCTTACTTTTACTCTTTTCTTTCTTACTTTTACTTTTTCTTTCTTACTTTTACTTTTTTCTTTTTCTTTCTTACTTTCTATCTTACTTTCTTTCTTACTTTTACTTTTTCTTACTTTTCTTTTTCTTACTTTTTCTTTCTTTTTCTTACTTTTTCTTTTTTACTTTTTCTTTTTTACTTTTTCTTACTTTTACTTTCTTACTTACTTAATCACAAGCTCCTGCTCTCCACAGAAATCTGCGAATAATTAATTCACAATTTCTATTAATTATTCCTATACCATGCTTGCCCATTACATACTCCCTGTCTTTGTTGTCTCTCCCCACCTTTGCGTTGGTCTTCCATCAGGATAACAATGTCTTTTCTCTTAACTCCCCCAAAAACTGTAGTGAGCTGTTCATAGAACTCTTCCTTCTGCTCATCCTCCGCTTGTTCTGTAGACGCATAACATTGAATAATTGTTATGGGTCTAGCCTTCGTCTTAAATCTTACTCGTTAAATTGTCGTTTAGCACCCAACTAGTGATCCCCACTTCTGTTTTTTGTTTCTAGTATAGTTTTAGCTCCTCTTTCCAAATGTGTGTGCAATCTCTCAACCTTCACACGACATGATTCACAATACACGGGACCTTCCCACGACATGATTCACAATACACGGGACCTTCCCACGACATGATTCACAATACACGGGACCTTCCCACGACATGATTCACAATACACGGAACCTTCCCACGACATGATTCACAATACACGGAACCTTCCCACGACATGATTCACAATACACGGGACCTTCACACGACATGATTCACAATACACGGGACCTTCCCACGACATGATTCACAATGCACGGGACCTTCACACGACATGATTCACAATACACGGGACCTTCACACGACATGATTCACAATACACGGGACCTTCACACGACATGATTCACAATACACGGGACCTTCACACGACATGATTCACAATACACGGGACCTTCACGCGACATGATTCACAATACACGGGACCTTCACGCGACACGATTCACGGGACCTACACGATTCACGGGACCTACACGATTCACGGGACCTACATGATTCACGGGACCTTCACGCGACACGATTCACGCGACACGATTCACGGGACCTTCACGCGACACGATTCACGGGACCTTCACGCGACGAGGTACACGGGACCTTCACGCGACGAGGTACACGGGACACGAACTAAAAACTACCCACGCAACGCTGCCAGACGCAAAATGGTACTGCAAACTTTAAGTAGCTGTAACTTTTTTAATATTCATTTGCGACAAATTTCGATTGCACATTTGGAAAGAGGAGCTAAAACTGCACTAGAAAAGAAATGGGCGGGTCACTAGTTGGGTGTTAAAACACAATATTTTAACTTCTTACTCTTATTAGTCTTGAAGATATTGGCTCCCATTCCAATAAACGTTTCTCCACTTCTCCTGTGAGCAATATGCCTACGCCTTCTCTGTTTTCTTCTCCACTTGGTCTTCCGGAGTATAGTAGTTTCTGGCGTGGTCCCACTCGTACTTCTCTGTCTCCTGTCCACCTCGTTTCGTTCAATCCCAGAATCGCCACCCTATATCTCTCAGCCTCTTTTGCAATTTGCTTAAGCCTCGATGCCTTGTGCATAGTTCGTATATTCTAGCGTCCAATTCGTGTCCTATATTTCATGCCAAAGTTCGTCAACGTTAGATCCGTCGGGTTTTGCACAGTTTGTTTCTGTAATCGTAGCGTTTAGGCTGTGCAGGAGATTAACCCACAGCAACCGAGTCCGGTGGTGGAGCTGCCACCTTAAGGTCTCCGAACATACCCTGTCAGTTTTCGGTTCACGGGCGTAACGCCACTCCCCAGCGGGGAGCTCCCCTATCCGCCACCTGGAGACGCGCCCGATGGGGGAACTGACAAAGAACCCTCACGGGCTTACATAGATCAAATATTATCTAAAAACTAATTTGTCTAGTATTATTTAAAAACTAATTTGTCTTGAAGAACATAAGTGGGCAAGACTAGAGGTGGGTATCACATGACGACAAACCTATGCCTGATTGGCTGAACGTGAATACGAGTATAAACAAAACGAAACCTGTTGTTCTGGCTTCGTGGTTCATGTCACGTACTCTTGTCCAAATTCAGGATAGGCCCATTTCCTACCCTTTACAATCTATCTATTAAACCCAGTTTACATTTACCCATTATGAATTGTTATTTTGTAGGCATTAATAAATCCCGATTTTACGATCCCAACACCCAGGGGCGTAACTAGCTTTCAAAAGTTGGGGGGAGGACAACTATAATAATGAAAAATCCTGCGATGAATTTCTGTGCTGCTATACTGTAGTTAATGTCTTAAATTTGGTCTTCCAAGGCATATTTTTTCGGTAGAATATAGCAATGGTATCTGAATACCAGTTCTTTCGAGTCTTGATAAAGTTCTGATCTATCAGTATTATAATGAGTTTGCGACCAAAATGATGCCCTTAAAATACTATGATTTAGAGAATGATCTATATTTATGATAGTAATAGGAAAATCAAAGCAGCATTTTCACAACTACCTTATGTACGAGGGTAATTCAATAAGTATCCGCACTTTTTATTTTCACAATTTTATTTTCACATTTGATAGATTATAAACACATCACTTCTGAACATAGTCTCCCTGTTTCTCAATACAGTTAGTCCAGCGATCTACAAGCTTCCTTATGCCATCACAAAAGAATGTTTTTGGCTGTGTGCGTAGCCAGTCATGCACTAACTCCTTCATCATCGCCAGTTGACAGAAGAGCACAAGCGTGATCGTATGGACGTCTGCTCTCGTCTTTTGGCGCGGTATCATAATGAAGGTGAAAACTTTTTGGAGCGCATTATCACTGGAGATGAAACCTGGATCCATCACTATGAACCAGAAAGCAAACGACAGAGTATGCAATGGAAGCATCCAACATCTCCCGTTGCAAAGAAGTTCAAAGCGCAGCAGGTAAAGTTATGCTAACACTGTTTTGGGATACACGAGGCCCTATCCTTGAACATTATCTAGAGCGTGGAACTACAGTAACAAGTGCATCGTATTCTGACATGCTTCGGAGTGAGTTAAAGCAAGCAATTCGCACAAAACGGAGAGGGAGATTGTCGGAAGTGTTATTCTATTATACGACAATGCGCGCCCTCATACCGCTGCACAGACTAGAAAATGCCTTCAAGAACTTAAATTTGAAGTTCTCGACCATCCAGCCTACAGTCCAGACCTGGCACCTTCGGGTTTTTACCTGTTTGGACCACTAAAAGACGCTTTGAGAGGTCAGCGATTCCAAGGCGATGATAACCTGAAGGAAGCGGTGCATGACTGGCTACGCACACAGCCGCCAAAAACATTCTTTTGTGATGGCATTAGGAAGCTTGTAGATCGCTGGACTAAGTGTATTGAGAAACAGGGAGACTGTGTTGAGAAGTGATGTGTTTATAATCTATCAGATGTGAAAATAAAATTGTGAAAATCAAAAGTGCGGATACTTATTGAATTACCCTCGTATATCAAGTATATACTTAACATTAAAGGAAAACAAAAAATGCAATAATTAAAGTAAAAAATAACTAGATGTCTCATTAAAGTATCTATCACTGCAGTATTAGTACTGAATCAACAATACTTTCCAGCATACTAATAGGACTAATAACACGCGCCAACAAGTACGAGTATTTTTCACGAGATATAATTATGGATGGGCTAGATAGCTGTTGGGTTGCTGATTCCAAATCTGTTTTCGGTTGTCCTCTTGCACGTCTAGTTTTCGAGATGAGACCGATCATAAGATATATAATAAATATAATATACAGGGTGGGCCGTAAGTTTCCATACATAGGAAAATTTAAATTATGGTCTTCACGTGCGTCGGTATTTGGATCAGCAGTTTCCGGATGCTTGGATTGGTCGGCGTGGTCCTGTGGAGTGGCCTCCCAGATCCCCAGATCTCACCCCCCTTGATTTCTATCTTTGGGGGCACTTGAAGGCCATGGTGTATCAGGAAAAGATACGAGACATAAATCATCTAAAGGAACGTATCACCAACGCCATTACAAGCATACGTCACTGTGCTAATGCGTGTTCATCAACAGTGGGGAACACGCTATTGAAATGTGTTTTCAAAACAATGGCAACCATGTAGAGCATATTATATAAATAAAAATGGTTGTCTATAAAAAATGTTTATTTTTCCTATGTATGGAAACTTACGGCCCACCCTGTACATATATATATATATATATATATATATATATATATATAATATATAATATATCTATATATAATACTATATAAATATATAATATGCGTCCTTTATATAATATAATAATATATATAATATGCATTTCTATATATAATAATATATATAATATGCATTTATCTATATATAATTTATTCTTTGGCGTAAGTCACATGTCTAGTTGTGTGTTGTTTTTTTTGTTTTGTTTTGTGTCGCCCACTTACACATTTTATTTTTTTAGGTGATTTACATCAACCCACTCATCGATCATCATGCCTCGAAAGTGTAAAAATCATCCCGACAATTTGGCTCGTTCGCAACTAAATCACAACGGCATACAATCATGATGGATCTTCGGAAAACTTACCGGTTATACTTCGGTTGTCCACTAGGCGACCAAGATAAGGCGTGGGCGCCACATGTTATCTGTACTGCTTGTTCGAATGGATTACGTGACTGGTTGAACCAAAGGAAAAAGTCGATGCCGTTCGCTATACCCATGATATGGAGGGAGCCGAGAGACCATCATGGCGATTGTTACTTTTGCAATGTTAACATAACTGGCTTCTCCGTGAAGAACAAACATAACATCGTTTATCCGAACGGAGACTTCGCGATTAGACCGATCCCTCACGATGACACGATGCCGCTTCCGGTACCTCCACAGCATAGCCTCGATTCTTTAGAAGACGAAAGGGAATCCGACGAAGGTGCTATTGGCGAAGATGTGGGACCTTCGGCCGATCTTGACTACACACCTGTCGAAGAGCAATCGGAGCTGGAGAGGCTTACCCAAAACGAGTTGAATGACCTCATTAGAGACCTAGCCCTTTCCAAAGAGAAATCAGAACTTCTCTCCTCGAGACTCAAGCAGAAACACTTGAGAAGAACGTCCGAGTGTGTTACTGTCGAAAACGAAACTATGATTTGGCGACATTCTTTACAGTAGACGGTCCGCTCTGCTATTGCCATGATATCAATGGACTTTTCGAGAACTTATCACAAGTACACACACCATCTGAGTGACGCCCCTTCATTGATTCCTCACAGCGAAGCTTGAAAGCGGTTCTGCATAACGGGAACTTAAAGCCGTCCATCCCGATCGCCCACTCCGTTCATCTAAAGGAGACGTATGGTAACATGAATATACTACTCGAAGCAATCCAATACAGCACTCATCAATGGAATATCTGTGGTGATCTCAAAGTCATTGGTATGTTATTGGGCATGCAAGGAGGGTTCACGAAATACTGTTTCGTATGCCGATGGGACACCCGTGTGCTACCGCGGATCATTACATCAGACGTGACTGGCATCAAAGAAGCACATACGAGCCAGGAACGGGCAGTGTCCAGTGTGTTCCTTTAGTTGATCCAAAGAAGATTTTCCTGCCACCTCCACATTAAGCTCGGCTTAATGAAAAATTTTGTGAAAGTGATGGGTAATGCGAATTAGAGAGGATTTCGATACTTGTTGAGAAATTTGCAAACATCAATGCTGCGAAATTGAAGGAGGGAATCTTTGTGGGGCCCCAAATCAGGGAGGTTCTGCAGGATGAAGGCTTTGAAGAAAGCCTCAATGCCTTGGAACTAAAAGCATGACAGGCTTTCAAATGGATTTGTGGAAACTTTTTGGGTAACCACAAGTTTCCCGCATACAAAGATGGAGTTCAGAAACTGCTCGATGCATATCAAGAAATGGGCATGTCTTGAAAATACATTTTTTACATTCGCGTCTAGATTTCTTTCCCAAAAACCTTGGAAACTGGCATCAAAGAAGCATATACGAGCACATACGCGACGATCCGGACAAGGTTTACAAAAGAAAATCGTACTCGCAACGTTTTTAGGTTGGTGTACATTTCTTTTTATGAATAAAGTTGTACTTTTACGATAAATTGTGCTGAAATTAACACCAGCCATATTTCGATAACTAGATGTGCTAGAGGAAAACCAAAAACAGATTTGGAATCGGCGTACAAAACTGGTCTAGAAAAGTGAGTATACATCTTTGATGAGAGAAAAAGTTCGAGTTTGTCAACCAGTGTAATTAAAGATTTACTTATTATAGATTATTTCAAGAACGTAAATATTTTTGTTCACGTAAGCTAGCTTAGATCAAAAGCTGTGGGGGGATAAAACCTATATTACAGGCTCGTAGCTAGACGCGGTGCGATGAGTGCGTACGCAGCCCCTCACGGCCCGTGGCGGTCTGCCAATTGGACCAACAGATCACTAAAAAAACGTTAAAACATTACACAAGCATAGTCATATAAAAATTAAATATAAGGTGTAACTTCATATTTCTATCACCATGGTTGTTCATGCACTTCAATTTTTATCTGATAACCTGCACCTGCATACCACGGAGATGAAAGCATTATTCAGTTCTCCCTCTTCGTCCTTTAACGTGCTATTCATGCAGCCTATATTGAGTAAAGTTTGTGTGTGTGTTATAGCCTATACAATTCTCAACTCTAGCTTGCCACTACAAGTTGTATGAAAGGAGTGCAAGTGCCCTAAGAAGACGGCATACTTACAACAGAACCAGTATGGCTTAAGAGATTTCTTCACTTGCACTTGTGCATATCCACTACCTCACAGACATTGACCTTGCTCAAGTTGTAGATTTATTTCAGTAGATGGAAGGAATATTACGAGAAATGTTTGCAAGACCAATTTGAAAAATAGTATTTGTTTTTAAATTGTTTTTTGACTCCTTACTTAGATACACTAAAATTCTGTGATTCTAAATTTTTGATTCAACATTCTAACATGTAAAACACATGGTGTGATGTAATAAAGTCACATGTTCTTCTGGCTCACTTCTGCGCATGTTATATAGGCCCCTATATATTTGTTGTTTTATTGTTCTGTTTGTGACGATCTGTTTCATTCATATATTACAGAGTAAAATAAACCTCTCAGAATGTTTGTTTTTCCTTTAAAAGGTTTAAAATTCACAAAAGCCTGACGTTTTCACGCCATTTCAGACTGAGTTTCCTCGCAACCGCCTTCAAAAGGCAGGAAATGCAGTTTCAGACAACCTAAATTTTCAAATTTTCCTGGGGGACCATGTCCTCGGGCCCCCTAGGAGCTCGCGCCTTTGGCGCTCGTTCGCACCCATCCCCCAATAAAAAATCCTGGCTACGGGCCTGTATTATCCCCCTAGTTCAAAAGTGGGGGGCACATGTTCCCCCGTCCCCCCCCCGTTACTCCCCTGTCCAACACCTGTATATTATAGTGAAACACGATGTCAGTGAGACGAGTCTAGCTCTTTGCGTGTTCAGTGTCTTCAAGATGTTTGGTATTTTCCCTGTGTTCAGGAATCTTTTGCATAACAAGTACAGAGTCGTACTGACTTAATTATTCTTTGTCAGTGTAGAGTTCTATTTGTTGGGACCACTGAGTACGATTTCATTTGTCCTTTCTCGCGAGCTGTATCACCCGGCTTAAAGTCGAAAGATTTGCATAACAAGTAATTCTTCTTCAAAGAAGTTGCTTTCCTAAATTATTTTATGGGGAAAACTGGTTTCTGTATTGTATCCTTAATATTTAAGACAGGCTTTTAGAACATCACTTAATGTATTGTGCTTTTCCTTTGGATCTTATATAGTTCCAGTGAACACCGTAGCCAGAAATTTCTAATTGGTGGGTGGGGTTACACATGAAATATTATTCAACAACTTTTCAATTATATATCTACACTACGGTGATGAATACACTCCTTTTAAATCAGCATATGGATTAAAAAAGAAAAACTACACATGTGTATGTTGGACAAATAATACTTTGTGGTGTGTTGATTGCGTTTTTAATGCCTGCCATTTTGCGATGTACTACCGTATGTATTTATTAAAAGCATGCAAAACCAATGATGATATGTACATCTACGTTACATCTCAGATGCAGTACAGGAATCAAGGAAAGTAGCAAGGAAAAAATTGAGAATTTCATCACACACACAGTCGTTTGGTTACTAAATATGTAAAAAAAACACAGATGTAAAAATTGTGCATTAGACATGCATCACAGCATGACTCATACGAGTGAAGAATTACGCAAGAAACTAAAATTAGGCTATGCTAATTTTAATTATTTTGTGGAATCACTACTCGGAAGATGATGGAAATTCAATTACTGTTAAACTTATGCTTAATTTGAAATAGAAATTCAAAATTACATTTGTACCTATATACTGTAATAATTAATTATACTCGGCTTCAATTACAATTACTTAAAGTACAATAACTGCATATTTATTGGAAATTTGCAGGAGATTTGCAAAATGTTAGTCTATTTATGTCGTTGAACGCCACTGATACCTTGAAAGGGCTAACACAGTTTCCAACGTTAACTAAGTAGTTTCTGCTATACTCTGTACTTATACGCGGTATGCAAACTAACGTCTTCAAAGTTCACCTGTAAATATCAAGCGCAAAACACGCCAATACAAACTATGTGCATCTCTGAATTTATATCGCTTCGCCTAGTTTCTAATTAAGTAATTGAAACTTAATTTTGAAAGTAATTGATCGTCATCGTAACGGACCGTGAATAAATGTTTGCTATTATTTTGTTATATTCCTAGGGTCCTTGGGGGGTTCTAGCCTCCCTCCCTCCCACCCAGTGGCTAGGCCAATGGTTCTATTTGTGGTTCTTTGTTTTACTTTATAAAAAATTAGAAATATTTTGGGATTTTTCCTTTCTGACTTACTTTCTGACTTACTTTCTTCTTTCTATTAGAGCTTTTATATCACGATCCAAATCTTCAAAGTTCTCTCAGATCACGTTCTTAGTGCCGTTTTCTTTGTAGTTGTTTAGTTTCGTAACTGTTCTTTCTCTTTTATGAAAGAGTGTCCGCTTTTCTCTTACAAAGTTAATTTTGTTTCCTCCTCTTTTGTTTTACAGGCACATATTTTTATTTTACCATTATTAATTTTTATAGTTTTTTGTTATGAGAAGTGGAGCATCTCTTTCTTTGTTTTATTCTTAAAAATGGATTCCCAGTCTATTGCTGCCCTCTCTAATTTTGTTATTCCAGTTTGTGGTCTTTGAGTTTAAGTTGAAGCGTTCAAATTTATGATTTAATTAAAAAAACAAAACATTTTTATTGCGGATCATTCACAATCCATAGCCACTTAACCTAACGTACAAGTACAATCTTATGTATTATACACTGAACTTAATACAAAAATAAAAATAAAGCCAACATAGCCACTTAACCTGACATACAAGTACAAAATTAAGGCCAGCATAGCCATTTAACCTAACCAACAAATACAATCTTATTATAACACTTAACTTAATCATCATATGAGGTTATTTCAATAAGTTATCGTTGTAGTATCTTTTTACATCCTCAATTAAGCTTTTATTATTTGTAAATAGGTTTACACGATTGTTTTTGACTGGTATATTTTTGTTTTGCATTAACATGAACGCGTGTCTGTAAATTAAATCACCATTCTGGTCTAATTTTTATTACCTCCTCTTTCTTGGTTAATACATACATAAATTTCTCCGTGTCCCTGTATATTTTGTGAAGGGGAATTTAAAATGGGAATATTACATTTTAAACGACACAGCGAAGACAAAAATAGATTTTTTCCTCAATGTTGTCGATAAAAATTTTATTCTATTTTCATCTTTTCTGAAATTTTTAAGTTGCTCTTGTAAACGTATGCTGGGTATAGTTAACTTAGGTTAGGTTAGGTAAAGTTAGGTTAGGTTAGTTCAGATAATTTTGTTTCGTCGTCTTTGTTAGGTTAGGTCGAGAGAATGTCGAGAATTTGGTCCTTTGTTTAAAAGGTGTCTCTTGCCAAAGGTCCATGAAATCTCGGTCAAGTATTATGTTTGGAGTTGGTGATTTCAAAGTTTTTGTCGTGTTTTCAATCTCATTTAAGACATCCGAGAACTTTCCGGTTCGGGTATTTGGAGGACCCTAAATATATTAATATAATTTCTTTAATATTTGTCCATTTGCGATAGTTCTAGGCCTACGTAGCTATTACATTTTAATATAATTTCTGCAATTTTTTTATTCTATATATAGGCCAAATCACTCCTTTTTATCTAATTATTTTGTCAGATCGCGGTATATTATAACCGAGTATTTAGATTTTTCCATCACTACATAGTTATACAGTTTTCATCGCTTCACAATGAGCTTGGCAATCTTTTAGGCGTGTTTCGATTAAGCACGAGAAGTCCGCTTTTGTTTCTTTCCCAATTCTTTTCAGATACGAGGCTTTATTGAGAGAATGGTTTGTCTTTAGACTTCGAATGTTCGCGAGTAACATCTTTACAGTTACGCATCTTCGCACTTTGCCTTGTTTGAGTTCCTGTTTCATTGTCCTTCATAAAAGTATGTCTTTTGATCATTCGTGAAAGTTGCTTCTACTCTTACGCGTATCGTTTAGTCCGCGTATCTGTCGTACGTTCCCTTAAATAAATTTCTAATACATTTTCCAAAAACCAGTTCACTGTTCACTTCATAAAAGAACGTTGATTCATTCTCAGAGAGAAATTCCCAACTGCATCGTATTAGTTTGTCGTACATTTATCATATTTAAATGGGATTGGTGTAATGCGACATTATT
The DNA here is from genome assembly GCA_023014485.1 of Bathynomus jamesi. Taxonomy (NCBI): domain Eukaryota; kingdom Metazoa; phylum Arthropoda; class Malacostraca; order Isopoda; family Cirolanidae; genus Bathynomus; species Bathynomus jamesi. The sequence continues at coordinate 522,496 of JAJOZX010000190.1, forward strand.
ATACAGTATTGCGGGCCTTGGGCTCAATGAACGCATTGGGACCTCATCCAGAACAGGTCTGTACTTACACTTTGGCCAACCCGCTAAATCATCAGTACGAGACCATTGCTATACTAAAAGAATCGTCTTAACTATAATATAGACCAATTCAAAGTTCTTCGTAAATCCGCCAACCGGGTCAATAGATTTATTCGCATTTCCCCGACGTGAAACTTTAACACACTATAATAACATGGCTTAATCAAACCAAACTTAATTTAACCCTCCCCCTATTGTTAAGACCTAGTTTGTAACAACATATATATATATATATATATATATACAGGGTGGGCCGTAAGTTTCCATACATAGGAAAAATAAACATTTTTTTATGGACAACCATTTTTATTTATATAATATGCTCTACATGGTTGCCATTGTTTTGAAAACACATTTCAATACGTGTTCCCCACTGTTGATGAACACGCATTAGCACAGTTGACGTTATGCTTGTAATGGCGTTGGTGATACGTTCCTTTAGATGATTTATGTCTCGTATCTTTTCCTGATACACCATGGCCTTCAAGTGCCCCCAAAGATAGAAATCAAGGGGGGTGAGATCTGGGGATCTGGGAGGCCACTCCACAGGACCACGCCGACCAATCCAAGCATCCGGAAACTGCTGCTGATCCAAATACCGACGCACGTGAAGACCATAATGAGGTGGAGCTCCATCTTGCTGGAAGTAAACTGGGAAGTTACCTTCCTCGTTTAGCAGGGATGGGAAAATCTCTTCTTGCAACATGTTAAGATACCTTTCGGCATTAAGATTTCCACTGACAAAATTGGTCCAATAATTCTGTCACCCCATATCCCGGCCCACACCATCACTTTACCGGCACCTTGCATCTTCGTCGGACTCAGCCAGTTAGGGTTAGCATTACTCCAATAACGTATGTTTTGCCGATTAACCTCTCCAGTGACGTAAAAATTTGCTTCATCAGTAAACAAGATCTTACGTCAAACGCATATTCTTAGGGTATCTGAAACATAAAACAAACTTTTAATTTTTCCTATGTATGGAAACTTACGGCCCACCCTGTGTATATATATATATATATATATATATATATATATATATATATATATATATATCTATATATAGGTTGCCCATAAATTGTCTTTACAAATTAAATTCAATTGAATTTGTAAAGATAATTACGGTATATATATATATATATATATATATATATATATATATATATATATATATATATATATATAAGGTCTTAATGATAACCCATCTATCTTGGCTTGCTCCGTTATTTGTTAATTGTAATAATGCCAACAAGTTTGTGATATCTCTAATGTTAAAATTTTTAAAAATTTCTTATCTTTTAACTGTAAATTTTAATTTTTTTTTAAAATTTATTTTTCAATTGACAATGATGGAACTCTTTTTATAGCATTTCCTTAAAATTTTAAACGTAGTGTACAATTAATGCGTGAATAACTGTCTAATATTTTCACTTTATTTTGAGAGTTGTAATAACAATGTTGGAGTTGTTTAACGGCCTTCGTAACAGCGCATGGGGCATTTGGCGGAAGGAACCTACAGCTTTACGTGGTCCGAACCACTACCCCACCGAGGGAGGGAGACGCAGGGAAGTACCTTAATCAGTAAAATCTGAAGGCCGAGACGAAACTCAAACCCAGGATCTTCCGGCTACCCTGGCGGGTTGCAAGTTGTATAAATAGCTATTTTATACAGTTACGTTACGAGGATAAACATTGGGAAGTTTTGGTGTTACCACACACACTATATATATATATATATATATATATATATATATATATATAAATGTCAATGTTACACGCAATAAGGACACAGCATATCATCATAATTACTAACTTTCTTTTCATGAAGTGAAAACAAGACAAAAACTTGTCTTTTTCTCGTTGTTTTTCTAATTTCATTAATCGTCAGTTTTCTCTCTCTCCTCTTTGAATGCAATTAAGTTAAAAGGAACACTAGTTTAATTATCATTGTTAATTACTACAAGTTTTTCATCTTGGTCTCTCACCACTTTTCCACCTTAAGTTTTAACTGCCGTTGGATGCGGCCCACACGCCTTTTCGAAGGTTCGACTGTGTGGTCCGTTGTCGTTTCTTTCTATCGACGGTTCATTAACGGAAAGACCGAAGAGTTAGCTCATGTATTGAAAATAAGTGTTAGAAATAAGGAATTGATTTGTTGGAAGTACGAGTTTTCGGCCTGTATATACTAATTCCCAGCGAGAAATGGGACGCTCAGTAAACGTCATAAATGTTTTATTGATATTTTCTAGAAGGTTTTTTAAAATTTTTATTAAACGTCCCATTTCTTGCTGGAAAGATAGATCTTCATGAGGTACACGGAGAAAAATTTGTAGTTAAAATAAGATTTGCGCACTATACGAGTACAGAGACTTAATCTAACTCTGTTTAATCCAACTGTACTATAGTTCTTCATCCATGCTTAGTGTTCTTATGAAAACTTATGCAACCAGAGAAGAGTCCTTGCATTAACCATATAGTATAGTTGAATTAACGAATATTTAACCGCATATTTAGCTGTTTTGACGAAGGTTTCTCCTCCGTGTGCCGAAATCTTGCGCTTCCAATAAATCCATTTTTCCCTTAATTGAACTTAATTGAGAATATTTAATTAAAAAGGTGTTATGAACATTAATTACATTAGTCCTGTTATAAAGAGGATACAGTTTAATTGAAGCCATGAACACGGATTCATGTAGACGATACACATACAAAATACACGAGTAGAACAAGCAAAGAACATGATTAATTGACCACCAGTCCACACGGTTGATTCAGCAATAGGCGATGATTACGCTAGCCATACTTATTTTTCTGGTAACAAGCTAAAGTGGATGAATGAACAATCTGAATTAGGTAGTAAATTATTTGGTTGTTTTAACCAAATGTTGTTTTGAGTAATAATAGTAAAGCCGTCTTAATAGTAATAATAAATGCATAGGCCGATAAAAAACAAGGTATGTAGGAATTTTTTAAATACCTTGAAGGCACAAGTATAACGAAAGTTTCTATTTAAACGTGTTTTATTGTCTGGTTGGTAGAACGTGAGAGTGCCACATGGGGGGTCAGTCAGGTGGTCGCAGTGGGTGCATTGGCACTGTTTTATTAAGAAGTTCAGAGAATGCTGGTGTCAAAACGGGTTATGTATCTATGAAAGGTCTCGACATTTCGGCAAAAACACAACTGCTCGAGATCGGCTAAAATCTTTTCCCAATTCTTGAGAAGGGAAGTTTTGTTCTATCAAAACGTTGGTAAGTTATATACACACACACACACACAAAAGTGTGTGTGTGTGTGTAAATTTTGCATCAATATATAGTTATAAGCGTTTTAGTTTCTCTTAACGTTTTTATATTTACAGACGAATGCGCAAGCAAGCAAAAGGGGCATTAGTTTGGTTGAAAGATTTCTCGTCCTGAGGGGACGCCGAGATTCACTCGTTATATCAAAGACAATTTTCTGTTTTAGTCTCTCGTTCCTTTTTTATTTATTATTTTTTTAAGCATTTTATCACGAGTATATAAACTTGGATTCCGTTAAATTTTCAATTATTTCTTTCACCTCGAAGAGCTACATAAGCGAGACGCTTTCTATAAAGTTGTATGAAATACGGTAGCCTTAAAATACTATACTTTATGCTGTTCATTTAAGCTGAAACGACGTAAGTGTTCGTGATGCTTTATGAGACAGAAAAATGTGCGCGATAACGCCCTTGAAACTCTTGAAGTTCTCTCTGTGTAAGTTATTTTAAATGTTTATTATATACGGATCCAGCGATGGGTTCGAACTACAGACCCGCATGCATAGGTATCTTGAATGAGAGGCGTTTCGGAAGAATGATCCGACTCTTCAGTCGTGTCATTGCTAAGAAATCGTTTTTGAAGATCCGTCTGAAGTCTATAAAACGCTTCAATAACCAGAACCTAAAAAAACGTCTACTTCGACAAATGCAATGAAAGGGATGTTAACCGAAGGCGATAATCATTTTTTTTTAAAGTGGTTTTCATTCAGGGCTATTAACTTTGTACTCGAGATTCACGTCCGAATTTCATTCATAAAACCCGTTTCTTTAGAGAAAGCATAGCGCCGCCGACAAGAAGAAGTTGCAAATCAGCCTGCAAACGAGATGAAAATTCCACCGACCCCCAGAGATTGCCCCCGAATTTGGAGGGGGGGGGGGAATCGATTCGATTCACCCGTGGATAGATCAACAAAAGAATGAGAACTTGCTTCTGCTACTACTGAAATTTGAGTCCTTTGTTTGGGATCAACTTCTCACATTAGATGACCTTTAGAGGGATCGTGTTTGACGGAAACCTATTTCCAGTATGAAGTTGTCTCGCCTTTCCCTCGTCATTGACGTTTAATTAGTTAATCTGAACCGAACCCCACCTTTTTTTTTTTTTATGGATGATGTGAGGTGAAATACAGTTTATTCGTTACATTAACCGAGGATCTTTTCCGTTTGACACACATGGTTCGATTTTATTTTAAATTTCTACACAGACGTAGTTTTGCATGCCGATTACGAAAATCAGAACCATTTTTTGGAGAAATTAATAATAAAAAAGTTACAACCCTTTAAAGTATTTTATTAATATTAGTGACAAAAATCAACACAAATTAATATTTTCGATTAAATGTTGCGATGCACTGTAGCATTTTTTGGAACTGGTCGCAGTTTTCGTGTATACTATAAACACCCAGGAATGTCTCAGTCAGTCAGTCCGTCACGCTCAGTTTGTCAGTCGGTCACGCTGAGGAACGTTTGTCGGTCACGCTCAGGAACGTTTAGGTTAAGTCGTGATATTTTCGTTAGCTTTAACCAAACTATCACGACTTAACCTAACCAATCGTCAAGGGCGTACAATTACCCTAAAAAAATAAATTAAAAAAAAAAAAAAATTTATTTAACCAAACTAGCACGACTTAACCTAACCAATCGTCAATGCCGTACAGTATAAAGAATCCTCTTCTCTTAATATATAAAAATAAATAAATAAAAAAGTATTGTTTTTTATTTATTTTTTTAGGTTAATTGTACGCCCTTGACGATTGGTTAGGTTAAGTCGTGATAGTTTGGTTAATTTTTGCTACCCGCGACCCGCACGAAGGGCGGGTCTTTGGCTAGTTGTAACTTTTTTATCATTAATTTCTCCAAAAAATGGTTCTGATTTTCGTAATCGGCATGCAAAACTACGTCTGTGTAGAAATTTAAAATAAAATCGAACCATGTGTGTCAAACGGAAAAGATCCTTAACCGAAGATGGCGAAGAGAGAGTATGTTTTTACCGTAAATGAAATTATTCAGTGTTGCGCAAACGTACATAATTTTTATATTTTTAAAGCGTTTTTTTCAGTAGGGGCCTACATTAATTTTCAAAATTACTATGAAGTAATTCCTTATGTATTTCATAACTCGTAGCTGTGACGTCCGATTCATTTGACATTCTTTCAGACATTTCTTTTTTATTATAGCCCGAAGGTGTATCGTTGTATGAAGAATGCGGATTATTATTATTAAAGCCTTTATTGACGCGCGCGCGCTGCACGCAATAATCCGTATTTATTGCTTCTAACTATGTTTCATTTATTTAACATATCACACCTCGGAGTTTGGTATTTCCTCCCTTCGATATCTCGTAAGAATCAAAGCGCGAGACAAGCTTTAATGACGCGGTTATAAAACATTGAGAATATATTTCTATCCAGTGAATGCGATGACGATGGGGGGAAATATTGTGTAAATTTACTTCTCAGAATTTTGTTTTGTGTTCGTCCATCTTGATGACCTTCTGATTGAGGACGTTTTAAAATAGATAAATAAAAATTGTGAATGTGTAGGTAACAATGCAACTTTTTTGAAAGAATATATATAGTTACACATACAAAAAATACAGGAAATTAAAACTTATTCCTAAAATTTTTTTTATACAGCTAAACGTTAACATTTAAAATTGAGTTTATATTATATATATATATATATATATATATATATATTAGATGGATTTACGTTTAGGCAGAGTGGGCACCTGCCTGGGGCTGCAAATTTTGTCGTATTTCAACATAAATAGGGCAAAGAAAACAAAAATGGAAAAATAAATATAATAGTGGACCGGCCAAAAATAAAAAATCGACTTTGAACGGCGTTTTTTAATAGCTGGCACTCATGCTCAATCAATGTACCTGTGGGTGAGGAATAAAATGCAGGTGGATGCCACTCTCGCTTTTGGCTTTGAAGGTCATTTTCGAGGTCAAACTGTGCAAAAAAATTATTTTCTAATTTTAATTTTAAAAAAATATTCTGATCCAATTGGTTTGACCAAATGTTTCATTTTTCCACACAGTGATAAAGAAGTATGATGATTGATGACACGTTTATTCCATCCGAATTACCAACTGAAGGTCAAATTCAAGTTAATCACGACCGAAATTGTGCTAAAAATTTGTGATTTTTTATTTTAATTGGCGAAAAAAACATTGATCAAGTCTGTTTGTCAAAGCAATTTATTTTAACATGATTAGTGCCTAATAAGTTTGATGGCATGAATTAAGTACTCACAGTAACAGAATTATTACAACTAAATCACAAAGCAGTAAATATAGCCCCATAACTATACAGTTTACACACTAGTAACATCTACAAGTTCACGTTTCTTGATGAACAGCACCGAAATGCTGCACTGACAGTCACAATTGTGTGGATTGCAATCACTTAAGAACAGAGTTATTAGTTCCTTACAGCACATTCCAGCTTCTCTCGATTTCAGCCCGGAAGAGAGAGATAGATCTACTGTCCAGCTGGGTTACAGCAACCGCTGTCATCACAACCACAAGCTGTCGTACACTTCATCCTTTTCCTGAAGCAGTTGCATCTAGCTGTCTTGCACGTTTTCTTGCAACCACAAGCAACAAGCTCCAGGCAGGCTTCAGGGATTGGAGGAAGTCTTGTCCACACTGGTAGGAGGCTCCCATCTTCCAACTTCCAGGCTGAAGTGTCCACCGGATCTTTAACATCTATGTGCTCTTTGTCAGCCTGGAGCCATATTTTGGCCTGATAGTTTGCCCACTTGGCGTGGAGCTCCAGGGCATCCTTTGTCGGTGGGAGCATTTCCAGAGTCTTCTTGGCCTTCCCAAAAAAGTGAACTCTGGCGTCATCAACTGTGTGTTGTTCCGGGGTGCCATACAAATGACACACAAACTTCTCAACATCTGTGATATCCCCATCTCGACCAATGGCGTGCAGCAGGAGTGGGTGGTCACTGAACACCTTCCAACACTTCTTTTTTCCATGACCACTGAAGGACGAGACTGTGTCACACCCGGTCAAAGCGTGGAAGTTGACCAGGTTGTCCCTGACTGGGGGCGACAAACTCTTGAATACATCGTGTACGGGGTAGCATTTTCGGTTCTTGGCCGTTCCACACAGCATCCACACTTCAGCGACCTTGGTGCAAAGGAAGTGAATCAGCAGCACCATTACATCAGTATCTTTGTACACTATCAGTATTCGTTCATAGCCCTGGGACACTGCATCACATGAGTGAAGGATGAGCCTGGTGTCCGCCTCTTCATGGTTGCTATGCAGTGGAACGTCATGTCGCCTAGTTGACCGTACTTCAGTGGCTTCAGAGAAGCCACCCCCTGTCACCAGCTGACAGTGATGACGTTAGACAGAAACAAGGCTAGGTCAGCCTTGTTTGTATCCAGGGCCATGAAGTTTTTCCACACTTTAGGCAGTGGAACTTGTGGGCCATCAATGACTTTTCGAATCGGTTTCTTCTTGTTTGCACGCTTTGTCCTGGTAACTGCTTTGATCGATCCTTCCCTGCATACCGATCAAAGATGACATCAACTCTTGTGTGTTCATTGAAATAACTCGTCACGGCCTTGAAGAACACTTCAGCATAGTCGCCGAATGTCCGACAGCCGCCAGGCTTGCCAAGAGCTTGGATGAGTGCATGGCCATCTATCATCACACAGGTCTTCAGATCAGAGGTTGGAACCTCTGAGCTTATGGTCTGCTGAGCCATCAGGATGTTCATCAGCTCAGACTTCGATGTCGAATTCATCTCTCCTCCTGCCTTCGCCAGACTAAATGGGACTGGGGACAGTTCATGCTTCAAGACGTTGACCATCTCCACCATGCGACCTGCAGTCGCGGCATTCAGGAGCAGCTGTAGTAGCTTTGTCAGCTTTGATGGTCTTCTGCATGTTCTGCTTGGTGGAAACTGTAGCTTTGTACACATCAGCGAAGGTTTTCGACCGATGTTTCTTCGTTTCATGGGAGCCTACTCTCTGTTCAATCAGTCTCTCCTTCATGAATCCGATTACATGCTGCTTTCCTCGATCCTGAGCTGTCAGCAGGTTCTCCACAACATCTGTGGGTGCAGTGTCTTTGGTTGCCAATGAAACAAGTGGGATGTTAGTGGCGGCATCTGTATCTCCTGCTTCACTCACGTGAACTCTGAAGACGTCAAACTGCTTCAACTGCTGAACTAGCTTCATGACATGAGCGTCACGCCTAGTGCGAGAAGACAGACTGTCAACCCGAGTGAAGGTGGCTTCCCCATCATCATCTTGAAGATTGAAGAGGCATCTTGTGTCTTGAGAGATGCGTGACCGCTCTGACCATGTGATGCAGAACCTGTCTCTTGCTTGGTCATTCTTTGTGATGCCGATGATATCATTGTGCATCTTGCATGTACGATTTATCCATTCGGTTGCCTGATCAGCTGGAACTTGGTTGAAGCGCTTCGCCGTCCTCTTGACGACAAAGTTCCCATTACAGAACTCTGCATGAACTTCTGGTGCTGACTTCTCAAGACCTCTCATATCAGCCAAGTAGACCGACCCCCAACGTGCGTAGTTTGTGTGGTCCTAGATAGTTAGCCAAGGCAGCATTGCAGCAAAGGCTTCTATGTGGAGACTCCACATGCCATCTCTCTGAGCTCTGATGAAGGCCAGTAGGATCTCTACTATTTCCATGTAGGATGGCCACAGCATGAAGTTGGGATTTTCAGAGTGCTGGTCATTGAATTCCTCCATGAGACTGTGAAATTTCTCATCTGCCAAAACGTCTGAGAAGTTGTCAACAGCATCGCGCATCTCCTCTATGTCAGCTCTGTCTTTAAAAAGCGAAGCAACATTGAGGGCAAGATGTTTGACGTTCTCATCTCCGTTGCCAGTTGCAGCCAGCCATGACTCAAACATCTGCCACTTGATGCGCCACAGTGCCTCATACGTCAGCTGGTGACCTCTCACAGCTCGGTAGTAGGCCTTGTCGTCCAGCATTGTCTCAGTGGTGTTAGCCGCGTACACACCTGCCTCTGTCCATAAGTCATCAAGTCCCACACTTTCCATGTGTTGACCAATGGCTTTCAGAAAGTTGAAGCAGATATGGAGGCCTCCCATGAGCAAGACCACGTTGGCAAATTTCGAGTTTGCCCAGACTAGTTCCTTACCCCTGCTGTACAGAGGCTGATCAGCAGTGATGATGGTGTACTTCTGGCTGACATACTCAGAAATGGCCATGAAGCGATTGATGACGGTGGTCATGGTGTCATTGTCATCTGCTGGTGCCTGCAGGATTGGCAACATCCCGGCGGTCGTTACTGGTGGATCCGCAGTGCTGACAGATTGATTGAATGCTCCCCAGCTTGGAACGGACATCGCTTCATCATGGATGCGTGACACCACCCAGGCCAAGTCCTTGGCACGTGCCCGGTCCTTCTCAGGTTCATGTGACAAGTCGTCTATGTCAGTGTCGTAGCCAGGAGGAGATGGCCTCTTGCCAAATGGGAGGGTAGCCTGGTCCAGCCTTTTGAATTCCTGTAGGTCATCAGGTTTGATAGATTTCGATCTCTTGTGTTCGCCACCCTTTTGGCCATGACTCTGCTGTGGAGGGGGGGCCTCTCTGCCATACCATCAGTTGAGTGCTGTGGAAGATGTTCTTCCCGTCTAAGGTTGACTCCAAGACAACTATGTTGTCACAAGAGTAGTGAATCATTCTCTCTTTGACGATGGTGTCAGGGATGTAGACACATCCATTCTCAGCATACCTCTCCAGGATGTTCTGAGCGATGGTGGTGTCGATACCATTAGTGTGATTTGCCGCGTGGAACAGATCTAGGAGTGCTTCTGAGCGGGTGGCTTGGTGCAGAATAAGACCCAAGCCCACATGCTTTGGTGTCAACTTTCGTCGGTTGGAGACTGCATAGACTACGTCCTGGGCAATGCTACACACACACTGTTTCACTTTCTGGTCCCCTTCACTTCCCTCATCCACAGCATCCATTCCCCCAAAGAGCAATCGTAGAAACAGGTACAGACTGTCGGGTATGACGCGATCAACATGTTCCTGATCAAGACCTTGCCATGTCTCGGAGTGTCCAGGAGTTTCAAGATGATCTTGTCGAACCTTCAGAGCCACGTGTACCATATCTAGGAATATAATATTATCTCTAGGCAGGGTTCTCGCCTGTTTAACTCCTTGCCTCAGTACCTTAGAGATATAAGTGCAGTCCCAGTAGATACTTTTAAAAAACACTTGGACATGTTTTTAGCCAATATACCCAACCAACCCACAGGTGCCAGGGTATTCCTCTGCCAGACCAGCCCCCACAAATTCAATAGGGGACCAAATCGTATGGCAGGAGCAAGAGAAAAGAAGGGTGGCAACCCCGTCGTGGCCCCGCCTGAGGAGGCGCTGAGCAGACTTCGTGGGAGCAGCGCACCCTTGAGGCAAAAGCACTTTAAGGTAAATTTAAGGTAAATGCTGCTAGTGGCACACATGCGGACATCAGCATCAGCATCTTCATCTTCAGTAGACTCTGACTCAGAGGTGACAGGACCTTGTTCACAAGACTTAGCCAGTGCTTTGGAGATGATGAAATCTGACCTCTCTCCAGGGTAAATCAGCAGCGGGCCCCTTGACAATGGGCGTACATAGCTGGCGTTTGATCCAAGCAGCCTTTGAACATCTTCGTAGAACGTTCTCCTGGAGTATTTCACGGTGATGCCGGTGTCATTACACATACTCTCCTTCCATGTTGTATACGTGACCACGAGACAGGCCTACTGTCAAGTCTTTGCACAGCTTCGTCATGCACTCATTTTCAGGCCCTTGCTGCTCCTCTGACACCGCTTGTTTTCTAGTACGTCTCTCAAATGTCACCAAACATGCCAGATGATAGCAGCCTTCAACTGCAATCACATCACTCACCGCTGACAACGGTAGCGTCTACGCTTTGGGGAAAAAGCCTAAGAGCCTGCCCTTTTGTGGTCGCCGATGCACCCATGGTCTGCTGCTGACTTCGCAGCCTTTTAAGTTTGCCTTCAGAGGTGAATAAAGAATAGCATGATTTATGCCACTTGAGTTCCAATGCATTGAAATCATCCTTGGAATGACTTTCCAGTCTTTGTAAAACATCAGGATAGTAGGTATCTCCCAGGTTCTTTCATCGCCCACAGTCATAGTTCTTGCTTTTCCTTCTGCTGACGCATGCTGTGCGCAGGTCACCAACGCTGCTTTGGCAGAAGCAACAATCCTCACTGACATCCTGACGTTTCCTCTTGCGCTTGATGACAACTACAGGGTCCATTGCTGATGAGCTCCCTATCTGCAAAGGCAAGTGGGAATGCCAATATGTAGTAGCCACAGATATACGGTATTAGAACAATTCGAAACATACCTATCCTTTAGCAGTATTATTATTATTATTATTTTACCAGCTGGCACTGTTTGCACTCTTTTAATTGCATATACCAAACCAATGTCTGGCTAGCCAGTGCATTGAAAATATTCAACACGTGAAAGTATGCTATTACTCGTACTATGGTAGTAGTAGGCACATGCGCACCTCACCCAGCGTGCTAAATGTAGTTTTAATGGAAATAAAAGACATCCAGAGTCATAGTTACATTCAATTATTATCCATAAAATCACAAAAATATGCTTTATGTGCTAATAATACACCTTTAAACACGTTGTTACATAGAGCCACCACTGAAATGCAAAAATTCGGAATTTTTCAGAATTTGACTTTTGTAACCTTGTATGGGACCTTCAAACCCAAAATTGAGAGTGGCATCCACCCACATCTTGTTTGGCATCCTCAGTACTACTTATCTAAGGTGGGTGCCTGCTATTAACAAAAAACGCCGTTAAGTTTTTTCTAGAAGACTTTTCAATTTTTGGCAGACCCACTATAAGCACAAACAAATTAAGGATTCACAAATAAATTTTAAAATAAAAAAAGAACAGCAGCCTTTAATAACAAACTAGCAATATCAAATGGCACAATTATAAGCCACTGTGGTGACAATTTCCCTGCGTAGGGGCGGCCTCTCTCTCTCTCTCTCATATGTATATATGAGAGGCACCGATAAGGAAATGGGCGATTACAATTCCTAATTTAATAGACACCTTTTTACCGGTCCGGTCCGTTATTGTAAGTTTTTAGACCGGTTATCAGTTTCAAAGGTTTATTTATGGAGTTACACAATATTTGTTTGTTTTGTTTAAAAACTGCAAATCTATGTTCTGTTCACCTTCATTCTTATTTGTGAATAGTAAAAGGTGGTAATGCTCAAATAAAAGGGCGTTAGTGCTTATAAAATATTTAAACAATTGTTGTACACACAACGAAAATTTACATTACAAAGTTCATTTGTACCCATCTGATGAGTTCTACACAACGAAATATATTTAATAAATAAATATTTAGTGCGGAAATCTATGAGAATATACAACGAAGAAAACAAAATAAAAATAGATCTATAAATCGTAGCGGGAATTAGAAGGTAATATAACATGGACGTCATCTGAAAACGAGGCAGGACCACGGAAGATTTTTTTATATACACCATATACCACAAGAATGAACAAACTGAATTTCACAAGATTTTTTCCTTAATTGAATATTATACAAAATAAATTTTACATTCAAATTCTGCCGAGGTCAAGCTGGAACAATCTCAGATGAGAGTTCTGAAAAACCACAGAATACTGATGGCAAAATCTATGAGCTTAAAAGGAACAGGCTTCATTCTGAGAAAGGAGAGGTGGTGATGTTCATTACTCAAACATTAGCCTCTTTAATTTTAATTACTAGGCCCAGTATCAACGCTGTTCACTGAACTTTTAAGCTAGCAGGAATTTATGGGTTATTTTACATTATAAATTTTCTTAAATATTTCCAGGTTTTTACACACACCATTTTTATTTTCAAAAGTTGAAATAAAATGTATCTTTATCTTTAATTCATACTTTTTAGGTCTTGCGTTCATTGTTTACTTAACTTTTAATCTGTTGTGAATTAATGTAGGTACGTGAAATTCATGGGTTTTTTCCTAAGTTTCAGTTACATACACGAAGATTTTCTTCATATGCTAGTTTCATTTTGAATTGCTGTCAATTAAAATTTAATTTATTTTATTTTAGAAATTATAACGAGCATTCTTTAATTTTGCCTTTTAACACATTCAGCGCTACCACTTTATAAGAAGGTAACCAGCCACCGACACCATTTTTGCAAGTTTTTACCCAACTACAAGATCTCTCCAAAAATGTAAACAAAAATTAAAACAAGATATTTCTAAACAAAATATACCAAAATAAAGCTTATAATGTGTACGTTCAAGACGAGATTTCTCGTCTTTGGCGGTCAACTGATCTGTGTCAAAAGACGATATTTCTCGTCTGTGGCGGTGAATGTGTTAAAATTCTCTTAAATTCTGTACAAAATTAATGTTTACATTGCGTAAATGAAAGAGAAACCAAAGTAAAATAGATGGCTATCAAACAAAGTTTAATAAATAGTTCAGGCTATTTTCACGTTATACAAAAAGAAGTACTATACATTATTTGAAGAAATTGTTACTCGCAATCAGTTTTATGTTAAAGAAAAATCATAAGTGTAGTACCCTCTTAAGTGTCGAAAATGTAGCATCTCTTAAGTCTACCTCCCGCTTAATTAAGTGAAAGAATTGCAAAAAAAAAAAAAACTAAATACAATAGATTCTAACTCATTTGATTAAAAAACTTTGCATTACAAAGCAATATCTATCTTCATTGATCATACACGTTATTCATAATAAAATACTGGAATAATCGGTACCGAATATTCGAAAAAAAGACCGATTACAAATTAATCAGTACATGTCATGCGTCTGTGTGTGTAATATATATATATATATATATAATATATATATATATATATATATATATATAGTATATATATATATCTATCAGGAATGTAGGACTCCAGACCGATCTCGAGACTATTTTTTTGTGGTCTCGGTCTCGGGTTTTTGCTAGAGATCTTTCGAGACCACAAATTTATTTACTGTAATATCATAAAAATGTAACTATGTAATAGACTAAGAACATAAGTAATTGAAGTAGCTGGTGGTGTAATTTATGACACGTAAACTTAATTTAATTTGGCAAACCTGAGAGCCAGGGCTTCCACATTTTAGGACATTTCTTGAAATTAAGGAAATTTGGCGTTCTAAATGAAGCGTAGAAGGAAATTTTGGGGAAATTTCTTCAATCCAAGGAAATTTCCATAAATGAACGAAAAATAAAATATTCTTTTACTGACCAGTCTAGATGACAAAATAAGAAAAACACCATTTTTAAGAACAAGAATTACTTTTGTGTCAAGGCATCGCAAATTTTCAAAAGATATTTCTATAGACCATTGGAGAGATTGAACAAATTTTCTCCGTTTTGGTCTCGTCCTCGGGACCTTTTTTCTGATCTCGGTCTCGGGTGTTTAGGTCTCGGCTTCGGCCATGGTGCTCTCCACTACATCATTATATATATATATATATATATATATATATATATATATATATATATATGTATATATATATATATATATATATATGGTGGGTAAAATAAAGTGACCCCTTAGAGGTAAACTGTCATATTAAAAAAAGTAAGGGGACTAGAGCTCTCAAACTTCATAGATGCTTGCTTACCTTAGCATGTTGTTCGTCTTAATTGAGAAGTTGCTCGATGTGTCCCCCTTCCTGCTCAACGCAGGCCTCCAAACGTGGACACCACTGATCAATACACCTGTTTATATATCGTTGCGACACCTCCCAGCCGAGCAGAATTCTTTCGCGTAGTTCATCTATGTCTCCTATATTGGTACCAGGGATGTAAACTTTGGACTTCAGGGCTTCCCAAACACCATAATCTAGTGGTGAAAGATCGGGGCTACTAGCCGCCGGCCACATATTGGGTTCGATAAAATCCGGTGTTTCGTTCTCAAGGAATGTGACAGTTTGGCGTGCTCTGTAAGCAGGGGCTTCATCTTGTTGGAAAGTATATATTTCACTCTATCTAACTGATATTCGACGAATTAGTGGTGAAAGATATACTTTCCAACAAGATGGAGCCCCTGCTCACAGAGCACGCCAAACTGTCACATTCCTTGAGAACGAAACACCGGATTTTATCGAACCCAATATGTGGCCGGCGGCTAGTAGCCCCGATCTTTCACCACTAGATTATGGTGTTTGGGAAGCCCTGAAGTCCAAAGTTTACATCCCTGGTACCAATATAGGAGACAGATGAACTACGCGAAAGAATTCTGCTCGGCTGGGAGGTGTCGCAACGATATATAAACAGATGTATTGATCAGTGCTGTCCACGTTTTGGAGGTCTGCGTTGAGCAGAAAGGGGAACACATCGAGCAACATCTCAATTAAGACGAAAACATGGTAAGGTAGGTAAGCATCTATGAAGTTTGAGAGCTCTAGTCCCCTTACTTTTTTAATATGACAGTTTACCTCTATCGGGTCACTTTTTTTTACCCACTCATATATATATATATATATATATATATATATATATATATATATATATATATATATATATATATATATATATATATATATATATACAGGGCGTCCCAAAAAAATGTATACACACTTTAACAGCTGATAGCTCAATTGATGTTTCTTTCTTTCCAAGTTAAACCCATTAGAATTAATAATGGCAGTCAGACTAAGCTTTGAACAAAGGAAATTCATTCTAAAATGCTACTGGAAGTGTGAAAACGCAGTTGAAGTGCAAAGACAGTTTAGGAGGGAGTTTCAAACAGATCCACCAACGCGACTTACCATCACTCGAATTAGAGATGGAATTAGCCGATGGAACTGTTCAGAATGTCCACAAGAAGCGTTCCGGAAGACCACGGACATCGACAAGCCCCACAAAGCAAGAAAGAGTACTGGAAACGTATCACCAAAGTCCAAGAAAGTCTGTGCGGCAAGCGAGTCGTGAGGTAGGAATTTCAGAATCGTCTGTCCAACGCATTTTGAAGCGCTGTCAATGGAAAAGTTACATTCCAAGATTAGTCCATGCTATTAATGAAGATGATCCGGACCGAAGAGTGGAGTATTGCGAGTGGTACTTGGCACGATGTGGATGTGGATTGGACGAAGGGGTTTCGTAGAATACCCTCCGCGTTCACCAGACCTCACACCACTAGACTTTTTTTATGGGGATACTTAAAAGACAAAGTCTACGCTATAAAACCTGCAACAGTCGCTGAATTGAGAGCAGCCATTGAACGAGAATGCACACAAATACCAAACGAAATGTTTCGTGATGTTTGCGATTCCATTGCTTCGCGTTATCAGCAGTGCCTGGACCAGAACGGACGTCAGTTTGAAAACAGGCGTTGACAAAACAATTAAATAATGTCTGTAGATTCTATTACATTTTGAAAATGAAATGTATTTTAATAAACACTGCCTTTATAATTATTTAAAGTGTGTATACATTTTTTGGGACGCCCTGTATATATATATTAGTGATGTATCGGTATCGGCCAAAGTATCAGCAAAACAAGTATCGGAATCGGTATCGGGCAAAATTTTGGTATCGGCACATCACTAATATATGTGTGTGTGTGTGTGTGTACCATTTTCTGAGATTATAGTCAGCATTTCATTCCAGGTGCTATTATTATTAATGAATTATTAATTGAAGATAAATGGTAACTAAATAAATTTGTTTTCCAGTTATTAATTGCAATTTCTCTTTCAGTCGCATCAGACGTACACAAGACGGAACGAAGATCTGCCTTCTCACGCTTGGCCCGACGTAAAGGTACGATATTATATATATAGGTCGACACATCAAAGTCGACGGACGAAACTTCGCTAAAACTCACTAGACGAGACACCTACCACCTGGAGAGAAGTACTTTGTCTTATCCGTCTAAAGTACTTTTTCCCAGTAGGATCTGGTGCATGGTCACCAGGTTCATTTGCAGAAGGTTTCTTATGTTCTCGAGAGTAAATTTGCGGAAACAAGATTAAGAAACAAGAAAATTAATGTGCTTAAAGCAAGTGAACTACATTTTTACTCTTTGTCTGAAAAGATTTGAAGCTGTATTAAATTTGGACTTTTTCATTTGATTGCATGCATGGATGGTCATTATCCACGCATAAAGGACTTATGGTGCTTTATCTCAATATTTTTCTGAAATCTTCCGGACACTTTTTTTTAAGAATCATTAATACCTGATTTACTGGTCTAGTCAATATTTTCATTCGGTGCTCAAATTTAGTTACATGACCTCTGACTTAGTCAAAGTGGCAGACTTTGGTCAAATTATATATTGGTTATTGCGTTAAAAGCAAATCGACTATTCATATTTCAAACTCTTCTTCTGAATAGGAAACATTTCCGAATGATTTTTATGTACTGATCTAAAATCTAAATGCTTAGTGACGACAGCATCTGATGTATGCAAATGTGTACGAAAGAGAGTGAAGAGAGAGGTGGCTGCATGGTGGAATGAAGTAAAGAATGCAATATCAAGAAGAGAGTTTGGGAAAGAATGTTACAAACGCGGGTTGACAGTCAAGAAAAGGAAAGATGTAATGAGTTAAGCGAGTAAGAAGTAAAAAGAGAGTAAATGAAGACTTGGGAGGAAAGATAAATGAGCAACATACGTGGAAAACAGAGTTGTTCTGGAAAGCGGTTGCTGCTGAAGGTTGAGGGGCAAACCTTTTAATTCTTATCCCGCAGTCAAGGGTTGAGTGTATTATCCCATATTTCTAGAAATGTGTGTATTAGTTCTAGAATTTTATTCCTTATTTCTAGAACTTGACTCTGGAATTAAGGTTATTTACGAGGAAGCGCATTCATTTTCCCAAAGATAAAATGTTTAAAGTATATTATTGCTCTTAATGTGTGAACATTTAACTGTGCAATGTAAGGAATCATTTTTGACTAAATTTCTTTAATCAGTCGTATGAATAGAGAACGTTGCTGCCGTTATTGCTTCAATATTTGTATTCTTTTCCGCTGATGATGATTAGATCCGTCCGATTTGGCCCATATACAGTTTTTCATCTAACGGGACACACACACACACACACCACACACACACACACACACACACACACACACACACACACAGATATTTGTGCTCTATTAAAGGGCTAAACCGCAAAACTTAATAATTAAATGTGTGATAATGACCACGCAGACAATCAAATGGAAAATTGCAAGTTTAATCTAGTTTCAGATGTTTCGATACGAAAAATAAAAATGTAGTTCAGTCGTTTTACGCAGATATATTTTCTTATTTAATCTTTTTTAACTAACTTTACTCTCGAGAACAGGATAAGAAAATTGTGGAAATGAACTTCAAGTGACCATTCATCAGATGAATGACCTCGACTTTGGTCTCACCCACACCGTTCAGGAAGATATATTTTCTCAGAATTCGCTCCATTTGCTTCTCTTTTTCCTTCAGTCTTCCGTTAACTCGAAAAGGGCAGTTATTCTCGAGTGAAACGTCGAGAATTCTAGTACAAATTCATATGTACGGGTTTTATTTATCAATTCGAAGTACGGGCCGATACATCATAAGGACGCATCCCACTACTACCCAGACTCAACATCGCTTAACTTCTCAGATGATAAGGAAGGCGGTGTAACCGCATAACCACGACAGATAGCCTACTGTATACGTAAATGATGATTCAACGGGAAGCCTTTCGAACGTACCGTAACTGTCGTTAACATAATTTCATACACCACCTCTCTTATGATAAATTTCATGCTGTCTGAACGTACGTAAAATTTGCCACATTGGAAAGATGAATGAGATTGAGTGCGTGTTGTGTTCAAATGAACTCGAATGAAGATCGTCAAACACCAATTTAAGAAAAGGTTGTGGTCGTCTTTCAAGAAAGTGTCTCTTAAATAGAGAGAGAGAGATGTATGTAAAAATTAATGTATTTCAGGCCAAATACTATACAATATTTATAATCAATTATAATATAATGTGTTCTTATTAATGGTTTCTGGTTTGTATCGTGTATGATTATTATATATATCTAAAAAAAAACATATGAGTTAATTTTTGTATTTTTCTGAAGACAACAAAATGAATTACAGTTCTTTGACTTTACAACTGCTTCATTAGTCTTCAACCGTTAACATTGAAACTAATTTATGATGGGAAAAAAGGCTACTTTTGTACTTTATCACAGTACGGTTTTAAGAAAAAATTTCAGAATGTTCCCTTAAAACCTTCGTTTCTAATTAAATGTCTGTATTTATTGTAATCACTTTATTACCAAAGGTATTTTATATATATATATATATATATATATATATATATATTAGTAAAATTCTTTTTATCGCTGCATTCGTAGTTTACGTGGAAGTATGAAGAGTTAAACATCTTTTCACGTAGAGCACTATTTCGCCCACACGCCCATTTCAGGGTACGAGCAGCTCGCAGCAACATTGCCAAGCAAATAGGAGGTCAAAATACTTTCGTACGTGGTCCAGCACCACTGAAAGCAACAATGTTCTGTGTTAGTCTAGGCTCTAGTCCAAAGAACATCCATATCCGCATTCGATTTATTGCAATTTTTGTTAGCTTGTATTGCTGACATTACCAGCTATTATTATCAGTCCTGGTGCATGATTCTTCAGAAGCAAGATGCACCGCAAGTTTTTCTTCCTAAAGCAACACAAATTTACCTGTATCAATCACAGTTACACTCGTACTACCTCAGGTTTGCTGAACATAAACTGGACTAAAACCACAAGTATCTGCAATTGCAAACCGTCCGTGTGTATATATATATATATAATTAAAACCACGAAGGAAAGGAAACACAGAATGGTGCTCAAGCGCTTTCGTCTAATGACATTCTCAGGAACACTGAAGTAAATAAAGAGTTCGAGACTATATATAGGTCACAAAAAAAATATATATATATATAATAGAAATAAAAATTGTGGGAGGAGCATACAAATTTGTAAGGAAAACTACCAATTTTAGCACTTTGCCCTTCTTGTCTAAATCCGTTCTGAACAAATTCAACACAAAATCAAATTGGTTGTTTACAACCAATTTTATACATAATGCCTGAATGATATACAGTGTGTCCGTAAAGTCATGGTGGGATTTTAAATAGCTATATTATTGCAACGAAACATGATAATGAGATGAAAAAAAGGCAAATTGAAGAACAACTCTAAAAGAATAACTTTATTTAACGTAGTTCGATATGGGCTCCTCTGGTAGCCCTGCAGACATCTAGGCGGTGATTCAATTCCAGCCACACACGCCCAAGAACATCAGGAGTGACGGATGCGATAGCTTCCGTGATTCGCTCGTGCAAGTGATGAATATCCCTAATGGGTACACTGTACACGCTTTGCTTGACGTAACCCCACAAATAAAAGTCCAAAGGTGTCAGGTCCGGAGAGCGTGGAGGCCATGGCTTCCATCCTCCTCTTCCTATCCATCTCTGTGGAAATTTTTCATTAAGGAATTCTCGAACAACGTTGGCATAGTGCGGAGGAGCACCATCTTGCTGAAAGATGACATTATTGTCAATAAATTGGGGTACTGCAAAATGTTCCAACATAGCGAGGTAGTTGTGTGACGTCACAGTGGGTTCCGCGAAGAAAAATGGGCCAATCACTCGATCTCGTGCTAGAGCACACCACACATTAACTTTCGGGCTATTACGCTCATGTTCAACATAGGCATGTGGACAGCCTAGACTAACTACGAGATAAAGGTTAAGCTTAGCCTAGACTAACTACAAGATACAACTTTGAGAGTTGTTCTTCAATTTGGCATTGTTTCATCTCATTATCATGTTTCGTTGCAATAATATAGCTATTTAAAATCCCACCATGACTTTACGGACACACTGTATAGGTCATAAAAAAAATAAAAAATAAAAATAAATTTAAAAATAAAAATTGTAAGAGGAGTATACAAATTTATAAGGGAAAACTACCAAAGTTTTAGCACTCTGCCCTTTTTTGTCTAAATCCGTTCTGAACGAATTCAAAACAACAGGATCAAGTTGAAAAAGACCTTGGCTCATGTTAAAGTTATTTGTAAGTTGGATAATAGCAGACTCAAGAATATTTCTATTAACAATGTTGCTAGAGTGAAACAAAACTGAAGCATTATTCCAATCAATACAGAGGGATAACTCTGACAAATGGACAAAAAGGGCACTGGACCGACTGTCCCGTTCTAACGGAATATTGATGCTGTTTTACACGCGTGTGCAAATCCTTTCCCGTCTAAAATATTCTTTGACAAGGTGCGAGTGTTATTATTCACACGATAGAAGGTTCGTTTTGCCGCCTTAAGACACGATTCCATAAACGCAGGTGGGTAGCACAGATCACTTCCAATACCGTTGATTTTTTCCAATTCGGCATCGATGTATTCCGGACTGGCGATCGAAAGAGCGCAGAGAAACATTGAAGAAAATATGGCCTTCTTAATGCGGGTGTCATGTCCAGAGTAAAAGTGTACGTAGGACAAAGTGTTTGTTTTTTCCGATGGATACTAATCTTAAAACCTGGGCTTTCCCTCTGTACACGCACATCCAAAAACGGGATTGAGTTGTCTTGTTCCACTTCTAAAGTAAACTTAATGGAGGGGACTTGATCATTTAACTGAAGGAGGAAGTCATCCAGGTCACGATTCATGGGCCAGATACACAAAATATCGTCGACGTACCACAACCATGGGATGCCAACCCCCAGGATTCTCTGAATGTAAGTAATTTCGAAAAACTCCATATAAATATTGGAGAGGAGGGGCGACAAGGGGTTGCCCATGGCCATCCCAAAAACCTGTTGATAATACTCACTATTGATAGTGAATTTACAGTCTTTGATGCAAAGCTTAATAAGTTCCAAAACGATGTGTGCAGGTAGTGGCAGGTCGTACTTATGTAATTCTCGGGAGAGAAAGTCAAGCATATCGTCAATCGGCACTTTTGTAAACAATGAACAAACGTCAAAACTAATCAATCTATCGTTGTTTTCAGTGCGTACATTATTCAATTTTTCAGTAAGATCCATGGAATTTTTTACATGTGAATCGGAGATAGTTCCGAGAATGGGGGACAAGACTTTGACAAGCCATTTGGAGAGTTTATAGGTAATAGAGCCCGCCGAGCTAATAATAGGGCGCATAGGGTTGCCAGGTTTGTGGGTTTTAATAAGACCGTAAAGGTAGGGAAGAGAAGGTGAAGTGGACGTGAAAAGCGGAATTAAGTCCTTATGATCTTTGAGAATGCGTTTCAAGCAGGGTTGGCAAAAACCCAACTGGTTTTTGCTGGGTGTTGGGGTTTTTGCGAACCCTGGTTTCAAGCCACTATTGAATGATTTGATGACGTCATCCTGCGGGTTCTTCCTAAGTTTTCTGTATGTGGCAGGGTTCTGGAGAAGCTCGTTCATGTTTCTAATGTAATCCACTTTGTCGGAAAAAAACAAACAATTTGTCCTACGTACACTTTTACTCTGGACATGACACCCCCATTAAGAAGGCCATATTTTCTTCAATGTTTCTCCGCGCTCTTAGGATCGCCAGTCCGGAATACATCGATGCCGAATTGGAAAAAATCAACGGTATTGGAAGTGATCTGTGCTACCCACCTGCATTTATGGAATCGTGTCTTAACAAGGCAAAACGAACCTTCTGTCATGTGAATAACAACACACGCACGTCGTCAAAGAATATTTCAGTACTTCCATTCTTCCCAGGCTTTTTAGGCATTGCTAATGTACTTAAACTTTTGGATATTAATGTAGTATTTTCATATAAGAATATTGTGAAAAATATCATAGTAAAAAATAGCCCTACCAATAATTCAGGCATTATCTATAAAATTGGTTGTAAACAATGTGATTCCTTTTACATTAGTCAGACGGGAAAGGATTTGCTCACGCGTGTAAAACAGCATCAATATTCCGTTAGAACGGGACAGTCGTCCAGTGCCCTTTTTGTCCATTTGTCAGAGTTATCCCTCTGTATTGATTGGAATAATGCTTCAGTTTTGTTTCACTCTAGCAACATTGTTAATAGAAATATTCTTGAGTCTGCTATTATCCAACTTACAAACAACTTTAACATGAGCCAAGGTCTTTTTCAACTTGATCCTGTTGTTTTGAATTCGTTCAGAACGGATTTAGATAAAAAGGGCAGAGTGCTAAAACTTTGGTAGTTTTCCCTATAAATTTGTATGCTCCTCTTGCAATTTTTATTTTTAAATTTATTTTTATTTTTTTTTATTAATTTTTTTTATGACCTATATATCATTCAGGCATTATCTATAAAATTGGTTGTAAACAATCCATTTCATCTTGTGTTGAATTCGTTCAGAACGGATTTAGACAAGAAAGGCAAAGTGCTAAAATTGGTAGTTTTCCTTACAAATTTGTATGCTCCTTCCACAATTTTTATTTTTATATTTATTATTATATATATATATATATTTTTTTTTTTTGTGACCTATATATAGTCTCGAACTCTATTTACTTCAGTGTTCCAGAGGATGTCATTAGACGAAAGCGCTTGAGCACCATTCTGTGTTTCCTTTCCTTCGTGGTTTTATTCATCATAAATATTTTTCACGTGTTACTTTCGTGAAATAATTTTCATATATATATATATATAAAAATTTAAATTACCTAGTAAACTTATATGCGAACGTAATATCTTAAAAACTATGCGATATTTAACAGTTTTATTTCAAATAGAGCAACAGTTAGAAAAGCAACAATAATTATTTACTTTAAATGTTCAAAGTGTCTTTCTTCAACTTAACACATTGTTCACAACGTCTGCTAACTGATCGACAGACATATATACGTTTACTAGATAATTTTAGAACACGCTGTGTGTGTGTATATATAATATATATATATATATATATATATATATATATATATATATATATATATATATATATATATGTGTGTGTGTGTTTCCGTTGGAATAAAATGAGCACGTAGAAAATATTTGAACCTAGGAAAGAGAGAGCCAGTATTCGTCGAGGGACTTATGAATTCTAGGAAGTGGGTATTCAATATTCATCCTTGAAAACCATCGTCTTCAATTGTTTCGTCAATGAAAACTCCAATTTCACACACATACGTTTGTTGTAAGAAGTCTGCGCGACCCGTCACACCTCATAATACACTACTCATTGATAAGGGTATAACAGCCATGTCCCATAACCCCCAAGGAAGCGAGGGGTAGGGGCCCGGTCCTTGACTACTACTACTAAGTGGATGAGACAAAAAGCGTTAGAAATTTTTCATCTGGCTCCGAGAAGCCTAGATACGAATCTTAATGAGCGCGCCTGAAGAAAATACTGACTGGACTTTGTCAATATTAGGGCTATATCATCTTCTAAAATTTTATTGCATCGATGCCACAACGCGCGCAAGCCCTTCACGAAGCTCACTGGAAAGCTACAAGATACTAATTGAGCATTTACGCATCGTATCTCCTTCAGGTAATATGTTCGTTAAAAGTAAAACTATATTTATTTGTTGGGTGTTAATTTTATCCGTGAAGGGGCACTATGTATATCTTTATGTAAGGGAATTTAGTGTTTTTGGTAGCCATAGTGTAAAAATTAGTCTTTAGATTAAAAAAATAATTAATCATTATACTTTTAATGTATTTACTTGATGTTTTCAGGAATCATTTTGAGATCTTTTTTATTCGAACCTTTAAGTTACATTGTGCTTACAACCAAAGTTGATTTGGAATGCTTTCGAAATAAATCGTGTGTGTGAGAGAGAGAGAGTTGCAAGGATTTGCAAGGAGTTACAAGGACAAGAGGAAGCCTCAAAGACCTTCCGGTCCACTCTGGGAGGTTCCTGTTATTAAACGAGTTATTTTTCTCTCAACTATTCTAGCAGCAGTAGTAGAAAACTGGATAGAAAAGTATAAGGCTCTCTCCCCACCCTCCGCTCCCTCCCTGCCAGAGGCAAGTAGTATGGGCGCAAAAGGGGAGTGCGCAATGCAATTGCAAATTGTGCCACCCCTCCCCCTTTGTTGCAAGCCCCCATCCTCTTGTTGCAACGCACCCCATAGTGCCAACCCCCAACCCCTTGTTGCAACGCACCCCATAGTGCCAACTCCCCTTTGTTGCAAGGCACCCCAAAAATGGGGGTGGTGGAATGTTGCAAGAGCAACAAGGGTTATGCAACTTGGAGGCGAAGTTATCTCGAAGGAGAGAAAGGAAGAGATGTTCACCCGGCTACTGCCAGGTGCATATGAGGACTTCAGCTGAGCGGCCACTGTTTTATAGTCCCCCCTATTCAGCCAGTTGGCATTATCAGCCAGTGCCTCCGGGCATCAGGTGGCTTAATCAGCCAGTGCCTCCGGGCATCAGGTGGCTTAATCAGCCAGTGCCTCCGGCATCAGCTGACACTGTGTACATCTTTATGTGCGTCACGCGTTGGCACAGTGTGTACACTGTGTGCGTTAAAAGGAGCCGGGTTCGAACCCCGTGCGTCCTGTTGCAAGGTGCCCTAATCCGTTTAAAAGTAGGTCTAAGGTGGGGCGTAAAACGCCGAACAATTCGTACGGAAGAAAAAGAAAAAAGTAGGTCTAAGGTGGGGGTAAAGCACTGAACAATTCGTACGGAAAAAAGAAAAAATCGGGTTCGAGACCGGGGCGGGGTGCCAGCCAGAGAACAATTCGTACGGGGTGTTGAAACTTCGAACAAATCTGAAAAAATGCCAGACCCCGTTATAGCAACATTCGTTCATTTCGTTTATCTCTCTCTCTCAAACCCCTGATGAACGAAGCTAATCTTATCTTTCCAGAGTTTGAATACATGCGATAAAAGGCCAGCCGTTCTGTCTATATATATATATATGTTATATTTGTCATCTTTCACATTTAAAGATAAAATCGCAAGCATCTTTTTTCGGCAAAGGCGTGTCTATATATGCAAATTTCCGGAAAAAAGTTCATCTAAAAATTCGTGTAAGCACTTACCCGTTTTAAAGTGGGCCTAAGGTGGGGCGTAAAGCTTCGAGCAAATCGTACGGATAAAACACTTTCAGAGTCCATGCTTCCATGTAATTTTACTGCAAAACACTTCAATTCAAAAGCAAATCATTTAATTCAATATCCTTGCTTAATAATTTCACATCAATTAAATTTCTAAAAAATAATTTCACTGGTAATTAAAACACTTTCAGAGTCCAAGCTTCCATGTAATTTCCAAAAGCACTTCAAGTCCTTGCTAAAGAACAACATTTCAAGTCCTTGCTTATGAACAACATTTCCATCAAGTCCTTGCTTCAATTATATGAAGTACTTATTTCGCCGAATCTATTTGAATGTTTATTTATTCCAGTATGCTTAAACAAACGGACATCAATTTAAGGAACGAAATCTGAGACACTGTAGCTGCGAAAATTCGATACATAAAGACCGCCGTACAAAAGGGAAGAAATTTCACATTTCGAGAAAAAATTAATGCACTCTGATCACAACCGACTATAACCCATCCTGTATAAACGACCAGGTGTTATATTCCCTAATATCTGATCCGCAGTATCACATCGAAGTAACCCTTTCGGGGGTTCTCACTGGAGCGAAAATTCTCTCTGCGGCGATACATTAGCAAGCAGAATATCACATTTCTAATAAAGAAGGTTTAAAGACGTATGATTCAAATGGTTGTAAAGATACCCTTTGAACGAAATACTAAAACATGGTATTTTCCTATTTTTCATAGTTTTAATAGAGTCAGATGTCCCCAAAACCTTTCATTTCTCTTAATGTCGTTCAATCTCTTTCTTTTAATATAGTTCAGCTTTTTTACGCATCTCTTAATATCGTTCATTCCTCAATATCGTTCAATTTTTTCTCGTTTCTCTTAATATCCTTTATTCCTCAATTTCGTTCAATTGTTTCGTTTCTCTTAATATCGTTCATTCCTCCTAATAAATGCCGTTCTCGTAATAGAAGTGTATTAACTCAATATCTTTCGTAATATTTTTCAACTCTCTCTAATATTATACATATTAATAAAATATCTTTCGTAATAAACTCCTTTCTCGTAACATTATTAAATACTTGTTTCATCTTAGTAGAGTTTACCCTAAGTAAATAACGTTTTCTTTACAGAAAAAAACCGAATTTAAGGTTAACTTATCCGCTTTGCTCCTTTACAGTGCATATCAAATTTCCAGCCTGGAATTGTTTTGCAAATAACAAAGTTTAATTTTAAATATTTGTTTAATTAAACATTTTTATTTATTTATTTATTTATTTTTATTATTTTTATTATTAATCGCAACATCTAAGTATGACGGAGGGATCCTAAAGCTTTACATGGGATCCGAAATATAAGGAGCAGCACTCAATATTTGTAATATTTTCTAATTGGCCCACTTAGGCGTGTGACGTATTAGAAATGGCTTCTGTAGAAAAATTCAGGTTCACGAGCCCATCCACATGCATTATATCTGGCCCTACAGGCTGTGGTAAAACTGTGTTTATGCTTAAAATCATTAAAGAAAAGAGGGAGATGTTCTCAAAATTTGCGCATAAAGTTATATGGTGCTATTCGACGTATCAATCACTGTTCAACGAGTATCAAGAGGCTATTTTGTTCCACAAGGGGTTCCATGACGTTAATTCGTTAAAGGGAAATGAACATACAGTCATTGTAATTGACAATCTCATGTTGGAGATGGATAAAACGCTTGCCGAGACATTTACAGTATTCTCCCACCACCTTAACAT
The DNA here is from genome assembly GCA_023014485.1 of Bathynomus jamesi. Lineage (NCBI taxonomy): Eukaryota > Metazoa > Arthropoda > Malacostraca > Isopoda > Cirolanidae > Bathynomus > Bathynomus jamesi. The sequence goes on from JAJOZX010000190.1 coordinate 550,668, forward strand.
AAGCGTGTTCTTCATCAATCGGAATCTATTTTTCAAAAATAGATACATGCGCGATGTGTCGCTAAATACACAATATCTAGTCTTATTCGCGCAACGTATAGATGTATCACAAATCGGGGTATTAGCCAATCAAATGTTCCCGAATCAGCGTAAGGAGTTTTTGGAGGTTTATAAATAGGCCACAAACCAGCGTTATGGATATTTGCTTTGTGACCTTCACCCGCGAAACACGTTAGGGTGCTTCTAAGAACGAATATATTCCCAAGCGAACCTGAAACGGTGTATATTCCAGAATGACAAATAGGCTAAAGAAATAACGTGAATTAATAAAAATCTATCAACGATTGCCTCGGGCACTGCAGCAGATGTTTGTTAAAAATTTCGACTCTGACTTTTTAAAATGCATCTGTGAAATCTGTCTTAATGTTATAAAATGTAATGTACCAATGAAACCCTCTCAGAAGACTCGCTTACGTCGTTACAAGAACATAATACGAGCGGTCGCTCATAAAAGTCAAACTGTGGGTAAGAAAAAGCGCATTATTGTACGAAGAGGAGGATCATTCCTGCCCATCTTATTTTCAGTTTTGGGACCTTTACTGACTAGATTAATAATGAAGAAGATGGTTGTGATTCCGCACGAGGTGTATGTTTCATTATAAAGTTCAAAGACTCCAGACACGGTTCTAGAACCCCGTAAAAGTAGGCTTAAAAGAATGGAAAACGAGTTGCTAGCCCTATTAAACAGCGAAAAGTCACCTGATGAGAAAAGGATCTTGTACCAAAAGGCTTTGTAGAAATTTCTTCACGAGTATGAAGATTATAAGCAACTTACAGAGCTCCCCGTGGTTATTAGGCACAGCGCGAGTGGTGCTGAGCATAGCGACATAGGACCTGGCGATGACCAACCAAAGAACAACGGAACACAACCCATCGAACATGTGCTAAAAAACAGCCTCCCACATACATTGAGGAATAAAGGGTTAAGTCTTTATAATCTATTGAGTGAGGATCCCATCATACAGTGGACCGATACAGGCGAGGTCATTGTTGAAGGAACAAGGGTACAAGTTTCCAATATCGTTGATATTTTTCATGATCTGGTGAGAAAGTGGGACAGACCCTCACCAACAGGATGGAAGCATATTAAACCAAGACTACAACAAATAAATGTCCCCAAAACATTGATAGGTAATCTGAATAGGTTAAAAGACTTGGATCAAGTCTCGCATGTGTCACAACTTAGTGCACCATCGCCCCCAGCAGTAGCAATGTCTCTGAAGAGGAGAAAGAAGAGAACAAACGGCCAGCCTTATCCACGTGCCTCTAAAATACACAAATGGCTAACATATTAAGTAAACGCTATTATGACATTTCTAACCCCGCTTCCAATGGTGGCGTTAATAGATTGTACAGAGGTGTTTACGGTGTAAGGAAAAAAGATGTTGAGAGATTTTTGTGGGAACAGGATGCTTATACACTTCATAAACCGGTGAGAAAAAGGTTTAAAACGGCCAAGACAACAGCTGCCTCGATTGACTATTTGGCAGGCTGATTTAACAGACATGCAAAGATATTCAGTGTATAACGACTGTTACTGCTACATCCTATTCATAATAGACGTATTCTCTAGATATCTGTGGCTAATTCCCGTGAAAAATAAATCGCCTGAAACAGTTGCTAAAGCGACCAAAACGTTGATGTTGAAAGAAAACAGGATTCCTGGCTATTTTTGTACGGATATGGGGAAAGAATTTATCGGACGCGCTTTTCAGAACATGCTGGCAGAGTTTAATATCTGCTATTACACTACCAATTCTATACATAAGGCCTCTTTAGCTGAAAGAGTTCAACGTACCATAAAGGAACGCATGCATCGCTATTTTACACATAAAAACACACACACATATATAAACATTCTCGGGTCATTGGCTTCATCCTACAACCGTTCACACCATCGCACGATCGGCACAACACCTGACGAGGTTTTAGAAAGGTACGCGTCCAGAGGTGAGAAGAGACGGTGCGCCACCACCACACTCTGAGCGTTTCAAAATCAACGATTATGTAAGGCTATCACGTCCCGGGAATAAATTCGCGAAGGGATTTGAACAAGGATGGACATGAGATTTTTAAAGTTATGGCTATGAGACCTAAAGTTGAAGTAATGATGTATTACGTTGAAGATTTGAATGGGGAAGAAATCGCAGGAGGCTTTTACCGCGAGGAGTTGCAGAAAGTGGCATTTAATTTAGGAAAAAACTTGTTTAAAATCGAGAAAATTATAGAAAGCAAAGGCTCAGGAAAGAGAAAAATGTACCTGGTGAAATGCCTGGGTTACCAGAAAGCTTCAACACCTATATAAAAGCTGATGCAATAATGAAGCTTAAATAGTATGCAACATGGCCTAACCATTTCTACGTCACACTCCCGTCCTCCTCGTCCCTGTCTGTACACCTAACAACACCCTCGCCAACTTTGTGACAGAACTCCATGGACCCATTGAATTGGAGCGTGATTCGTATGAGGTGGGGTTATGTGAACTCAGTTAGCCACCAAATTTTTAACTCTTGAAAATGAACAAATCATATTTCTGATCTTAGAAAATCGATGATGCGAAAAATTAGGCATAACCTTAGACAATACTATCGTTCACCTGTCGGTGAGGAACGGTACTATAGCAAATGTATCGCTAGGAATCGGGCATTATGATACAGCCATGGACATTGTGACGGGTTAAACAAGAGTCTTGAAAGTCGTACTGACAAACGATTTACTTTTTGAAGTCGTAAACATAGACACGCCTGCATGCACATTGAAGTTAAAGTCAACGCTTAGTAGAAATATTAAAGATAAAGAGCTGTTCACAATTGTGGCTGAGGACCGATATAGCGCAGCTTCCAAAGAGATACCTTTCACGAGGCACAGCATGACTTGTCCAGCTTAATGTATCAATTGAAGATGGAGAAATTGGGTGAAAGCTCTCCGCCCCCAGACATGTGCTATATTTACAGCAATATGTAGAGCACCAATTTGTTGGGGACACCCAGGCACGCCTGCTGCGCATTGCACACATCCCCAACCATAGAGGGAAAAGTTTGAGCATTACATATGACAAGCCCCATTATGTGAATGTTGCGACTAATCTATTAACCAACATCTCGATATATATAAGACGATTGAGGGAAAAAATTTCCCATTCGGTGATGGGAGCTTAACAGTGAAATTACACTTTCGTCGTTTATAATGACTCTAAGACCGTTCACAGTACACCGAGGAGTAAGGTACCAGCGTGGGAGTGGTCTTGGTTCCATTTTTTCATCCATACTACGCACGATGTTCCCCTGTTGAAGAGGGGTGCCGGTTACCTAGGGCGGAAGGCGTTACAAACAGGTTTTAACGCGGCAGAAGACATAATGGGTGGCACTAAGCCTAAAGAAGCTCTAAAAAACATTTAAAACGTACACGGGATGAAATCATCAAAGATGCAAAGAGAAAAATGCGTGGTGGCGGAAAGAAGAGATCTGCCAGGAAGAAGGGGTTACCATCACGTGGCGTTAAACGTAAAAGGAAACCAAAAAAGAAGTGCTCTAAGCGTATGAAACCTATGTCTGATCATTTTTTTAACTGATATAAGCTAAGGACACTACTATCACGAATCATAGGTTGACTCATACTTGTCGTGGGAGGTGGCACTATTTCTGACTCGTCATGGCGTTTCATCCACCCGTGTAGTTCACAATGTTGTAAATCGGAACTGTCCCTCTTTCATATGCCCCCCACTCAGGTCTCTATTGAGCATAGCGACTTTATTACAATTAATCCATTGAACACAATTAGTTCACCCAGTGCCCCTATAGAATTCGTGATACCCAGCTCAGGCCCTTACTTTTTTGACACGAGCTGCAGGCTCATGTATGCTGAACTGCGTATACCCCATTCTGATGGAACGGACTGCGATGATAGTTAATCTGCCTACCCTGAAATCAACTTTTTACACTCCATATTCAGCCAGTGTGAAGTGTATTTATACCAGGCTAACATCTCGGCAAGTACGGGGTACTACCACCTACGAGTCTATCTGGAAAATGTTCTCAACTTTTCAAAAGAAGCGAAGGACACCTTTTTAACAGCCGAGGGGTATTACCACACTAAAGATGAAAATGGAATAAAGGATAAATTTAAAAATTCTAAAAAAAAAATATATGAATGTTTTGGGCGCCTGCATACAGACTTCACATTCCAGGAGAAGTTGCTTATGAACGGGGTGGATATGAAGTTGAAGCTTACCCGCACGATTCCTGAGATCTGCATAAATCTGGGGTCTGATCAAGAAGGCGCGAAACCTGTTGTGATACACATCATGGAAACGTATTTACGTATACGCCGAGTGAAATTAAGTTCCCCGAAACAAATAGAAATTGAGAAAGACATAATACACGCCACAGTAAAATACCCAATTAACAGGGAACAGATCAAACTGTACACGGTCCCCGCAGAGCTGGCGTCGAAGCAACTAGAAAACGTGACCCTAGGCGTCCTACCTAAAAGGATATTAATTGGAATGCAGGACCACGCCTCGACGAATGGAAAATATAAAAAGAGTGTCTTTAAATTTGAGAATTTCGGCCTTAAAAATATTACTCTATACTAGTGGTGGACCGGATATCCGCATCCGCACTTCTGACTGCGGATGTTATGCGGATATTACCTCTAATAAATTATGCAATTTACAATTAAATTAGCTTATAAGGTAGCTTATAAGGCCCAGTCATGCACATTTCATGTGAAGTATTAATTATTAATGAACAAACAAATATATAAACCTCAAAATATAAATACCAGGTAACACAGAAAATTGAATGAAACTTGTTTTATTGAATTTTCTGTGGCTGAAACTCTTGAGAAAGTTATTTTTTTTATCATAATGAAAACATTAATATTAATTTTAATTCTTATGAATTGCCTGCCATAATAGTAATGTCACAATTTGAAAAATTGTCATATATTCATAATTCTATATTATATTGATAGATTAACTAAATATCCGCATCCACATCCGCGGATATTGAAATTAAAGATCCGCATCTCATCCGCAGATTTTGAAAAACTGACATCCGGTCCACCACTACTCTATACGTAAATGGCGTCACTCTGGGAGGGGCCATGATTACGGATTACACATCAGATGCTGTGTTCCCGCTCTGCGCGAGAGCGTATAGTAGTCTGGCACATAATACAGGCGCCTGTGACGAACTTGGTTTTGGTGTAACGCAGAAAGAATTTGTCGAAGAATTTAACATTTATTCATTTGATATTACGCCTGACTTGTCGGCTGGCGCAGATACGCATTTAAGTCCACAGCAGAGTGGGAATATCATCTCAGTTAGGCTGGAATTTGCCAAGCCTATAGACGCGCCTATAAGTGTACTCGTGTATCTCGAGTCACAGGCACTAATAGAGATTGATCGTTTCAGGAACGTCGTCAGACATTTAGAATGGATGCGAACACACTCCAAAGAGTTATAAAAAGTGACCGCTTCACACGTTCAAAATTTATCCGTGTGTTTGCGAAGAATGAAATATTAAATCTGCCGAGTACGAGAGACTGGTACGGGATTATCGTTAACACCGACATTGTGGGGGATGAGGGGATTCATTGGTTTGCAATCTATTTTTAAAATAGGGAAAGAATGTGCTATTTTGACTCTCGGTTTTCAACCCTGGAATGATTCTGTGGTGAAGTTTATTGCGCAACTAGACGTGCCTGAGATTGTTTGGAGCCCATATCATTTTCAGGGATATTATACTGAAACATGTGGGTTGTATTGCATTTTATTTCTCATGCACATGTCACGTGGGAAGGGATTTATGAATTTTTTAAAATTCGATTTGTGCGACACAGCTGAACGATAAAAGTGTATGCAAACAGATAATAAAAAAAGGTTCCCATACGTTAGTACCCCCTGTAATGTGTAAAGGCCTATATCTATATTGTGTAAAGTTGTATATACATTTGTAACTAGCCATTAAGACTTATTTAACGGACACTGGTTCCGCTTTGTACATGTTTTCTGCCATTTAATAAATGAAAATACAATGTTTTGTTCTTAACCTCAAAAATACTTACATTAGCTCCTCGATGATCACGGGGTTGGTTGTGCGGAGAAGCATCCATATCATTTATACCCCTTTCATCAAAAGTATCCATAACACTACCGAGCTCCGCATCGATCCTATAAGGTTAAATAAAGAGCTACAACAAGAGAAATGTCGCGAAATTAAACGCAGATAATTCGTTTTGTGTCCAACAGCGGTGCTGAATTATCGAGAAAAATATTATTAAATCTCCACTATATATATATATATATATATTATATATATATATATATATATATATATATATATATATATAATATTGAGGGGTCGCGCGTCTTAAGGTACCTAAGCGCCACCACAGGCGAAAACGTGTTTTTGATGGATATCACTATTTTCACTCTTCCTCTATCGCGTGGTTTGGGTTATAATGACCTTACGACACTAGAAGTATGATTGAAAACCTTATGAAGCGAACTACTTTTTTCACCTCTATCGCCAGCCAAAAGTTCACCCAAAGTTTGGCATATATAAGAAAATTTAAAAAATATATATATAAAATATGAAAATCTATTCCAAAAACTCAACATCTTCATTAGCATACTTAGAACTCTAATTTAGCCAAAAATGAACGTTCTAGCTCAATTAATAACAGATACTATTGCCAGAATATTGAACTTTGGAGGCGATTTCTGGCGAATTTTAATTTTGGCGCTTAGGTACCTTAAGACGCGGGACCCCTCATATATATATATATATATATATATATATATATATATATATATCTGCCGAAATAATCACGATGGAAACAGACAAAAACATGATGGGGCTAATTTTACGTTAGAGTAACAAGAAATTGTAACCATAAGTAGATATCTTTTTCGAAAGTAAGATTCGTTGGGTGTGGCTATGATACCGTGCCCTTTGGTTACCATAATCTTTGATATGTCTATTGTTAACTTGTTTGTTGCACGTATTTCGTTTATTAAATAAATCGTGTTTCAATTAGCGCTTCTTTCTCCTTTGCGTGCGTGTGTACAGTAAAAAGCTAAACCCCGCTCACTGTAAGACCGGCAACGTGAGTCATGCCGCAACCTGAGCAAGCCTCTATCCCTGCGTGCTCAGTTGACCTCGGCATACCCTTGAGCTCAGGCGTGTATTCTCTCGCGTAGAAGAAAAATAGTAATGGCTACCTTTAATATTGCGTGTTCAACATTTAGGAAATGGTATTCTGCAAAGTGCATAGATGCGGTGGATACTGAAAAACTCCCTATTCCCCCCTCCTTTGCCTCTTTTAAGGGTACATTGAGCAGTGCGAAAGACCAAGATGTTCAAATACTCTACGGGTATTCTGGCGAGGGGGGTCAGATCTACAGAAGCTAAGGCTAACAAAGACCCTAAGATCCACTCTAAGGTTAGCCCGAGAGAAAGGAAAGAGTAGGGGGTGAAGAGAAGAGAATAAGGGGTTAAGTAAGGAGGAACACCTATCACTCGTGGGTTAACATTCATTCAGAAAAAGAGAAAAAAGACTCGCCATCATCATCCGCCGGCCACTGCCGACAAGTCAGAAAAATAGTCGGAGAGAATAGGAGAGGGGTGAAAGATGAAAAGAAGTAAAATAAGAACGCTTATAAACTATGCAAACAGTGTCTTAACTCACTGTCATACCATGCAAACTACACTCATGCAAGAAAAGAGAGTTACAGATATGCAAAGTAGAGAGAGAATAAGAAAAAAAAAAAGTAGGTAAAGTTAAACAAAAAGTGGGTTCGTTTACGCTACGAGCTACATCTACGTTCATGTTAGTCTAATTTTTTTTTTATTTATTTATTTTTTTTATTGCTGGCATCACACGCTGGCATGTCACAAGCTGGCATTTATCGTCAACAGACTCATCCTCGACCACCACCCCCAGAGCCCCTGTTACTAATTTTTTTAATTTTAAACAACGTTAATACCTTTAAAATGTCTGTCAAGACGGTTCTTAAACATATTAACGCTGAGAGAGTGAACGACTGACGCGGGAAGATTATTCCATTTATCAATTACTTTAAACGTAAAGAAGTTTTTAGCGATATTAGTAATGAAACGTCTGCCACGCACCTTAAATCCGTTATTACGAGTATTACTATTATCGAAAGTGAACAATTTGTCAATTTACATTATCGATGTTATTAACGATTTTGAAAACTTCAATAAGCTCCCCCCTTAATCTCCTAGTTTCGAGTGAATACAGGTCTAGCTCTTTAATCCTATCTTCATAAGGCTTGTTGCGCAATGAAGGAATAAGTTTCGTGGCACGACGCTGAACCCTTTCTAACCTATCAATATCCTCACGCAAGTACGGGCACCAAAACTGAACTGCATATTCTAAATGAGGCCTGACTAGGGACTTGTAAAGGGGCAATATAATATCCTTCGATTTAAATTCGAAATTACGCGCTATGAAGCCTAACATCCTATTAGCTTTTGCGCAAGACTCCAGGCACTGGTTCCTAACCTTTAAATCCTTAGATACGCGTACGCCTAAATCTACTTCCTCGTCAACGCTCGCTAACTCCCTATCATCCATCGTGTACGTGTAATTATTGTTGCGAGAACCTATATGCAAAACTTTACATTTGTCTACGTTAAATTGCATCTGCCACTTATCTGTCCACTCCATAATCCTATTTACATCGTCTTGGAGCCTATTACTATCGTCCTCGTTAACAACCTTACCGCCTATTTTAGTATCGTCCGCGAATTTTGACACGTTACTAGTCAAACCTACATCTATGTCGTTAATGTAAATTACGAATAGCAATGGGCCTAACACTGAACCTTGTGGGACACCGCTACCTACATCTAACCACCCCGATTCACTACCATTAACTACGACCCTCTGTCTCCTAGCACGAAGCCATTCTTCTAACCAGTTAGCTACCTGACCGCGTATACCGTGCGCTTTGACCTCCGCAATTAGTCTCCTATGCGGAACTGTATCGAACGCCTTTTTAAAATCTAAATAAATAACGTCAGCTGCTCTATGCCTATCGTATTCGCGCACTACTTCGTTATAAAATTCTAACAAATTAGTTAAACAAGACCTATGGCGTCGAAACCCATGCTGACTACTATTAATCAAATCTCTACTTTCTAAGTGATCGATGATACGATCCCTAACTACGGATTCCAAAAGTTTACCGACAATTGACGTTAAGCTAATAGGCCTATAATTGCTAGCTACTGCGCGGTCGCCTTTTTTAAAAATAGGCGTGACGTTAGCTAATTTGAAGTCTTCAAGAATAATCCCCCTTTCGAGTGACTGATTAAAAATCTTCGTTAAGGGGCCTACGATAACGTCTTTTAAATTTTTCAAATGTCGGGGATAAAAAGCGTCAGGGCCTGGAGCCTTGCTAACTTTTAGCCTATCGATATAATGCGCAATCTCAGCCTCGTAAACAGTTATTTCATCCAAAATAGTCTCGCTACTAAATGGAACGATATCGTCCACGTCGGGGACATTATTTACGTCTTCTACGATAAAAACTGTCGCAAAAAAGTTATTGAAAATACCCGTAGGATTTCGCAGTACAGATGATGTATTGAAGTATGTTATAGACCTAAGCTTTATAAAGGCTCACATATACCGCGTAGTAGAAGAAACAACACGTTCAGAAGATAAGCAACGGTTATGGGTAGCGAGTCTTGTGGATGAGTGGTGTGACAAGCGGTATTATATGTTACACCATACCGACTACTCGTACCCTACGGTTGAAAATGTAAGTCTTGTCATGGACAATCTTAACTATTTTTACCACTACATTAATATATATCATGATGGGGTTTGTAGTGAGGTTGTGGCTAATGGGCTGTGTGAGTTTTTAACAGACTAGAGACGGGTATCGTTTGTTAAACAAAAAGACTAAATATGAACATATGTTTCTCTCTAATAGCGCGCCGGTTTGTGAGGATGTTTAGCTTGTGGAAATGAACGTGTGGTGAGTGATAAAACATTAAAGCTGTTATAAAATGTGTTTAGTTCGTGAAAATCCCCCTTTGCAAAAATGTCTGGTACGTATTCTTGGGAGTGGGAATGATAAAATATTAAAACCGATATTACTTCATGTATCGGAAAATTTCTCAAAACGCCTGCCCAATATAATGGGATACAACAATTCATGTTGGAACAGCGTCGTACATGTTTCATTAGCTTATGGTGTGATTCACTCCCCCCCCTCGTCGAGCCGATGCGTTGCATGTGGCTCATAGTTATCTCAGAGCTTGAACCGAGTGGACGTGCGAAATACGATGGAACTTCCTTTGAGAAGCATTCTCAACGCCTCGTACGATGTCTCCGTGACGAAGTCATTGTGCGTGTTCAGGCGTGAAACCGGCACCATTAACTATGTACTTGAAACGGTTTGCAGGCAAGCAATCAAACGTAATGTTATTTATTTAAGTGTTGAAGAGATGAATAGAGTCTTCGTGATAGTTGAGAAGTGGGTGGAGGACCGTTATAAAATACCTGCAGGTGTAGGCACAAGAAGAGAGCAGATTAGTGATGCCCCCTCTTACGCCGTTGTTTGCACGTTGTGTATAAATAACGAACAGTAATGCGTTGATATACGCCTGATGTGGGAGAATGCATCTGATGATAACGTTCTTGTCCCTACACGAAACCGTTTCATCCTCGACAGAATGTTTGAAATCGTCGGATTCCGCAAGCTGAAGCCTATATTAGACGCCCGTGTTGCGGATATGATTCATTTTGACACGATTCTTCAATACGGATACACCCCTCTGCTCGACGGATTTATCGAATGTAGGAATGAACAAGGCGAGAATGGTCTAGAGGTGGATGCATATTTAAAAGGTTTAGATTCTTTGAAATATCCTGAACTTTGGTGCAAAGCACTTCAGCGGTACAGGGCTGAGCTCACCTACACTGTTCACCCTGAAGAGCTGTACCTCTATATAATAAATAGCTGCCGTTACGACTTGGAAGATTATTTCAACTGCCGCTATGCAGAGTGAAGAAGAGTTCACGATTGAAAATCTCGGGACGATAAGAAAAAACCCTCTATTGGAAAGGCGTGTTTATAAACTTGCATTTAATAATGATGTTGTGGTTAACGATGACCTCTTTGTGCGTGCTTTTGATTGTATTCTAGCTGTGTTTAAGATAACTTGCCGGCCGGGTGTAAAGTGGCCACAAAAATAGTATTGAATGATATGAAGGCCATTTATGTCGAGTATAGGCCTCCGTATCAGTTAAACGGTGAAGTGATGCTTGGACAGTTTTACCACGTCGTACAAAGTAATAGCGATGTGGCTGTAGACTCTATTATGTGTGAGTTTAGCGTTTTGCACCGTAGAACATAAAGGATATATATTTAAATTGTGTATATATTTCCTGTACTAATATACAATTGAATATACGTTTTGTATATTTTCAATATATTTAATATAACTATTTTTCCTGTACTAATATTTTGATAATACAACGTTTTGTATATTTCTGATTATATATATTTAATATAACTATATTTTTCCTGTACTAACATATTGATAATGCACCGTTTTGTATATTTTTTATTATATATTTCCCGTTCATGATGCTATTATTATTTTTTGATCATATATATATCCCGATGTATATTTATTTCCATTAATTCGCCTAAATAAACAGAGTGATGTATTGGCGTTTTATTTATTCCTTTTTGTTTGTACACGGTATTTAATTATTTCAATTGGTCGGTTTCTAAAGCGAATTTCTGGACCAGAATATATGTTTTAATTAAATAAATAGTGCAAACTGTCAACTCGACCAGATACGTCAACTGAGAGAGGGAAATAAACATGATCGATTGCTGCAATAATCCTATTTGTTTAATAGGTCTGTCTATTGATCGTATTTAGCGACGGTCTACCAAGAGTTGGCTGATGGTGGGTTGTTGGTTTCACCACCAATCGTTTGGACTCTTGGTTGTAGCCCTCATATCGGATACGTGGTGTTAATGGGGTGAGCTCCTAAAAAGTCGTAGCCCTCATCTGTTGATGGGGTGAGCTCCTAAAAGTCTATACGATTGTTGGTGTGTGTGTGTGTATGATAATAGGGGCTTTAATGGGCGTACAGTCGGTGAGTGTATTTGCGTTTGTGTGCGCTTTTAATTCGTTCGAAGGTTATATACAGGCCATTTATGCCTTCTAAGAAGCCTTCTAAGCCACCTGGCGGAATAAGACAGAATATATGCTTTAATTAAATAAATAGCGCAAACTGGCAACTCAGCCTTCTAAGCCAACTGGCTGATTAAGCCAGAATATATGCTTTAATTAAATAAATAAATGCAAACTGGCAACTCAGCCTTCTAAGCCAACTGGCTGATTAAGCCTTAATATATGCTTTAATTAAATAAATAAACGCAAACTGGCAACTCAGCCTTCTAAGCCAACTGGCTGATTAGGGGTCCTATAAGACAGCGGCCGCACGGCTGAAGTCTTCATATGCGTCTGACAGCTGTCGGCCGAACACTCCTCCTCTCTTCCTCTCTCTTAGGTTAGGTTCATTGCAGCTTGGGGGATGCCTCCAAGTTGCAACATCCCCCTCCCTCATTTTGGGGGTGCCTTGCAACAAAGAGGGGTTGGCACCAAGCGGGTTGGGTGGCACTCTTACAACATTTGCAATTGCGTTGCACTCCCATTTTGCGCCCATACTACTGAAGCAGGTACGGAAAAATGTTGAAGAAAATACCTTGACCCTGGAAAAGTAGCCAAGGAAATTTTACAGGAAAGTGGAGAACATATAAGATAGCTCTATAATTACGCATGCCCACATTGACACCGTGCAGGTGAACTCCTGCAGAGTTACGTTATGTTTTAGCCTTAAACCATGAGAGTATTCAGTACTTTGTCTACCTATTTTTAAACACATTTACACTTTGGCTTGAAACAACCTCTGAGGAAAGTTGGTTCCAAATATTAACTATTTTATAGGAAAAGAAATTGCCGCAGACAGAGGTCCGAAATGTCTTTAGTTCCAGTTTAAACACATTATTTCTTGTCGGATTGGCATTAAGTAAGAATAAGTTCCTGTAGTCTATCTACCCTGTCTATTCCGTTGAGAATCTTGGACACGAATAAGCTGACTGTGCAGCCTCCTTGTCTCTAAGGTAAACAGATTTAGGCGCTCCAATCTCCGTTGGTAATTTTGCATTCTCATTGAAGGGATCAGTTTTGTAGCTTTGTACTTGTACCCTTGAGAGAGAGAGTGAGTGAGTTACAAGGAAAAGAAGTACCTTAAAAGGCCTTGCGGCCCATACCGAGGTGGTACCAATGGCAACAGTGCCAGGGAAAATTTTCTACACCCTCAAATAGTGTACAAAATTTGGTCTAACCTTTTCTTGAAATGATCCACAGAGGAACTGTTCACAACTTCTGAAGGTAACCTGTTCCACATGTCACAGATCTTATACGTAAAGTAATTCCTACACACACTAGTCCTAAACCGTTTCAAATCAAACTTCCAACCATTGTTGCGAGTTGGGTTATCATTTAAACTAAACATGCTTCTAAAATCAACATCGTTGAACCCGCGTAAGAGCTTGAAAACTTCGATCAGTTGACCGCGCAGCCTCCGAGTTTCCAGCAAAAACAAGTTCAGGGCGCGTAACCGTCGATTGTAGCCCATATGCCTAACGGAAGGGATTAATTTTGTGGCCCTCGCCTGCACTCGCTCCAGCCTCTCAATATTTTTCCTGAGGGTGGGCGACCAGAACCGCACAGCATACTCCAGGTGCGGCCGAACCAGGGAATTGTAAAGAGAGAGCACAATCTCCTTGTTCCGAAACTGAAATTGCCTCCTGATATAACCCAACAGCTTCTGGGCTTTCTTTTCCACCTCTACGCACTGTTTGGTAAACTTAAGGTTGCTGCTGATTAGCATACCCAAGTCCTTTTCCAAATCAGTCGCCTCGATATTGTTCCCCAACATCGAGTAGTCCGACTTGGGATTGGCGTAGCCAATGTGCATCACTTTGTATTTACCCAAGTTAAACGGCATTTGCCATTTTTCGGACCACTCTCCTATCCTACCTAGGTCCGCACGCAGTTCCTCGATCGCTTCGGGCGTCCCAACATTGGCCCCAAGCTTGGTGTCATCAGTGAATTTGGCGATCCTACTGACGATGCCACCGTCGATATCATTTATGTAAATGATAAACAACAGTGGCCCCAAAACGGAACCCTGAGGAACCCCACTAGTGACCGAGGCCCAACTCGAACTAACCCCTTTAATTACAACCCTCTGCCGCCTATTCTTCAGCCAGTTTTCAATCCACCTACCTATTTCCCCACCGATACCCAGCGCGCGCACTTTCGCCATTAGCCGGCGGTGAGGTACCTTATCAAAGGCTTTCTGAAAGTCGAGATAAAGTATATCAATCGCCCTACTCTTATCATACTCACTCAACATGACGTGGAAAAACTCGAGCAAGTTGGTGAGACACGACCTATACCGACTACCGTCTAAACCCATGTTGGAGTCCCCAAGTAGCTTGTAGGAATCCAAATGGTCAACAATCCTACCCGCTATTATCCCCTCTAATTATTTACCTACAACTGAAGTGAAATGGTGTTATTTATAGAGGTTCCAAAGCCTCTCTACCCACGCATGAGGTAGCAGTAGGGTTCTAATAGTAAGAGTAGAGAAAAAGACAATACTAAAAGTTTTTTTTAGAATGCTGAAGGCCACAAGCGATGAAAGTACTTTAAAATAACTATAAATTTTGCTGCAGATTAAATTCATAAATGTAGACTGGACTTGACAGCAAGATTGTGAAATTAGTGATTTCCTGAAATTTTCAGTAAATTCGCATAATTTATAATTTTATACCATGATACAAAATTGACAAAAAGTGGATAATGATCTAACCTAAGTTAGCTTAGGTCATTATCCACTTTTCTCAATTTTGTATCATGGTATAAATTAGGCGAAATTACTGAAAATTTCAGAGATTTCATGAAATCACTAGTTTCACAATCTTACTGAAACATACAAGCCTAGCCTCAGTGAAATAAGGAGTCATCGCGCGGAATATTTGAGAGGTTGAAAGGTATATATATATAAGGGACAGCCACTTTTAAAGGCCATTTTTCTAATCCTCAATTCAAATTCCAAATAATCAATGTACTTTTTCGCCGGATAAACAGTCTATTCTGATACAGTTGTTCCTAATTAAGTAAGAGTATTAAAAAAAAATAGCGACAAAATTAAATCTAAGGCTGCGTTCATGCTGGAATAGGCTAGCAACGAGGCTATAGTCGAGACTAGCATAGCGACCAAAACAAACGCATGTTCCTGAGTTAGTGTTTATAGGGTGAGAGGTGAGACTTGATGCTAGGAGAATGACTACCATCGAGACTAACGACCTGTTTTAAATTGTCGCGAATATTGCCAGTGGTCGCGTGTGTGCAGGACAGGATAGAGGCCAGTCATTTGGTCTTAAAATTAATTTTATCCATGTGTCAAATCATGGATTATGAATGAACTATTAATAAATTTTACCACCCCCCTTTTTTTTCCCCCCAAAATATCCATGCACCTGGACGGTGGTTTAATTTTTTCTTCATTATCCAATATCTTCCAAACCCCAACGCTTCTCAAATTTGTACATTTAACTCGAGGGTGTCGAGATTTCCAAGTATTCCAGAAAAGGGAGGCTCCGGATATCAAGGTTCCATTTATTTATTTATTCATTTATTCATTTTCTCAACTTCTGTCTCTTTGATACACTCTTTCACCATGAACACCAGTTTCGCTGGTAGTCACCATGTAATTCTAGCCTCGTCGCTAGTCTCTTCCAGCATGAACGCAGCCTTGGGTGAAAATATTTTATTCCCATTGTTGTTAACGGAGTTGCGCAAAATTACAAGAAGTCAAGAAGGATGTAAATGTAGTGCTTCCTAGAAGACTTGAGTAGCCAACTTTAATTTGTGTGATGATTTTAAAACATGAGTTAAATCCAATAAAATAGTCGTGAAAAACTTTTCATTATTTACTATGGCGCCATACCTTCCCTCTTCAAAATTTGAATCAACCCCCACCCCTCTAATTTCAATTCCTGGAGAAAACATTGGCCTCCTTCAAATGTCCCACGTTACCATTCTCTCGTTATATTTAATTCGACTTTGTATCTGAATTCCACCTTACAAAAAGTTCATCAAATTTCTTCTCGTATTTATTTGTTGACAAACTTTCTTTAGAGATGGAGCAGAAAGGAAATACTTTTTCAGACGGTGAAAAATTAGAACTGCCGCAGAACACTAGTGTACATAACGGGGGGGGCACATGGGGCCTGGGCCCCCCATTGTATTTCCTGATTCTAAAGATGAGTATTACTAAAACTGTATTAAAACTATAAATTTGGAAAAGATACTCTGAGTAATGACAACGATCAAGTATTCATAATATGAAGAGTATTCCAGCATAATCAAATGGAAAACACTGACATACGTTTATAATAACGAAGTTTTTCTATCAGAAAAAGTATATTTTGGTATATAATGGCTGGTTCACTAAGTGGAAAGAAAGAAACATTACTTACAAGAAGATACAATGAGAAAGTACAGTAATTGAGCGGACCAGGAATCTTCTGAAAAATGAATTAATGAAACGTTGCCCGAACTTATTATTCTCCAGAGAACATATTCAGCTATGACGAAACCGGATTATTTTTTAGAGCTGTATCGGACCGCACTTTTGCCTTCAAAGGTCAGTCAGTCGCTGGAAGCCAAAAAAAATAAATAAATAAAGTAAATAAAAGAGGGAATCACAGTTTTAACAACTTACAACATGAAAACTCTCTTAGTTTTATTTATGAGGCTAACAAAAATGCATGGATCACAGTTGAAAAATTTAAAAACATTTTAATAAGATGGAATAAAAAAGTTCACTCCGAAAACAGAAAGTCGCGCTTCTATTCGACAATTATGTTGCTCACCTTCATTATACAGGGTGTCCGAGAATTATCTGTACAATTTTTGGCTGTTATTAAAAGTCAACCATGAAGTGTAGAAATTCCAGTGTTGTCCCATTTTACAGAGAATCTCATTAAGTTTTTTCTGATACCAAGTTTTGACAAGTTTTTTAGAAATTCCAGTGTGTCCGAACATTATCTGTACAATTTCATCTTTTAATAAAATTCTTGATAACACACGTAAAATTCTCAAACAAGATTATTTAGAATCTGTATTTTCAAAAGTTTCTTTTATTAAAGTAACGTTGTTACAAACATTCGATATGTGCACCATTAGTGATTCGCAAAACATCCAATCGATACTCCAAATGTTGCCATGTACGCTGCAGCATATCCACATCAATTCGCTCAATAGCAGCTGTGATTCTTGCTTTTAAATCATCAATGTCTGTCACCCGCGTACATTTCTAAAAAACTTGTCAAAACGTGGTATCAGAAAAAACTTAATGAGATTCTCTGTAAAATGGGACAACACTGGAATTTCTACACTTCATGGTTGACTTTTAATAACAGCCAAAAATTGTACAGATAATTCTCGGACACCCTGTAGTTTAGATAACATAAAATTAATGTTCCTCCCACCTAACACCACTTCATTTCTTCAACCATTAGATTAAGGAATCACTCAGAACTTCAAGGGCCACTTTAGATCTTGTATACTCGAAAAACTCGTCCTGGTGTTTGATTCAAGTGAACGGACGGAGGCAAACCAAATTACTAAAGCCGTTACTATAGTGGATGCCATTCTTCTGCAGCAAGAGCGTGGAGTTGTGTTAAACTTTCGACTACCATAATTTGCTTCGCGAAAGCTAGAATAGGAAGTGAAAGCACTGAAGAGGGGATCGAAGATATAATTTTTTTTCGAACATGCATCAAATAAAGACCAATAACAGTGGTGTGAATTAGATTCAACAGATCAGACGCGTGAAATTATTGTTGATGAAACTACAAAATGCCACGAAAGTGCTCCTGAGGAGGAGCAGGAGGGGGGTGGCGGCAACGATCTACAGATCTACAGAAGCTAAGGCTAACAAAGACCCTAAGATCCACTCTAAGGTTAGCCCGAGAGAAAGGAAAGAGTAGCGGGTTAAGAGAAGAGAAGAGAATAAGGGGTTAAGTAAGAGCAACACCTATCACTCATGGGTTAACATTCATTCAGAAAAAGAGGAAAAGTGTCTCACCATCATCATCCGCCGGCCACTGCCGACAAGTCAGAAAAATAGTCGGAGAGAATAGGAGAGGGGTGAAAGATGAAAAGAAGTAAAATAAGAACGCTTACAAACCATGCAAACACAGTCTTAACTCACTGTCATACCATGCAAACTACAAACATGCAAGAAAAGAGTTAGAGACATGCAAAGTAAGGAGAGGATAAGGAAAAAAAAAAAAAAAAAAAGTAGGTAAGTTAAACAAAAAGTGGGTTAGTTTACGCTATGAGCTACATCTACATTCGTGTTAGTCTAATTTTTTTTTTTTTTTTTTAATAATTTTATTGCTGGCATCACACGCTGGCATGTCACAAGCTGGCATTCATCGTCAACAGACTCATCCTCGAGCACCACCACCAGAGCTTCTGTTGCTAACTTTGTTGTTTTTTAAATTAAACAACGTTAATACCTTTAAAATGTCTGTCAAGACGGTTCTTAAACATATTAACGCTGGTAGAATGAACGACTGACGCGGGAAGATTATTCCATTTATCAATTACTTTAAACGTAAAGAAGTTTTTAGCGATATTAGTAATAAAACGCCTGCCACGCAACTTAAATCCGTTATTGCGAGTATTACTATTATCAAAAGTGAACAATTTGTCAAAATTTACGTTATCGATGTTATTAACGATTTCGAAAACTTCAATAAGCTCCCCCCTTAATCTCCTAGTTTCGAGTGAATACAGGTCTAACTCATTAATCCTATCTTCATAAGGCTTATTGCGCAATAAGTTTCGTGGCACGACGCTGAACCCTTTCTAACCTATCAATATCCTCGCAAGTACGGGCACCAAAACTGAACTGCATATTCTAAATGAGGCCTGACTACGGACTTGTAAAGGGGCAATATAATATCCTTCGATTTAAATTCGAAATTACGCGCTATGAAACCTAACATCCTATTAGCTTTTGCGCAAGACTCCAGGCACTGGTTCCTAACCTTTAAATCCTTAGATACGCGTACGCCTAAATCTACTTCCTCGTCAACGCTCGCTAACTCCCTATCATCCATCGTATACGCGTAATTATTGTTGCGAGAACCTATATGCAAAACTTTACATTTGTCTACGTTAAATTGCATCTGCCACTTATCTGTCCACTCCATAATCCTATTTACATCGTCTTGAATCCTATTTCTATCGTCCTCGTTAACAACCTTACCGCCTATTTTAGTATCGTCCGCGAATTTTGACACGTTACTAGTCAATCCTACATCTATGTCGTTAATGTAAATTACGAATAGCAATGGGCCTAACACTGAACCCTGTGGGACACCGCTACCTACATCTAACCACCCTGATTCACTACCATTAACTACGACCCTCTGTCTCCTAGCACGAAGCCATTCTTCTAACCAGTTAGCTACCTGACCGCGTATACCGTGCGCTTTAACCTTCGCAATTAGTCTCCTATGCGGAACTGTATCGAACGCCTTTTTAAAATCTAAATAAATAACGTCAGCTGCTCTATGCCTATCGTATTCGCGCACTATTTCGTTATAAAATTCTAACAAATTAGTTAAACAAGACCTATGGCGTCGAAACCCATGCTGACTACTATTAATCAAATCTCTACTTTCTAAGTGATCGATAATACGATCCCTAACTACGGATTCCAAAAGTTTACCTACAATTGACGTTAAGCTAATGGGCCTATAATTGCTAGCTACCGCGCGGTCGCCTTTTTTAAAAATAGGCGTGACGTTAGCTAATTTAAAGTCTTCAGGAATAATCCCCGTTTCGAGTGACTGATTAAAGATCTTCGTTAAGGGGCCTACGATAACTTCTTTCAAATGTCTGGGATAAAAAGCGTCAGGGCCTGGAGCCTTGCTAACTTTTAGCCTATCGATATAATGCGCAATCTCAGCCTCGTAAACAGTTATTTCTTCCAAAATAGTCTCGCTACTAAATGGAACGATATCATCCACGTCGGGGACATTATTTACGTCTTCTACGGTAAAAACTGTCGCAAAAGAGTTATTAAAATACCCGCCATCGCCTGAGCGTCAGAAGCCAAAGCGCCATTAACATCCATTAGAGGGCCTATGTTATTTTTTACCGGCTTACGATTATTAACGTATTCAAAAAACTTTTTTGGATTATGTTTACTATCCGCAGCTATAAGTATCTCTAAATTACGCTTGGCATTCCTAACTGATCTTTTAACCTGACGTCTAAGCTCGATATATCTATTAAAGTTAGCTACCTGGCCATTACGCTTACTAAGTCTATACGCTCTATTACGCTCGTTTATAAACTCTCCTATTTCCCTACTCCACCACTTCGGTCTACCACGATTACTAGCGCGCTTGGGCCTACGAGGAATAAACTCCCTTTCAATATTCCTAAAACTTTCTTTAAACGCCACCCAACGCAAATTTGTGTCATTACCCATAAATAAGTTATCCCAGTCCACTACTCTCATCCTATCCGCGAACTATCAAAATTAGCCCTACGAAAATCAGGGACTTCTATTACGTTACTATCCTTAGTGTTTTCTATCAATAACTTAAACCTAAGAATTTGATGATCGCTACATCCTAAACTCTCGGCTACTTCTAAACCTTCACTATATTCTCGCCGTTCGTCATCACCAAATCTAAAATATTATCACCGCGCGTTGGTTCGGTAACTATCTGTCGTAAAAAGTTATCGTCCATAAACTCAACCAATCTCAAACCCTCTTCATTACCCGTAAAATTCTCGTAATTAACATTAGGGCAGTTAAAGTCTCCGACAATTATACTATTCCGATTGTCAATAAAATTACCAAGAAGTGAGTAAAATCTAGTATCTATATCGAGGGGTTGAACGGGAGGTCTATAAACAACAACAAAAATAAAACTAATACTACGCGCCCTAACTTCAACACAGATCGCATTAATTGCTGCCGGAAAATCTAACTTAACCTCGATAGCCCTAAGGGAATTACGAATGTACAGCAAAACGCCGCCTCCAAATCTATGTAACCTATCATTAGTAAAGAGTTTAAAACCCGGTATCTCAAGTTCCCCCAACAAGTCCCGAGTCACGGTATTTAACCAAGTTTCAGTGATAGCAACTATATCATAGTTGCCGGAATAAATTACCGCCTTAAATTCATTTAATTTATTTCTAATACTACGCGCGTTGCAATAAAAAACGTTTAAGTTATTTTTTACCACGGGCCCGCGTTTTAAACTATTTATCACGTCGGGCCCGCGTTTCCCGGACCCACAACGTTTAAAGAAGGCTTCGACCTATACAGCTTTCGCACGCTTTCGTCTATTAACCTACCTAGCCTAGCATTACCTATTTCATTAAAATGCACCCCATCTTTTATAAAAAGGCTAGGATCATTGAATTCGGACCACAGCTCTACGAAGGGTACACTTTCCTCAGCACAAATCTCTTCTAATTTATTATTCAAAAATATTGTTTTGGATGTAATTCTAAGACCCAACCCGTGCCTAGGGGTAATACCTAGAACTAAAGACCTATCTGACCTCGCCTTCAGGGACCTAATTAACCCCCTATATCTCTCCAAAAGGTCAGGCACTCTCGTATCGGGCCTATACGAGTCGTTGCCTCCTACCATCGTCACCAACATTGAGTGACGGGAAGCAACGTCAACCCTATCCGCTTCGTCTCTAACTCTGTCAACCCTGGCCCCTGGGAGACAGACCCTCCTCCTCTTGGTTGGATTCCGTTTAACGAATTCTTTGTCCATGTGGCGCACTAAAGAATCCCCAGTTAAAATAGTTTCCCCCTCATTCACGTCCCTTTCCTATCACCTAATGTACGCGGCCTAGCTCCACCCTTAACCCTTTAAGGACTGAAGATGCCAATTGCTAACGTTTCAAATACACGCATTCATAACTTAACCCTACAAAAAATTCAGGGCTGAAAGGGTTAACCTCTCTAAATCCCTCGCTATCTACTACTCTCGGACTAACCTTAACCTCTTCCTCAACTCTATCTAACCTTCCCGACAAGCTACCTAAACTAGAAACTAAGTTACGCACCTCACCCTTCAAATTACTAACGTCTTCAACGTTAATATTGGTTCGGCTTCCGTCAACCGTAGCCCTAACCCTGCCATCATCAAGCGTTGCAAGTCTATCCGCTACCTCACGTACACTGCGTTTTATGTCCACTAATTCCTCCATGAACTCGCAAAAGAAACAAACTGATCTATCGGTAATCGCCACTGGACCGCCGTTATAATCCTTAAATTCCGAATACCACCGGTTAACCCTACACCTAACACACGACGCTTTCTGCGACGGCATCGCGGAGTTAAAAATTTAAACCGTCACAGGTATAAGTTAAATTAAGCCGGCACGCTATGAAAACTTCTAAATCGCTAAAAACCACTAATATTCAATTACTTAACTATAACAATGTAAATTTAAACGCAAGTATATAAAATTCAAAAACTATCCAAAGTAAAATTCTCAGCAATATACAAAAGTAGAGGCAGATGCACGGTTTTACAAAATGCATTTTGACTACGCGAGTTTTATTAAATCATCGAAAACTGCCAATAAGAAACAAACCAAAATTCTATAACTTTTAAAAACCAATAATTATTTTCTTAACTACTTTTAGCCTTAATTTTATACATCATATTTTGTACTTAATTGTCTGAAATAAATTGATAAAAAGAAAACGTTTTTATTATCCTTCTTTTAAATTTTAAAGTATTTTTTTCTTAGACTAATTGCCCGGTATAACGGACATTCGGATAAAAGGACCATATTTTACAAGTCCCAAATTGGTCCTTATGAGCGGCTTCCGATATATATACGTGGGATGAATA
This sequence comes from Bathynomus jamesi, assembly GCA_023014485.1. Taxonomy (NCBI): domain Eukaryota; kingdom Metazoa; phylum Arthropoda; class Malacostraca; order Isopoda; family Cirolanidae; genus Bathynomus; species Bathynomus jamesi. The sequence goes on from JAJOZX010000190.1 coordinate 573,793, forward strand.
TCACACTTAAACACGTGAAATGAATGAATGATGCAAACCCACAAGGAAAAAGGAAAATGATTCCAAGTCCTTTCGTGTATTCAGAAGTACACCTCGTCAGGGAATGCCCTGACAAGGTGTACTTCTGAATGCACGAAAGGACTTGGAATCATTTTCCTTTTTCCTTGTGGGTTTGCATCATATAAAATCGTTCCTACTACGATTCGAACTCAGCACTTCTTGAAGAAGGCGAAGGGCGCTGATCCATTATTTAACAAGGTAAAAGTTAGTACAACCTGGCGCATATTTTAACAACCTAGCGAACATAAAAATAATTCCGGATTCAGAGGGGTTTTCTTTGCAACCCCCTTGCAATGGAGGTAACGGCAGCATTTTATTGAAATCTCTTGCGTAACAGTGGGGACTCGGAGAATATCATGCATGAACACACTCAATTTTGCGTTCATGCATGATATTCCACATATAACGATGGGATTAATCTCACCAGTAACAGCGCATTTAGTTAGATAGATAGATAGATAGATAGATAGATAAAGATAGATTTTACCTTACAGTACAGTAAATTGAATATGATTGGGGTTGAAGAGAGTAAGAATGATACATTGGTTCCGCTGTCGTTGATGGCTCAACTTTGGTGAGAAATGTGAAATGAGTGAAGTTGGAGTCTGAGGATACTTATTTGTTGCGAACCAATTCTTTCCCTTCTTCGTTTCTTGCACTCACAATTCAGGAGAGTCGCATTTTAAATATACTTTGGAGACGCTATGCAGCTGCGCCTTTGATTCTTTCATTATGGAACGTGGTTGTGAATAACCAAAGGAATTCGTTTAAATTTTAAGTCATTGTTTAAAGCACCAAAGTGTGTAATAGAATATAAAATTATATAAAATCATACGTTAAAAAATCGTATAAAATCATAGAATATGAAATCGTAATACACCAAAAAGAGAATGAGGAAAATGATGAAATGATGATAATGACTGTAATAAAATGTAATAAAATTACCATTATAAATTAAGATAATTATAAAAGAGAAAAGAACATTAAGTACTTAAAAAATTTGGAAATTAAAGGTTTTAAATATCGTGCGAATGATGATAAACAAACGAAAGTATTGAAAGTAATAAGAATTATCACTACTACTGAGCACTGAAAATGGATTTAAAATGATGTTTGCCACGTGAACTTAGACTTGCTTATAAGACGGAAGGCCTCCATCTTCGATCGTTATTACGGTGCGTTTCGGTTAACAGTGAAGACTCGTGCTGTTACCATGGTTACAGCGTACTTCGTGTCGTACTCCCGTCACGTTCCGTTAGATCGGAACGTTGTCCATCCCCGAGCACCGTGCCTTCCTCTCCTTTGGACGGGTTGCGAGGGACATGGTCCGTCTTCCGGTCCTGCCGTTTGCTATAGTTTTTAATTATACGTTCCTATTCGCTCATTTGTACGAAACACTCCTACACATACACGAAAATACACGTAAAATACAAGTGGACCTACATACGCCCATACCCAAACAGGGACAGGGCTGAGTAGTTTAATCGCTCGCCCGTGGCCCCCTGTAATGTCACACCGCTAGTAACCTCATCGCTGATCATATTTTCCCCTTTTCTCTTCCATCAGATTTCCTTTAGTTCTTTCGTATACCTTCCACCCCCTTCCCCCGCCGGGGGATGCAATGGCGTCGTTTTATATAGGGGGATTGTTCCCGGTTTGTTTGAGAAACTTTGCGGAATTTTTCATTTCCACAGGGAAATCCCCCGAGGATGGATTTGGACTTTGTGAATATTCATACGACTTTACGATCGAATTCCCTTCAGAGACCCGATTGTTTATGACAAGTTCAGCGGAACGCGATTCTCGCTTCTCGTTTCGCTTTAATGAAAAATTAATTACAGAGACTTTAAAATTACTGGAATGAAAAGTGTATTTCAAAAGAGGTTTCATAAAGTTTTTGGAATTCTTATTTCAATCGAGGGCAGAGTTTAGAGTTATTGGTATTATTTCTCGAAATGAGTATAGAGTCGGTGAAACTGTTTTCAGCGTAAGAGAATGTGCCACCCCCACCAACAAATGGGACGTTTAGTAAACGTTTTATTGACGTTTTATAAACGTTTTTAACGGTTGCTAAACATCTTCTTTCTGCTGGGACGACGAACGTCGTCGGGTATATTTATGAGTTGGATGGCTAACAGTCCTCCGCGTTCGGATGACATAGAGCATCATTCCCATTCATTTCAGGGTACGAGCAGCTCGCATCAGCATTGCTAAACAAATAGGCGGTCAGTGTACTGACGAGGCTTCCATAATGTTAGATCTGGGGGAAAAAGGACAAAAAATGAAAAAAAAAACAGTCATTTAACAGGCCAAAAAATAAATAATCTTCGTTTTAAAAGATTCTTATTTGAAATGAAAAGATACAAATTCAAAACATGCACAATCCTCACACTTTCATTATTCACACTTCAAATATTCTTATACAATACTCGGTTCTGTGTTACGCGAGTGTAATTGTGTAATGGAGTATATAAAATCAGCAATGTTTTATTCATAAAATATATAATTAGCCTTTCTCGATTAGTTTATCTCTTTGTGTAGAAAGTGAAATGATTTTTCTTTTTATTTATTTCTATTTTTAGAATTACTAGCAAAAGTGGGTCCTACGGGCCCATTTAGCTAGACCTGCAGTGCTGGGACTTTCGGCCTCAGTAATTGAGGGGACCGCAGGCACCCCAATTACTGAGGAGTCAATTATTCGGTCAATAAAACTATAGAAAAGAACGCAGCAATGAAAATCTTATGCTTCACATCCGAACCCATTGTATCAAGCAATGAAAATCTTTACGAGCTAAAGTAAAAAGTTGAAAGAACAAAGCGCATTTATTTCTATGTTCAGAATAGCTTAATAGTAATACATGGTTACGGACGGACGGGACTCCCTTTTTTAGTATAGATTAATTAATAATTAATTTATTCATTCTTTTATTTATTAATTTATTGAGAAAAAAATCCTTTTAACGTTTGTTTCTCAGCATAAAACTGTCTTGTTATTCCTCTTACAGGAGGTTCTTCGTCCCGCGTGGAAGACGCTGAAGAAGGCGCCTGGAGACTTCCTTCAGAAGATTCCGTCACCGTCAGTAGATGACGTCAGGTGAGAATCGGCAACTTTGCGGGTTTGTAAAGGAATCAAGGATTTATTTAACTTTATTTACGGGCTGCGAAGGCATGGGTTCGACTCCCACCGTCGCCGCTGTTGGAGTTGGGCTGGCCATCTACTTTGTGATTGAGTCAGTGCCCGTATCTCATTGGATAACACCATTTACCTATAAGCAAACTGAAGACACTGAGGTCAAGGGTTCGACTCTGTATGGTGATGGTAATAATAAAACGGGAGTTAGCGTAATGGTCCGCATTGCATTAGTTGGCCTGAGCGCTGTGCCAGTTTCTCTCTCCTTTCTGATTATTATCATTACTCTGTGGTTGGTCAGCCAAAGGTGACTCTGTAGTGCCAGGGGTCCCCAACCTTCTTGTGCCGAAGAGCACATTCAAGGCTACCGGTAGTGCGGCGGGCACTATTTACTTTTTCAAGGCAAATTTAAGGCAGTACGATGAACAAGGATGGGCTAACTAAGAATCTTAGAAAAATTATCAAAACGATAACTTAATTTATTTATAAAGAAATAATTATTTTCAAATAAATGAGCATCTGTTTCTGTAATTAACTACTAAAATTTAATAAAATGTTAAGTATGTTACATATTTTAAATATTTAGTAACTAAATATTTAAAATATGTAACATACTTAACATTTTATTAAAAATTTAAATAAAAACTTATCAATCGTAGTCAGTCGGTGGCGGGCACACGCAAAAGGGTCGGCGGGCACAGGGTTGGGGACCCCTGCCTGAGTGTAGTCTATAGAATTCACACCCACTCTCCTTCCGTGTGAAAAAATAGGACTTCCGGATATTGTTTGTTACGATGTTCCTTTTATTGGGCAGTACCTGTATTGTCTTCAAGGTGAAGATCATCATGCTTACAGCGGGAGTACATGAAGTCGTTCAAAGAAAACGTGAACGAGTTCACCGTGAAACTGTTAATTGGTAACTCGCTTAAATTGCTTTATTATGGCGATAATTCACTGTTCAACAATGATTTTGTCTCAGGAAAAGTTTTATATCATTATTATAGAGTTTTTAACGCTGATTACAAAAATGGTCTTATTATTTTTCTATCACGTATAGTTTTTGAGAAATTTTCATTTTTTTGTTTTGGGGAAAAATACAGTATTCAATTTTTGTAGTAAAAGTTGTTCATTTATTTTATTATCTCGCAACTCTGACCACATGTGATGTTTGTCTTATTACGTCGTGTGCAGTGGTGTAGTGCTAAATAAAGAAGTGAGGGAACGCATTTTGAAAGTGTTACTCAGATGCGGGGGGGACAATGGCGAGCGCGGCGAGCCCATACAGCTGGGGGTCCGGGAGCACTGTAATCCCCGGGAAATCTTTTGAAATCTGACCAATTTCAGGGATTTTTGAGGTCATATGCACTGGATATTAGGATATATTCCAAGGTTGAAGATGCAGTATTTCCAGTGTCATTAGATATATGACATCCAGTACGATCAATAAAAATAGCTAACAACTGAATGATTAACTAAAAAAAAGTTAACAACTGGTACGCCGTGGTGACTGTTTCACCAGATCTTTAGGCTAGCATTGCCTCAGTCGAAGCTAAAAAAATGAAGCAGTTAATGATTCTTTCTCATATTTCTTCTAGGGGTGGGAATTAATATTTCATGACGTTAGAGATTTTTAAGTTCGGATTTATTTGAAATAGTGAGGGAACGCCGTTCCGTCTACCAAAAAAAGTAAGGGAACGCCGTTCCCACGCGTTCCCACAGCACTACACCACTGGTCGTGTGTATTGTACAGTATGTGTAATGTTAATATTTTTTAATATTTTGTATAATATTTAATTAATTATATCCAATATACAATATTATACATATTATATACAATAATTGTATATTATTTTTTTAAGATTTCATGGAAACTATGCGTGATACGCTAAAATGAATAACATTTTCAGAATCAGCAGCATCGACTTCATATAGACCAGCTTTGTTTGTTGCTGAGACAGAATAAAAGTACAAATTTGTCGTTCATTGTAATTGGCTTTTTCTCTATCCTGTAATGGATCGTAAATCAACAACGGAGGATGTATGTATCGAAGGTTTAAATTCAAAATACTTTCATTCCTTTAATTTCATTCTTGGCATTATTTTTTTATGCAGGAAGGAGGGGCCAAGGGCGAATGCCCACAATAACGCAATAATAGAGTGAGGCAACATTGCGGCGAAGAGAGTGGGATTGAAGAGAGTCAGTAAGAGGGAATTGATGAGACGAAAAAACCTTTGATTCCAACCGATCAAGTAAAACTGTGTGGGTGATTCGTGAGCTAATTGTAAATGTTAAACTCTAACTCGCTTAAAATTTTCTTAAAATAATTTTCATTCCATCTTAATTGCTTGACTATTGTCTTAAAAAAAATTGAATGTTCTCAAAACTTAATTGAGAGGCCTTATTTTGAACATCTGTTCAATTTTTTTCTAATTTAGGCCAACATATGCTACTATATATATGTATGTATGTATGTATGTATGTATGTATGTATGTGTGTCAACTCAGTTGATTTCTGAGAACAAGAGAAATAAAATATTGTTAATGGGATGGGATTCACATGTCATAAATCAATCATTTTACCATGATGCTGTCATAGTTGTCTAGTTGTATAGTCATCCAACTAGATCGGATAAATAGTAGTTGAAATAAGGGAACAACAAAATGATCAGTAATAAACTTAAATTTATTACAACAATATAATTTTCATTACAACTTATTATTATTAACCTAAATTTAATAATGTTATCTCAGCCAAAGTAACCCGAGTCATTTAATTATTTGCAAAACTGTAGTCATTGAAAGAATAAATTGCCAACACGGAACTCCTTTGATCCAAAATAGGAATGATGTAAATGCAGAAAGACCAGAATCTTGAATACTTGACGGGTACCACTAAGAACAACTGTCGTTGCGTCGCTCGTTGAAAACAACTTTCAGTTACAACTTTCAGTTTCAATAGTGCCAACGGGCATTTCATGGATTCTCGAGAATGACCTTGAAATCTTTTTCCAAACTGATCACTTTTGAATAATGTGTAAACATATTTATTATAAACATTTATATTTATAATAATAATTCATTCCTGAATTAATAAATCAGTTACGCAGTCAATAATTACACACGCATTTACACAAACACTTACAGTATAAGAAGTTGCCATTAAGAGATTGTTGGTATTCATTGAAAGCCTCCAACGTACAATAAGCACTGTCACGCTCCTAAAATGAATTCCTAACAAGTTCCGAAGATGTTCACACACGTATAAATGTCAGTAAATAAGGAACGAGAACCTAAGGAGAAAGAAGGAACCTACTTATTTATAATTCAAGAATTGCATTTTTAAAATCAGCGGTGATCATTCAGTTAGATGCGACACGCAATAACGTCACTCCACACGTATGATAATGGCAGTGTATACAAACTTGCAAAGCTTTCCTACCTATAGTCAGTCCATGATCGCATTACAACGTATAAATAATTTCATACAAAAGATTCTGAACAGAAATTTCGAGCCATTGAGAGCGTGACATTAATTTGACCCCACGAGTCATTTTAAATGAAGCTTCACAGATTTTAACCTACTGGCTTCGGATCTGAAGCTCAGAATTGTGATAACTGTCGTATTTTATAAATTTGTTGACCGACTGGCTTATCTCGATATCACGAAAGTGTATGAAATTTTGTAGAAACACGGAGGAACTGGGTTAATTCGTGGACTTTGTTGTATACATTTTAATTAAATGCGCATGAACTAATTACATACTCTGCGCACAAGGCCAGCGAGCAGTTCATTAAACTTCTAATACTGTAGGTTAACTGTGCATAATTTTTATAAATTATAATAATAATAATTTTAAGCTTTTTAATTAATGGTACCGGAGAAGTATGTTAAACTGATCAAGGGGATGTACAGGGGAGTAACAACTAAGGTGAGGAGTAGCGTGGGTGTGTCAGAGAGCTTTGGGGTGGAAGTTGGTCTGCACCAAGGATCAGCTTTGAGCCCCTTCCTTTTCAATGTGGTATTCGATGTGTTGACGGACAGGATTAGAGGGCAGGCGCCGTGGTGCATGATGTATGCAGACGATGTTGTGTTGAGTGGGGAGACGAAAGAGGAGGTGGAGCAGCAGTTGGAAAATTGGAGAGAGGCGTTGGAAAGTAGGGGGATGAGAATTAGCCGAAAGAAGACCGAATATATGAGATGTGATGTGCAGCAGGACCGAGGAGGGGAAGCGACATTGAGTGGAGAGCGTGTTAAGACGGTGGAGTATTTTAAATACGTGGGGTCAACAGTGGATGCAGAGGGGGGAGCAGAGAGAGAGATAAACTGTAGAATACAGTCGGGGTGGAAGAACTGGAGAGACGTATCAGGGGTGCTCTGTGATAAGAGGGTCCAGTGAAACTGAAGGGAAAGGTATTCAAAACAGTGGTGAGGCCGGCAATGTTGTATGGAATGGAGACTGTGCCAATGAAGAAGAGCAATGAAAGAAAAATCGATGTGGCTGAAATGAAGATGTTGAGATGGATGTGTGGAGTGACGAGGAGGGATAGGGTCAGAAATGAGCATATAAGAGGAACAGTGAAGGTGGCGGAAGCATCTAAGAAGGTGCAGGAGGCCAGGCTGAAGTGGTATGGACACGTCAGGAGAAGAGAGGAGGAGTATGTGGGGCGCAGAGTGCTGGAGATGGAGTTGCCGGGACGGAGAAGAAGAGGAAGACCGAAGACGAGATGGAGGGACTGTGTGGTGGCGGACATCAGGGAGAAGGACTTGGAGGAGGACGTGGTATACGACAGAGGAGAGTGGAGAAGACGAACCAAAAACAGCGACCCCATGTAAAGATGGGATAATAAGCTGCGGAAGAAGAAGAAGAATTAATTAACTATATTGTACATAAATCCTTATGAAATTTTAAAAGTGAGCAATGAACTATCGGTATTTATCTTCACTTCTGTCAGTGGTCAGTGACTGGGTTCCATGTTCGGAAATAAATTTCAAATTCTCGGAATAATTTCCATTTTAAATATATCAATAATTATGACCGCATTATACTTATTTATTTATTATAACAAGGTTACCTGACCCGGCTTTGCCCGGGTTAAGGTTAGGTACCCCCCGGGTACCTAACCCCTAACGGGCATAACCCCGTCCCCCATGGCTAAACCACAGAAAAGAACGCAGCCGTGAAAATTTTGAGCTTCACATTGTGTCAAGATTTCTGAATCTAACCCCTCCCCCATTACCCCACCCCTCCCCATTACCCACCCCTCCCCATTACCCCACCCATCCCCCATTACTGCCCGGGATAAATTTCACAGACAAACAGACAGGCTAAACTACAGAAAAGAACGCAGCCGTGAAAATTTTGAGCTTCACATTGTGTCAAGATTTCTGAATCTGATCATTTCTGAATTTTTTCTCACAATTTTTTCTCACAATTTCTTCTCACAATTTCTGAAAGTGTGACGGACAGACGGACAGCTCTCTTATTATAGTATAGATTATAAATACTAGTACAGTTCCCGTCGCTTCGCTGACGGTTAGACAGGCTAAACTACAAAAAAAGAACCCACCCGTGAAAATTTTGAGCTTCACATTGTGTCAACATTTCTGAATCTGGTTATCTCCCAAAACCTCCTCACCCCCATTCATACAACTTGGGGGCTAACCCCCTCCCCATTACCCCCACCCCTCCCCATTACCCCACCCATCAACCATTACCCCCAGCCCCACACTTCCACAATCCCTCCCCCATTACCCCACCACTCCCCATTACCCCACCACTCCCCATTACCCCACCCATCCCCCATTACCCCCACCCCCACCCTTCCCCCATTGCTAAACTACAGAAAAGAACACAGTCATGAAAATCTTGAGCTTCACATTTCCGCCCGTAATACAATTTCTGAATTTTTTTTACAATTTCTGAATTTTTTCTCTCAATTTTTTCTCACAATTTCTGAAAGTGTGACGGACGGACAGACGGACAGCTCTCTTATTATAGTATAGATGACAATTCGTAACGAGTTAAAGATTCTCAAACAAAAAAAATAAAGTCTTAGAATACGAGGCAGGTATTATACTCCTTAGTGTTCAATGGAAGCCATATCATTTCATCGCTTCCCTTAAGACCAGCGAAGTTAAGCTCTTAAGTCTGTTAAGTGTCAAGAGTTTTCAGTAGTTGTATGGGTGACCGTCGTCTGCGTTCAGTTGATGTAGCGATCCTAGTTCGATTTCCACGTTAAGCTGGAGGTCCCTTCTCTCGAATTTATTGTATATTTTTAAGATATAAAATGTTTCATAAGTAATCTACTTTTTGTACCAATTTTAGCAAAAACTGACAATACCTGAATACCTCCTGCCCCCATATATATATATATATATATATATATATATATATATATATATATATATATATATATGCGCCTCGATGGTGTAGTGGTTAGCGTCGCTGACTACGAATCCATCGGCCCCGGGTTCGAGACCCGACGGCAGCCGGCGCGCAGCAAAACCCAGATGTTCATCCTTCCACACAATAAAGAAAGTGGTTGGTAGATAAATGGGTACCCTAAGTGGCCTAGTGGTTAAAACGCTGGGCTGCTGATGGGGCGTGGTTCGGATTCCACGTTAAACTGTAGGTCTAAGGTGGAGTGAAAAGCTTGACCTTCGTCAGAATGAACAATTCGGGCGGAAGCAAAACCAAGGTTAACCAAGGTGTTTATTACACACACCCACACAGTATATACAGTATATGGCGTTTTCCAGTTTTCCAGTTGAGGTTAAAATTCAAAAGACTAACAAATCCCTTAACTCATAATGTAGCCGCACCTTAGAACATTAACATAATAGGTTAAGTTTTTGCTTGTTTTCTTCACACGCACTTACTGAGTTAATATTTCAGCCTTTATGATTACGAAGTTTCTTTCTGCGTTTCGATAATTAGTTATGTAAATTTCACTCAACGAAAGTTCATTGGTGAAGAAATATGAAGGAAACTGTACGGGATTATTAAATGTAATCCGTAGCTCCTATATTAAAGGTCGAAAACACAATGAAAATTGGACTTTTCGTTCATTTATTTATTTAACGATCGAAGACAATGAAAACTTAACTTTTTGTTAAAGACCGAGACAAAACAAAACTGAACTCACTCAATTATTTAGTGTTCCAAACACAATGAAAACTGAGTTTCTCATTAGTTTAAAGGTTTAAGACCCACTGAGAACTACACTTCTTATTCATTTATTTATCTATTTATAAAGTATCATGCAAGACCGTACTGTAAACGCTGTAACGTAATTGAACATAATCTTACTCGCGTTAACTTAATCTAACCTAACTTAATCTCACGAAAAAGAATAACTGGACAGATATTGAGAACCTTTAAAAGAATGGATAGGAATATAATGATTCCTCTATTGAAAACACTGATCATACCCAAGTTGGAATACTACTCGGTCTTCACATCCCCATACAAAAAGACGTTGGTCAACTTGAAGGGATTCAGAAAATCTTCACAGCCAAGATCAATGAATACAAAGAACTAAATTACTGGGAAAGGTTACGTGAATTAAACTTATATTCAATGGAAAGAAGAAGAAGAGGTACATCATTATTTACATTTGGAGAATAATGGAGGAACTAGCCCCTAATCTTTCTTTGAACCCTATAACCATTCAAACAACAGTGGAAAGTAGAAAAGGAAGAATGTGTCGTGTTCCCAAATTAAAGGCTAAACAGGGAACATCCTCAACCCTGAAGGAAAATAGTTTCGTTGCGAGAGGACCAAGACTGTTCAACCAGCTGCCCAAGGAACTAGGGAACACGAGTGTTGTCGCGGTGGATATCTTCAAACGAAGACTAGACGCTTGGCTCAGAACAATTCCAGATTAGCCGGACGTACCTGGCTATATTAGGTGGAGAGTACAAAAATCCAACTCTACTTCACCAGGACAACTCAGAGGAGGGGCAACAAGCTTGACCTTCGTGAAATGAGGAATCGTCGCACGGAACATTTGAAAGGTTAATCTCACGAATTAATGGAGTTTGAAAATTTGACGTATCTCTCTCTATGAGTGTCGGGAATTTATTTTCTTTGACAAAGTGAGTAAACGTCCGGCTGTCATTTGGACACACGAGTCTGTTCTCAGTTATTAAGATATCGAATGAATAAGTTGTCTGAATTTCCACTTGTGGGCTTATGACTTACTCTTTGTTCAGCATTGTTATACGTTATTGGGTGTTGGTAATTGTGTAATACTTCAACACACTTCCTCCTCGTTGATGATTTGGTCAGTAGCTTGACGTGCTTACACTGAAATGAAAGGAAAAATTATTTGAAGATGAATAGTTTCAATTCCCTCGATCGTAAGACTCGCCCTTCCTCCGTTGAGTTCTGATTATAAATAGAGTGTATGGCTGTATGCTTTGTGTTCATTTGAGTAGGGTCCCAGTGGAAGGACCGAAACGTCTTTATTGGCTTGACACAAAGTTTTACGTAGAAGTAGGCTTTATTTTCAATTAGCACGCGATGCGTGTGCGTGTTGCCTACTCAGATAATAAAGACATGAGAGTCCAATGTTGGATCCAAATTGCCCAATCGATTTTATTACATGGGTAGAATTATATTTTAAGAATCTTAAGACCATCTTTTAATACAGGATAAATTTTTAAAATTCCAAAATTTCTTAAACTATCCCTCATTGATTGACGTACCTTAAATAAAGACAATCCATTTAATTTAGTTTTATTCTGACATTTCGACCGCTTTGTGAAGCATTTTAAACGAATTATCATATAAAAAAGAAAAGACTGAAGTTGCGTACAGTATTCTCTAATTTTAGGTTTATTTTAAAAACTAATAAATGTTAAAAAATATTTGAAAGTTCAATTTTCTATTTTGAAAGTTGTTGATTCATCTATTTTAAAATGTAAACGTTTTCGTGACGTTTGAATTAGAAGTATTGAGAAAGAACGTTCTATTTTAAAATTTTTATCTTTTGTTAATAAAACGGAAGTTTTTAAAAAAAAATTGCCATTCTGAGTTAAAGGTTTTTCTCGTCGAAGAAGTCAGTCCACCTTCGTAGCACTTAAAATGATATGTCACATTACCTTTTTCATTCTCGGGAGATATTTTCATATAGTGACGACAGCTTGGTTTTGTTTGTAACTTTTGAACATAAAATTTAATTTTTTAAAGTATTTTCTTTTTTCATTCGTTTGTTTTCATCCAAATTAATGATGATTTCTGAAGTTTTGTGAAAATCATTTAAATTTCTCCGTAATGATTACGATAAATGCATTATTAGGCAAAATCTGTGAATTTTCAGTTTCTGAGTGGAGGATGTTCCAGTTGCAAGTTATATTTTAAGCTTTATTTATTAATGTTTTCATTTACTGAAAATTTTTAGTTGTAAGGAATATGAAATTCGCATATTTCTGAAAAATTTCATTCCTCGCCCAAGAGAGAAATCCGCGAATAAAAACCTCAAAAAGGAAGCAATTCTCAAACTCATCTAGTCTTATTCCCAATGAAGGATTTACCACTTTGTCAGATTTATTTTTCCTACCAAACACCCCTCCGACTCGGAATTACTCCTCGGTCTCATTTTACCCTTTTCCAAATCTGGAAATTCTTTTTCTCAAATTTGGAATCTTCACTCGCGGACAGTGGTTGAAAATCGGAATGACATTGAGTGGGAAGTAATTCATAAGAAGTCTTTTCTTTATCTATAGGTTTAAGTGCAAAAGTTTCTCTGAATTAGTCCGTCATTAGCGATATTTAGCTTCACATCTATATAAGAAACAAAATTTACACCTTCCATAGATCCTTCCTATTAAGTTTAGTTCATTAAAAAAGTGAATGTCTGTATAAAGTTTTAAAATCATCATGGGCATACGGAATTATAATGAAGGACTGATACAATGTTCTCTTTATATTCCTAATTTCGTTCTCATTGCTCGGAAAACATGAACATTGGCCCAAAGGAGGGCCAGAGAGTGGGGTACCACAGTAAGACTTTTTTTTTTTTTATACGAGTTTTATCCATTACATTCGGGTGTTCTTGTCGTGCACAGAAGTAACAATTTTTCGATAAATATTCTGCTTGGAAATCGAGATTAAAGTTCTCTTCAGATGGTGAAGTAGGAGAGAACAATCTTTCAGTATCTGTTCACGAATGATACTTTTATTTCTACTCCAATTTCTAAATTCAAATTTCGCTAAGAAGTTAACTAAAAGTGATGAAAATTTCAAATTCTGCTTTTCATTCCAGATCCAACTTGAACCAGGTGGGTTCGGGGGTTCGAGACCGCGTGACGTCATTGGGTACTCATCTGCGTGAGTCGTTGGTTAGTTGCAGTTCGTCGCACTTCCACCAAAGAAGGAACGCCATCATGAAGAGAACGGAATGGTGGAGCAACTGCTTTTGCTTGGTAAACGATTTCTGAGGGGCATACCTAATTTTAGGGAAAAGTTTAGCAGTTTATATCCTAAAAGATTTTCGTTATACGCTAAATTTTCATTCCCAACCAGACCATCACAGTAAAACTAGCAATAAGTTAGAAACGTTCCCCACAGTGAAAATGAGTGTAATTGTGTAGTTTTTGGGAACTTTTCGACGAGTAAAGACTTCGGCACACAGTGAATTTAGCGAGTAAGTCACCCCCCTAAGATTATGAGATACGAAACTAACTTCTAGCGCAGTTGAAAATGTATTACCTCGTATCATAATGACAACTGAGCAAAGCTTAGGCCAGAAGGGGGCATAAACAATGTTTTGTTTCTTTTATTTTCATTCAATCATTATGTAATTTATATAATTGTATATTATTTAAGATGTTTCGTTATTTGTTCCTATACATCTCTCATTCTCCTCACTCGCAGCGTTAATTATATAATTATTTCTCAAAATTTGGCAAATTCACGCTCGGAATATATCTAACTTTCTGCACTAATTCAGCATAAAATGCCTAGTTTGTTCGGTTCTAACTCTGTTAACATAAAGATTTCATTATTATTATTATTATTATTATTAATTAAAGAATATATTAAACCAAAGCTTACGTTGCAATATCGTTGTTATCATATCATATATATCTTTCTTTTGAAGTTCGGGCGCTCATCGTTGTTTCAGATCGGAATTAGAACATTTGATAAACTTGACATTCTATCGAGAAGTATATTGTGAGTTAGATTAAGTTAGGTTAGCATAGGTTAGGTTACGCCAGGTTCGGTTAGGTTAAGTTAGATTTTTAGTGTGTCGATGTTATGGTCCTGTCGATCGATCCGATGGGTATAGGTCCTTTCAGACTTTAACCTATTTAAGATTTCGTCTCAAATATGTCTGGATATGTTGGGGAGGATGACTGCGGATCATGCAGCAAAATTGAATGCGTGTCTTCTCGCTTACGGTTGACTCAGTGCCGCAGTTGAAGTGTAGTTGCTTCTGCCAGTAAAACGAAACCTGACGACTGTAGAATTCCCCCTCTATGTCCCGCCAGTGAGACTTTCCTTGCTCACACATGGCCATCTACTGTAATGGACCCATGACTCGGCCTTTTTGTGAAGATTGCCTTGTCCCCTTGTTTACCTGTCTACGACAGCATCATTTCGCGGAGCATTTTGGAGAGGATGGTGCGTTTTCTATCTCTTCGGTCCTGATGAAGACTCGTGTTGTCCATGCAAGAAGTGGAGGTTTTAAGTTTGTGGTATAAGAGTGTTGGCTCCTCCTCGTTTTGTACTTGTTTAACCCACCCTTTTTGTTTTTCATCCACTTATTGTCATTAATTTCACTACAGTCATTCGAATTTCATTCCTTTGATTTTCATAGCTTCAATTTCCTAAATTTTAATCTTAATCAGTTTTGATGCTGCGATCCCATAGAGATTACTACCCGAATCTCGCAGCCTCTCGTGCCATTCTATAAAGATGATACGAAAACGGATGTCATTAGTATGCCATGAACAAGAGAAAACTGCAATGTCCGGGGTGATCTGTATATGTACAGGGTGTCAGAAAATGAATATACCAAAAATAAAATTGAATAACTTTTTTGTTATTTGAGATAGCAACATAAATTGAAGATAAATACATGCAGCAGGCCTGTAATAATTAGGTTATTTAATTTTGTTAAGGTATCATTTACATTAGTTTGATTAATTAATGAATTTCTACATGTCCATCATTCGCTATAATCAATCTAATTCTGCGTTCAAATTCTGAGAAAACATTTTCCAACACAGCTGTAGAGATGGATGAGACACCATCACAAATACGATGTTTCATTTCTTCAATGTCCCTTGGTTTGTTATGATAGACTTTAGTTTTCAAGAAACTCCAGAGATAAAAATCTAAAGGTGTTAAATCAGGCGAACGAGCGGGCCATTTCAGAGGTCCTCCCCGACCAATCCAACGCTTTGAAAAAGTTTGGTTTAAAAACACCTTAACAATTCGAGCAAAGTAGGGTAGTGCTCTATCCTGTTGGAAGAAAACTCTTTGTAACAAGCCGGAATTTTCTTGGAGTTGTGGAATAAAAAACTCCCGTAGCATGTTGAGGTGCGAATTGCTGGTGACAGTTCGTTCACCAAAAATATACGGTCCATAGATAAGGGAATGTGACATGGCACACCAGACGTTTACTTTAGGGGAATCCCTTTCGTGTTCATACAATTCATGGTGATTTTCTTCACCTCATATCCTGCAATTATGACGATTAACTTTGCCTGATATGTGAAATGTAGCCTCATCACTGAAAAGGAGGTTTGATTAAAAGTATTCATCTGATTCTACCCTTTCAATTAATTCTTGACAAACATTTACTTTGGTCTCATAATCCTCTTCTAAAAGTTGATGAACTACCTGCACTTTATAACATTTGAACCTCAATTCTTTATGAAGGATATCATGGACACAGCTTCTTGGGATGTTTAACTCAGATGATGCTCTCCTAATTGACTTTTTAGGGCTTCTGGCAAATGCTTTCCTAATTGCATTCGCTCTTGCCTGAGGCTTCTTTGGCCTTCCGATAGATTTCCCCTTCAGTACAGATCCACTAGCCTCAAACTGGTTTACCCACCTTCGTATGCCCTGTCTTTCAGGCGCTGGTTTGTTCATCTCATGTCGGAAACGCCTTTGGGCTTCAATGACTGAACCACTTTCATGGAAAAATACTCACAATATTTGCCTTCCCTCAAGGAGTTATCATTTTATTAAAAACTGGGGTTTCTTTTGAAACAAAAAGAAAACAAAAATTAATATATACAACAAGACAAAACTTTTATAAGTCTACTGCATGTATTTATCTTCAATTTATGTTGCTATCTCAAATAACAAGAAAGTTATTCAACTTTATTTTCTGGTATATTCATTTTCGGACACCCTGTATGTAAGAAATCTTGTCAATGCAAACGATCATAGTTCAACAGTGCTCCCTCCTAGACGCGAGAAATAAGTACATACTGCCCTTGCCCTCATCATTTCAAGCGTGCCAGACAGACACACTGACAGACTGTAGTTGCTGCAGTTTTAAACTTTTATTATTATGTCATAGTTCTAAAGTTTTAATTCCAAAGATATATAATAATCGGAACAAAAGTTTTAAAATTACCCGAGTACAAAGAAGTCGGTAGTATCATGTGAACTGAAATTTGGAACAATATGAAAAACGAGGATATAATACAAGAAAAAAGATATTTTTAGTCATCATAAATTAAGGATTTTTAGCTTTATTATTGAGCAAATGTGAACAGAAAACTTGCGATTCGTACAAATGCGTCTATTAATAAACTGTTCTTCGAAAATTTCACAAATTGGCTTCGTCGATTAAAATATTCACTGATCGAAACGAAAATTTTGCAAAAAAAGTTGTTTCTAATCCCTTTAGCTGATAACTCCAAACAAATTAGAGGATGGAAATGTGTAGGTACTTCACTTAAACATGAATGGTTCTTTTCTCCTTTACTTAACAGATTAATTACAACTTTATTGTCATAGCCAGTTCATTTGTTTTCAATCATATTTTCAATCTTCTCAACAGAAGGGCACGGAAGCCCCCAAGATCGAACATTTCCCGGAGGAAGCACCGACGTTAGTTCAAATT
Organism: Bathynomus jamesi; assembly: GCA_023014485.1. Taxonomy (NCBI): domain Eukaryota; kingdom Metazoa; phylum Arthropoda; class Malacostraca; order Isopoda; family Cirolanidae; genus Bathynomus; species Bathynomus jamesi. The sequence continues at coordinate 591,078 of JAJOZX010000190.1, forward strand.
CAGCCCCCACCAAGCCTCCCTCTGGGGGACAAATTAGACCCCGAAGAACTTCAACAGAAAGTCACAGAGTTGCTGGTAATGTTTCAGTAATGTATTAAGTACCTTAAAGTGAAAAGAAATTGGAAGTTAACATTTAAATTGTCTTCAACAGTAAACAAAGACCAATAGACCATCGTGATTGAGTTTTGTCTTAGGCTATTATCATAAGATAATGAATGGGCCTCGAAGGATCGAACTTGATTATTAATGTTCAACCCAGATATGGGATTTTAACGGGTAATGCCAATATTAATATTAGTATTTATCAGAAGGATTTTGAGGGTAATTCCTCGCCTTCAATTTTTTTCTTAAACTCAAAATTTTTAATACCTTTAGAAATATTTCTGAAAATAAACAAAGGATCTAAAATTAGGTGTTAAGTGTAAAACTCTCTGCAACTATTTACTTTGTCGCATGTTTTAGATGATATCAGAACATATATATTTTTTTTATTATTACAATCGTAAGGTTTTTTAAAAGGTTAAATACCTTTAAAGAAGTTTTTCACCTTGAAAACATTTTAGAAGTACCCGTTGAGTTTCAATATTGACTTAGTGTAAAATTGTTCCATGTTGACACGAATTTTATATGTTCCGGAAACCTTCGACTTGATTATATATATTTTTCGCTATTGATAGGGAAGATGCGTTTCGTGACTGAATTACATTAGATTGATGTATAGCTTGCCGTTTTTAGAAGCTGTTGTAGAAAACAAAGATCATAATTCCATTGTCTACTTTTTTAATACAAATAACTCTTCACTTCATCTTATTGCGATGAATGAGAAAAGGGTTTTATGATAATTCATGGATGTACGATGTTTTATAATAAATTGTTAGAATGATTTGCCACTCTGTCTTCGTTTTAATGGAAAATAATTGAAAAAAAAATAAAGATTTTGGATTTTTAGTTTGGAGCGAACTATTTTTTTTTTCTTTTTAGGATGAATTAGATTTAACGACATCTCAAAAGAATGGTATCTTGAATTTTCCTCCAGAAAAACAACTCCAACTTCTGTACTCCCACACAATGCAGAGCTCTTCACAGGTAAAGTTACGATGCTCACCTACAGCCAATAACGAATATTTAAAAATTTTGTTTCCTACCAGTACAGTTACTTCCTTACTTAGACTAAGGTGGAGACAAATTCTTAAAACCGTCAGTAAATCATTTAATTTTTCGTATAGAGGTTATTATCCTGTCTTCTGCTGTATATCTTTCCGCCAAGGTTCATGCGTGATCAAGTCCGTTTCTGGATTTCTTTTTGAGATCTTTTAACGGGAATGGAAATGATATAAACGATACCAGAGTCATTTCATTGGTATCATCTCCCTCAATGATTACTTCCCATTCCCATTTTCGGACCTCAAACGAAATTGACTAAAAGTGAAAAATCCCTATTTGACAAAAGCGTGTCGTGATTTGGAACACGATGTTTTCGTCGCTGAAACGGCGCCAAATGGGAATGGCTAATATTTCCTAACATAACTTACTTTAACCAATCCTAACCTAACCTAACCAATCGTAACCTAACCCGGACCAAAGTGGGAAAGGCCATGGATGGTAATGAAAATGACATGAAGTGGGAATAGACTAGAATGGAAATAGCGTGAAATAGCATTTGCGGACACGAATGGAAATGGGAATAGCCTAGAATGGGGTGACCCCCCCCCCCTAGGTTAGGCTAGGCTAGCTAATGTTAGGTTAGGTTAAGTTAGATTAGAAAAACTAGCTATTTTCATTTGGAGCCTTTAAAACTGGTAATGGGAATGGAGTGATATTGTTTCTCAAATGTGGAGTTTTTCACTTTGCGCATTCTCACTTGCGCACCACGAATGAGACTGGGAATGACATTGAGTGGGAAGTAAGCATTCCATTTAGTATGTACAGAGGCTGGACAAAAGTAAATAGACACCTCCGGTTTTCCATAGTGTTTTGATTTGATAATAAAAGTCAATAAATAATAACATATTTATTGAATCACTATATTTAGTGTTGCTTTCCCTTTTGTATTACGTAAAGTTGACACGTTCTGGCATTCCATTGATGAGTTTTGTCATTTGTTCTTGAAGACAATCATCGTGGGGTCGATTTACTTTTGTCAACCTTCTGTAGATATGAAATGAACAAAAAAAAAGAGATGCTTTTGAGTTGTGTCGCCAAATGACTGTAAAATTAAGGACCGTAACGATAACAAAAAACATTGCTCTATTCCGTCACAAGTTCGAAAGACTCGAAAACGTTTTCCCCAAAATTCAATAGAATGTATTCAAATGTTTTGCATGATGTTTCTTCGTAGTAGAACCATGATTTTAAAGAACTAAAACCAAATGATAGGTTAATATATGCGCTGTGGGTATATAAATTGTTGGATTAAGTTAGGTTATGTTAACTGGTGTTTTAGTAACTCGTTTTTGAATATACAGCATTGTTCCTAACGTACTTCTTTTGGCAGAAATTGGAACGTCCTGAAGCGTACATCGCGAAACTGCAGGAGTACGCCTCTCTGCGCGAGCCTTCGGATGAATATCAGTTGACTTCCTGGATCAAGTACACCAACGGACTTAAAACTGCATTGGCCACGCAAAGTAACACGTTCGTCGGGGAGTTTGTAGAAGCGGCAGGCTTAGCGGCGCTTCTGTCCTTTCTGGAAGCGATGGACGAAACCTCGAAAGAAGGTCCGATGCACACCAATTTAGTGACGTGCGTGAAAGCTCTTATGAATAATTCGGTGAGAACAAAGTTGCGCTTAAGTTAAATTTGTGTTTAGAACGAATGTTGGTGGCATTTATATAATTCGTTGAGCCACCGCATTTACAACAGGTCTCCCGGTATCATGGTTAAATAATGTAAAAAATATGTATATATGTTACAGGGAATCTGTGTAGCTAGGGATTTCATGAAATCTCTAAAAATGTTCAAGGATGATGATGATGATTAACCGATCAGCCCACCCTGATCGAACAAGCCGGTTACACGCAGGTAACCGATCGCCCTCTCCGGAGTGGACCAGAGGTTCAGCGCACTAGTGATGTGTTGCGTTCTATGTTGTGCTGGAGTGGTACAGTCTGTCATAATGTGTTCAATTGTTTGTGGTGTGTCCTGGCACAGGTGGCAGGTGTCGTCTGTGGAGTTCTCTAGTCTGTGTTTATATGTCTGTAAGTTGGGGTGATGTCCACATCGGAATCGTGCTAAGTTAACTCGATCCGATCTGCTCAGGCTGATCTCTGACCTGTTAATGGATGGCGGCTTCGCACCTAGGACCGCATTCGAACCGAGTCGTGTCGGTGCTGTGTGTGTGTGTGTGTGTGTGTGTGTGTGTGTGTGTGTGTGTGTGTGTGTGTGTGTGTGTTTTCTGTACTGTGATGTCTGTGGGGCGTGGTATGGAATGGAGTATTTGGTTATAATGTGTGTCTGGTGTTACCTTAATGGTGCGAGGTGTCGGTGCATGATTGTACATGTAGTGGCAAGGGTGTTGTGGGTTAGTTGTCGCTGCTGCCATGAATTGTGTTCCCCTCATGTCTAAATGTTCCCTAACTTTTAGTATTTTTGTTTGTGTGTAGGTGTTCTGTTGGTGGTGTTTGAGTGCATCCTGTAATGATACGAAGTGCGTTGTTTTGTATTGTCTGTAAGGTGTTTATGTGTGTGTGTTTGAGATAATGGGTGCCCAGCATGGGCTAGCATAATCCATAACTGAGCGAATATATTGTTTGTATATGAGTGATGATGTTTTCTGCTGGTGTCCAAAGTTTGTGCCTGTTAGTACCCTAAGCGTGTTAAGTCTTGACGTACATTTGTTTTTAATGTCCTGAATGGTTTGCAAAAGATAATGATGTGTTGTATGTGACCCCAAATATTTTGGTCCTGTGAGTGTGTGGAATGTTGTTGTTGTTTAGTGTAAGCTGTGGAGTTATCTGGTGTTCTTTTGTGTTGCTTGTAAGCAAGGTGATGGTTGATTTTGTGGGCGCTACTTTGAGTCTATTGTGTGTGAGCCAGTCTTGTATACTGTTTATGTATGTTTGTAGGTTATTTGTAGCGGTGTCGATGTTGTGGGTGGATGTTAGAGTGATGTCATCTGCATATGATGATAAGGTAAGCTTGTTATCTATGGGTGTTGGAATGTCATGCATGTATAAATTGAAGTGTGTTGGTGAGAGAACAGAGCCTTGAGGGACCCCGTTCGGAAAAAGCTTGTTTTTGGATGACTTGCCATTAAATATGACGTGTGAGTATCTTCCTGAAAGATAGTTGCTCAGCCACCTTTTGGTGTTATTGTGGATGTTTGTGTGGAGTATTTTGTTTATGAGAGGGAAGCGTGGGATAGCATCAAATGCTTTACTAATGTCTATTGTTGCTAATAGTGTACGTTGAGCTGGTCGTCTGGAGTTGATGCCATCCATGATGTGCTGCGTGAGGTTAGTGGGTAATGTCGTGGTTGAGTGGTGAGGTCTGAATCCATGTTGAGTAGGCGATAGTGGTATGTGTGGGTTGGTGATTTGTAAGATTAGTCTTTGTTACTTTGGAAGGTGTGCATAGTAAAGTAATGGGTCTATAGGAAGCTGGTTCTATTGGATTTTTGGTTGGTTTGAGTAGTGTAATAATTTTACCTTGTTTCCATATGTCAGGAATAATACAGTGTTGGTATGAATATGTGCTGATATTTGTGAGAGCTAGTATTCCCTGTGGGCCCAAGTGTTTAAGGTGTATGTTAGATATGTTGTCTGGTCCAGTAGCCTTCGAATTCTTAATGTTTTTGATGATCTTGGTGGTCTGGTCTGTATTGAAGGGTGTAATGGTCGTGTCGAGTCTGTAGGTTTTCTTGTGTCTGTCTGTTTATCTGTCTGCGTGTTTCTGGTTGTTGTCTCTGTTTAAGTGATTTATCTTTGCATAGTGATTAACTAGAATGTTAGCTTGTTGTGTATATATTGGGATATTATTTTGGCTGCGACAGATAGCCGCGTGTGAGGTGTGAATGCCACTGTTAGAGTGGGTAATACTGTTTATAGTCTTGTATAGCCTGGATGTATCTGTGGAGTGGTTTAGTGTTATGAATTCCCTAAATGTTTGTTTGTTTTTCTTTGAGTTTGTTGTTTATTTCTGTGTTGAGCTGTTGTATCTGCTGTTTTATGGCTTGTGTGTGTGGTGTTTGTCGTTATGTTTGAGGTTGTTACGTTGCCTTATGAGGTGGGCTATTTCTCTAGTGTAATTTGGGTTGTATTTCCTAATATTGCCCTTGGGTATGTATTTGTTTGCATTATTGATGATCTGATTAAATGCCTTGAGTGTTGTATTGATGTTTATGATGGGTGTGCTGTTTAATGTGGTGAATTGTTACTCAGTCTGTATTTTGAACTGTTCCCAATCAGCTTTCTTGTAATTTCTGTAAGTGTGCCCAAGGCTGTTGGGGCAGAGTGTAGAACGTGTTGTAATGATGATGGGCAGGTGGTCTGATGACAGTTGTTTTTCTGTTTTCCAGCGTGTATGTGTTGCTAGTGAGGGGGAACAGAACGTTATGTCTGGGGAGGAGTTTGAGTATCCTGCTTGATGTGGTATGTGTGTATGTTCTTCTGTATTGTTAAGAATGAAGAGGCTGTTTAGTTGTGTGGCTATGTTGGCGCCTCTGGTGTTGTTTTGGTTGTACAGGTACCAACTAGTGTCTTTAGCGTTGAAGTCTCCTCCTAAGATGACATTAGTGAGAGAGGCCAGATTGTGTAACTGTGGATTGTATTTGGCTGGCACCTGAGGTGAGCTATCTGGTGGGATGTAAATGTTGATTAGTGTGGTGGTGTGTTTTGCGCTTGTTTTAATGTTAACTGCCTGCATTTCTATCGTGTTATCTGCTTGGATTGTGTTTGTAATGTTTTGGGTGGCATCAGTGTAGCTAATGCTTTTACGTATGTAAGTGATGAGTCCACCCCCGTGACCCCCAGTACGATCTTGACGGATCGCCGTGAAGTCAGGGATGGTGGGTGTTTTGTGTGTGCGTTTTAGTTTTTGTTCAAGGATTTCATGTAAGGTTAAGTCGTGATATTTTCGTTAAACCTACGGGAAAATTATTGAATGCCCGATTAGGTTAATTGAATGCCCGATTAGGTTATTGAATGCCCGGTTAGGTCAACTGTACGCCCTTGACGATTGGTTAGGTTAAATCGTGATATTTTTATTAAAACGAACAAAAATATCACGACTTAACCTTACATGAAATCCTTGAACATTTTAGGGATTTCATGAAATCCCTAGTTACACAGATTCCCTGTAACATATATAAACTATGATGGCACATATACCAAGGTTCTAGCCGCTTTTCAATTTCATACTCAAACAAACGTATATTTCCAAGAGTGAAAACTATTGGAAATTTAAAAAATGATTACAGTAACAATTTCATTTATTGAGTTTGTATACACCTTAAAACGTTTATCTTCTTAAGGTAAATAAATACCTATTAACCCCTTATAAAATGCACCTTCGCTCTATGCATAGTAATAATAAACATCTTATTCCTAGATACATATTAACAGTTCCAAAAATTAGCCATGGAATAAACACTACCCTTAAATATATTTGGAGTTGTTTTAGGGGGTTGTTTAGCCTCCTTCGTAACGGCAAAGGTCATGTGATGGAGGAGACCTATAACTTTGTGTGACTATGGGTATCTGCATCATCTGAACACGGAGTATCCATCTACTGAACACTACTACTTTTAAAGCAAAATTAAGATGGAGATTCATTATAATTTTAGGTTTTGTTGTATGCAAAATTTTATAGTTTTATTTTTTATGTTTTACATATAATCTTAACTTAATGTAAAAGTTCATGAATTTCAACACCTTCTAGACACCCTTACATACGACATACGAACCTGAATGGCTCTAAATAAAGCTGATTTTGAACGGCTATTTACAGATACATTTCCACCGTACGCCCAGTAAAGCCAAGAGCCAAAAGATCTAATAAATGCTGAAACTAAAAATTATTTTGTGGATATTTATTGTAAATATTCTGTTTATTTTTTTCTTAAAGGTTTTACTGATTGATATTTAAATTTTCATATAATGAAGGAAGATCTGTTAAATTCAACCTAACAGATAAATGCATTAATGAAGAGAATTATTTCAAATTTTAAACATCATAAATTTCGTGATGGAATTACACAGTTAAGAACTTAGTTCTAATCACAGATTTCCTTCTCCTCATCGTAGGTAGGTAGGTGTAAGCTTTAGTCCGGAGCCATGGTTTGCGAGTCTTAATTGTATGACGAATAACCAAAACTAATATGATCATCACACTACTTTACTCTGAAACGTCTTTGAAACCGTACCTACCTAAAGATGTAAATTTGTTTAATAGTGTACCAAACGCTATTCAATATTATCAGACCGAGAATCGAATTTGGGCATAATTTTTATTTTAAAAATACTTCAGTGATCATTGAAAACATTGAAAAAAGAGAACTCGTAGAAATTTTTTTAATTAACTGAAAATACAGATAATAATAACAAATTATGATGGTTTCTTCAATTTGGATTTTCTAACGAATATATTATTTTAAAACACTTTCCTTCTTTCCCCCCGCCAAGATGATATTATTGGATAAATTTGTTGGAGGAGTAACGTAATTATGTTTAGGTACAGAAAATGAACCTTAATAAGTGAACCTGTTTAATACTTTTTCTTATTCTATTCAGTTTTCTCGTGTTGATTTTTCAGTCTTACAGACCTGAAGTAAGATATTGATAGCATTTCGAAAGACGAGTCTTCTACTATTACAAAATACATCATTTTAAAGAAATGATATATGCATATATATTTGAAAATATAAAGTACCGATGTCTCGGTTCAAAAAACGAAAGAAGTGTAAAATTAAAAATATCGTCAGTCCGTTATTCGACAAAAAATATATTGTACACAGTGTTGTGTAAAATTCTTGTTTGACCACCTGGCACTTCATCATACAGATGGGGATATGGAATCAGTACAGTAGCTTAACTGATTCTAAACCATTCTTTTTGAAATGAGACCAAAATTATGTATATCACTGACAGAACGTCTCCTTTGATAGGATGTAATTGACTCGTACATCTTAGTCAATTAAAAAAAAAGTAATGCATACTGTCGAATACATGATGTTGAATGTACATTAAAATTCAAAGTCAAGTTGATGTTTTCATAAATTCATGAGTATTGTTTTTGTAAAATGAATTTATTGAAAACCTCCAGATTTGTAATTTAGTATGCATACATTCATCAGTATGAATCCAGAAAGTTCAAGTACACTTTCCTAAAACTGGACTGAGATATGTTGAAACATCAATATGTCATATTCGTAAAGACGTTCTTTCAGAGATATACATAATTTGAGTCTTACTTCAACAGAAAATGGTTTATAATCAGTAAAATTACTTTCCCCGAGTCCATATCGCTGTTTGTATGAAGTGCCACGTAACCTAAAGGCAAACAAACCAACCAACCAAGGTTATGAAATAGCAAATCAGACATTGTGGAAGGAATCATTATTGGATTTTGTATCTTCAGAATGGACGGAGACACATCTTAGCGCATCCTTCCTGCCTCAGTGTAATCACTCAAAGTTTGGTCGTGGACAATTTGAAGACTCGAACCATGGTCTTGGAGATCATTGGCGGTGTCTGTTTGCTTCCAGGTGGACACAAGAAGGTTCTCGAAGCAATGCTCCATTTCCAGAAATTTGCCGGAGAGAGAACCAGATTTCAGGTATTTTTCTTATCTGTTATTATGACTACCTTATCTAACCATAGCGGCCGATTAATATTTGCTTAATGGGGCTAAGATAGAAATTTGTCTCGTATGTTATAGGTACTATAGAAAAGATTGAGGTTTTGTTCTGATTTAGAATGCACTAAAA